>CM068824.1:124699379-125389379 GCA_028554795.2 Sinohyriopsis cumingii | reverse complement strand
TAAATAATGTATACAAAACCGATACTACTTTATTTAAGCGGTCTTTAGTTTTAGACATTAAGTGTTAAATATGGAACATAAGAAGGACATACTACGCTGTCCTCAATTATCAAACAGGTACTTCTGTTTCAACGCCAGCGACACATAATACAATGAGACCAGAGGATCTGGGGCTGCTGAGCTCGTTAGTAGTTGGTCTCATGTAAGTCATAGTAGTTAGAAGCATATATTTTAGAATTAATTTTAGACACGAATGTTTGTCCATCGGTGTCGATCACGATCACAGATTCAGTTATCTGTTGTTAAGCAGTGTGTACGGAGATGACTATCGAGGCCAATCCGGACAAGGAAGTCTCTCCCGCATGTGGAGTACACAAGAGTTGGTATAAGAGTACATGTGTTGGCAACTCTGGCCTTACGAGTGGCACGTTTTCTCTGTGCTTTATCAATTTTATGCTGTTCTGTTGCGGTCGCCATAAGTGATCTTAAGGCGCCAGGAATGACGGTCTTACGCAAGAGTCTACTTTGAGGCACTGTTCATATCCAGGTTTTTCAAGGACACCTTCAGGGAGTCCTTGAAGTGTTTTTTTGTCCTCCAACAGGGCGCTTTCCCTCGCAGAGTTCGCCATACAGCAGCCGGTTTGAAATCAGTTCCATGGGCATGATGGACAATGTATCTTGCCCATCTAACAAGGGCCCTCTGGAGGAACGTAAAGACAGCTGGGACGCCGGCCCTCCTGAAAACCTCGGTACCAGGATTTTTGTCTTGCCACCTTATCGGCATAATCCTTTGGAGACAGGTCATGTAGAAATAAACTAGTTGTCAGGTTGTCTGCTATTGACAGTTCACGTTTCGCTGGCGTGCAGGAGGTTGGTGAGCACTGCAGCACGGTACACTTTCAGCTTGCTGATAAGACTGATTCTTCTGCGGTCTCATACATTCCGACCTAGTCACCCGAAAGCCGAGCTGGCCTTGGCAATTCTATTGTTGTCCTCAGTGTCAATGTTGACTGCCCTTGAGTTGTTGCTTCCCAGATAAGTGAAACTGTCGACAGCCTGGAGTTTCTTACCTTTCGCTGTGATACTCGGATCGAATAAGGCTTCCCATAGCTGATTGGTACATGACCTCATTCTCTTTCTGGTGCAGATGGTGAAGACTTAGTTGTTGCATGCCTCAGCGAATCGGTCTGTTTGGCCTGAAGGTCTTCTACTGATCTGGCACTGAGGACGCTGTTGTCGTGAAAGAGGAAGTCTCTGATGAATGTTTCCTTCACCTTTGTGACTGTCTGCAGTCGCCTGAGATGAACAACTTCCCGTCAGTCCGGTATCTGATATAGATACCCACACCGCTGTTTTGGAACGCACTGGCTTTCTGGGAGTATACCCTGCTCAAGATAGCGAATGAGACGATTAAGCAGGACGCGAGAAGTATATTGACCGAAGAGAAATTCCTCTGTGTTTGTCTTAGAACTGAAGATTGTCTTTTGCTTGTAGAGATGGACTATGTAGATGTCTTTAAATTCCTGTGGGACCACTCCTTCGTTCCATAGTTCTTGGAAAAGGTCTGTTAACCTCTGCGGCAGTACAGGTCCCCCGAGCTTTGTACACCTCAGAACAATTAGCCTGTGGTCCGTCCAACAATCAGCACCACACATGGTCTTCGTCACTCGTACGTCCTTTCTGTCCGGTGAGCTTGCGCACTACATCAGATTTCACCGCGATTCCGACATTTGGCTCGCGTTTTCTTCACTGCCACTGCCACTCCAGAAAGACGTAGCGCTGTCAATCACTTGTAACAGATGACCCTCATCTGCTAAGCCAATCTCACTCAAAGCTGATATGTACAGATTGTATTGTGTCAATTCCCTAGCAACCAGTGCAGTCCGTCTTTCTGGCAAATAAACCTTGGCGCTGTCCAAAAGAGTTCGAACATTCCATGTGCCTAATTTGAGCACCATCATCTTTATCTTTTTTTGTTGATGTTCGAAAGCAAGGATGTGATTCCCGCCATCCGCGGTGAACTGACCATGGTCAAATGAAGCAGGCAATGTTTAGGGAGATGAGCAGAGCGATATTAAAAACGGCATACGAGTGCGACTGCTGCTTTGGTCCCGTATAAAGCGACTTTACGCTCTGAGCCGCCTGTGTGCAGGTTCTTGGCTGTAGTTTAAGTTTTATCCTCACTTGTTGTTTCGTCATTTCTCCACCACCACAGGAGTTGAAGGTGTGACTTGCGTTGAACTTTAATTATAGTGAGGGAGAGTTATTCAGTTCGTCAGCCTCACGTTCTGGTCCTGGTCTATCTGAGGTTATGTTGACATCACTTACCCCCATCCCATCATATCTTGTAATGGCCTTGTAAGTGACGCCTTGTGTTTCTAAAGATGTACATATTTTTCAGAATAGATAAAAGTGTTTTCCTTGTCCTTCTTTTGTTGTATTGGTGTGTATAAAGATAGTAAAGTACAATTTTAATTACAATGTTTTGTCAGGTTTGTTTATTGTTCTGTCTTCTCAAAATCTATTAGTTTTATTATCCCAAGATTCTTAGACTGGAACAATACTCCTTTCATATTGCATACATAACAGCGGGCCTGGTTTTCATAGTTCATACCTTCGCATATTAAACATGGGTTTGTACTCTCCTTTCTCTTGACACAAGGTCAGAGAGCCTGTTTCCCCGCCGTTTCCATATATGAGAAATTTATTTTTTTAGTAGTGCTTTCTGCAAGACTAGTTGTTTCGTCTTTGAGTAGTACAATTTTGTTTGTAAATGTTTTATGTTCTTCTCTTTGATGTAAGGACTGGTACTATCTAAGTCTTATTCCGTTGGTTTCATTCTTATCTATTGCTAATTATAGTTAAGATAGATATAGGTAATAGTATGGAAGACTGTATCAAATTCAAGCCAAATATTTGAAGATAAATGAAAAAGAATAATAATTGTATATATATGTATGTGTTGTTTCCATGCGTGCGCGTCTGCTTTCTATTTAGTGGGGGTTGTATTCTGTGCGCCTTAGCGTGCGCCTTAGCGCACATCCTTAACTGGTCTGGTCTGAGCTAGTCACCATCATTGTCATACCTCAAGTCTGTTGCAGGTTCTAAATGAAATTTATTCTATATTTGAATTGACGTTAGATATTTTGGTGCATCCACCTTGTGTGACTTTGGTGGTTCCTTTCTTAGGTAACTCTCCTATGTAGATCACCTTTTTATCACTCTGTCTCTACGTATTTCTGAAGTAGGAAGGTATCTTCTATATTTAATAACGGATTAGGCTTTTTAATATGTATTATATTAGAATATAGGTTGAGTTTCTCGCGCGGACGTGATAGAAAATTATATAAATGGAGATTTATGGCTGGCATGGTGATGCGGGTTGCATATTGAAATAGTTTTCATTTAGACCATAATACTCGTTTATCGGGCATAGCCCTTATTATGTTATTGTCTTCTGTGATCCGTGTGTTTTTTCATCTGGTGTCCGTAATTAGAAAGATGTAATCTACTATAGTACAAGTAACATGGGTCATGTATACACATTTACTTATTTTAAATTAAACATAAATTGTTCTTTTAAAATTTAACACTAATTTTCTTTGATTACTGAATGAGCTGCACCTCAACTGTCACCGAGAAACTTCCAGACTAAAATTATCTATCGCAATGGACTTTTACAATAGTGGTCATGTACTAAACTTGGGTCAAAATAAGAGCGCGTTGAGTGCAATCGTAACAATCGAGTGTAGTACGAATTTGTTTATCAATATGCGTAGCTTTCATTGTGACATCACAGCGCGCAACATTCAATGAGGATTGTACTGCATAAAACCTTAGGCTCATTTCGTCCAAAAATGCCTACTTACTTTAACATTGATTTTGCCGTGTGCACCTCTCGGGGCGTCTAAATAATGACCTTGCAAAGGAATATGGATGTATACGAATCTAAATGAAGTGAATACTTGTCACTTAAAGGTATATAAAATCAAATTCTAAAAAGTGACACCCATTACTGAAATAGTCGGTGTTGAATGCCTACATGACCCGTGTGACTTGCACTATATTTCATTACATTTCCATATTGTTTATACCTAAGTCAGACTTCTCTGCGCATGCAAAGTTTCCGTCACCAATATTGGCGCAAAATGCATACATAATTCGACCAATTGACGAAAATAAAATACTGCGATGTTTACCATTTGAGTGTGATTTGAACTGAGTGTGATTGTGTGATTCTGGTTTTTAACGTAGTTGTAACAATTTTTCAGTCATATTGCTACGCTTTCTGCAGTTTATTTTATAGTGATGTCTAGAACTGGGCCATCATGCCACAGACATGTAGCACCATGTCCCACCCAGTCATATCATCCTGACGCCAGGGCGACTAGTCCTAACACTAACCTCTTAATGCTGAACGCACAGCGAGGCAGCTGCTTGTACCATTTTTATAAGTCTTTGGTGCAATTCGGCCAGAGTTCGAACCCGCGACCTTCCGCATCCGAGGCGGACGCTCTAAACACTTAGGCACCGGGAGCGGTGCTTACCAGTTGAAAAACAGCAATTCTTACCAAAATATTCTATTCCAAATAATACTAATTTTGGACACACTGTGTTTTTATGATTCGCGATGTGTCGGCCTATTCTGCGCATTGCTTTGAAAAGATGTAATGCTTATGCATCGAGCTATGAAAATTAAATGCATTTCTTTGGACTCTTTCTGTCATCATTTCGACTAATTAAAATGTCATTATGACGACAATGTGCGTCTAGAACCAACTTAACAATTATACATCGAACCTAAAGATAATATTACGAAGAACAATCTTGACACAACTCAACGCAAGATGTATTATTTTTAAACTGTGGCGATCCAGATAGTCTGGCCGTAAAGGAATTTCCTTTGCAGTCATATTTCCATTTAGTTCTAAAGGCAGATTAACCCCATTCAGTAATGTCTGTCAAATTGATTATTTGTCGGCTTCTGGTTCCAAATGTGTTTTGTGTGTAAAAAGATTCCGACACTTAAGAAAGATATTTCTGCAAAAGAACTGCTGTCATAATTAAAGTTGTTATGAACTGAGTTCATATACTTAAACAAAACAAAACATTTTGAAATGTGCCAACCGTGTACGTGCTATTTAAAGAAAAAGTTCAAAGTACAGCTTTTTCCTGACGAATGCATTACATTTTCAAAATGGGCCATATTAATAGAATGTAAAAAAGACAACAAAAGAAATTAAAATAATAAAAGTAAATTGCTAAGAAAAAGATATAGTCGAAATCTTTCTTGGCTTGCTAAATATATATATGGTTCATCTTTCTTGTTTAGGGTTTCATGAACTAAAAATAAAATAAGATGAATATTGTGCCAATATCGAAGTTGTCGTATTAGTAGACTCATACTTATATGTAGACTCGCATACTTATATGTAGACTCGTATACTTATAGGTAGACTCATAAACTTATACGTAGACTCACGTACTTATATGTAGACTCACATACTTATATGTAGACTCGTATACTTATAGGTAGACTCATAAACTTATACGTAGACTCACGTACTTATATGTAGACTCACATACTTATATGTAGACTCGCATACTTATATGTAGACTCACATACTTATATGTAGACTCGCATACTTATATGTAGACTCGCATACTTATATGTAGACTCACATACTTATATGCAGACTCGTATACTTATAGGTAGACTCATAAACTTATACGTAGACTCACGTACTTATATGTAGACTCATAAACTTATAATTGTACAAACACGTGCAGACAGATGAACATAGGAAAGAACTGAACAAGCCTTTATTTTCAGTTTATATGAAACAAAGTCTATTTTAAATTTGTTATTGTCAACGTTTTGGGTTTAAATCATGATATTTTTTGTATATATTTCTGTCATTTTAATCTATTGATAATTTAATCATCAAATAACAATTCAGAAAATACATATGCCTTGTTATCATTAAATTTTAAGAGAAAACATTGAAGAAAATGGTTCATCTTTACATGTATATCTGGCAAAGAAAGTTAGATGCAGTACTGCAGGGATAGTCGTCCAGTTTGCTTGGAAAGTAGTTGAAGAGAGCACAGTGTTCATTGTCAATTGGATTGTTTGGTTCACCAGGATACCAGAACGCAGAGACGATCTTTTCTCCATTCAGCCAGAACCATGTTCCCACTGATCCAATGTCTGTGGCTCCGACCCACACGTAAGAATTAAAGCAAAACCCTTTAGAAGAAAAAGATAATTAAAATAAATTTTAACACACAATCACAATCGGGTTTTAATTGTAAACATAAAACACAGTTTCAGTCTTATCAGAAATGAAACACTCTGGTTGCTATCTTTTTTGAACGTCCATATGTCGGTCTTCGTATGTGTTTTTGTGATCCAGGCTGAACAATCTTTCATTAAAAAAGATTACGTTTCGTTAATTTTCAACTTACTCTTTAAATTACAAGAATCGATGCATATTTTTATATTTTATCGTTCTGGCGGAAATGTAAAAACACTTTTAGGTGGGTGGGTGGGAATGGAGGCAAGTCAGATTGGTATCGGTGATAGATGCATTACTCCACTGACACAGGTTAGGTACACGGGTCTGCGGAACACTTCTTTAGTTTATCCGATAGAAAGTTTTCGAATTGTAAATTTTATGTCATTTCTGTTTATATAAGATACTGATTCATGTGGTTATAAATATGGAACATTGGATGAGTCGGTCTAACTATAACTCATGTTGTCTACTCATCTGGGATTTGCAGTATGTTGTTGAGTTTTTAACCAAACACAATCGTATCTATTCATCCGTGTGTTTTTCCACATTTACAAAGATTTCATATTCTTTTGATTCTAAACTTTTGTAATACTGACCAGAACATTCCATTTTCCTTGCTATTTAGCTTATTGAAAAGAAAGACTCCGTTATGGGTAATAACAAAACTCAACACGATAGATTGAAAGTGTACCGTACCAGTGTTTGATCGAGCTATTTCATTAAAGAATTCAAAATTGCTGCTTTTGAGGCTGATCAGATCCCCGCCTTCTTGTCGACAGACATCCCTTGCGTCATACCATGATTTACATACTTTGTGTACCCTGTAGCAAAACTTGTCCGGTTGGTAGTACTCGTAACCTATAGGACAAGTCCGGTTGCCTAAAAAAAACAGATGTTTTAAAACTTGTCCAAAAGTGCAGGAGAGACGTGAACCATATTTACATATAAAATATTGAATGTAGTGTCGTGTCACATTCAGTGATAGAAACTCTACATAATTTTAGTATACAGCATAATGAGTATATACAATCTATGAATTCTATTTGTAATGTATATACTGAAACCAATACAAAGATCATGCGATACACAAGATTGGTCTAGGACGTTGTAAAAAAAAAATCGCATGCTTATTAAAACGATTCAATAAGATTATTGTTTTACAAGTATTAAGCACATAAATACTTGGTAAGGTGATCACCCATAAAAAGAGAATTAAACATTTATTACTTTGGCACCCATCTAAAATGGTCGCTATTGTCTAAATATTTTGTTTGATCCTTTATTTACTTTATGATTCATGTACATTTCAGTTAAAAAGGAAAAGGCCTGCATTATCTATACTAACTGAAACAAAAACTTTGTTCCAATATTGTATCTCATTATGTAGTCATAGT
Organism: Sinohyriopsis cumingii; assembly: GCA_028554795.2. Classification (NCBI taxonomy): domain Eukaryota; kingdom Metazoa; phylum Mollusca; class Bivalvia; order Unionida; family Unionidae; genus Sinohyriopsis; species Sinohyriopsis cumingii. Next base: position 125,381,686 of record CM068824.1, on the reverse strand, counting down.
AACAACATTCATTGTCATTTTAGCTCATTAGGTGGAAGAGTTTCTAATAAGCAAGAATGATCTATAATTTTGATTTTGCATGTGACCCATAAAATGGATATTTAATTAATACGTACAAGAGCGTGAGCCATCGATGTCAGCAGCCATTTTCTGGGCGATTTTATCAAGCGTTTCTTCGATTCTATTCTCCAAAGCTTCCAGTTTTTCAAGCTTTCCGTCAATTCCATTTGCCATGTTTTGAATCCTCTTGAACAATGTTTGGAATTGTTCACCCACATTCTCTTCACTTCTGTTCTGAAAAATGGATATGTTTTTGACAGCATCTTCCAAGTCCTTTTTGATAATGCACTGGCGTCTCGAGCCACCAAACTGATATACGATATTGCGACACCCTGGCTCATCATCCACTAATTTCGACGTAATTTCATCGCCCTTCTCGATACTGGAGAAAACACACGTGGTCCAAATCCCGCCTACAATGTGAAAGATCAGTAATCTATACCTAGACATTTCACTTTGTTAGTTCTTGAAAAACGTTCTTGCTGAAATGATGCGTTCCTGGTAAACTTTCCACTGATACTGTTGTCGAAGTATGGGGGTTACAAACTAAATCACTGTCCAGACCGAAATCTTGACTAAAGTAGGCGAAAATACTATAAATGTAATTAAAATATCTTGATAACATAGGATTTCAAAACTGTAAATCGGTGAAGCTATTGTGTCAACTTGAAAAATGGTGGTTTAACAATTGAATATGGACTAAGACAAAAGATCGCATTTTTGCAGATATATTCTTTATTAATAAATGCGTAGAAGAAGTAAATTCAGAACTCGTGTTTCCTGTGGAAACAATAAGTCTCTTGTTCGCATTGATTTACTAAAAAGATAAGATTGTATCGTTATCTTTCATCCAGGAATATTTTTAGAAGTAGGTGGGGAAAATACCTGTTGTTTCTAAACTGAACGTTTGACCAATGCCCCTTCATCGTGTTTGTGTAAATCAGATTCCAACATGTATAATGTAAAGAATGTGCAAAAGTGTATCTTTAAAAAGAATTTAAAAAAATAACCCAACAAGATTATTCATAGTTTACTTATAGCTGCATTTATAAATTTAATATGAAATTATAATGAGCTGGTACTTACCTTTTCATTTTGCAAGGATTAAAAACAAAATTCAGTTTAGCCAAAGTATCCTATGAACCATTTAATGGTTTAAATCGTGCTTTTTCACCATGAGATATTTATGAAAAGTTACCCGAAGTGGTTTTAAACGAAATTCGTCAGCAACATTAGTATAAATCCAAAAGAGAAAACTGTATTCGGATAAAGAATAGCATAAAATTCATTCAGAAAAGCCATTTATAAGCAGAATCAAAACATTAAACTCTCTGTTATTCCAATTAATAGAAAGTTCAAATTGAAAGTAAAATCGTTGTATACACATGTGTACCCATTTATCTGCAAACGGTCATTTTGTCTAATTGTGTCACAAGGATTAAATGACTCTTGCACATACATACATACGTACGTACGTACGTACGTACATACATACATACATACATACATACATACATACATACATACATACATATAATACATACATACATACATACGAGAAAAATAATTATTCTTAAGTTTTCATGTAATTGTCTTTAGTAGGTAGACCAGCCATTGTTTTTCTTCCTATTTCATGACAAGGGGTGTGCATGTTAGAAAAGGAGATTCTCATTTATTAATAAAGAATAAAAATTAATCGGATCGAAAGTATATCGTATCAGTTTTTTTAAATCTTTGACATAAGAATTTCATCAAAACGTTAGATAAAAAAGATGCAGATTATTTTTTACGAAGATTTAAAATTTTTATTGATTATTTAATTTAATATTTTTACAGGAAGAACTACTTTAATTGATATTTTGAAAGAGTATTGTTATCATTATTATGAAGGCTGTGTTTTAATATTAAAAATGGGCTTAATGATACGTATTAGCATACGCGTATCAATGAGTACAAATAATGTTTTAATCTTATTTTGATGTGAATCAAAGGAAATACTAAGTTAGAATTAAAAAAAACAACAACAGAATTGCCATTTGGCTTCATTTGTTACTTAATAAAAACTGTATATCTTAAAAATTTTGAACTCCGTCTGTTCAAACTCTAGAGCCAACCTAGTATATATCAAAGTTTAATGCTATTCACTTCATTTTCTTATACGTAATTTTTGTTACGGCTAGGAAACTTCCAGACTCCTCCTTATTCTCTCTCTGGTAAACTTTTCTATATAACCTGGAATGTATTGAATGGCCGTTTAATAAAGACTAGATTAACTTCAGAAAGAGCATACATATGTGGGCTTAAGGTCGAATCATTAAGCCCACTTTAAATAAGAAAACATATTCTTTTGAAATATATGAAGAACAAATTGTTTTCAGTCGAATCAACAAGCCACTTGTTACCACTGATTTATCAATAGAATGTTACCTTCAAAGACGGCACTGTTAGCTTTCATACAGGAATAGTGTTGGAAGGAGTTCACGGAGAATATATCTTGTTTCTGAACCTAATGTTTAGACAAGTTCCCCTCCCACGTGTTGGTTGGACGTAGCCTTATGAGATGTATAGTGTGCGAAAGAGTATTTTTTGGGGGTCAATGTCGAGGTTTTGTTTGGTAAATGTGTCGCATTCTTCTTTGGCAAATATTGAGTTAATTGTTCGGTAAATGTGTCGAGTTTCGTTTCACAAATGTTGAGTTTTTGCCTCAAAAGCACTGAGAGAAAGCTATTTTTCCTGTTGATTCGGTACAAACTTTAGTCCGACGCATACGATTCTTGCCAAAATCCATAGAAAAGCACAGTATCTATAAAGTTGGGAACTGAAATAATTTCGGAGCTAAGTGGAAAATGGGATCTCTAAGATGAACTACTTAAAACAGAGCAACGCGTTTTAAGATTTTTGTTTTTGTCTAACGTTCGTGAGGCCGAAAATGTGTCCTTCAAATATTTTTCTCTGTTGAATGTGAAAAAGCCAGGCGAGGTACATTTATCAACTAGCTCGTGGCATTTTTCTACCTATCTATTCATTCTTTTATTTTATTTGAAATTCATTCTAAATGTGCGTATTAATTCATACATTCCCGTTATTGTGTAAACATTAAATATTACAGAAAATAAGCGAAAATGCTGGTTTTATACCGTGTGGAAAATCGTCCGCGTAAAGTAATTATCATTGTCATTGAAACTGGGAATCCTTGGCTGTCGATCAGAATTATCCATGTTGTATATTTTATTTTGCATGTACGTTTTATACGGAGGTTACGATTTTCAGCAAATGATGCATATATATAATCACTAGTTCTGATCAGTCTAAACACGCAAATGATAACGAGAAAAGCTTACGTCATGCTAAAGACAATGACTAGAAAATAAATGTATTGTCTCAGAGTCCACTCGTGATAATCACACTACAAACAAAATGGACGAACTGAAGACATTATCATGACACGTTATGGAATATGTTTTATGTATAAAATCGTGTTAGTTCTCTCTCCCTCTCTCTCTCTCTCTGACACGTAGAAATACATTAAAGATGATTTGGCTCTAAATATTGGAATACGTGTTATGACGACATACCTTCTTATACACTGTACGAGATGTTGATGGAGATATGTAAATCCAAAATCAAAATTGGAGAGGAATAAACACTAACCATGCATGCTAATACAAACGGAGAACTGATTGTCTCTTTGTTGTTTATCTAGGATGGAAGATTTGCACAATCCGAGAGAGAGAGAGAGAGAGAGAGAGAGAGAGAGAATCGTGATAACATGGAAAAATGTTTGGAAGCAGGTCTCGATTACAAGCGGATTGACATTAGATGTGTTTACAGTCTCATATATTGTATTGTAATCTGTACAGTTGTTATGCAAACTTTGAGAACAAATGAACCTCACTTATTACTACCACACTAGACTTAAGGCTGTTTGGTGGTAATATCTACGACCGATACCATGATGTATACTTATTGTTTTAGGAAACATGTTAAAGATTGTTTTATGCAAATAACTTTTTTCAAAATAACTTTTATGCTACTTGTATCGAATGGCTGTCGGCTGCGAAGAAAAATACATAATATATATATATATATATATATATATATATATATATATATATATATATATATATATGAATCTTTCATCTGTAAATCTGTATCGCTATCTTTTTATCTGTCTTACTTTTTATATTCCTTATATTCTCTCTATTGTAGACATATTTCTAACAATTAAATAAATTTGTGAATACTTATGATTTTACCTTTAAACCTATCCATTCGTTTAGTTGCCTACGTTCTCTACAACGTATCTACCATTCAGTAAAAGAAAATAAAAGCTATTTTCACTATCTTTGCGTTCCCACGACATACATACATGTACACTTTACTATTCACCGATCTTGGTGCAAATTTGTCTGAACTAATTTTTACATATTTTCTCGAAAACTTTCCGATAAAATCCGTGTGATGCAATGTTGATAATTCCACGACTTTAAAGATTTTAGATCGCTTTATAAATGACATCCTTTTCAGTCCAACATGTGTCTCACCTGTAATGTATGAGTTGGGATCCGTGGACATTATGTAATCGTTACCTGATGAATATCAACCACTGCGGCATAACAAAGCTATTTTGTTTATGACGCTGAATATTTTCAAAACAAACTATTCATGTCCTTCTGTCAAACCTCTTTATATTTCATAACTTTTATTCAGTTAAATAACACGTAGTTAAATTCATCGCGCAGTTTTACGGCAAAGCATCACTTTGAAGGTCATATCGTGCCGACGCAAGCAGACTGAAGTGCTATGTCCAACGTCACACTACGGTAGTCATTTTGGCCTGGTCGGATGGTGGGAATATATGAGGAGAAAATATTGAACACAGTCGTATAAATATTGACAATGCATACAACTTGAGTTGATTGATGTATTAATACATACAAAAAAAAAAAAAAAAAAAAAGCCTCCGTACACGCATTTGTTAAGAGAGGGTAAAATCTTAATTGGAATATATATTGAATCATATGCGAAAGGTAAAGTCGACTGAGTGCAAACGATGACAGATAAAAAAGTAGTGCTGAATTCTTTTCTCAGTTAAATAAACCAATGCCTTACCCAAAGAATAATTTATGTCCCAAAAGGTGAGACTTTGTACGTGCTTCTATTTTTTTGTGTGGTAATTTTCCATGACTAATGTCCAAATGAGAATTGTGCCACTTTTTCTAAAAGTATTGTCTCAGCTGTTTGGAAAATAGGGCTGGCAAACTTCGTTCATAACTTAAATCATTTGGAATAAATGTATGCGTACTTTTCAAAGATTTGCACTTACATAAGACAGTGTGTGTGTCTGCATTGTTGACTAAACTAGTTCCACTTGGGTAAATAAGGAATACCTTTTCCTTTTTATTTTTATTTTGCAACAAATAAGTCATTTTAAAGAGTGCTTTAGACAGCTGACAAGCTAGCTAGCTAGCTAGATCTCTTGATAGACAAATAGTTCAGTCCAAAGGTATTTGATGTAATGAAATTCTGTAAATGCATGGGCATTTGTACTGATCATTTGTTGTTCTCAATGTATATAACTTTATAGAATGAAAACTTCATTTCTAGAATAATTATCCTTGAAGACAAAGATACAAAAGGAAACCTTTTTAATACTAATAAAATTAATTTAAAAAACGCTGTAGTTATCTTTACTCTACTGTCATCATCATCATCATCATCATCATCATTTAAAGACGCAAAATCAGAAAAAATATACTTTTTATCAATAATAAAACAATACTTCGATCCATACTGTGTAGCTGGATGTAGTCAGTATAAAGAGTTACAAGTCCTGAGAAACACAAAGAGAAAAATGAAAGTTTGTCCACTTCGCCTTTAGACATAATTTCTTGGCACATTATAAGAGACATAAAATAAAAAGTTACAAAAATAAAGCGGTAAAAACGGAAGAGAGGCAGCAGTCAGGAGCACAGATGCGGTGAACTGATTGTGCCTTTCTGTGTAAGTAGACTGGGGAAATCTTCGAATACTTCTAATCTTCTACCAAAATGGACAGGCCATGATGTGACTGAATAGTGCGTAACGTATTCCTTGCGTATTAAGTCCAACTGGTTGTTGTTGTGGGGTTTAACGCCATTCTTCAGCACACGAAAGGCAATACATGGCGGCCATTATTAACGGTGGAGGAAGAACTCGGGAAAACCCCGGGAAGAACCACCGACCCACGAGAAGCTACTGGCAAGCATTCTCACATATTCAGGACTCGAACCCACGCAGACAGAGGTGAGATGACAATGATCCGTAACGGAGAGCGCTTTAGACCACTCTGCCACTAGAGGTCCCAAGTTCAACTGGTAAGTACTTGTGTTTGATCTGGCCCAGCCTTCCACGGTTGTGTTTAATTGCATCACATGCAGTTCTTGCTTATTTGAACAAGGCAGCATATTAACAGCTCACACACACACACACACACACACACACACACACACGTAAAAAAATAAAAAAAACTATATATATATATATATATATATATATATATATATATATATATATATATATATATATATAGAGAGAGAGAGAGAGAGAGAGAGAGAGAGAGAGAGATGTCTACAGAGACATGGAAAAAGATCAAAATGGTATTTGTAGACAGGTGGCTGGTTCAGCTCTCCAACTTGGTTCATGACAAAGCATGCACTATACACCAAACAGCATAAGCATTATTATTCTTATACTAGTACCATTAATGTTTTGTATGTATTGTTCTTAGCATTAGTAATATGATATCAAGATACATGTATGTGTTGTAAACGACAATGAAAAAATAATAAAACAAAACGTTCCACACAAGATTACTGTAATTCCTCACTCTAATTCCTCATGTACGTTACATCATCACTGATTCTTCTATCGTTGTCACATGTATCGATTTTTGATAAATTTTTTAGCAGTTCCTTTACTTCGCATCCAAACATTACCTATGATTGAGAAACACAGGACTGACTTTTTTTAGTTAGGTCACCTGATGTAATTGGGCATGAGTACAGGTGCTCACACTTAAAACAGTTGATGGAAAGAGCAGTTGCTCAAACTCACCAAGATCAAAAGTCATTTGGCTGTTATGAAAGACATTTCATGGCTATGTAATGAGAGGAAGCTTCCAGTGACTAATATATATACTCTTGGAGCGGTTACTGTTGATTACTGTTGATTCGCTCAAGAACCGTGAAGGCAGGATAAAACCACTGCTTGGATTACATAACGTTTATATAGGAAATTTGCCGGCGGGATTACACACACACACACACACACACAGGGTAATTAGATGTTAAAGTTGTACTCAACCAGTCGGTTAATACTACTTTATGAAATAAATAACTGTAGCAACTTCAATCGTAACAGCAATATAAAAAAAAATGCGCAAGAGGAAAGCCTGCAAATGTCGTTGAATCCCACAGTAAATTTTATGTGATATTTGACGGTACATTGCATGCAAATATCGTTAAATCTCACAGTAAATTTTATGTGATTGCATGCAAAGTCGTTGAATCTCACAGTAAATTTTATGTGATATTTAACGGTACATTGCATCCCACAGTAAATTTTATGTGATATTTGACGGTACATTGCATGCAAAGTCGTTGAATCCCACAGTAAATTTTATGTGATATTTGACGGTACATTGCATGCAAAGTCGTTGAATCTCACAGTAAATTTTATGTGATATTTGACGGTACATTGCATGCAAAGTCGTTGAATCCCACAGTAAATTTTATGTGATATTTGACGGTACATTGCATGCAAAGTCGTTGAATCCCACAGTAAATTTTATGTGATATTTGACGGTACATTGCATGCAAAGTCGTTGAATCCCACAGTAAATTTTATGTGATATTTGACGGTACATTGCATGCAAAGTCCATGTAATGTGGTCAAGACGTACAGTTTCGCACTTTACATAGACTTTTTTTGTTTTAACAAAACGAATTTCCCATGTTTTCCTTACTGGTTATCCTGCTTATCTCAACAAAAGACCTTGCATAGCTTACGTATTGTTCAAATAACGTTTAATTACATTTATATGTGTGTATGATTGACTGGTATTATTTGTGTTTGTCTTGTCGTTCAGTTTGCTTACATCAGTTTTGAAATAATGTTACACTGATTTATTTAATGTAGTTAAGAATCAGAAAAGATACAACAAATATCTTGAAACTTATTATTTATTTAAATCTTTACTTCACAGACACTTCGACCACGCTGAAAAAAACTGATGTAGACGAAAAAAGTTGGATATCGTGCGGAATTCTTGAACCTAATATCCCATACAAAATTATGTAAATCAAGGAAGAGAATCGAGATATTTTCGACGTCATATTGTTTGAAACGTAAGTACCGACAACAATAAACTGAAATCGATATAGGGAGTTATCGTGTCTCCACTGATTAGTCGATAAGATAGGAGTTGTATAAGTAGTAAATGGGGTCACCCTAGGGACAATGGGACTTAGCATTAAAAACACCCCTGGGTCACTCTAGGGACAATGGAAATTTAACATGGAGAAAAATCGTGGGTCACTCTAGGGACAATGGGAATTTAACATAGAGTTTGGGTCTGTCTAGGGACAAGGGAATTGAACATGGGAATAGAGTTTGGGTTTGTCTAGGGACAAGGGGAATTGAATATGGGATTTTTTTAAAAAATTTTTTTTAAAATTTAAATTTAAATTTAAAAAAGGGTAGGCAATTGAAAGGCTATCTCTTTTCGAGAAATATGGCTGGCCCTGAAAAGGGCCTTTGGGTTTATGTTAATATTAATATTAACATAGATGGCATCTGTCACATCTTCTTCTTCTTCTTCTTAAACTCCTTCTAACTGCCGGTCCATACACAAGTACCCTCTTGAGACATCCTTGTCTTTCTATGTAAACTCTCCTCATCCTTTGACTAGTATCTGTCCTATCAACAACAGTCCACTTGGACCTGACATGCATGAGCATGTCCGTCCTAAACATCATGGAAGACACAAGCGTAGAAGATTGCACATCGGTCCACATCTTGAAGCGACGAGAACAAGTGAATCAATGCACTGAACTGCGCTTATTTATAGGTAGAGGTAGGATTGAAACGGATTGAGTTCATTCACCAATCCAAACACGCGTTACAAAATTCAGTCAGCCCGCATCCAATCCGAAGAGATTAGTCTGTGACGTCAGTTGGTCTATATAGATTCGCTAGCGCTTGTGTGCAGTCAATCTATGCGACAGTGATTCAACATGACCGAAATTCAGAAAACGATCCATTGGGGTGCACCAGCAGGGGAGACCGCCCAAGGGAACCCGGACTTACTTTCAGAAGAGGTGAATTGGGATTTTGTGGATTTTCTTACCTCGCAAGAATTTGTTCCGGAACCTTCGTCTCATTCTTCATTACCGCAAGTGGAGAATTTTAGACAGAGACAGAAAGAAGAATTGGAGAAATTTATGCAACGACAAAAGGAAGCGGAACAAGCTTTTCTCCTACAGCAACAGCAACAGCAACAAGAAGAGGTAAGAAAAAAACAACAGCAACAACAGCAAGAAGTAGCAGCAAAGAAACAAGAGGGTGAAAATCAAACGGTCACGGTACTGTTGGACATTTTAGCGGAGTTAAGAAGTCTGAAACAAATGTATCAGACTTCTTTATCACGACCGAAGAGAATACGACCTTCCCGAGCTAAACACGCCAACCCTGTGACTAAGCCTATCGTACCACCCTTAGTGATTTCAACCCAATCATCAGAAGTAGGCCTTGGCCGTGGCAAAGGCTTAAGGCAGTTAAAGTTGATTGGTTAAACTCACTCCTACACCAAAAAAGGCCCTTTTCAGGGCCACCCACATTTCTCGAAAAGAAATACAATTTCAATTGCCAATAACTCAAAAATGAACCCCACCCATTTTACCCTTATAGTACGTGTCTGTGTATGAGTGCGTGAGTGTAGCTTCTTATTTTAAAATCAAAACTCAAAGACACTTACCTTGTATCATTAATGTATTCTTTTATCCATAGTTACAATCCAATTCACAATTCACAACACTTTAATTAAAAGTTCATTGACTTCTTCTGTTTCCTTGTTTAGTCTCTCTGTTTTTTGAATCTTTTCACCGTCACACTCTTTTCCTCTTCTTCCTCCTCGCTTTCTTCCCTTCTTCTTTTTTTCTCCTGTTTCTTTTTCTTCACCTGTCTTCTTTCTTCCTCAGAAGAATCTCTCTCTTCCTCTGAAGAATCCCTCTCTTCTTCTGAAGAATCCCTCTCTTCTTCTGATTCCTCTTGTTTCTTTTTTGGGCAATCTGGAGACCAATGTCCTTTTTCTTTACAATAATAACAGGTATCTTTACTTTTGTCTTTTTTAGCCCCTGTTTTCTTTCTTTTTTGACGGTCTGGACACTCTGAAGACCAATGCCCTTTCTTCTGACAAATATAGCAAGTATCCTGACTTTTATCTCAAGGAAGGAGAGTAGTCCGTCGGCTGGTCTGAAGAAAATTTTCTAATGACCCCTCGCAAAGCTCTGATGAAACGTTCCATCTGGGTAGTCTCTTCCATCGTTGTGCTCGGCTTGAGAGTGAAATGAATAATGAAAGGACAAGACACGCACCCTTTTATATACGCTGGTCTGCCATGACTATAAATTAGTTTATGCTGTTTACACTTGAGTCATTTGACGTTTTGCACTCAAGATGAAACGATCCCATTCATTCGAGAAGAAAGAAGAAGAAGAAAGTAAGAGGCAGAAACGTGATCTATCGCCTCGTACCAGAGCTGAAATCTTGGCACAAATTCATGCCAGTGATTTTGAAGAGGACACGAGTGAACCAGAATTTGAAACCTCTAAACCAAGTTCGTCACCCTTAGTCAACCCTGAAAAATACTATTCCATTCGCGAGACGGAAAAGCGCTCCTCTAGAAAATTTAGAACCACGGCTTACACCTACACGGTGAAGTTTAAAGATTTCAAGGCCGACGTACCATTGGAGAAAGCAGAAGGGTTTATCACCGAGATGTGGGATTCTTTGCTCACCGCACTCAAGCGACAATGTCAACCCAAAGAAGACGATCGCTTGACACTATCCATAGATCACGACGGTTTGAAATCCCCTGTTTGGATCGAGTTTAGCAGACCCGCAGAACTAACCCCTTCCAAAATCATGGACAAGATTCAACACGTACAACAATCTAATGACCAGTTTGACATCACCGATGGTAAAGCCACACTGAAAATGGCTCACGTCTCTCTTCCTCAAGGGACAGGACGCAAAAAGGTCTTATTGGTGGACGACCTTCGCAACACCAAAACAAGTCTCGTCCGAATTAACAACCCTCATGACCAGATGTGCTTAGCCCGTGCCATCGTGGTGGGACGAACCTATGCCAACAAGAACGACACGGTAGAATGGAAAAGAACCTGGGAGAACATTCGAAAATCGAACCGAACCAAACAACGAAACGAAGCAGAACTCCTGTTGCAACAAGCTGGCCTGTCCAATGACACACCCTGTGGCATTCCTGAGATGCAAAAATTGCAAGATGCCCTAGCTCCACGCTACACCTTGAAAGTGCACCCTCAAGAAATGCGCGGACCTCTGTTGTTTCGAGGCCAAGATTTTAAGGACGGAAAATACATTCATGTCTATCATCACGATGAACATTTCGATACCATTACCAGTATCACCGGATTCCTGGGATATGTTTATTATTGTGAGAAATGTGACTATGGTTATAATAATCGAGAACAACGTAAACATTGTGGATGGAAATGCCCAGGATGTTTAGCCTCTCCACCCTGTCTGAGCGAAGAACCAGTGCCTTGTTCAACTTGTCTGCGCACGTTTGTCAGTCCTACCTGTTACCAACAACATTTGAAAACACAAGGTTCACAGAAGAAATGTGCTTGTCAACTGCTGAGAATGTGCCCTACCTGTGGACAAGGCATACGTACCAATAGTACCAAGGCACACGTATGTCGAGGAAAGAAAAAATGTCACATTTGTCACCACATCGTGGACTTGGAACACGAATGCTACGTGCAAAAATACCAACCCCCACCAGAGAAAGAGGACGGTCACAAGAAGAAAGGCAATTTCATCTTTTTCGATTTCGAATGCATGCAAGAGACCGGCATTCACATTCCTAATTTCTGCGTGGCTCATCGAGCGTGCGAGAAGTGCATTCAAGAACCTATCTTCAGTCATTGCCCTCACTGCAGCAAGATTCCTGGAGGGCGTGAAAAAATCTTTCGGGGACCGAACACGTTAGCCGATTTTGCCCAATGGGTCTTAGACCCCATCGACAAGACGTGGAGCCAAGAGGACATCGAACGTTACGGAGATTGTCATCGTCATGCCACGGTGATGGCTCACAATTTCTCCGGATACGATGGACAGTTTCTTTTGAGATACTATACGGAACAAAGCACCGAGCGTCCTAAAGTGACTTTGAACGGAGCCAAAATCATTTTCATGCAAGTGGGACAAGTACAGTTTAAAGATTCGATGAGCTACTTGGCCATGCCTTTGAGCCGAATGCCTAAAACGTTTGGAATGACAGAAATGGCTAAAGGGTACTTTCCACACTTTTTCAATACGGTAGCCAATCAACACGCCGTTCTACCCCATTTGCCTGAGGCTCACTATTACGACCCCGACAACATGCGTACCGAACAACGAGAAGCTTTCTACGCTTGGTACCAGGCTCACGCCTCGGACCCTTTCGACTTTCAGGAAGAAATGCTAAAGTATTGTCGTTCCGACGTGGACATTTTACGACGTTGCTGTGGAAAATTTCGAGAACTGTTCATGGAACACGGAGGGGTAGATCCTTTGAAAGAAGCTTGCACCATTGCCAAAGCGTGTTCCTTAGTGTATCGACAACGATTCATGCCTGAAAACACCGTAGCTGTCATCAGCCCTCAAACGACTCACTATGTCAAGCGTCAATACTCGGTCAAAGCCCTACGCTGGTTACATTACTTGTGCGACAAGGAAGGCAAATGGATTCAGCATGCCCGCAACGGAGGGGGTGAAAAGACCATCGGAACGTATTCGGTCGATGGCTGGGACTTGGAGAACCCCAAGATCGTGTACGAGTTTAACGGCTGCTTATTTCACGGATGTCCCGTCTGTTACCCTGACCGTAGCACTAAAAATCAGTTTTTACAACGAACCATGGAAGACTTGTACCAGGACACTTGTCAGCGGCGCCTAAAGTTAGAACAGCAAGGATACCAAGTGGTGGAAATGTGGGAACACGAGTACGATCACCGTATGAAAACCGATCCCGAGTTTAAACGCCTCGTGGAAAGTTACCAGTTCATGGACCCGTTGAACCCGAGGGATAGTTTGTACGGAGGAAGGACCAATGCCACCTGTTTGCTGTACCAAGCCGACGAAGAGAAAGGAGAAAAAATCAAATACTTGGATGTGTGTTCGCTGTATCCCTACGTGTGCAAATATTGTCGCTTTCCTGTAGGGCACCCGCGATTGCTGACGGAACACATCGACCTGAAAAACATTCGCCAATACGAAGGCTTGATCAAGTGTAAAGTTTTGCCTCCCACGAACCTATACCATCCCGTCTTACCTCACCATTGTCAAGGCAAACTGATGTTTCCCTTGTGCCGTACTTGTGCCGAAACGTGCAACCAGGACCAACCTTGCCATCACAGCCAGGAAGAACGTGCCTTGACGGGAACCTGGGTCAGCGTGGAATTGTTCAAAGCTCTGGACATGGGATACCAACTGTTAGAAGTGTACGAAATTTGCCACTTTCCCAAGACACAACAGTACCACAAGGGTGACCCTACTCAGAAAGGCATTTTCGCCGACTACGTGGATGCCTTTTTGAAACTGAAACAAGAAGCCAGCGGCTATCCTTCCTGGTGTCACACTCCCGAAGACCAAATACAATTCAAAGAGAAATACTACGAACAAGAAGGCATCTCTTTAGACCACATCGAAACAAACGAAGGCAGGCGATCGTTTGCCAAAGTGATGTTAAATTGCTTGTGGGGTAAAATGGCACAACGACCGTGTTTACCCAAGACGAAATATTTGACAGAACCTTCCCGCTACTTCCAGATGATTCACGACAAAACCAAATACATGAAACACGTGGACGTAGTTCGAGAGGATTTGATCTTGGTCAATTACGAAGAAGATCTGGACTTTGTACAAGACGACCCTTTTGGAAATGTCATCATTGCGGCTTACGTGACAGCTCATGCTCGCTTAAAATTGTACGAAGCTTTAGAACTGTTAGAAGAACGCGTCCTGTACTTTGACACGGACAGTTGCATTTACATCCATCACCCGATTCAACATCACCCTGACATCGAAGGAGACCGTTTAGGAGCCTGGACAGACGAGCATCCCGACGACAAGATTCTAAGTTTCGTCAGTGGTGGCCCCAAAAATTACGGCTACGAATACCGTGACAAACAAGGAGTAGTGCACACGACGTGCAAAGTGAAAGGACTGACTCTGAATCATCGTACCAGTCGAGTGGTCACCTTTGGGGTATTGAAAGAAGCCTTGCAATCGGGAGAGGATGGAAACTTTAAAGTGACCACCTATCAACCGAACAAGATTGTACGTTTACCCACTCACCACATCGTCAGTCGACCCTTGGAAAAAGTCTATCAAATTGTATACCAGAAGCGAGTGCGACTTCCCAATCACTTTACGTTGCCGTACGGTCACGTCGGTATTGGTCTGTATATAAAAAGGAACCCTAGGCAAGATCGATAGTTCATTGTTCATTGAAGTAACTTACCATGTCGTTGACGAAGAAGAAACCAGATTGGTTTGGCTTGGACCCAAGAGGTGGCCCAGTATGCACGAGAGTTATTCAAGGAAAAAAGTTACTTTTCAACCCGTGTTAGTGACGGTGCCAGAAGAACCCGTCACCCAGGACGGGACTGTCGTGGACAGGCCTGAAAGACCCTTTCGGGAGGACACTTGTGTGACCTTACCCCCTACTATAGAACTGGTTAGAACTTTACCCAAAACATGTTGTACAGACACTTGTGTTTATTCCACGTTCATGGTTATCATGTGCCTTTTATTCTTGTACTTAAGCCTTTGGCTTTTATGTATTTTTGTCTTTCGTATTCATGTTTGAAACAATCAATAAACGTGTTCTGAAAAAGTATATAAACTCTTGTCTTGTTTGTTTTCGTGTCACAAGTGACATTTCTCACACAATGGCTACCTCTGCTGTCTCTGCTCCCTCTTCCTCTACTGTCAAAGTCATCGACGAACACTTAGATCGTGCCAGTTGGGAGGCTTTGTATCTTCGCCATCCCTTTAACATGCTCATTGCTGGACCTAGCGGTTCAGGCAAAACCGAATTCGTCAAACGTTTGATCGAACATAAACATCATTTGATCGATCGGCCACCTCAACGGATCGTGTGGTGTTACAAAGAGTGGCAATCGGCGTACAGCCTCTTGCGAGAAAGTCAAGGCGATTCCATCGTGTTTGTGGAAGGCATTCCTAAAGAAGACGACGGTATCGTCTCTGACTCCCGTCAAACCCATTTGGTCATTTTCGACGACATGTTAGGAGAAGACGAAGAAGAAATTAAACTGTGGTTCACGCGCAAAGGGCATCACCGTAATGCCAGTGTCGTTTACATCACCCAAAATTTGTTTCAACAAAGTAAAGCCCATCGCACCATCAGTCTCAATGCGCATTACGTGGTCTTGTTTAAAAGCCCTCGAGATAAATCGCAAGTGCAAGTCTTAGCCAAACAGTTAGGAACGCCTTGGCTGACTCAGGCGTACGACGATGCCACTCAAACGCCACACGCCTATTTACTCGTCGATTTGAAACCTACGACTCCCGAGGATTTGCGATTTCGTACCCACTTGTTTCACCACTGGTGCCAAGACGGAGGGTCTGTCCTGTACACGTCTCCGTCCTCGACTTCATTTCACTCCCCATAAAAAAATCTATAAAAACCTCAGACCCTTTTCGTCTGTCTCACACAGTGTGAACATGACGTCCCTTCAGTCGCATCTTCCCATCAAATTGATTCGTGCCTTGTATGGCATCAGTCGAGAAAAAAATCCACAAACACGAGCTCGTGTCTTAGAAGCTAGTCTCAAAGAAGTCTTACGATGGTTCACGGTGACGGCACGTCAACTACTCCAATGAATCATTCAGATTCCTCATCAAACCAAACGCTTTTTCGATCGAAACAAAGTCGCTTTGGTCCAACTGGCTGATCCCCGCATCGACACTCAAACCAAAAAACAAATCATTTTGAAACCTGGAGGGAGCGGTACTCTAGGAGGGGTCATCATTCGCTCTCTCTTAAGATGGGATCCTAATGCCTCCAAAGTTATCCCCAAGACAAAAGTCCAACGAAGCCCCAAGAAGAAAAAGACCAGGTCCCCAAGGAGAACTTCTCCAGTGGCAGGACCCTCCTCTGACCAGACACCACCACCCCGAAAAAAGAAAAGAAGCCCCCAGAAAAAGAAACAGAGAAAAAGTCCCTAGAAAAAGAAAAGTCCACAGAAGAAAACTAGTCGCAAGAGAGGCACTTCGGCCAGGACGCAACCTTACACTCGCAAACCACGACCTGCCACGGCAGTGACTGCGTCTCCGGCATCCTCACGTTTGTCCACTTCTCCGTTGATGACACCAGGAACTGAAGAGTACTTGGAGACGTTGATCACACCAAGAACTTCTCCGTTGATGACCCCCAAAAGAACTTCCCCAGTGGCAGGACCTTCCAATTTAGTGGCAGTGGCTGCTGCTCACAAAGTACCTTCTCCCAAAATCAAAGTTCAAGAAAGATCGGGCATGTTACAAAGTTTACTGGATTTGTCCAAGCAAGAACTGGCTCGATTTAGTCCGTTACGTACCCCTGCACGACGTGTCATGCCTGTCCTCAAACTAATACGACGTAAAGACAATCAGTGGCGACGCGTTCCAGTATAAAAAAGGCCTGTGACCAAGTCGGGTATCAGTGTTTTTTGGTGCTCCTGAAGACATAAAGATGTCACCCTCCAGAAAACCCCAAGGAAAGAAAAGGAAAGGACTGCCACCACGTTTAGCCAAACATGGGGACATGTTATCTGTCCTGTCCAAAGCTTCTCCACCCCTACGAAAAAAACTCATTCAAACAGCCTCCAAAGAGGTCATCGATACCGTGTGCGAATGTTGTTTGAACGTCTTGAAAGGCACGATCCCTTTGTCCAAACACCAGAAACAATGCTTAGGCAAACATCGTCACGTTCTTCGCCAAATGGTTCAAAAGAAAATTCCCATTCGTCAAAAAAAGAAGATGTTAGTGCAACGTGGAGGTATTTTACCTCTCTTGTTAGGCCCCATACTGAAAGGAGTCTTGGGAACCATGTTGGGAGGACTGGTGGGAGCAAGATAAAAAGGCCTCGGAAGTTCCAAGATCTCAGAATCGACCCCTGACAACCCCATGGAAGGACGAAAACTAGCTTTAGTGCCTTACAAACGATGGATGGAATACCATCGGTGGCAAGAACAACACACCCCGCATTTACCTCCCAATCCCAATTTGAGCGAGATGTCCCAGTTACAACACGAATTGCAGTCCTTGATGGATCGCCAAGATTTGTCCGAAACAGAAAAATCGCAAAAGTACGGTCAACTCTTGCAACGACTGCAACTCTTTCACCAGAAAGCTTTAGACGAAACAGCTTTACCCACTCTGAAAGATTTTAAGACCTTGATGAAAAGTCCAGCACCATCACCAGTACCAGTACCAGTACCAGTACCAGTGACCAAGACAGAAAAAGGAAAAGAAGAAGAAGAAGAAGGGTTTCAAACTCCACCAGAAAAAGTACGCAAGTTAACAACACCACCTACCTCCAGAATTGGATGGATTAAAAAGATGATGGCCACCCCTTCTTCATCACAAGAGAAAAAGAAAGTGAAGACAGAAGTGAAGACAGAAGTGAAACAAGAACCGATATCCCCCGCTCAGACATCCTCCTCCTCTTCAACACCTATTGCCGGTCGCACACGCAAAGCATTGCAATCCAAGAAAATACCCCAAGAGAAAAAGAGTAGCATCCTCCAAGAGTGGGTGCCTTATTAACACACCAACCAACACAAAAAATGGAAAAAGTCTTAGCCAGCATTTACTACGATCCCTCCCATCCTGCAGGTTACGCAGGAGTTCAAAAATTGTATCGTGCTGCCAAAACTCGACTGAAAAGTCTCCTTTTACCTCAAGTGCAACGATGGTTACAAGAACAAGCTACCTACACTTTACACAAACCCATTCGACGCAAGTTTGCCAGAAGTCGCACCCGAGTGGAAGGCATCGATCATCAATGGCAAGCCGATTTAGCCGATGTCTCTCATTTGGCCAGCTACAATCGTGGCTACAAATATTTGTTTTGTGTCATCGACGTCTTTTCCAAATTTGCCTGGGTCGTGCCCTTGACTTCCAAATCCAGCAGCGAGTTAGTGCGAGCCCTGCAACGGGTGTTGAAACAAAGCGGTCGTCACCCTCTTCGATGGCAAACGGACAAAGGCACCGAATTTCTGAACCAAGCTTTCCAAAAAGAATTAAAGAAACGTGACATTCATTTTTTTACCACCGAGAATCCCGAAACCAAAGCCAGCATCGTGGAACATTTTCAACGCACTTTGAAAGAATGCATGTGGAAATATTTTACGCATCACCACACTCTGAAGTACATCGACATCTTACCGCACCTGGTGCAAGCGTACAACCAATCTTACCATCGAAGCATCGGACGTGCCCCGCAAGACGTGACTCCCGAGAACGAAGTGTTGGTGTTTGAGCGCCTGTTTGGTACGTCCCCGACGAGGGCTGTCCCCAAGAAAAGTGGTGAGTTGGCCGTAGGAGATTGGGTGCGCATTGGCAAAACCAAACGCACTTTCGACAAAGGTTACTTACCTAACTGGACGACCGAATTGTTTCGCGTCACTGGACGAGTGCATGGCCGTCATCCTGCCGTCTATAAATTGGAAGACATGAACGGAGAAGTGCTCAAAGGAACGTTTTATTTGCCCGAGTTACAACGTGTCACCAAAAAAGAAGACGACGTGTACGACATCGAAAGCATTCTCGAACGCAGAACCCGTAAAGTGGGCAAACGACGTGTCAAAGAAGTCAAAGTACGTTGGAAAGGATATCCACCCAGTTTTGATTCTTGGATCGACGCTTCGCAAGTCATCGACTATAA
This sequence comes from Sinohyriopsis cumingii, assembly GCA_028554795.2. Lineage (NCBI taxonomy): Eukaryota > Metazoa > Mollusca > Bivalvia > Unionida > Unionidae > Sinohyriopsis > Sinohyriopsis cumingii. The sequence continues at coordinate 125,362,391 of CM068824.1, read as the reverse complement.
AAAGAAGTGACCATCATGCCCTTTCACACAGCAGACGCAGCTACGTCGACCACTCCTCCTTCACCTAGTTCTTCTGTGCAAGATTTACAAAAACAACCCTTGTGGGTGTGGTGTGGAGAACGTGTGCCTAAAATGCAAATCGTCTTGTTCTGCCAAATCTTCGTGGTGTATTGTGTCATCGGGGCAGCCATTGCCAATTTGAGTTTGCAACAAGGAGACAAACAATTGTGGACCATTTTATTGAGCAGTTGCATCGGTTACCTGCTTCCCAATCCCTCCCTGAAATTCTCTTCCAACGGGAACCTTGTTTCAAGTGCCAGTGTCAGTGCCAGTCACCAGTCCAACCACAACCAGAACCCCATTTTGAGCGGAGACACGCCTCTGACGTCCAGTAATATCCCCTCTCGGACAGCCACAGAACTCTGGAATTATGAGTCACCAAAACCAATTTTACTTAACCTTACCCAGTGACAGTTCCATGGAGATGTTTCCCCACAACACGTTGTGCTGTTACACGGCCAAATTACCTCAAGCCATCCCCTTAGATCAAGAAGCCCATTGGGAAGTGGCTTTAGTAGAAATGATTCACCCTACACAAATCCAAAACATCACCGGAAAGCAAAACACTTTTGAGGTCGAAATCCTGAACCAACAATTACAAGAAGCCATGAATGACATCGGGTTTTCAGGGGACACAAGACCAGCCAGCAATCCAGCCTTCAAAATCTACACCTTGAAAATTCCGGCAGGGTTTTATTTTAGTGGCGAACATTTGGTGGACACTATTGCGGACAGGTTCGAGTTCGCCTTTGGCAAAGCCCTGAACATAGTCAAAAAAAGTGTCACCCTAGAGTACCATAAGGTGGCTCGTCGCTTACTGATGAAATTTCAGGATACCCAAACGTTGTCCATCAGTTTTAATCGTGACTTGTTTGATATTTTAGGTGGAGACACAAAAATGGCTCCAAAGTTTAAACCGAAGATCAACAGCAATATGGAATTTTACAAGTTTTTTAGATTCCCTGTAGAACTGAACCAAGGACTGAATTTGATCTTCGTGTACTCCGATGTGGTGGAGTATAACGTGGTGGGACACACCTCCGTGCCATTACTGCGTGTCATTCCTTTCAAAGTGGATAGTACCACGACCAGTGACCAGGAAGGTGGAAACACCTATCACGTCCACCTGGAATTTGTACATCCTCATTATTTGCCTGTCAGTAAGTCGTATTTGGACACGGTCAACATTGCTAGAAAAGGAGATTTGGGACAAAATATTCCATTCACCAAAGGAAAAGTCACGGTGAAACTCCATTTTCGAAAGCGGTTCTCTCACGACTCGTAAGTAAGTCATGTATCCAGTGTACCGAGGGGTTGCTCGACAGCGAGGACACGGTTTAGGAGATATGTTAAAATCGGCCTTTCGTTCGGTGGCCCCGGTGTTGAAACCGATGGTGACACGCGGATTGCACGCCTTGAAAGATGCGGCACTGACGCAAGGCAAAGAATTTCTCCAAAATGTCATCATCGACAAACAAAACCCTAAAGAAGCCTTCATGAGGGCAGGCAAAAATGTCTTGCTGCAAACAGGCAAAGACCTTTTGGGCCGACGCGAAACACCTATAAATGCCCTGCACGCTACCGAGTCAGGCATTCAGCAAGGACAAGGCAGAAAGAGACGACGACGAAGAAAACACCCTTTCACCAGACTTCAAGCTAGAAAGGCCAAGAAAAGAAGAACCGTTCGAGACTTAGACGTTTTCGATTATTGAGAAAGAACAAAAAATGATGCACCGAGAGTCTTGCGCCTGTTCCAAGACGGAACTGGATCTGTTTGCCATGCCCCCCACCATGATGACCATGCAAGAATCCCAGTGGGTGGAATTTCACCCCGTCTCCTCATTGACCGATTCCGCTCCCATCGAGTTTGAAATCAAAGGACAGCCGAAGATTACATCGATCTGAATAGCAGTTACTTGTACCTGAAAGTCAAAGTTGTAGATAAGAATGGAGGTCCTATAGACGATGATACTGAAGCAGTAGCTCCCGTCAACAATTTCATGCATTCCTTGTTTAGTGGAGTGGACTTGTACTTGAATAACAAACTAGTCAGCAGCAGCATGGATACTTACCCTTATCGTGCCTACCTGGAAAATCTCTTGACGTACGGAATAGACGCCAAGAACACTCATCTCAATGCCTGTTTGGTATGGGAAGCTGACGATGCAGGCCAGTTTGAAGAATTCGAAACTAATCCAAAGAGTACAAACAATGCGGGATTTGTAGAACGAAGAGACAGAATCAAAGGAGTCAACACAAGTTTAGAACTGATGGATCGTTTGCATTTGGACATGTGGTTACAAGAAAAATATTTGCTGAACGGAGTGGATGTCCGCCTGAGACTGAATCGTAGCAGTACCGCTTTCCATTTATTGGCTAATGCTGACGATTACAAAACCAAAATCCAAGAAGCCAGACTCTACGTACGACGTGTGGAAGTGTTACCTAAAGTAGGTAACGACATCAGTCAGACGTTGAGCAGAACGACCGCGAAGTATCCCATACGGCTCGTGGAAGTGAAAACTTTCACCATTCCCAAGGGACAGCGATCCATGATCCAAGATCATCTGTTCCAAGGACAGCTACCCAAACGTTTAATCCTTGGTATCGTCGAGAATGAAGCCTTCAACGGAGCCATCGCTAAAAATCCTTTCTATTTTAAACACTTTGACGTGTCCAAGATCGAAGTCAGTCGCGATGGCAAGACCTTGTGTACCCGACCTTTTGAACCTAACTTTAAAGAGAAGAATTACTTGAGATCGTACTTGTCCCTGTACGAAGCTACCGGTCAGTTAGGAACCAACACCAGTCACGGCATTACGTACGAGGATTATGCAGGAGGCTATGCTTTGTGGGCTTTCGATTTCACTCCAGACCAAGGCAGCGACGAGGGACATTTCCACCCTATAAAATCCGGCCAGATTCGTGTGGAAATTCAGTTGTGAATCAAAGACCCCGCTGCTGATGTTAATCCAACGTTGAACGTCATCCTGTATGCAGAATTCGACAATACGATAGAAATCAACAGTTTGAGAGAAGTCATTCTAGATTACTAGAAGCCATGGAAGACTGTTATCCCTCTTTACCTAGTGGAGAAACTTTGGACATGAAATGTGAGGAGACTGTGGAAAAAGAAGAAGAAGTGATCATGATGAAATCAAGATGGCCAGAACAAGAAGCCCATTTAGTCTCCTGTTTTGCCAAACACTTGGCGGAAAAAATGACGGAATTGATCAAGAAAAATTGTTATGGATGTCAAAACGATCATCCCAGTCAAATTCAACACGATAAATGCCTAATGTTAAGTCAAGAAGAAAAATTGGACGAGTATCTGGACGAAGCTTGGAGTCTCATCTCGAACAAAGACGTGTTGCATCAGTGGTATAAAGACTTGCGTGAACATTCTTGTCCACCATTAACCACTCAAGAGATCCATCGTATCGAAGCTCTCCTGAATCAAGTGAGGAAACAGAACGAATAACCGTTTATTCGTCAGACATTTTCAAGCAAAAAGTCAGGATCGAATTGACGACGTATTATTACATGTAAAGAAGAAGAAAAAACAACACAGAAAACAATGGATACCTGGGAACTTTATTACCTTTTGAGCCACAGTTCGTATACGGCTTCTTGGAATCCTGTCGTCTGTGCTAAAGATGAACTCCCTCATCGTAAACCTCAAGACCATCTAGCTTACGTGATCAACACGGACGACAGTCATCTCCCAGGAACCCACTGGGTAGCCGTTTACTTTCCTCAAGAAGGATGTGTGGAATATTTCGATTCGTACGGATTGCCCCCTTTGGAAGACGATATCATTGACTTTATGAGAAGAAATGCTCAGACCACCCGATTCAATAATGTGAAATTACAAGGCACAGATTCCTTGGTGTGTGGACAATATTGTGTGTATTTTCTGCATCATCGCAGCCTGGGCTAGTCCTTAGAACATTTAGTGACTCATTTTGATCCTCGTTCTTCTTCTAGAAATGATGTGAAAGTAGATCGATGGTTTTGTGACCATTATGCTTATCTTTTGTCTCAAGCTAGGAAACGTAGTGTCCATCAATGGCCTAATGATTTCCAACAGTGGAAATCACAATTTCATTCACAACGTTGTCAGCCCTGTTTAAAGTAGATTGTCCATTGAGAAAAAAATGTTTGTGATTTGAAAAAAATTTGTTTGATGTTATATTGTTGGATTATTGTTAAAAATGTTAGAGCTGTTGTTTAGTGTTAAGTGATTTTTGAATAAAATATGTTGTGTTTTGAAAAAAAATGCCTTTGTCTTTTGTTTAGCTATAAGAATGTTCGATTGATGCTCTTTCATTTCTTACTATCCCTCTCATGACACTCACTGAACGTTGCGGCTCGAAAACCGTGTGGGGGATGTTTTCCTTCACGTCCGCGCTTTGACTTTAAGAACCGGGTTGTTTCCAGTCTAACCATCCATTGTCGACTCATCCTCCTAAGAAGATGTGCTCCAAACTAGCTAAGCTCAACGAAGCCTACGTGAATTTGCATAGGGTCAGACACAGTCTGATACCGAAGCCAGAAGAAATAGAGAATGTGAGAATGCTAAAAGTCACTGAAGACCTAATAGAAGAGCTCTTCAGAGAAGAAATGAACAGGGAAAAAGAAGAATGGACAGAGAAGTACAGACTTCAGAGACAGCAGCAGCAGCAACAGCAGCAACAGCAACAGCAGCAGCAACCTGAAGCTGACAGAGGCTTTGTCGATTGCCGTATCGACACCAAAGAGGTCTTCTTCTCTTTCCGAAGAAGCAGACCTATTGCCAGAAAGTCTATAATCAGAGGACATCGCATTCTTAGAAACTAAAAAAAAGAATGCCATAGCAAACAAAAAAAGCCCTTTTCAGGGCTACCCAATACTCTAGAAAAGAAATAACGATCGATTTGCCAATGTGTGTAGGTAGAGTAGTGTGAATATAAACACTAACTCTTTATTGATAGTGAGAGTGTATGTGTTTGTGTTTGTAAGAGTTTACGTAAGTTTGTGAATAGTAGATTAAAATAATGTCTTTTTTGGTGTTTGAGGTGTAGATTTGGGGTTAGATTGGATTGCTTTGGGTATGTAAATAGTCTATTGAAGTGATTTAAAAAAAATTTTAAAATAGTGATGGGTAGCATAAAAAAGTGAGTGAGTGTTTCTTTTAGGTCCGCGCGTTGTTTTTTTTGGTCATGATCTAGGTAAGATGAATTTTATGTTTTTAGGGGGATGTTTTCCTTCACGTCCGCGCTTTTACTATAAATTGAAACTCGTTCGGCAGTCTAGCTATCCTTGTTGATTGATCAACACCAAAATGAACACGAGACTGTCTAAACTGTTGGAACTTCATGTGCATCTGGAATATGCCAGGCGCATATTAAATGAACTGGCCGCGGAAGCCATTGTGGAGGAGGGAAGGATAAAAGAGGAGGAGGAAAGAAGAAATAAAGAAGAGGAGGAGAGAAGATATAAAGAAGAAGAGGAAAGAAGATACAAAGAGGAGGAATGAAGATACAAAGAAGAGGAGGAGGAAAAGGAGAGAAGGAGAAAAAATTTCAGAATCCCAGAAACCGAAAATTGGGATTCTGAAGCCACATATCCTGCCTTTGCTCTCTCCCCCAAAAAGGTAAAAAGTAACTGGGGGACAAGATGTGTATGTGGCGCCAGGCCTGGAAGGTGCCACCATTAACCAGGTGTCCATGAAGTTCCAAAAAAAACCCAGCCCTTTTCAGGGCTACCCAATACTCTAGAAAAGAAATAACGATCCATTTGCCAATGAGTGTAGGTAGAGTAGTGTGAATATAAACACTAACTCTTTATTGATAGTGAGAGTGTATGTGTTTGTGTGTTTTTTGTTTGTAAATGTTCAAGGAAGTTTGTGTGAATAGTAGATTATGGGTTTCTTTATTGTTTCTTAGCGTATGTGAAGAGTATAGTTTGGGTTTGATTATATGAAATGAGAAAAGTGGGGGATGTTTTCCTTCACGTCCGCGCGTTGCTTGGTCATGATCTAGGTAAGATCAATTTTACGTTTTTAGGGGGATGTTTTCCATCACGTCCGCGCTTTCACTATAAGAACCCACCACGTTCGTCATTAGAACCATTCTACGGAATAATAAAAAACGAAGATGGTGGTTGCAAGTGACTTGTTCAACAATTTGGTACATATATACAACTGGATAATAGATGGTATCTATGTAGTGGAGAGACTAGAAAAAGAATGGAAGATAGCAGAGTACCTGGACTACGCTAAATGTCTAAACATAGCAAAAGAACTGATAGCAGGAATGATAGAAGAGGAGGAAAAGAGATTGAGAGGTATGATAAATCCCACCTATGTCAGAGTGGGAAGCCTAAAGGAAGCACTTGACAATGCAAGCAAAGTCAGGTGTTTTCTTGAAAAAATGTCACATGGGACAGAGTGCTCTTATGTGGAGAGAGGTCAGGAAAGACTTAGGAAAGGAGAGGAGTTGATGAGAAAAGTGATGGAGGTAGAGGTAAAGAAGATTAAAGAGAGATGGTATAAAGAAAGAAAAGATCAGGAAAACAAAACGAGACAGGCTGATTTTGGTAGGCTAAATCAGAATTGGATCAAAGTCCAGGAAAAGTTTAGAGCCTTGGGCCATCCAGACTGGATGCCAGAGGAGAAAAAGAAGAAGAAAGGAATAATGGAAAAAGTGAGGACTTGGTGGAAGAAGTTAAGGAGTTAGAAGAAGAAGAAGAAACCCAAAGGCCCTTTTCAGGGCCAGCCATATTTCTCGAAAAGAGATAGCCTTTCAATTGCCTACCCTTTTTTTAAAAAATTTAAAAAAAAAAAAAAATCCCCTTGTCCCTAAACAAGCCCAAACTCTATTCCCCATGTTAAATTCCCCTTGTACGTAGAGTGGCCCACAATTTTTCGCCATGTTCAATTCCCCTTGTACGTAGAGTGGCCCACGATTTTTCGCCATGTTAAATTTCCATTGTACGTAGAGTGGCCCGGGGGGGGGGGGGTCTGTAATGCTAATTCCCATTGTACGTAGGGTGGCCCCATTTACTACTTGTATAGGATCGGAATGTTTCTTTCAAATAAAAACAATTTAAGAAAGAATGTTTGATGAATATGTTTTGTTTTTAACCTAAAATACCCACATCTTCAACCGCCAATAATTATTCCTTTGTTCCATGTACAGTTAAGAGATGTTTGATGTTTGTTTGATTTGAATAGCCAGCTTGAGAATGGGGACGCATATCCTGGTGTGTAAATGCAAAAGTTATGGGATTATTATAAACACCTGGATGTGTACTAACATGTGACCCATCGGTCATCATTTGTTTTTATTTTGGGGAAAAATTACTTTGAAAAATATGTACGAAATTACCTCTTTACTACCCAAGCCCCTACCCTCTGTTAATTGACCTATGAAAAACAAAGCAAAACATTTACTCACAGGGAAGAAGTCGCAATTCTAGGCGTATCTTTTTTCACACTCTCCGTTATCGAAATTGTGTTTTTTTTCTTGCTTTATGTGTGGTATTTATTTATCTATCTATTTATTTATTTATTTATTTATTTATTATTATTATTATTATTATTATTATTATTATTACTGAATGTACGAGATTCTTTTTAATACTTTATCATATTTCAGCAGAATGTTTTTCTTGTGTTTTTTTTGTCCCTTGCGTGGGAGTACTTTATCATTTTGCATTTTAATTTTTATTGAAACGTTTTCATTTTTGCGGAGGTATATTTGCTTGCTGTTATGTAGCTAGATTCAATTAGTAAGTTGGCACTCAATTATATGTGCAAAATATTTTAGGCACGTGGTTTCTTGCACAGGTAATTAAATGAATAAAACCTATTCAGATTTTAAACTCATTCAAGACCAATCAAACACATCGTTGTTTGGAAGTTTAAAGTTGTTGTTAGTCGTAGTCATTACCCAGTTTTTAGCCTACTAGTTTTTAAATGGTTTGATGATTTTAGCAAATTAACCTCTGAATTTTATTTTTGGTACTGTGATGGATGACATATCTGCTTTTGTCACACACAAAACAAAATTATTTGTTGCTGGTTTCCTTTGTTGGTTATGTGATTTTAGTATGTTGTTATTTTATGTAATGTTTGAACGGTGACAAAAATTATAACAAAAATCACACAGAGATTGTACATAGTACTTGGTGTCTTAAATAAAATCTATACGCCCCCTCGCCTCTCTATCCGGCACAACCGTGTTTGTGCAGCTATTCCTGCAATTATTAGCTCCAACTGCCCTAAGGTAAAGTGATCTTATGGTGGTGTTCTTTGCACGTCGTGCATACTCCATCTTGAGTTGTGCGTAGTGTTTTGTGCGTCGTTCGCCATGCGTCGTTTGTCACAGATGCTATTAAGATCTACTCATAACCTGCACAACAGAGTTAGACAATATTTGAAAGAAAGCAGGTAGTCATATGGTTATTTCAAATTTATTCAAATGATGCTTATCCGCTATCAACTGTTATCCACTATCAACTGTTATTCACTATCAACTGTTATCCACTTTCAAGTGTTATCTACTATCAACTGTTATTCACTATCAACTGTGTCCGCCGTTACTATGAATTTTTTAAAGATGAATTCATGCCGAACTGCCTCAAGTTATAGACAACTAATGAGAATCTTTAAGAACGGTTAAGCATTTTTAATGTTTGTTCAATAAAAACAACTTATTTACAAAAAGGACGAATATATGAGTGACGCATGCTATTTTAGCGATGTACGACTAATAAATAATATTGATGATTTCGTTTTAAATTTACAAAATATTTAATAAAAAGCTAGTTGCTAGTTATAATTGATTGAATACTTGAAAATAATATATATATATATATATATATATATATATATATATATATATATATATATATATAGACACACACACACACACACACACACACACACACACACTAGGTTCACTGCATTTTTTCAGTGGTTTTGGGTCTGGTAATCTTTTAAGGGTGGGGTGGGGAGAGCGTCACTAAAACTGACCCATCTTTCTCTCATTTATTGACCTCATTTTAGACAGATATTGTTGGAGGACTAATTACTGCGACGAATGTCATTCAAGCTGCACCTGACCCTCGTTTGGTCCAAACAGAATTTCCAAATTACTTTGAAAGGTTGACCCCATATATAGTTTATTTATCTTTCTAGTCAAACAAACAGGGTGTGTCGACGCTGTGTAAAATCAGCTGATCAGACACCCAATTACTATAAGACGGCTAATTTAAATAAATATCTAGGATATCTAGGATAGCTTAGCGTATGACATATTTACTTTTGTATTGTTCATTACAAATAAATTTAATCAAACCTCCATAGTTAAATACTATCATGTGTCACAAGTTAGCCTAGTGTATGATGACCACACCAGTTTTATTTCGAGAGTACGTATCAAATACAACTCAGCCTAATCAGGATCAGTTCAAAGAATGACATGGATTTTCTGACAGAAATCGTATCAGAAGAAAAGTGTTTATAGTGAAGCTCGGTCGCTGCAATCTGACCAAAATGAGAGTAGCCACTGCTTTCGGGTTAATGTTGTTAAATATTTATCAAGGTACACTTTATTAGTACCATTTGTCTTATGCCTGACTGTTCCTTTTAGACATGTTCTTCTTCTTTCACAAACACCACTATCACCATCACCATTATCTCTTAGCTCTTGTAATTTCTTGTTGTTTCGCTGCTTCAACCATTTCGGTAATTATTATTATTGTTATTATTATTATTATTATTATTATTATTATTATTATACACAGCCTTTTGATTATATTGCCGCTGGTGTGTTGTTACCTGCGATCGTTACACTCTCGGGATCCTTACCCCTTTCAGTTGTAGGTCTGATTCTGTCCTAGATTATGTAGACTGTCTCCTAATTTGTGTGGTAGTGATCCTACCTTAGATGCTACCATATCCGTCTGGGTTGTCAAATTAAGTTATAGTATTTCGCCAGTTTATTTTTCTTTATTTTTGTTTTTATTTTTTGACCACATGGGACTTCTCTGATACTGCAATGTCAATGACGTAGGTCGGGTCTATCAGCACCAAGTCCCATCCTAGGTGCAGTATCTCGTGGTTGCTCTGGATGTTGAAATCACAGTTCTAAACCACATTTTCTGGTTTGGGATGGTATATTCTGGTAGTTCTCTCAATCCAGTATTTCTTGGACAGCTGCTAAAGTAGAGCTATTTATTTTTAATACCAATTATTTTGCTCATCCCGGGCAAACTATTTGTACTCATTGTTCGGGTGACTATCTAATCCTTGAAAACATTCTGCACAATGGTGAGACGTCATTTTTGGCAACATTGGCTTTCACCTTGCTGCCCATGAGTGTCTGGTCCTGTGTCAATATGACAAATCCTTTTTCTTCCTTATTACGCACCTTTAGGTTGTTGTTCTGCGTCCAAGATGAACTGTTGAAGCATATAACGTTCTCCTCCATTTCACTGTTATTTCTTGTACCTTCTCTGTTGGTAGTCCATGTTTGGTTGATTGCTTTGCGAGGGCCCTCTTCTTGGATAAAGGCTAGGAATTCTCTACCACCTTCCCTAATTTAGTTTGTTGGGATCCTTTTTCTTTGCCTCAACATACTCTTGGACACTTACCAAGCCTTTACGATCTATCTTTCTTGGCAGGTACAGTCTTTTAGCACTGGCTTTTGTGGGTAGTCTCCCACAGATGGGTTGTTGTTGTTGTTGTTGTAGGGTCTAACACCATTTTCAGCACAAGATAGGCTAAACATGGCGGCCAGAATAAATGGTTGAGGAAGAACCAGGAAAAACCCCGGAAAGAACCACTGACTCACGAGAAGCTAATGGCAAGCTTTCTCACATACCCACATTGGCCGAACCTGAGACTCGAACCCACGCAGACAGAGGTGAGATGGCAGTGATCCGTAATGGTGAGCGAATTAGACCACTTGGTCATTCGGCCACTCAGCCCCCCCCCCCACAGATGGGTACTAAGTTTATGGTATTTCTATCCATAACTTCCGATTATTACTATTACTATTATTATTATTTGTAGTGCTCAGTGTGTATATACGAACGCCTCCATCAAATGTATCCGTCATGATAGGAGAGAACGCAATATTCGTGTGTGAAGTTGGGGAGCAGGAAAGAGGGCAGTATGTTGTTTGGGAAAAGGTAAACTATTTTTCTAACTGTTTGAGATGATGATGATGATGATATTATTATTATTATTGTTTAAACTTTGCTTCCGATATTAATTTCCTTCTTTACCAAAACAAATGACTGATAAGAATTATTGAAAATGGCTGACAATTGTCTGAAAAAAGTATCCTTTTGTGACTCCGATTTGACAACAGTGTATGTTCATGATTTCACTATTTTCTGATGTTGTGACACCTTGTAAGAAAGTTTCAACATTTAAAATTATTTTTTGTCCAAACCATTCACCATACCTTCGTGCATCATAATAAAAACCATGATTATTCACGTCTCTGTTTTATTCCATGTAAATTTTAACCTTAATTGTTAACAAATTATTAGTCAATTACTAGCCACAGAATGAAGAATATCAAGACTTGAAGCCTGCAGAATCCTAAGTATATTTAAAGCTAGGCTGCACAGTAGTGCAATTCTTCAATGTATATGATTTAAAATATGGTTTTTGTTCTTTGGCTTCGATTTCTACGACTGTGGCAAGGAAAAGTCATTAGGATTAAAGACTTAAAGTGCCCCCCCCATGATCGTTATCATCACTATATATATATATATATATATATATATATATATATATATATATATATATATATATATATATATATATATATATATATATATATATATATATATATATATAGTTAGACAGATATAGACAAGTTCTTTCGAAAATCATTTTCGTTTATAACAGGAAAAAATTAAATCCACAGTTTAACATAACAAGAAACTGTCCTACCATCTTATGCCTTATCGCTGACCTCTGTACTCTTATATACAGCCATAATATATTATTTTTTCATTTTAAGCAATAACATATTTCTTCCAAACATCTTTGTTGCCGCTTTTTCCGCCACGTGACTGTTTGTTCCAATGATATACGCTTATTTATTTATATTACAACGTCATTATGAAGCATACATATTACAACGTCACTATGAAGTATACATATTACAACGTCACTTTGAAGCATACATATTACAACGTCACTATGAAGCGTAAGTATTAAAACGTCACTATGAAGCGTACATATTACAACGTCACTTTGAAGCATACATATTACAACGTCACTTTGAAGCATATATATTACAACGTCACTTTGAAGCATACATATTACAACGTCAGTTTGAAGGATACATATTACAATATCACTATGAAGCGTACATATTACAACGTCACTTTGAGGCATTATAGGTTACTGCATTCGTATGGGAAAATATGAAGAGTTTTGGGATGGAATGCTACACGAACTTGTGAGTGCAGAATATCCTTCCGACAAAACGAGTTCATATTTTCCCATACAAATGCAGTAACCTTTTTATTATATGCTCATTTTTCTATTCTACCTAAGGTTTAATTATATAAACAAAATACACTACAAGAAACAACGTAAATGAATGAATGCCGTATTCCAAACTAAATACACAAGCGGAGATTTGTCATTACACAATGACATCATTATTAATGCAAACATAACTCCGCCCAGATAAACTTGAACTTAGTCGCGCGCTCGACATAACTTTCGAAAGAAAATGGCGTGTCTAGTTAAAATTGAAATTTGCAGTCATATTGTGAATGAATGCAACAACTGTTCCATTTGATCTGGAATGAATATATTTTGGTATTTTGTTTTGATTCGACGAAAGTTTGTGATTTTGGACTGGATTCATCTGTGCAAATAATACATGAAATACATCGGATTGAAGTGGCGCGGGAGAAGCGCGTTTATGTCTGCAAATGTGTTTCTGTTTCTGTTACTGAATATTTGAAATCATAATGTGGGAAAAATATGAAGTCTTTCAATTGCAATTATCAAAAAGACGCTATGGAATTTAATGCTTATTTCATTTTTAGTGCAGTAAGGAGGATGCAATTGCACTTATCATCGAAATTACAGCACAATTTCGAAATGTGTAATCCAGATTGAAAACCGATGACATGGCTCATGTAATTCGGATTTGCAGAATTAAGAAAACATATTTTGAAGAAATTCATGATGTAAAACTGTAAGTATATTTTATTTTGCCATTCTTATCACCAGCTAAAGAAGACAGCATATGCCTTGTCACTTGTATGTTATTTGTAAGGACCTTATCTTCCGTCTTTTATATAATGTAGCTGGCCTAAATCCGTAACATTGTATCAACGCTGAATGTGCCAAAACAGTTTTTTTAGCAGTCCACGAAACATGTTTTAGTTCATTCAGAAACAAATTTAAACAACCACAACGTAAAGAGCCTCTTACGCGAGTGTACATGATTTGTGTACAAATCAAAAGTGCTGGCGTCTGCGTCATTGTTTGTTTACAATAGAAAGTAGTTCCTTTATGCACGTGAATGCTATATGTGTATTGTCGCGCGCGTTCAGTATCGGGGAATACTGAACGATTCTGACAATGTAAAGTTAACGGGGAAAAAATGAGCATATAATAATACATACTACAACGTCACTTAAGCATACATATTACAACGTCACTTTGAAGCATACATATTACAACGTCACTATGAAGCATAGATATTACAACATCACTTTGAAGCATACATATTACAACGTCACTATGAAGCGTACATATTAAAACGTTACTATGAAGCATACATATTACAACGTCGCTTTGAAGCATACATATTACAACGTTACTATGAAGCATACATATTACAACGTCACTATGAAGCATACATATTACAACGTCACTATGAAGCATAATATTACAACGTCACATTGAAGCATACATATTACAACGTCACTATGAAGCATACATATTACAACGTCACTATGAAGCATACATATTACAACATCATTTTGAAGCATGCATATTACAACGTCACATTGAAGCATACATATTACAACGTTACTATGAAGCATACATATTACAACGTCACTATGAAGCATACATATTACAACGTCACTTTGAAGCATACATATTACAACGTCACTTTGAAGCATAGATATTACAACATCACTTTGAAGCATACATATTACAACGTCACTATGAAGCATACATATTTGTCTAAATTCCGAAAATGTTTAATATCTACGTTAGTAAAATGAGTTTGTTTTTAAAATGTGTTGCAAAAAAAAAATACAGCTGGGCATCAGTTTCGAGTTAACAAAAAAAACTTCTTTTATTTTGACTCGGTATTTATTCATTTATTTTCAGATAAGCGAGGACTCTATAACTGAGATCGTAGCCTACAATAACCAGACAATAAACTTCACCAAGTATGAGGTGACGGGGACGTACAAGTTGTCCATCTTTCACACGAATCTGGATGACGAAGCATTGTACGAGTGTCAAACAGAGGGGAAAAAAGCAAACGCTACACTCAGTGTATCAGGTCTATCAGAGAAAGAGTCTTGAAAAGCGGTTTTCATTTTAAAATTTTAATTTTAATTTTTACCCCCATTTTAACACAATATCTATTCTAATTAGACGTTTTTGTTAAACGCTATAATAATTTACAATCGTCAGGAGGCGGCATAAAAGCAAATTTATGTATTATACTCGGGGTGTAGGGTTAGTTTGTGAGTAGGGATTTTCGAGAGTTTTCAACTCATATTTTAACTTCTGTGCTATTATGTGATTTTTGTATGTCTTAATTTTGCATGTTTTGAAGCTCTTCAATTTCGAAACAAAGTAAATCTTGCAGTTAGTCCGAAACTCCATAATGCATAAATAGAAGTACCTAATTTGTAAAACATAGCTACTTGTGAAATTTGAAGGACCGAAGTCATAATTATGAATGTAATCTACAGCTCCACGTGTAATCGGAAAAAAATCCTGAGTGTAGGAATAACGTCTAAGATCTCTGTTCAGTTAGACTGACATAGATTTCAGCTTTCCCATAGCAATGCTGTGTATGCGATTATGAACTAGTCATAAAGGTGAGCATAAATAAGCGCGTTTACGTTAAGTACATAAAGCACCATAATTGACAGAAAGCGAGATATATACCTAATCTCGTTCAACCACACATCTCGTGTGGCTCCATGAGATTTCCATAAACGAATCTGTTGAAAAATAAAACAAGAACAGACTTATGCCTACCTTGTAACGCGGCTTTCAAGATATTATGGAAATATAATCAGATTGGCTGATGAGATGAGATGACGTAATATATCTTTGTGATGATTAGATCATTTCACGCTCTAGTGTGAATTGGGTGATTGTTTTTCTTTTTGCAGGGCGAGACATGCCTACTGCATCAGTGTCTGATGAAAACGTGGTGTTCAGTGATATTCATTTAAGCGTGAAATAGGCCTAGTATATTCTGATAAAAACATGGTATTCAGTCATATCCATTTAAACCACAGGTTCTCGACTCAAGCATGATGTTGAGAAGAAAAGAAAAAAAAATCTGAAGGAAAAAAAGAGTGACAACAATACCTCAGATTACCCCATGACCCGTTCTGACACTGGACCATTTATATCATACTATATAAGAAATCATACTAAATTCGCACGTTTCGGAGCGCGTAACTTCAGTTTGGTGCAACGCAGGAAAGACAACGGTGGCTTGATGAATAGAAAAATATCTCAGGAGTGAAACGAGCCATGGAGTACGGCCGTGTACCTTTAAAGACGGAAATAGCAGAAGGAAGTCTAGGGTCATGAGTGGAACAAAGTATTTGGAAGTTATGAACCTTCTCTCTTATATAGAATGACAGAGAGGGTCCAATGTCAGAACGGGTCGCGGGGGGGGGGGGATCTGAAGTAGTTTTGTCACTCTGTATGGTTTATTTGTGTTTCCCTTCAGATTATTGTTTTTTTTTTCTTTCTCAACATCAAGCTCTTATCGAGCACCTGTGATTTAAGCGTGCAACATTATATTCTCATGAAAATGTGGTGTTGAGTCATATCCATTTAAGCGTGCAACAGTATTGTAATAAATATGGAGTATGTGCATTTGGTTCTAGCGCCCCCTTTTAAGGAATTCTTAGATTTTTGTGATTACTTGTCTGATTATTGGAATTCGGCGCAATGGAAATATTCCTTCGCACGAAATAATTAGCCAATTACTAGGAACAAACGTTTCGAGTGAAGTGTTAGTAAATTTCCATGATGCCATGGTTCACTAGTAATGAATTCGGGTCGAAGCCGAATGAGTGACCCTGTCGTACCGTAGTCACTATTAAAATCTAGTGGCGTACATTGGTGGTGCTGTGACTGCAGTGGCAGTATTTACGGTAGGAATCCGGTAAATTATACAAAGGAATAAAATAAGAAGGGACTCGGCAGATACCGTTTATGTCGCCATGGTGCAAATGTGATGCAGTTGTACTGGCGAAATGTGTCTGGAAACCATAGTTTTACTGGCCTAGGGTGGTGTAGTTAAAATAGTTCCCTGTGTTAGGGGATAGTTGTATAGTTTCTACGGCGTGAACTGCTGGCGATACGGAAACCGAACGAAGAGAAACCATGCAGATGTGCGGTTGATATATATTTGGCTGGCTGTGAGATCTGTGGTCTTGCATTGATTAGAGTATAATTTATATATAGAACAGACACGTCGGGCTTTTTAATTTGCAACTGAAGTTGTATGGAAGTCTTTGGAAATTTGGGGTAAACTTGTGACTTCTAGCGGGAATCACGCCAGGGTTTGACACCGCTAGGCCAAGCAAATACCCCTGGCTTGTAACAGTATATTCTCATGAAAACGTGGCGTTGAGTCATATCCATTTAAGTAGTATATTCTCGTGAAAACGTGATGTTCAGTCATATCCACTTAAGCATGAAATAGTATCTTTTTGCTTGAATGTTGCAGCTGTATGTGTAGTTGCATTTTGAGAGTGAAAAAAAAATCCGTCTAGTTTCGTTTCTACAAAGTTTGATCAAGGCGCCTTCTCTTGGTAATAGCAATCAATGAAGCATTTAACCATATCATAATGTGGTTGTCTCACAGAGCCACGCGAGAGGCTGTTTGTACAAGTTCCTGCAACTAGCATTTGTATTCACTCGAAATAATGTCTCCATTAACAGGAAATGTTATCGGGTTAGTACCCCAATAAAATCACATAAGACCTCTTAAGTCTAATGACCTTGCACATTTTCAACAGTACATATTTTGACCTCCTTTACTGAGATGTTAGCAAACCAGAGAGCTCGGAAACAGCTCGTTTAAAATTTGCAATCGGAAAATGTGCCCACAACAGATATATTGCAGACTATTACACATAAGATCGCCCAGTCCATTACAAACTACTGCTCCACCACTGAAATGCAACAGAAGTCGATTAAAATATGATAACTAACTGTAAACACACAATTTATGCTGGCAGTGCTATAGCTTACATTATCAAAATCATGAATGCATAAAAGTTATTGCAATCATTTAAAAGTTATGGAAAAAAATAAAATTGTTTTAGATTGATACAGACTCAATAATACTGGAAATATTTACAGATGATGTATATGAAAATATGGAAAAAGAATTCCAGCTGAATATCCCAAAGATCATTTTCTAAAGAGTACAATAAACTTTAATGGTGGTAGATTTAAATAGGAGCCAAATAGTAAAAGCATTACAAAGTTTAAAAGTAAAAGTTATTAAAACGTATAAACCAAGATTTATTGTCCATTCAAAAAATTGGTTTCCTGGCTTGCTAATTTATATTACAGAAATAATTTTAAGACATATTTAGATTAAATACATCTTTTTAAATGGAAAACAAATTGTCATAAATACTGTTTTTTTTTTACAAAACATATTAACCTTATTTTAAAAATAATTTAACTAAAGCACCCTTAAGTTTTCATATCATTAAAAATAACAATATAAAAAGTTTTCAAAATAAAAAAAATGAAAAATGGATTAAAATGTTTAGGAATAAGATTTTAAAATAATTGTCATGGTTCTAAGAAAGGTTTGTTTCCTGTGTTTAATAACAGAGTGTTCTAAAATCGACCTTTTATCTACTACAGGTTTTTGTTTTAAATTCTCGAACAGGAATAGCCAAATGAAAGAAAAGAAAATGTGAAGACCATGCAAAGTCGGTCGAGTCTTTATTCTTCAGCTACTTAAATTTGATGGTTTTAAAATATACCATAAACTTTGGAATATTTTGCAGTCCCTATGGATAGCATGACAATTACGTGGAATGCTCAGACGCCCTTGACCTACGACTCAGAGGTCGAATTGACTTGCAGATCCTATCACAGCCGACCTCCAGCAGAGCTCAGCTGGTACTGGGGCAATCATGACGTCACACTGGATGCGCACTACTGCTACAAGTCCTACAACATCGATGGTAATGTATTATTTCTTTTTTTTTTGGAAAATACTTTTTTACAATTCTACTACAAGTACTTCATCATCATCATCATCATTACTCTACTAAAGAATCTCCAAATAAAGCGGTTTTCGTTTTCTATCCAGTCTAATTTATACAAGCAGTTCACATCAGTCTTGTTGTACTTCTGTAAAACTTCGGCAATTTAACGAAGTTTTAGACATCTTTGCCATCGACATATTATCATTTGAAACCGAGATTTAGAAAAAAAAGGAAGAAAGAAGGTTACTGGGCTTTGAGAGGCAAAATAATGGATATTGTTGAAGTTCGAGAGTTTTCTACGGTAATTGACGCACCCAAGTTTTTCAGTTGCAGACGCTACAAAATCAGCTTTTATTGCAACAATTGTCGCAATACATTTTAACAATTAATATCCATGTGGCCAAAATCAATGCTGAGAACCAGACCAGTTCTGACGTAACATCAAACGATACCAATATCAGAGTTCTATTATATCAATCTCACCACCGTATGTCGCAAACACTCAGAATATCTTTGGCTTATTCTTAGTGTCTTCCTGATAAATCAGACCAAAAACCCGCCGAAATCAATTATTATTATTATTACAATGTCTATTGCGCGTTACATCATTTTCGCGAACAATTGGTTCTTGTAAAATTACAAGTATTAACTGGCTTCAAATTTGACGCCGTCATATTGAAATACACGACGTGTTCTTTGCCTGAATTCAATTAAAAAAAATGATTTTGTCCAAAAATATTATTGAGCACATTGTATTTCCAATGAATAAAAATGTGAATAAACAAATCTACCCAATGTACAAAAGACAAATATACATACATACAGTCATGGAGAAAAGCTAAAAAAATAAAACTAATTATAATATACACAGCAATATTGAAAACAATGTTCGATTTACATACTAATTCCGAATATGAGCAGTTGTATCAGAGTCCTCCAAAGCGGTGGTCAAATTTCACATGAATCTGAAATCATCAATACGCTTGAAAAGATTGCAGAAGCGTTCTAAACTGTTACAATTAAAAGCACCTGTTGTATACGGTTATCATGGAGGCTTGTTGATAACACTTAAAGAAAATTTATGAAGCATAAAGTAATCTCTGGAAGTTTTAGGTTGTTTTAAATGAGCGAACAAGACTAATTTAAAAGACCCATTTCACTCTAAAATGTATCATACAAAATTGCTTCTGCTTGTATTGCAAGTAGGATTAAAACTGCTTCCCACAATCATGGAGAGAATATAAGAAACTCATATGACCAAAAAGAACAATACACCGGGACTATTCCTTTTAACCGACGTTGAAAATCATTTGAATCAGTTGCATGTCAAGTTACTGATAAAGTTAGGACCAATTGGATAAAACTTTTTGTTGGAACTTCAAATCTTGTGTAGTTATTAATGGTCAAGTCTCCAATTGGTTTGGTATTGAGAGAGGGTGTATACAGGGAGATCTTCTCTCCCATACATGTTCATCTTGTGTGCTGAGATTGAAGCACATACGATGAGGAAAAATAAATATATTAGGAGAACAAATATAGGTGACATAACATACATTGTTTCTCAATATGCTGATGTTATATCATGTACTCTTGATTGTTCAGAGGAATCTATGATGTCTGCATCGCATCTTGTATATCAATACTCAAAACTTTCTGTCCTTATTGCAGATATTGAAAGGAAAAAACCCCCAAAAGTGCTTGATTTCGAAAAAAGAACTGATTTTAGTGTGAAATATTGTCCAGAATATAAACTTAATAGTGAATGTAATGAATGTGTTGTCTTAGGTTGTGAAGTTTTCAACTAATTTGGAAAATGATATCTCTTAACTACCCATGTAAAATTCGAGAAATTTAGAACCCGCTAATTCAGTTCAATACAAGGTTTTAAGCTCCATTTAGAATGGAAGCAGTTATAAAAAGTTATGAGCCGGCTAATCCAGTTGAATAAAAGGTTTCTTAACTCCATTTGGAAAGGAAATGGTTATAAAAAGTTTAGCTGTCTCCAGAATGAATAATCTTTTATAGCCATTATCAAATCCATCTATATAGGTTCTTAGTAAAATAAAGACACTCTTTCACACCTTTTTAATGCAAGGAGTCAAATCACAGAATTAAACGTAATATTATTAGTGTAAGGATTATCATGAGTAGGGATTAATTAAGATTAATATATTTAATATTTTTTAATACTTTGAATCTTACATGGATTAGAAGGTTTGTGCAGTCTATTTGGAAAGTCAGTTACAATTTTCAATATAAAATATTGAAAATTTCTTTTTATTTGGGATGATCAAAAAAATATGATATAAATCATTTCTGTATACAGGATTGTAGGCAATTATGAAACTAATTAGATCATGCAAATGGTCAAAGCCGAACAGTTTTAGAAACATAGTTTAATCCTTACATTACAATGGATAGAAAAGTGTGTATTATAAACCATGGTTTCAGAAAGGCATTAGATTTGTAAACGTTTTTGTGAATCGGGTTATTTCCTTGATAAATGTATATAATTATAAAACAAAGTTTCCTTATAACATTACTGTCATAGATTTTCAAAAGGATGCTTACAGCGGTAGAGTGCTACAAAAGTAAATTTAGAATCGATTATGACTCAGTTTACAACAGCATTATATAATAGTGTTGTTATTTAAAATACAAATGATGTCGAGTTAAACAGAAGATGAAAAAGTCATTATAAATAATGAAATATCAACTTCAAGAAGGATGTGGAATTTTGA
Source organism: Sinohyriopsis cumingii (assembly GCA_028554795.2). Taxonomy (NCBI): domain Eukaryota; kingdom Metazoa; phylum Mollusca; class Bivalvia; order Unionida; family Unionidae; genus Sinohyriopsis; species Sinohyriopsis cumingii. The sequence continues at coordinate 125,341,104 of CM068824.1, read as the reverse complement.
ATTCGGCAATCATGTTTCTTTCTACCATATGCAACTACAAAATGTCAAAACTTTTATAGTTCTAGTGTAAACCATTGCATATAATTTTGGCTCTGAATATATTCCTCAAAGGAATTAACATTATTTCAAATGAACTCTGTTCTTTTTGTGTGTTGCACGCAGACACAGTATCTCGTATAGTCTGGGATTGTCTGGTAACACCAATCTTTTTTAAATAGTACCATACAATGGAAAATAGTAAGTTGTTCTCACGCACATAAGTTGGTGTTTAAAAAATAGATTTTACTTTTGGAATGTATAAAAGAAATACAGATGTGACCAAAGCAACCGTGGGTGAGAAAACCCCATTTTTATTTCTTTGGGTTTTCTCTTATTGCTCAAATTATTAGGTTTACAGAAAATACTTGCATTTGCTTTCAAGACTGTTATAGTCGCATGAGAATTTGGTGAAAATATGAGTTCGATTCAGCTCTGTGCAAACGTTTAATGGACGACCAAAACATTTGTTTTATAATGGACATTCAAGTCTCCAGTCTCCACGAATATAATGTGTACCTATCTTGCTTGAATGAGACTCAGGTCCTCTAGTCGTGTTGTTGCTGCGACAAAACAACAAAATAACGCAACACAGCGACTATGTCCCAAAACACAAAAATAGCGCAATAAAAAAGTACTAGCCGACAAAACAACAATATAATTTATCGCACTGTCGCTTTATTTATGTCGCGTTGACACTTTATCGTCTTGTAGAAGTAATAATTTTTCTTCCGCGTTGTCGACTTAGTTCGTAGCGTCTGTCGTCGTAATATTTTCTTGTTGACACTTCGCATCTTTCTCGCATTGAGGGTTTGCCGCCTTGTAACATTGTCACTTTGGCGTTTTGTCGATTTGCCGCCTGGCTACGTTACCGGTTGACATACTCAGTGTAGGTAGTGTATGTTGTCTAGTGTTCTTAACTACAATGCTATCAATTTGTTAACTCTATTTTATTTAGTAACACTTTTCATTTGTGATGTAAATTTAATTTGTATTATAGTTTCACTTTTCATAATGGTATATATTTTTGTAATTTGTAATTGGCCTTTGTCCAAAATCAGCTGCACTATGTACCTGATAAGGACATTGATTTTGCAAACAACATAATACATGGCGAATATTTCGCTTTGAATATAGATTAAATATTAGAATCATTATCAATTGAGTTAAATACCTTTATCATTATCTGGGTCTAATATAATGGTATTCCCCATGGAATAACATGGTGCATTGATATTTGCCATGTTCATTATTATAATTTTAGTACCAGACATTGCCTTCTTGACAATGTAGAATCTTCTATAAAAGAACTTTTGACCTTCATCATGGTTCTGTTTTGTGTCTCATCTTATTTACATAATGTTTTGTTTTTTACTTTAGAAATTACTAATTCTTGCCCTAACATCTTGCAGTAGAATCAATCAGTGTTATTGTTGTGTTCTGTTTTTTTTGGGGGGTGGAATTTTTTATTTAAATTATTTATTCACTGGAAATACAAAATGCTCATCAATAACATTGTTGAATAGAAACATTTTGTTTTGGAAATATATTCGGATAAGAATATTTTTGGATTGTATTATTGTGATAGATCAAAAGATTCTTAGCATATCGCGACAATCCAGGTTACTGGTTCATTAGCGTATTTGAGACCACAATCACATCAAAGCATTCGATATTGGAATATATTTGGGATATCACTTAAATTCAGTTGGAACTTTATACATCTGGACTTGAAATAAAAGTTTTAGGACTATTTGGGATATAATTCACAATACTGTGGTAAGTTCTTTTTAAATTGTCACTTTTATTCGAGAGAAAATAAATTATTTGTTGAATATTGCAAAACTTGTTGGTTGTCACTTTTCTGTTACTTAGTTTAAGATCACAAAGTCGTAACATACTGTATCTCCAGTAAACATATTTTACTTCCGTCAGTAAGGTTTAATTTCGTCTACTGGAATCAATGGCGGCACTGGACGAAACTTAACATGCATGAAAACCAGAACGCGCAAACACGGTAACGCCACAAAATTAGTGTGATCAAAAGCGAGAAAGAACAAAGTTATTATGTGGCTTGGTCATGCCGATTGCGCACCTCTTGCCTCGGTCTTTCTTTCTTCTATTTTCGCTTTGTTGCAGTTGTATGTCGATTTGTGCCTTGTAGTGGCTACATCGTGACAGTGCGGTATTGTACAAATCACTGTCAATATTTAAGGCCACTATGGTTATGGAAAAGAATTCATAGTTCTCATTTAGGTCTGAAACATATCTGTTGGTGGAAATGAAAGAGAATGGGACCATATAAAAGTTTTCAAAACGGTCCACGGTTATATATTTACTTTGTCGTCTGTTTTCACTAAAGAAAGTGAGACATTTTCCTGATTGCAAAAACCAATCTCGATGGCTCATTCCTCCTTTTGCAGGCTTTGGAGATTCTGTCAGTGTTTTGCGGGTTTCAATGAATCATCACAATTCAGAAATTCCTTTCCGATGTGTGGCCAGCCTTCCTGCGAATGATCATGTCAAGACAGAATACGTTTTTCTGCCTATCACAAGTATATGTAAGAAGCATTTTCCTTATACACATTGATTGCTAAAATTCTAGTTTAAGTCAAATTTATTCGTACATACCAACTTAATATTTTTACAAAATAAACAAAGAAAAAAGAATGTGTGTAGCAAGTTAGCAAGTTGTGCATCGTGTAATAAACAGGCCTTTATATATCTATCTATCTATCTATCTATCTATCTATCTATATATATATATATATATATATATATATATATATATATATATATATATATATATATATATATATATATATATATCACAACAAACACGATCATGCTTATTTTTAATTCGTTCTAAGCAGGAATTGAATGAGCACTCCGATTCATTCGACCATTTGTTCATCCTAAAAAGGGATCGAGCAAGATTGAATAGCTGAAGTGAACGCGAGTCAACTCACTATGCAAGCGGAAAAAGAACACTTCGGGGAATTATGGGTCATAACTCCTGCAAGTGATGTCGTCGAATACTGCATTTGATATCGCATCAATATAAAGCTGCATGCCAGCTTTTAGTATGAAATCCAACAAACCTTGGTAACGTTCAGCTGCAAAAACCGAAGTCAAGATGTCAACCACTCAGGGGGCATAACTCTTGTAACCAAAACATGAAACTGGTGTCATAAATATATAATCACAAATATTTACCAATATTATGATTGCTTACAATCGCATCATGTGACAGAAAAGTAGCAGTTATCAGTTCATAACTCCATAAAGATGGTACCACTTAATATATTTGTAAAAGACTGTCAAGGTATAATTATATTATTAACACAGAAATATAGCACTTTGATAGACGGACAAACCCACTAAATTTCCATTTAGATATGCAAAGTACATTACACACACACACACACACATATATATATATATATATATATATATATATGCAATTAATATTATTTTGTTTGAAAAAGCTGTGATTTACAAATTATATTGGGTAACTGAAATCATGATATGATGTTGGCTGTAAGACATGTTGACCTAATATGGAACTATCATGCTCTTGCCACAGTTATTAGATCAATTCCCGAGGTCGATAACTGCAGAGTGAAACCTCGATGGTTTGAATATTAGTCACTCCAATATAACCCACTTTACTGTACGAGTCCAGTCCGGACATGAAGCCCTATTACCTACTGTCTCTAAAATTTGAATAACATCAACAAAAAATAAAACTAGAAGTTAAAGTCTACATCCTGTTGATATCGATGTTATTTGTTTCTTTTTTTTTCCAGCTGATGCCACGATGGAAAGAATTTTATCTCTACAATTTATGATTTATAACGTCATCTTCTTCGCTATCTTGGATATCGTCACCTGACGTTCGAATTCTACATTACAAGCCATTCGAATACGCTTGCCAAAAGGCTTATGTTAAAAACTACCCTCTATCGCCTGAATTGATGACTATTAAGCACGGGGCGGGCGTATAATGTACCATTCACTTTGCTCTTCTTTAACGTTTGTGAACGATTTTTTGAAGAATATCTAAAGGATACTGGCTTATAGACGCAATATTGCTGATATCAATAAAAAAATATTTGGCTTGATTTATATTTCGTTCCTTACACAAATGATATTGAAGCTGAATTTTGATAAGTCCTCTAGTATAATCTACAAGAAAAAAATAAATGTATCCACCATTTTTTTTGGTGGTCTTTTGCTTGATTACAGTTGGATTTCTACAGAGGTTCTTTGCTGGAGACGACTTTGCCCCTGACCAAAGTTTTGAAACACAAAACCAGTAGACCCATAATACATTCTGTGGAATCTCAAATTTGAATGGGGTTAAACTTTCGCTGAATTGGATTACATTACTATGTTTTTGGAACGACATTTCTTGGATGTAGACTTGATAACATGTTTAAGTATAAAATCAATTATATTTGTGCAGGTTTCAATTTTATGGATGTTTAATATCAGCTATAAAAACAAAGAAGTCCCCAATGAAATGTTTGGATTCTAGAGTGTATTCCAACTATTAATATTTGGGAGAGTTCTATTTTTCTAGTGAGCGAAAATGAGTTTTAAAAATAAAATTAAATGCATTGTGTAACATCTAGTGCAGATCTCATTCATTAGGAAGTAGCTCTAGATTAGTGCTGATTATGAGTAGATGTTACCTACTTTCCATGATTTTGAGGCAATTTGGAATCGAAGTTCCATTGAAGATTTCCTTTCTGTTTTTGTCCAAAGAGAATCCGAATATGTAATAATTTTTGTAAATCACATTAAAAATGCAGTTGAAAACACTTCGATAAATTTATCTGTGTTGAACGTATGGCGAATACCTGTTTCGTAGTTTACAGTTTTGTGGTTTCACTTTGGCAGACTAGAAAGTCGAAATAGCTTTTATTGGTGCTAGCTGTCGTTTTTAAGGTTTTTGTGATTATTCTCCTCCATAGCCGCACACTTCTAAAGGCATCCAAGTTTATTTACTCTGACACGAGTCATATAACTGTTTTCAGATTAATTAATGTGCGTGTGGCATCTTTGGATTTTACGGATAAAAGGGGAGTGTGTCATCATACATGTATATAAAAATGTGGTTACCTATTACTGTCATTAATATTATTTTATAAATACTGAGCGTGTTTCATACATTAAAAAGTTTCATTGATTGGTTGATTAATTATATAATCGATTGGTTGACTTTATCATTCAGGTCTGTACCTTCTCGGTACACGGTTTAAATATGATGCAAGTTTCGTATCTCCTTTACAATCGGAAATACAAACATAGTGGACATATTTGGGAAATTATAATGTTGAATTGAGCTAAGAAATACAAGGTCATAAAACCTTAATACACTTCCCTTCGGGTGGAGCAAGAATCTGACAACCTGAATTTGTAATAGATACACACCTAGTAATAAACTTGTTGTCATTATTGTGGTCAAAAAGAGAAACAATGTATTGAATGAAATCCACTACGTATTGATTAGGCATTAGTTCATACTTTTTTATCCTCCATCGAGTTTCAAAATTTAATTTGGAAAGTTATCAAGCTAGCTTTCATGCTGAGGTAATACCAAATTAAATGAAATCAATCCAGTGAAGTATCTACTACTTTATTTTATAAAATGTAATCTTTGATTCGGTAATTCATTTAAATCATCAATAAGTATATATTTAGCAAAGAGAGATGTTACTGCATGGATAATGAAATGGAAAATGGTATTTAATTTGATCTTCAATGTACAAAAATCTCAAAGGTTTTCTTGATTTATTTGTTGTCCATTTGGTCCGACTCCTTGCTATTTAAAGTTCTGTCAGTTATCTCATCTGTGTCCTATTTGCTGTAACAGGTTTTAACTTGTACACCTAAATTTCAGGGAAAATACAGCTACTAAAATTATCATCTACTATGAGGCCCATTTCTTTTTAGTTGCTCTTGATCCATCTAAATAACAATAAAACGACAGAAGGATATGAACCAACTTTGATCATATATTAGAAATCCTGTTTAAAATAAAGATGGTTATGATAAGCAAATCACAAATGAAATTACATAAGACCCTATCACAGATATAAATTTATCTAATTGGGATTAAACTAATTTTTGTCAGCTTTATTTGATGCATGCAAAACAGAATAATAAGATTAAGCACAATTTTAACACGGATAATGTGAAAGATCAAGTTATTTCATTTAACAATAAATAGAAAAGATATATTGCTATGAAGCAAAGAACCAATACAAATGTCTAAAAATTGTAATCTACAGAAGATGTTAGCACCTAGTTCTAGCAACGAAATTTGGAAGTAGTTCCCACAAGTCTTCAGGCTGTAAAAAAGGAAAGAAATACACATATCCAACTAAAAGGTGAACATCTAGACAGACTTCTACAATAGCCATCAGAGACCAATGTTAATTAAAGACAGCAAAATAAGAGTTTCTGAAGAAATATAAATGCAAATGATCAGCAAGTGGTTTGACCATTAAGTAAGAGAATCAGAGACAACGTATATAATCATAACAAAATAATTCATAACATCCACCCGCAGAGTGAAGGTTATTTACTCCATTAGAAAGAGAAAGATCATTTAGAGAGTGTGCAAATGCTGTACAATTTCTTGAATATGTGAAACATAAAACCCGACATTAACATAATTAAAGTTTACCATTAGAAACAACATTGAAAAAGAATTTTAAAAATTCAAATTGTTCAAAGAAAATGGTGTTGCCATTGCTGTCATAATTACACTATGGGCATGACTGCAACAAATCCTACTCTATCCATAGCAAATTTGGTAAAACATTTAGCATGCTGCACGTAGAGCTAGAATAGTCATTCATATCCAATGTTCAACAACGCATGAAAAATACTGCTCGATTTTTGTTTGAGCTGTCCAACAAGGCAGATGCAGTATTGTCTGGTATTCATGGCAGTGTATTAAGTTGGCTTTTATAAATAGCTTGACAGGTGTCTTGGTTTATCATATTAATTGGCTTCTCAAATTAGTTGACTTTTAAATTCAACCAGCTGCAGCAGATAGGATTAAAATTACAGTTTGTTTCACAAACTTTGGTTCTCAAATTATGTGCAGTTGTGATTAAGCAAGGCAAGACTATACCCATTGCTGCCATTATCTACAAACTTCGTTCCCATGTCCTCATCCATTCTCTATTTCTTGATGAATTGTTTTGAATTACTTTTCAGCTGCTGAAATCTTTTCCTTAAATTCATATCAGTGTTATAGCAGTCTTAAGTCCAGTAAAAAAATTATCTTGTGATGTTTTCAAAGTTATAGTTGTCGCCAATGCTATCCACTCTCATCATTATGGTACCTGACAATGAACTTGTGCCATCACCACCAACTGCATTGTCAAACAACATTTAGCTGCATCCTGAACAGTGAAACAGATTTTTGTTTGTGCAATCACGATGGAGATTATGTGTGACCATACACTCTGATTACATGTATTCAGTCTTGCTTTCATTCTACTGTCAAACTATTACCATCCTGTACATGTATTCAGTCTCGCTTTCATTCTGTCAAACTATTACCATCCTGTAGAAAGATCTTACATTCCGGCTATAGCCTTGACTATAGTAATCATCTTGTTGTAAGCATCATTTAATTTTCTCATTTGAAATACCAAAGTAACTACTCTTAATCTCCAATCAGAATTTGGTGACCATCTTTACTACCTAAATCAGGCATTATTGCAATTCAGCAAGTTTGTTTATCATGTGAAATTGATCTACATTTACACATTATGCATCTACAATCAGGTCATTTTCGAATATTAAAATCATTAAATATCAAATAGCTATGTCTGTTATTATTATTCATATTATGTGCTTGTTCATCAAAGGTATTACAATTTCTGACAATATTTTTGCACATTTGAAATTAGGCATAAAACTTATAAATTAATCTAACTCTGGCATACTTTTTTCTTTCCTGCAGCAGTTAATGTATCCCATGTCTGGCTATTGACATCCATACTGCCTAATTAAGTCAAATCCACTGGAATTTCACGTGTATTAACATTTGCTCACTTTATGTTCTGTTATATATGGATGATTTTCAGCCACTTTCTACATGCATACCCGTGTAATTTCTGCTGGGATACTTGTAGACATTTTACTGGCATACCTCAGCACTTTCTACTAGGATACATGTATACATTCTGCTAGCATACTTGTAGATTTTCGAAGGTCAAAACCTTTATTTTAAGGTAACCTCATGTAGCTGAAAGTGAGTGGATTTAAATCTTCAAAAGCCAAAAATGGTCATCAGCCATCTCACTACTCTTAAGAAATGTTTCAGTGGAAACCACATGTTAATTAGCTTTTTCACACACTACACTATAGTCACATGATTGGTTAGTTTGATCATTACCTTGATAGTAGAATAAAGAAAAAGTGTTGAATGGGGTGATATTTGTTTATTTTGATTAAAACTATTATTCCAGTTTGTGCTGTGTTGTCATCCTGGCCAATCATGCAAAATCCAAATATTTCGAAGATTTTGAAGATGACCACCTTGGTGGACACTTTGCGAGGTCAAGATGGCACCTTATTTAAATAGGGCAATACACATATATATGAAGGGATTTAGTGAAAACCCCATGACATCTGTATAAGAGGATAAGTGATATGACTTTCAAGATGACCACCATGGGAGACATCAGGGTGGTGAGACCAGCACCATTTTCATGAAGTACCACGAACATTTGTTGCTTTTTTAAGGAAGTCCCAAGCCAAGATAATTATCTGGTTAGAAGAAACCATATGACCTTTCTAGAGGTCAAACAAGCACAATTTTCATTTAGAACCGATTACCAAACAAAACGATATTTAGGAAAAACCCTTAAGTCAATACATCCATCCATGCAGTTGTTTTCTTGTATGGTTTTTGAAATGAACTTCTGGCACTTATTTTAGCATAGTATGCTAAAGAAATGGGGCCAAAGTGTTTTTCCAAAAGGATACATCAAGGCAAGTGACCCAGGATGGTCTGAACAAACAGTGTAGGGATAACAAGATTCTTAAGATGGCTAGTTCCATGGCAATACTGGCTGTTATATCAGCACCCTTGTTCTAAAGGGCCAGCTATATGTCATAGGTGAAAATTCCATCTCGAAAAGACCATACGTTTTGGATAAGAAGCAATAAGATTTTCAAGATGGCCACCACACTGGTCATTTGATTAGCACCATTTTTACCTGCATCAAATTACATAATCTAAGAAGTATTTTGGTTAAAATCCCAATTCTGCATGATCCTCCCTTCAGAATGAGCAGCAACAAAAATATTTTCTACATGCTACCACTGGCGCAGGAGACACCATCTTTCTAGACCAAGGCCTCAGCATAAATTTACACAAGTTTCAAGATAATCCTCCCAATAACTGAGGATTAATAGTTGTAACATGTATCGGACAGATAACAGTAGACTGAAGACTTACCATGTCATAAGCCTTCCTAGTCCTAAGAGCAAAATATGGATTTTTAACATAGCTTTAAAAAATTTTCAGTCATATTGCTATGATGTCTGCAGTGTGGCAGTTTATAGTGATGTCTAGCACTGGGGCATCATGCTGCAGACATGTAGCATGATGTCCCACCCAGTCACATTATCCTGAGACCAGGCTGACCAGTCCTAACACTAACCTCTTAATGCTGAGCATCCAGCGAGGCATCTGTTAGTACTATTTTTGTAAGTCTTTGGTATGACTCTGCCAGGTTTGAACTCATGACCTTTCGCTTCCGAGGGATAATATACTGATGGACTTTAGGAACATCAATAATGCTGAAGAAGTGACACAATGGGCCAATTAGAGCAATGGAATGTTTTTGTGACAGATACAATATCCTTAATAAAAAACATTTTTTTGGTTGGGGGGGGGGGGGGCACAACACAATACATGTATGTTAGATCCAACAAGCCAAACTATCAAGTATTTTCAGACCAGTTAGATGTTATTAAACAGAAACAAAGAAATGAATAGTTTTTCCAGATCTGATGGATTATTGGAAAAAAATCCTAACATCCTATTGTTGCATTATTTAAGTTGATCAGAATAAAGTGCATAACATTTTTCTACTTTCAGTTTTTTTAGCTGCTGTGGAGAAACAAATAAAAGGTTTTAAATGTCTGAGCCTAACATGGTGGAAACTGTCAAATATAAACCGAGACATCAAAAGGTGAACAGTGAAATTTTACTGAAATATAATGGATATCAGACATTAATGGGAAAAGACAATTTGGACTAAAAAAAGTTAAAACTGCCTTAGCGTACACCACCATTAACAGAACACCTGCTCTGAAAGAAATGCTGTGCATTTAAGTTTACTTACACATTTCCCAGGCATATAAAACTGCATTCAACAAAAGATACATAATGTATGTGGTCTTTTAAGTGTCCTTAATAGACAGATAGAGGAGTTCTACAATTTTGTGGTCATATGAGTGTCCTATATAGACACAGTTGTAAAATTTCATGGTTCTCTGAACACTGTTTAAAGTGTTTTACAATTCTGTGATCCTTTGAGCATCCTTTATAGACCAAGTATGTGTGTTTTGGATTTTAAACATAGGTTTAAACACTTTCAGTCAGATCACTATGATGTCTGCAGTGTGGCAGTTTACAGTGATGTCTAGCACTGGGACATCATGCTGCAAACATGAAGCATCATGTCTCACCCAGTCACATTATCCTGACACCAGGTCAACCAGTCCTCACACTAACCTCGTAATGCTGAGTGCCTTGTGTGGCAGCTGTTAGTACCATTTTTATAAGTCTTTGGTATGACTTGGCCAAGGTTGAACCTGTGACCTACCCCATCCAAGGCTGATGCTCTAACCACTTAGGCCACCAGAGGTATCTTATTGACAGAGAGTTATATAATAATGTATAGACAGCTGTACAGACAGCAGATTTGTATAATACTGGGTGTCCCTGACAGACAGGAGTTGGATAATTTTGAGATTAAATTAGTGTTCTTTATAGACAGAGTCATAAAATTCTCTGTTCCTTTTGAGCATCATTTATCGATACATAAAATTTGTAATGGTCATCCTCTGAGTGTCTTTCATTGAGTTGCACGGCTGTATAATAATAGGGTCCTTTGAGTGTCCCTAAAAGACAGAGTTGGATAAAAAAAATTTTATAATTTGGTATTTTTGAGCAGCAATTAGAGATATGCACAACTTTTGGGGTAGGGGGTACCTTTGAATATTTGTATAGACATAGTTGTACAACTTTGCGGTCCTTAATAGAGTCAATAATAGAGTTGTATAATCCTATGGTTTTCCTAGAGTCCATTATACAGCTGTATAATTCTGTAACCCTTAGAGTGTCCTTTATATGAGAGATAGCAGAGTTGTATAATATTGTATTGAAGTTGTATAATATTGTATTGATAGTTGTACAGACACATAGCAGAGATGTATAAAATTGTATTGACAATTGTATAGACACATAGCAGCGATGTATAATATTGTATTGACAACTGTACAGACACATGGCTGAGTTGTATAATATTGTGTTGACAGTTGTACAGACACACAGCAAAGTTGTATAATTTTGTGGTCCTTTAAGTGTTCTTCAAAGACATGTAGAAAGTAGAGTCGTACAACAAAATGCTGAGTATCTCAGTCATTTCAAATCATCTCGTATAGGAATAAAGTTGTTTTTGAGTCAATGTTCAATTAAAGGAAATGCTTTTAAAGTTAACATAATCTAGAGTGGGGACTTCTTTGTACTGCTGACTGCTTAAGTGAAGGGACAATTTTCAAGGCAAATACCTGGTATTAAATGGTTGATGAACTGACTTCCAATGCATATTAAACTGTGTGAAAATTCTATCTGTCCAGTGTTCATAAAGCCAGTCTAACCAAATTCAAAACTCAGGTACCAAAAGATCGAAGCTTGCCCATCATATTGTTTTATCTCAACACTAAACATAATAAAAGTTATGCCAGAATTCTTTCATCTCTATGGCATAGTGCTCATTTTCTGCTTTAAGTGGGATGGTACAATTAAAGCACTTCTGAGGTTCTGACCTTTTATTGGTCCAAGTAATGTTGAAATTCAACTACTCTCTTCTTCGTGTGTTGAATATATTTCACTTTGGTCTTCTTTTGGTCACCCCCTATTGAATTTATGAGGACATGATTCTCAAGGAAAAATATACATTTCCCAAGAATCTAGGTGTTAATTTGCTTTGGTAAGTAGCAAACTTCATTAACGAATTGTGCTAATTAAGAAAGATTAGACTGTCTCCTGCATGGGGATGATGAAACATGTGACATTATTACATGTAATATTGTCATATTTATTACTAATCCACCTTCCAGGCTGAATTCTCTTTGCATATAATAGGACACTGTCCTGAAAGATGTTTTCACAATGACGTGATTAAATGATTCATTTTTATCACCTGATTGTGAATTTTTTAAAGTAAAGAATTCTATATATAAAGAAAAAAGAATACAACCGCTATTCACAGTTTATTGTTTTAAATTCCCCCTCATATACTTATAATAACTCAACAATGCAAAGTATTTAATGCTCTTATCTTGATATAAGGCATAATTACTTAAGTATAGTCCCATATACATCACACTAGCCTTAGTCTCTTTAATAAACACACTACAACCAGCATTCAGTTTCTGAAACTTTCTGTACATTTTTCAATGTGTGGCTTCTTTTCCTGTGTCCATAGGTTGTGGCCGTGTTGTCAAGAATCCTGTCTTGTAAAACCATAATGGCCTCTCTCTGGGTGCATCCAAACTCACTTTAGCCGTCCACCAGTCATGTATTGTGCCATGCTTAATAATACTGCATATTATTCCAAAGCCTAAAGCCATCCAGCAACCCATCTGTATTTTCTGAGCTGTGGGAAAAAGATTTTAAAAGAAAGACGATGAAGTTATCAGTCATCAAAGATCATGCTTACAAGTCCCCCGTTTACAGTGAGGTATCACCAAAACATCCTAAATCTAGACTTATCACATTTGCTTGACGAAACTTAAGTCTGTATTAAATTTATTCTATTCAGATTGCTGTGTATTTTATTCAAGTTTATGTCCATAATCAAAATACAAGCCAGAACTCTCAGTTTTCAAAACAAGTCGGGGGGGGGGGGGGGGCACTCCTAATTTTTAGAAAACTTGGGCTCTGGTCTAAAATTGCAAAACTTTGATAATAAGCTTGGAATTAATTTATGTTTCGGTTCAAGTTTAGATGGCAATAATTCAGTTGCTCTATCTTAAGTAGTTTTTGCATTATTGTGTGGGATGTTAGCAAGCGGTGACAAAGCCAGCTTAAATGTTTGATGATAAGATGAGTCTGGCCTAAAATGTAATCTCTCTCCATTATTTAAAGATTTGTCGAGCCCATGTTTTGCAACTGTTTTGATTCTAATGGACATGTAGCAGAATGTAAGTCTGAACATATAATGTACAAGTATGAGAAAACACAAGACAATTTAAGTTGGTGGGGACAGTACAAGAAGGACTGATAAGGTAATATTTGTATTATCTTGCCAGGTACTAGATATTGCATAATGAAGCAAAGAACAGGGAAGGTGAGAAAACTGTCCCAATCTGAAAGTGCACATGTGTGTAGACTGTCACCAGAAAGACTTTCTAGTTGTAGTCCCTTAGTCTATAGAAATAGAACAAGAACTGTAATACTGGTGGCAATGACAAGGAAATAGGAAATAAAATGTAGCTACTCCAAATATCAGCAATTGCAGGGTGTGTGGCTTTTAGGAAACTTGAAATATCTCAAAATGCTCAATGATGACATCATGTCATCATGCAGATTCGTGAGTGGTACATGCTGAAAAGTAGAATAACCAACATGGATTAGATGGCAAGAAATGCAAAGATGTTTAAACATTTTCTAAGCTAAAAGATGACATCTGTAATGAAAAGGGTTGGAGGTGATAAACCACGCATATCTCAAAATTTGAGCCTGACAGGAAGTTATCAGACAGATTCCTCAACTGTAGGTATATTGGATATCAGATAACACCATTTTCATTCATGACCACCTTGAAATCATACGAAGTAATTCAGTGAAACTATCATGCTGATAAGGTCATACACTGAGAAGAAGTAGGTAACTTTTATCATGAAGGCTTTTTGTGTCTGACATACTGGATTTCCAAGCAGAACCAGTTTTATTTAGGAAACAACCAGACATAAAAGTTTTCCGGTGAAAATCCTATGTTGACATAACCTTCCATTCAGGAGAAGTTACAATAAGATTTTCAAGATGGCTGCTGTGGTGGCCATATTGGATGTCTGAGCAGCACCATTTTTATTTAGGACCAACTAGACCTTGGGATGAATGTGTGTACAAAGTTTTATGTGAAACTTTTTACATAGTTTAGAAGGAGTAGTGATAACAAACGTGAACTAACCAGTTCCTATGTCAATTTCATAGAGGAAAGAAGCATGTGGGAGAGTGAAAACATTAAATATTTTAAACTTCTCAAGACTGTCATCTGCCTGAGTTTTCAATTGCGTACCCTTGGAAGAAAGAATAACTTATAAAATATGGTAAGGATGGCTGGCAAAGTAGTGCATGAGTTAAGAAAACATTGCCAAAAGCAGGATATATTTGGGATTTAGACTAAAAAGTGACCATGACATGAGAATCATAGGTCCAATACCCCCCCTCCAAGAAGTCTAATTCTTACCCTTTTGCACACGCACAAGCAAAACAGCCTTTCAAAAACATCTTTTATACAGCTAGGCATCTGGTTCAACAAAATTCCAAAGCATGTGTATTTGGGTGTGTTTAGAAGTAACCACAAAAATACATTTCCAACCCCAACTTGGGTGAAAATTAAAAGAATCTCCAGGGGTTAATACATTAAAATTTCTTAATTTGCTTATATTTCAAAAATACCTTAATGGATTTTGATTATTAATTAGATAAATAAAAATGAAACTAAGACAAGTGATTATGTGAAATGCTTGCTTCCATCACTCTCACCTTGGAGTCAAGATCACACATTTTACAGCAAAGTTCTGATTGTTAGCTCAACATGCTGGCCATCTTCTTTGAACTTTTTATGTTTATGTATGTAAGTATGCATCTATGTATGTGTGTGTGTATATATATATATACACACACACACACACACCAGCTTGTTGCCAATGAATTTTCTAACCACTCTGGTGGCCTAGTGGTTAGAGTGCCCACCTCGGATGTGGGAGGGCGTGGGTTTGATCCCCGGTCGAGTCATACCAAAGACTTACAAAAATGGTACTAACAGCTGCCTCGCTTGGCGCTCAGCATTAAGTGGTTAGTATTAAGATTGGTTGGCCTGGTGTCAGGATAATGTGACTGGGTGGGACATCATGATACATGTAGCGACATGACTGAAAAATTGTTAAAGCTACGTTAAAAATCCAAATCACACACACACACACACACACACACACACACACACACACACCAATGAATTTTCTTAGCTTCATAATGATTAGTTCCAATTTTTTAAAAATCTATCAAGGGGAAACAAGCAAATTGAAAAATAAATCTGAATGCAAAACGATCTGAGACACTGTCCTCAAGATAAATATGACAGACAAACATGTTATAGAATGATCCGTCTTAGATTCAGGCCAAATATAATGAAATGTTGTCCCTATTGGAAACGTGACTGCAGTGGTTCACTAAACTGAGCTCAGCAAAATTATGGTAAAATAAGGGTTTTTATTTTTTAAATATATAAACAGCTTTTTAATTTCTTTTTATATACTTGCAAATTAAAATCTTCTAGCACTAATTAAAAAGATATCAAAACATATGTATCAAAAAGGAGACAGCTAGATAAAAGACATTGAAAAGTTAAATTTAACTAATAATTTGAGATTAATGGGTTTTATTTTTCTAACACACAAACATCTCCAATGTCAGTAAGAATTATCAAACAGGTCACTATGAAATCAATGACATGCATCAAAACATTCTCTGTCCAGCTGACCTTTTTGAGTCAGCAAGCTCAGCACATTTCATAGGACAAGAAAGCCAGCCAGGTAATTGAACAAGATTATGATCAGAGAAGAGCCCACTCAGCATCTGCTTGTGGCTAGATTAAGACCAGAAAGAAGTCATTGTTCAATATTTGTAAACTTATAAATGTTACAGTTAAAATGTAACTGTTAACAAGTTAAAACACAACTTAGCATTATGAATTGAATACAACCTCTCTAAACATTTCTTACTTGCCCACGAGCATGAACTTTAAAAATCTGAGCTTGTTGAGCTGAAATTAAGCTTGTATCTGGTGTCAGGCAAGTGGATTTTTCCAGCCTTGCTTACTACTCATACAAGTTCAGTGATGCTCTTCAACTACAAAAGACAAAAACAACAGACTTTTGTATCAGAACAAATATTTTCTGACCATTGGCAGATAAGAAAACCTGTCACTGCTAACATTTTTTTTTTTAATTTCTGAATCCTGCTTACATATCTTTAAGACATAATACCTAACTTTATGATGGAATGTGATAAATGGCAAGATTTTTAAAGAACTATTAGACCTTACTTGAGGCTCCTATGATTGCTCCCATCATGGCTCCACCGAAAGCATGGTTGAGTTCATCGCTCTTGTTGCCTCGAAGATGCGAAGCTATACATATTGTAGTACCATAGGCTGCTCCCATGGAAGCTGTGAGCAAAATGTAACTTGCACAATTTTACATTTACATATAAAGAAACATTTTCTTGCTATTTACAAGGTCTACTTGTTATGAGTCTATGCTCTTAAAGAAAGTAACAGAAAACAGTGAAAAGCAACAAGCTTTGTACAATTCAGCAAATAATTTCTTTCCCTAGAATACAAAGTGAAAATGAAAAAAATTATGGTATTGCAAATTAAATCCCAAAATATTCCTAGAATTATAGATACCAGTTCTAATAATAAAACTTCTGAATAAACTTGAGTGGAAATCCAAATAAAATCTAATACTGTTATGACCTGAATCATGTTGTTGTACCAACAGTCTTCTGCTGAAATACAGTAATATAATTCCAGGTCTGAATTCACTGTCAATCCCAGTCAATGTCTCTGTTCGAGAATATTATTACTTTATGAGTACTCTGTAGTTCCAGAGAAAATTATCACTGAATTAAATAATTTGAAGAAATAAATTCCAGCCCATATGAACTTCTGGACACAACAATAATATAAAATTGATTTGCTAGATCTTAAAGCATGAATGAATAATCTTTCCAGTAACAAGATTATATAGTAGTCTACTTGACCTCAGGTCACAATTAGCATTTCTATTAAAATAAACCATACCGAATGGAAAGTAACCTTCCAGAAAGTAAACAAAAGTAGCTACATTTGGGATTTTCATTATTCTGCACAAATTACTTACATTCATTTTAATTTTTATAGCAGAGCTGTAAAAGAAATTGTGTAAATGCTACAATAAAATGAAACCTGGTAGGCATATTTTGTGTGCATGTAGATGACCTGATTGTATTTTCAGGCCATTACAATGTTTTTGCAATTTTTTTTTGTATACGCAGGCCATTATGACAATTTTCAAAATCTACCTGAAGGAGTAAAACAAATATAGATAACCTGATTGCAGTTTCAAGCCATTTTTTCAGTTTTATGCCATTACAGTAACTTTCAGGTCTCTAGATAAGCAGCACATTCATGCACACAAATCAAATATTTACATGTGTTCAAAATGCGCAAAATAATTTTAATCACTGGGTACAAAATTATCGGTGAATTGTTTCAACCATATGCACAGTCCATGTGCTATAGCACCTTGATCAGTATACTCTGCTATCGGTTCACGTTCCAGATATTCCATGTGCATTTGAAATGATATTACAGTTCACCCTCAATATACATGTAGTAAGATTCATTATCATTTGATTCCAGATATAGTGTAAACCACTATGGATCCCATGACTGAAATCATACTAATACAAAACAAAATGGGCTGAAAGAAAAAAACATGAAGCTTAGCGTTATCTTTATTTTCTCTTGTAAAACTCAATTATTTCAAAAAGTTTTATCCTGTTATACCATGGCTTGGTAAAATGCTGTACTCAATATGTCATGGTTTTATACATATGCTGTTCTCAATATGTCATGATTTTACAACACAGTCTGCTACATAATGTGGTCAGCAGTTGTGGATCCCAACTATAGCTTTATAATTAAGGATGTCTGCACCTGATCAATGCAAGAACACTCACACAAACTCTAACTGAAACCAAACTAAATTAGTCTTAGTACCATGCTGATTGATGTATTCAAAAAGGCATGATCACTAACCAATTACATTAGTGCTCTGAATTTTCCCCAACTCTTAGATGTTTCTGAACTTTACTGAATCAATACAGCTTGCAAAACGGGTGGGGGGGGGAGGGGGAGGATAAGTGTTCTCTATGCACAAATCTAGTTAAAGCTTTTTACCCAGTGTGGTAATGTGTGTTACAAACACAAATGATCTAGTTATTGTTAACCATTCCATTAGAGACTCACCAATTGGAAAAGTCCACTTCACAAATCTCCCCAGAGCCAGCATATTCGTCAATGGCGTGCCTTTGTAGAGAGTTAAGTCGATCATAGATGCATATGCTCCTAAAATGTATAAATATATGAACAGCTTCATGAAGTGACTACTTTTTTGTTTCAAACATATATACTTACATATAAGTTGGATCCAAACTTCACAGACTCAGATTTACTGTTGCATAATGTTATGGCAGATCTGGGTCAAAAGATGCTTCCCGATAAGGTCACTAGCGGACAATATTCTGCCCATTTTACCTGGATGATGGGCAACCTGGCAGTTTCTCCTACTTGCGATCACCAAAATTTTATTTTTAACAAGCAAAGTCAAATCACAAATATGGCTACTAAGCATGATTATATATGTAATTTTCACAAAAGTATCTTGAGATTCAATGAATTTATTTCAACTCCCAATCACCATATAAAGCCAACAGTAAATCTGCCCGCTGACCACAAATATGGCAGATGATGACATCATTCGGGAACTATATATACTGTTTGCAGCTAGACTCAACTTATGTTCAGATACAGACAGTAAATATAGAAAGTAAGAATTAGATGGTCTAATTTCATGTCTCTAGCATTTTATATACATGTCTCTAAATTGTGCAGTTTCAAACAAAAGCAACTACAATGTCTTGCCATCACATATACCCCACTTTTCACGGTATATTTGAACACGCACACATGCTGTTGTTGTTGTGGGGTTTAACGCCATTTTTCAGCACACAATAGGCTATGCATGGTGGCCAGTATTGATGGAGAAAGAACCCAGGAAAGCGCTGGGAAGAACCACTGACCCACGAGTAGCTAATGGCAAGCTTTCTCACATACTCACATTGGCAAGCACACACACACACACACACAGATCCATGAGTCACGATGCAAAATGTGACATGTACCTGAAGCATCTGCATATTTTAAGTTTTGGTGTGAAAATATTTCAAAACATGTGTGAATTGGATTTTTAATGCATCTTCAACAATTTTTCAGTCATACTGCTACGATGTCTGCAGTGTGGAAGTTGATAGTAATGTCTAGCACTGGGGCATCATGTTGCAGACATATAGCATCATATCCCAGCTGTTGACACTAAACTGATCAGTCCTAATACTAACGTTTTAATGCTGAGCTCCAAGCAAGGCAGCTGTTACTATAATTTTTACAAATCTTTGGTATGACTTGGCCAGGGTTTGAACCCACGACCTGCTGCACCCAAAGCAGATGCTCTAACCAGTTAGGCCAATTTTAAAATGTAAATGTAACTGAAATTTTGGCATATTTTAGTTGTTTTTTTTAAATTTATGTTAAATGCTAATTTTCAGCAAAAGATAGGCTTTAAATGACAGCAAGAATATTTGGTGGATAACGAAGCCAGGAATATCCAGAGAAGAACCAATGACCAATGAGATGATACTGGGAAGCTTTCTCTACATTGGCTGAATGAAGACTAGAACCTATGCAGACAGAGGTCTGATGTCAATGCTCTGGAAAAGCATGCTCCTTAGACCACCCTGGGGCACCTAGTACATCTGAACTTTGATTCTTTGCTAAAGGGCTACATAGAGGCAACATAACAAAAGATTCATTAAGTTCCACTCTGCGATCCCGAGCGATATATGGTAGCAGACTGATGCATGGACACAGATGGAGGGTAACACAATGTTCCAGATGCATTATCACTAAAGATTAGTGATAATAAACTCGAAACAAAATGTATTCATGTCATACATCTTACCACTGATAACTTTAACAAATTATACATATTCTTGAACTAATAGTGTGCATAAAATACAAATATACCTAAAAAAATGCCAGAAAACTAACCCAAATGATGGATAGACAGATGGTCAAAAAATTGTCTCAAGTATATTTGTGCTGGGACTTCAAGATATCAAATCACTTCTACTTGGTATTACAGTAAAACTTGACTTGAAAGACCACTTACATGGGATATTACATTTCTTGAGAGACAAGGCCCAATATCCACTAAGCTACTGAACATGTGTTTTGGTGTGTGTGTGTGTGTGTTTCATTTTTAATGTAGTTTTAACAATTTTAGTCATATCGCTACCATGTCTGCAGTGTTGTAATTTATAGTCTAGCACTGGGGCATCATGTGGCAGACATACAGCATGATGTCCCATCCAGTCACATTATCCTGACACCAGGCCGACCAGTCCTAACACTAACCTCTTAATTGCTGGGCACTAATCAAGGCAGCTGCAGAACCATTTTGTTAAGTATTTGGTATGACTTGGCTGGGGGTCTGAACCCATGACCTCCTGCATCCAATCTAACCACTTAGGCCACTGACAGCACTTTACACTTGTTACAAAATAAACCACCTTATAGATATTGAACAGACATCTGCATCTAAATGTATACTCTTAAATCTCCTGAAATTCATTTAGTTATTGTACACTATCAAAATTTAAATTGTAGTGTGCAATGACGTTAGGGAATTTAATGAAGATGGGAAAAGATTTATAATAAATTGATTCCATCATTGTATAGTGTCACAGATAATCTCTTTTGAGAGACAGTCTACTGTATATTGAAAGACCAGGAGGGATTGTCTCTTGAAATAGGTTTTACTGTACATCTCTTTGCAAAATGCTACTCTTCAATTATGAAAACAATTTTAGTCTTTTTGGAACTGGAATATATATGTGGGACAATGTTTTCCACATTATATAAATGTTGTTAACATTTAACTTTTGTGAGCAATTTAGTTAATGCTGAAAACATGAGATATGCATACTAAATCTTTATGGAACAATCAAGTCCCTTCTCAAAAATCCAAGATATATCTTGTCAAAAATTATGCAAGTGGTTTAAGTTGAACATATTAGTTATCAATGCAATCCCACCCTTACACAATTTTCATGAAAAAAAACTAAAGTTGTTAGTGACAGGTACATAAAAAAGTGCAATAACTCCGTCAAAAATGGTAATGAAAAGACAAAACCTTTTCAAGTTACCAGTTCTACATGTATAATCCAGGCAGTTTACCTTCCAGATGGCATATATTTATAGGAACTGGTTACACAGCTAATATGGTTGCAAGAAGTGTGAGTGGATGGACAGAAAGATGAATGGAAAAGGTAATTATATGTATGGTAACTCAATGCATCTCAGTGCAGGTCCCTTATAAATTATCATCAATGAAAAACCTAGAAATTTGCAAGAAATATGTCCCCATGAAGAAGGTGTAGCTTTTAGGAAATTAGGCAAAACTACAAGCTAAAGTCATTATTCCTGAAAAAGTACCATGAACAGTACGTAATGCACTTGCCCCATATTTATTAGTCCACTATGGAGATAACTGAAACTTACTGTGCAGAAAAGACCTTTTTCTTTCACAATGACTCTGACCTCTGACCCTAATACTGACAGGCTTCTTCCTTACAGCAAGAGCAGGCTATCCACAAAGTCTGGCCCAAGTCTGTGATGTAGAACTAATTTTATTGCATGGAGATGTTCATCTTTCAGTCAGACTGACACTGAATGTTGAAAATCAAAAGGCTTCTACCTTTACCGCAAGTACAAGCCATCCGCAAAGCTAAGTCCAGGTATGTGATAAAGATGTAGTGTTATTGTGTGGAAACTATTTTTCTCCTTTCAGTCACAGTTGCTTTGACCTTTAAAATTTTCTCCCTAAATTCGAATGAGTTTATTCCTTACCCCTAGTATAAGCCACTCACAAAGATTGATACTATAGCCGTATGGAAACCAATTTTATTATTTCAGTCACATTATCCTTAACCTTTCACCTTTTGGCCTCAAATGTTACTGGTTTCGTTCTTACCCAAAAAACAAGCCATCCACAAAGGAGTAAAGGAAAACTAGAGTTATTATGTAGAATTAATTTTTCTTCATTTATGACTTTTAAGCTTTTGATCCAAAGTCTTCCTTGCCACATGTGCAAGCCATCCACAAAGTTTGGTAACTGTAGATCAGGGGGCCCTGAGTGGCCTACTGGTCTAAAGTGCTCACCATTAAGGATCACTGGCATCACACCTCTGTCTGTGTGAGTTCGAGTCTCGGAATCAGCCAATGTGGGTATGTGAGAAAGCTTGCCAGTAGCTTCTCATGGGTCAGTGGTTCTTTCCAGGGTTTTCCCTGGTTCTTCCTCCACCATTTATACTGGCTGCCATGTATAGCCTATCTTGTGCTGAAAAATGGCATTAAACCCTACAACAACAACAACAACAACTGTAGATCAGGCACATGCAACATATGGTCCACTAGCCAGATCAAGCCTGTGACCTGCTTTTATCCGCTTATTTACATCATAGTGTGCAAATTTAAAAATCTGGCCCAGGTCCTGGATGAAGTTGGACATGCCTGATGTAGATGGTGGATGAAATGTTGTGTAGAAATGAAACTGGTAACAGATGGATGTACATCATTACATAACACATTGGAGTACTTGACCTTTGTCCATGACTGAGGATAGAGTTTGGGTGCATACCTGCTCTTTGGCTTGTTAGTATGCTATAAATAGGTTGTTTACTTAGGTCTTGAGTTCCAGACCCAGTCTTGATTAAGATCTTAGAAGATTCTAAAAGCAAATTTGCTTACAGTTTGGAATAATTTTCCATTAAAATGATTTTTTTCCCCAGAAAAGTTTATTGTGACATAGGTCAAGTGAGGATGTGTACAAGTTTGAAATCAACAAGATTATTCATTCCTATCTTCATCTGCTGAAGGATCCATCCCTATTCACTGCATATCTGATGGTCCTGAAACTCTGAGCTATCACTGCGAGCAAACTAATACCATCCTCTGAGATAATATTGCTACTGAATGCAATGGTTGCATGAAACCACCAGAGTTCTATGACACACCATCACAAAAACAACTAAAAGTATAATGGATGAGCCATTTAGTACATCAAACACAGTATAGTATGCATGTGTGCACATGAACTAGTTTCATCTGACATTAAATCATTTCATCAGAACTACTGTACCATTAAAAACCAACTTCAGGCATGAATTGGTGTCCCACAAGAATAATCTCATTGAATTAAATGAACCTGAACATTACTCGTCTTATAATGAATGCAACATAAAACTGAATTCAATTTGTGTTTTCACATGACTAACTTGAAACAGACTATAGTCTATCTGATTGCATGGCATTATGTGAAATAGAAGGAGGAGTAGCTAGCTGTAACAAGATTTTTCAAGATGTCTACTTTTTCAGCTATATAGGAGGTGTGAGCAGCACTATTTACATTTTGGAACAACCAGACTGCATAACAAGACTTATTTCAAAATGAGTTTATAGCAATAACATGACTTTCAAAACTTATGCTGTGGCAGTCATATTGGATACCAGGTTTGCACCATTTTCTTACAAAACAAGACATTATAAGAGGAATTTTTCCATAATCAAGTTAATTTTCTACTTGACCTGAATCATTGATTTTTTAAAATTTCTGTCAACAACTAACACATATCTAAAATATTTTCTTTTGAGTATGTGTTAACTATTAGAATTATTATCTTGGCCTGAGTCAAGGACATGTCTAACATGTTCTTTATTATAATTATCTAGTAAACATTAGGAACCTTCTAGAAGGTTATTTCCATTAGGTAATAGGTTTATTAGACAATGCTAATTGTGACCAGAGGTCAAGTAGAGAACTATATAATCTTGTTTTTCTATAAAGTATTCATTAGTGCTTTAAGATCTGAGCTGAATCAATTGCATTATTGTTGTGTCCAGTAATTCAGTTGGGCTTGAATTTTATTTATTAAAAGTATTTATTCACTGCATATACAAAGTGCTCATTAAAAATAACTTGTTTTGAAACAGAGACTTTAATTTAGAGTGAAATTTCAAATAAGGATATATTGTTTGATTGTATAATTGTGATCCAACAAAAGAATGTTGGTACATAAACAGTACACAGGCCACCACAGAGACATCAACACTTCTAGCATTGGATTTAATTTGGATTTCCACTAAAGCTTTTTCAGAACTTGAATTATTAGGACTTGTGTCTGTGATTCTATGATTATTTGTAATTTAATTCACAATACCCTAAGTTCCTTTTTTTAAATTTTAAATCTGAATTCTAGGGAAATAAATTGTTTGTTGAATTTTACAAAGCTCTTTGCTTCTTACCCTTTTCTATTAGTTTTATTTTAACACTACCAGTATTAATAGTAAAAACCCAATGCTGATATGACCATACATTCAGGTGGAGTTGCAATAACAATATTTTAAAGATGGACATCGTGATGATGATCATTAGTGTCTGAGCAGCACCATTTTCATTTATGACCCACTAGAACAAGGAATGAACGTGTGTACAAAGATTCATGGCAATTCTACAATTAGGAGGAGCTGTGATAACAAACTAATGCTAATGAATCAACATAAAATGGATGAAAAATCATCTCATATGGTCTTCTGGTCAATGACCAGTTCAACTAGCAACATATGACAATAGTTAAATGAAAAAGAACATAAACGACAAAGAACAGAGAGAATAATAACAACAATGTAGGGGGGTAAAGGTGGGAAAGATACTGTAGTGGACGCCAAATATTACTGATGTAGTTTAAAATCAAACCCTGATCTTGTCTCACAGTTGAGTGCAAATACCACTATATTAAAAAGTCTGGCTGAGCAAGGCCTTAATACATAGATCCAGGGTCAAACTACCCGGTGAAGTGGACAACTAAGCCACAAAGAAAAAAAAAGAAAATTTTGCCTTCCTCTATTAGAAAAGTGAAAACAACTTCACAATCTGATTTTTTTAGATGTTCACTGTGAGTGAGTGAAGCTTTTGAGATGCTCGCTCGCCATAGCCAATTATTTCCAGTGTTGTTTTCGTTTAAGAAGAAGTGCAGGCATCAAGCTATCAAAAAACTGGTGTTTATTTCAAATGCACCGAGAAACTCTTGCACATTCACAGGCATGTGTTTGATAGCTGACTGACCATTAACCCTTTCCCAAGTAAGTTATAGCAGAGATGTGTTATATGTGTCTCTGGTTATAGTAACTGTCACTGACAGATTTCCACAAGTCATCATTTGATTAAAAAACCATACAAATCTGTGCTTTGAAACTTAACACATACACAGCAATTTGTGTTATAAGAATAGATTCAGTGATAAAAACAGTTTGAAACCCAGGGATCACCCTGGGCTTTGCCAATAATGCAAATTGCTGTTATTTTTCTTCAGATTCTTGGCGACAAAATATACCATCTGACGATTTTTTGCCGACAACCTTTATGGCTGTTTAATTTGTATATATACAATCATGGATTTGGAATGGCGACATCCAAAGGGACCACGGAAAGAAGCCACAAACCTGGATACTCAATGTAATGGAATCTATCAGTTATATAATAAATTCTTTGTTCATATTAACAAACCCATCTTTAATGTGCATTGTTTCATCATAATCCACTTATGCTGACATCTGGTCTGAGTAATGTATGCTGTGATGCACTCAGTCATGCTATCGGACTATACCTACAATCAACCTACCTCTGAAAATGAGAACAGAAACAGCTACAATTAATTGAACGATGCCTAATCCTTCTGGGTTTTTTTTAAATGTACCAATAAAACAGTTTTGCTGAATGAACTATTAGCCTTGAGAAAATAACTGAAAAAGAATAATATATCAACATATAAAAATGTAAATTGTTGAGATGGTTTTCGTTACAGTTATGCAACCAAAAAAGGGCAATAAATGTTTAAAATCGGAGAGCAAAGTGAAATGTTCCTACAAATATATCTGAAATTATGGATAATGAATCTATATTATATGGTATAATATAAATAAAGACAGTGTATTTAATTTAATTATTTAATATCATTTAAGTATGGACAGTAAATATTATTTAATTATCCGATATAATGTGAGTATGGACACTGAATCAAAATATCTGATGTAATGTCAATAATTATTCTCCTAGTATGAACAAACGATGTTAGGCATATATAATTTATTAATTGGTTTAACCATAATGATCTGTAGTAAAGCTCCTTCCTTTGTTGACTTTATGTTTCACTAACCAAGTGTAAAACTGTGCGAAATTCTGAACTATCCAGAGCTGGACATTTTTTGTGGCCATGTGCATTGGAGCTAAGGGAGGTAATTTTAAGCACTATGATGATCAGTAACTCCATTGCAACAGTGAAACCCTTTAAACTATCAGAGCATGTTGCTCTTGTCTTTGGTGATGCTGCTTTCCATGCACGTGACAGCAATTCAAATGTGAGGTCAACAGCTGCTGAATGTACAGCTGTTCCATTCTCACAGGTAATAATACAGAAAAAATGTTCTAAAGGATTTAACATAATGGAGCAATAGTATTATATTTACCATCTGGTTGCAAAAGCCAGTCGAAATACATTAATTTGTTGTGAGTGGCCCATATCCAGCTGAATTACAACACTGCTGTTACAACATGAATCATGTCTTCACTAAGTGGGTCTCTGCACTCATATCAGGGAGAAAAAAAAAGACAGAGAACAACTTGTTGGTCTACAAATTACCATGTCAGACAGGCCCCAAATGTAATGAAAAGAGAGACCAAACCTTAATGTAGCAGTCAAGAAACATACCTGGTTTACATATCTCAGTCAAATGCAGTGACATATGACAACAGTAAAAACTGTACAGGTCATGTAGGCATTCAACACCGATTATTTCAGTAATGTGTGTCGATTTATAGAATTTGATTTTACATATTTGTAAGTGGCAATTATTCATTTTATTTTAATCTTTGCATATCAATATTTCTTTGGAAGATCATTATTTACATGTCCCAATAAGTATATATGGCAAAGTCAATGTTTTAAATTACGTCAACATTTCTGGACAAAGTCAACCTAAAGGTGTGATCCAGTAAAACCGTAATGAACACTTTAATGTTTTAATGAAAGCTATGCATGTTGATAAACAAATTCGTACTACCCTATATTTTGACAATTAGACTTGACATGCACTTTTCGTGACCCATTTTATTACCTGGCTACCACTGCAAAAGTCCATAGCGATGGATTATTTTCATCTGGAAGTTTCTTGATTACAGTTATGGTGCAGAGCATTAAAAAAAGACCAGGACTGAATGGACTTTGGATAAACAAAATTAGTATCATATTTTTAAACAACAATTTATAATTTAAAATGAATGCGCTTACAGTCTGACCTGTATGACATCATAGGAGTCTGACGTTTTATGAATAAGTACAGAGAAATCCCTGACAACATGAAATCACCTTATCGGTAATATAAATGAACACAAGGAGTGCAAGCGTGACCACAACGCTCTGCTCGATTCGATTTTCTGACGCGTCTTTTATCGCTTCAGTATCGCAAGAAGACTGAAAAACTACACATATACATTCAAAAGACAGTGACGTACCAACGCATAACTCTCGGATGACCATCACATGAATCCAAACCGGCGAATAACCTTTATTTTCACCATTACGGTCACAAACCCTTTCTATTAGAAGCCATGTTGTCAGAGATTTCGACGTACTGTATTGATAAAACGTCCGACTCTTGTGATGACATTTACTATACGTCCAGACCAGCTATTTAATTAGTGATTTCGTATATGAAAATTTAAAGCAACACGAAACAGTACGAACGTGCATACTACACTGTTTCATATAAATAGCTGATCGATTCTGTGATATCCATGTCGCAGGTCACCACTTCGTGAAATTGAAGTGTTCTAATAACAGGTTTATCGCAAAACACAACTGACATATTTACCGATGATAGCTCCTGTAGCTGTCAAACGCGCAGCTTTGTAGAGGCATTGTTCTCCATCATGCACGAGATATGGATTGTATATAAGGACACTGTACAAGCTTTTTCGCTTCTCAAATTCTTCTCGTTTTTGTCGCCCGATCTCTCCTTCTGATGCCATTTTGTGAATCTGCTCTACCTAGTGCAGTAAACGCTTATCAATTTACATTACCAAAATCTTATTACTGAAGCGTCTAAAAAATTCGGTGTATCCCAAATGACCTTGACGATCAACCAGCGACCGCACTATCGCTCGGTCATTTCCGTCAAATCGAGATGTTAGAGTCTTTATCCAAGACTGGTCTCCTGACGAGCTTTTGCAAAAATGGAGGACAGTAGTATAGTGGGCCACTGTAGCCGCAATGGGAATTAACATTACAGACCCCCTCTAGCAATTATAGCCTCAATGGGAATTAGCATTACAGACCCCTCTGGGCATGTATAGCCTTGTGAAGTGGCAAATTTTATGTCGATCTAACAAGAATACATTAGTTGAGACCAGATAACTAATAATTAGATTTATGGAGACAAGCGCGTATCATATCACCATACTACGGTAATGTCCTTTAGAGGGAGAATTTCGTTCCTAATTAAACATTTGTTTCTACAGCAGCCAGGCGGATTATTAAGGACAAGGAAAACTTCATTTTCATGGTAAAGTTGTCACAATTGAGAGAACGCAGAAACTCTGTTACTCAAACTACCAGGTCAAGCTGACCCTGACTTTGGCACCTCTGGAAAAAGGCGGCAGAGATATTTGATTCTGATTGGTTACATTAAATAAGGGGCGTGTTTCCCACACAAAATTCTCTAGGTTTTTTAAACCGCTCCATCGAAATTCTAATTAGTCTAAGCTTTTCCTATAAGAGGAAACCCAAAAAGTAGGACTCCGAGGATTTGCAAGAAATTCTCGTAAAAAGGAACTGTTGTCCTAAAAAGGGGACTATTGTCGAAAGGAACCGACGAACTAATTTGCCGATTAGAGGGAGGAACGTTGAAAGCAAAGGTAGTGTGACAATTCCATGTAATTTGTTGATGCCATATATAAAGCTTTGCTGAAGTTATGTACTTGTAGTTGCATGAATCTTTTTTCTACATTCGTGTAATAATTTGCTTTATGAAGTATAACTGTGTTGAGTTTATGCATAGGATGTCGTATATTAATCTTCTTTAGATAAGTTTGACGAACCGTTTGAATTTGTCGTCTTGTTTACATAAGAATTATGTTCTAAGAATTTAATACATTACATTAGTTAATATGATTACGAGAATCCGTGTGAATTCGCCGAATTTAGAAGATTTCACGTATGATTAAGAATAAGTGTGTATTGACTCAAATGATCTAGTAATTGATTGATGTGATGTATCCTATTTATTCGCTGTGTAAATTGAGGCTGGCTCAGAACCCCAGGCCTCGCGTATGTGTTAGTGTGTAAGGTCAAGGCGTAACGAATTAGCCATTTGACTAACTAGGGTCATTATAGGACATGTGGAGTCGATTGATAACCTTAGCGTCTGTTTAGCACTGATAGTAGAATCTGATAACGAAGGAGAATAATGAAGAATTAACTGTTTCATAAATAACGGGAAATTTAGGTTGTCTCTATTTATATTTATTTAAAAGGGAGAAAATAGCTCCTGAGACGTATGAGACGTATTATCCTGAGACGCAATATGCTGGGACGTATGATGTGATGTTATCCTGAGACGTATGGGACGTATGAGACGTATTATCCTGTGATGCAATCCTGCGACGTATTAATTTCTGAAGACGTATTCTGAGAATATCCTGAGACGGATGGTAGAAAGTATCATCCTGAGATCCAAGAGTCTGAACAGCTACAGAGGGAGCAAGCCAAACTGAGGACGAGCAGGTTATGAAATCGTACAAGACGTTGACTTCGATTGTCCACTCGATCCTATGATGAACTAAATCTATCAGTAAACAGATCGACTATTTTATTTAAATCTATTTGCATTTTCTTTGTATTTCGGTGAAAGTTTAAATTCCTAAAAGCAGAGTACGTTCCTGATGTAATGAATTTTCACAGTGTTTGTATGTAATTGATTAAATTGTTTGTTTACATGTACGGGGGCTCGTGTTGGTTTGTTCTATATACCTGCTCAGATCTATATCTATTTCACCTATAAGTTTCACCACTTATATTTACAATTACTCGAACCGGGCAATAACATCGAGGGCGGTCAACCCCTAGATAACGAAAACCAAATTTCGGAGGGACAATTCTCCCCCCGTTTTAACAAGCCTGAAGACTTTGAATTACACCCCGGGCAACTCTAGCCTCAAGGGGGAATTTAACATGGGAATATATCGTGGGACTGTATAGCGTCAATGGGAAAGGAACTTGGGAAATACAGGACCGTCACTTTGGGGACAACGGGACTTACCATTACAAACACGGTCCCGGCACTCTGTCGTCAAGGGAAATTGAACATGGGAGATGGAGATAACACAGACAAGAGCCAAACACTGATACAACATGAAAAAAACATTTTTAGGCAAGAAAGCAATTTCTTTTCGAGGCAAATGAGGGGCCCTGAAAATGGCTTTTGGGTTTATGTAACATCATTCCGTTAACACAGAGGACATGGCATTGGACAAGTCAGACAGAGACGCCGCAAAAAACACCCTTTCACCAGTTTTCACACTTATAAAGTTAGAAAGACAAAGAAAACAAGAGCTGTTAGAGACTTAGACGTTTTTGATTATTAAAAAATTAGAAACAGAAATGATGCACCAAGTCGGAACTGGATCTGTTTGCCATGCCACCCACCATGATGACGATGCAAGAATCCCAATGGGTTGAATTTCATCCCGTTTCCTCTTTGACGGATTCAGCTCCCATCGAGTTTTAAATCAAAGGACAACCCGAAGATTACATCGATCTGAATAGCAGTTACTTGTACCTGAAAGTGAAAGTGATCAAAACGGACGACACTGCTCCAGGAGCCGATGCCAGACTAGCTCCCGTCAACAATTTCATGCATTCCTTGTTCAGTGAAGTGGATTTGTATTTGAATAACAAACTGGTCAGCAGTAGCATGGATACTTACCCTTACCGAGCGTACCTAGAAAATCTCTTGACGTACGGAAAAGAGAGCAAGAACACTCATCTGGATGCTTGTGAGGTATGGAAAGCTGATACAGCAAGGGAGAACACGTTTAACGATACAGCCCTGACAGCAGATGACGATCCTCACAATGTAGGTTTTAACGACCGTAGAAAGAAAATCCTGCAAGGACGAAGTTTAGAACTGATAGATCGTTTGCATTTGGACATGTGGTTGCAAGAGAAGTATTTGCTAAACGGTGTGGATATCCGCCTGAGACTGAATCTTAGCAGTACCGCATTCCATTTGATGGCCCATGCTAACGAGTACAAAACCAGCATCCAAGAAGCCAGACGCTACGTGCGTCGTGTGGAAGTGTTACCTAAAGTGGCAAACGACATCAGTCACACTTTGAGCAGAACGAACGCCATGTATCCGATACGACGTGTGGAAGTGAAAACTTTCACCATTGCCTCTGGACTCCGATCCAAGATCTAAGATCTTGTTCCAAGGACAGTTACCCAAACGTTTAATCGTTGGCATCGTGAGCAATGCGGCACTCAACGGAGTCCACGATCAAAATCCATTCCAGTTTAAGCACCACAGAATCTCCAAAACTGAAGTCAGTCGCGATGGCAAGGCCTTGTGTACCCGACCTTTCGAGCCTAAGTTTGTTGACAGGAATTACTTGAGATCGTACTTGTTCCTGTACGAAGCCACCGGACAGGCAGGGACCAACACCAGTCACGGCATTTCGTACGACGATTATTCAGGAGGCTATACTTTGTGGGCTTTTGATTTCACTCCAGACCAAGGCAGTGACGAGGGACATTTCCACCCTATAAAATCTGGCCAACTGCGTGTGAAACTTCAGTTTGCAGAACCTCTACCCCAGACGGTGAACGTCCTCCTGTATGCCGAATTCGATAATACCCTGGAAATTAACAGTTTGAGAGAAGCCGTTTTAGACTATTAGAAGCCATGGAAGACTGTTATCCCTCTTTAAGTAGGTCATTATGGTTATTTTTTTGTCTTTAAGCTAGGAAACGTAGTGTACATCAATGACCCAATGACTCCCAAGAGTGGAAATCTCAATTTCATTCACAATGTTGTCAACTTTGTTCAAAATAGATAGTTATTGGAAAAAATGTTTGTTTTCTGTTTGAATGGTTAATTTTTAAAATTTGTTAATTGTTAGTTGTGAGTTATTTGAATAAAAAATGTTGTGTTTTGAAGAAAAAAATATGCGTTTGTCGTTTGTTTTGCTATGGGTATGTTGAACCATGCTCTTTGATTTCTCTCTATCCCTCACATCACACTATTTTAGCGTTCCGACTCGAAACCGTGTAGGGATGTTTTCCTTCGCGTCCGCGCTTTTACCATTAAACCGGGTCAGTCTCCAGTTGTCACAGGCAATGAGTGTGTGCTGGGTCCAATCCCACTCACCTCGGCCATACATCCAGATCGCTAGGAACGTAATAGTACCTCGATCTGACGGCCTAATTAATAAGTGTTCCATGAACACATAAAAGTCTGGGGGACGTGGCTCTCATTCCTTCCCCCAGGAGTAATTAAATAGCACGCTGTGCGTGCATAATACAGTGATAAATGCTCCATTGGAGTGAAAATCACTTTAATCCAACTAAGTAAGTAAGTTGTCACAGGATGAAGCCGGGTTGGGACTGGATTAGGGAAGACACCAAAAGCAACTGCGTTTGCAAGATGTTTAATTATAAAAGTAATTTAAATATTAACAAATCTGACACCATTATAAACAAAAAGATAAGGAAAATTATAAAGTTCCTAACATGGAACTATCAACAACAATTAACTCAACGAGAAAAAACTCAAAACATGAATTTAACAAATGGAAATTCAAAACAAACGTGAATTCCTATCACCGATCAACAAAATAAAAGTGATCTACACTCCAATATAAAGAGTCTTGAATCTATCGTTCAAATAATGATTTAGAAAAGAATGTAATTATGAACGTATCGTTCATAAAACGATATTGAAAAGCAGTGTAAATTACGAACCTATCGATCGTTCACATAACGATATAGCAATAGGAATGAATGAAATTATGAACCTATCGGTCGTAAACCGATATTGAAATACGTGTAATTATGAACCTATCGATCGTTCACATAACGATATAGCAATAGGAATGAATGAAATTACGAACCTATCGATCGTTCATATAACGATAGGAATGAATTAAATTATGAACCTATCGATCGTTCACATAGCGATATAACAATAGGAATGAATGAAAGTATGAAATGCAGTTGTGGAAATAACATGGAACACTATAACTATCGTGGTGCCCATTTGACGACCAAGATGTTAACTCCGGATCCACGCGCTCTAGTCAATGGCCCGAGAAGCACCCACGCATGGTCCGCTCCTCTCAGTCTGTTGAAGGATCCCTCGAGAGCCCTCACATCACATACCCGTTGGTCGCAAAGCCCTGGTCCCTCGCAGCGAGAAAACTAGTCCACTCTTCCGATCCAACGTCATCAAAACACAGCGTATACGTCACACGAAACCTCACAGATTTGTGTGACTCCACATCAAACGATGTATACGGCATGGCAGGCATGTATAAAGCAGCTCTACAGCTGGTTACTCCACATCAAACCATATACAAGGCATGGCATAAGGCAGCTCTACAGCTGGAGATTTGCTTCCGTAAAGGGGTAAGCTTCCTGACAAGGCTCTGCGTAATGTGATTTGGTTATATAGAATTTGCTCTATATGTACACTAGCTGTGACAGATATGCGCATCTAGGTACTTAGGTTTCCCCGCTGCAGGCAATTTGCTCGTGCAGCATGGTCTGTGTTTCGCTCAGGATTTCGAAATAACTAGAGCCGAAAAAATATACCACCCTAGGGTGACGCTGTACGCGGCAACGAAACCAGAGTACATTTTTGACAATATACATATTGATATAACTCATACAAAATTTCGTGACACCAGTCTGACCATCCATTATCGACTCATTCTCCTACGAAGATGTGCTCAAGACTAGCCAAGTTGAACGAAGCCTACGTGAATTTACATCGTATCAGACAAAGTCTGATACCGAAACCTGAAGAGAGAGAAAATGTTAGAATGTTTAAAGTCACTGAAGACCTGATAGAAGAGCTCTTCAGAGAAGAGAAAAACAGGGAGAAAGAAGAATGGACGGAGAAGTACAGCCTTCAGAAACAACAGAGAGAACAGAGAGAGAGAGAGAGAGAGAGAGAGAGAGAGAGAGAGAGAGAGAGAGCAGCAGCAGCAGCAACAGGAACCTAACAGAGGTTTTGTCGACTGCCGTGTCGACACCAAAGAGTTCTCCTTCTCTTTCCGAAGAAGCAGACCTTATCCTGTGAGAAAGTCTGTCACCAGACGAGGCCACAATCTTAGATCCTAAAAGATTGCCATCGCTGCTCGTTCACACAAAAAAACGGGATCCAATCAAGAAACCTTACTAGCATTATATAAATCATTAATTAGATCTAAACTAGATTACGGATGCCAAATTTACAACTCGGCACTTCAAAATAACCTCAAGAAATTAGATAGCATACAAAGAAAAGGCTCTAATTATTTGCACTGGAGCACTACCATCCACATCACTAGTGGAGCTTCAAATCCTAACTGGAGAACTGCCGCTCCGCCTTAGAAGACAAGAACTCCCCCTCAGATATGCAGCCAGGCTAACAACACACCCCGACACACACCCCACCAGGCTAGCTATAAACAAATGCAACATACCTTTTAGAACTAAATTAACACAAAACATACCAGCAAGGGAAATTAGTCCATCAATTGGTTGAACAACTTCCTATAGACAACCTTCAAGCAGAAATTACAAATCACTATCGCAAAGAGCCATGGATAAATACCAACCCCTCAGTTAACACCCTCATTACGAAATATGGCAATAAAAACGAACAAGAACTTAAACTAAAAACAATCAGTACAGAAGAGATCAACACAAAATATTGCAACTAAATTAAGATTTACTCTGATGGATCCAAAATAACAGAACCACCCAGAACAGCAGCAGCTTACGTAATTCCTGACTTAACATTAAAGTAGGACGAAGATTACCTAACCTTTGCTCTATATGCACAGCTGAATTCTGGGCCATTTTTGAAGCTCTCAAATGGATCGAAGAGAACAAAATACCCCAAGCGGTAATAATAAGTGACTCGCTAAGCGTCATAAATTCAATACTTAATAACAACACCAAAATCAAGAGAAAACTATATTAGGCAAACCAATCTATTGTTAAAAAAACTAAACAATAATAACTTATAAGTAGAATTTATGTGGATACCATCCCACATTAACATACCAGGTAACAATATGGCAGATATGACAGCTAAACAAAAACTGAACGAAACCACTCACACCAACCTAGATTATAGCATATGTGAACTCTATAGCATATATAAAACCTCACTGACAATAAATGGCAGGAATTATGGAATACAAACATCCAAGGCAGGAAACTAAAAACCATCATAAAAGAAGTCTGTAGAAATAGGAAACCACCCAAAACAAAATGCAATGACCAAAAAATCATAAATAGAATACTCACAGGCAAAACCAAGCTGTGAGGTGAAGCCTATGGTGAGGGAACCTCCACAGGCAATGGCTGCACCACGGCAGTAGCTGCACCAAAGCCACAACGTGAACAACAACAAGAACCAGTACAGGACCCACAGGAGGCAAGGAGGCCAGTTGTTCAAACTCGAGTGCGGCATAGAAGACAAAGAAGACAGAGGGAACAAGAAGTGTTCACTATTCCACAAACGGAGGAGTGGGATAGTGAAGCCACTCAACCCCCGTCTGCTCTTCCAACCACTCGAGTGAATTGGAACAATGATTGGAGTAGACGTTGTGTCTGTGGTGCCAGACCCGGAAGGTGCCGCCATTCGACAGGTGCATCTGGAGTTCCAGAAAAACAGCCCTTTTCAGGGCTAACCAAAAATCTAGAAAAGAAACACTATTCAATTTGCCAATGTGTGGATTTGGAGTAGTGTGATTATAAATACTTATTTCTTTCCTGATGTGATTGTGTGTGTTTGCGCGCGCGCTTGTGTGTGTCTGTTTGTAAGTTAGTGTAGATAGTAGAGATTATGGTTTTTTAAACCTTCCCGTGTGTGGATAGTATATTATGGTTATGTTTCTGCTTCTCCGTGCCTTCTTCTCGTGTGTGGATAGTAGATTATGGTTATGTTTTTAGCGTCTCAGCGTGTGTGGATGTTAGATTTTGGGGTTTGATTTATCATCTCCGCGTGTGTGGATAGTAAATGATGGGTTTGTTTCTGCTTCTTGGCGTGTGTGGATGGTAGATTTTGGGTTTGATTTGGCTTCTTCGCGTGTGTGGATGATAAATTATGGTTATATTGTTAGCTTCTCCCGTGTGTTGATGGTATAGTTTGGGTTTGATTTGGCTTCTTCTCGTGTGTTAATAGTAGATTGTGGTGTGTTTTTTTTTAAAAGCTTCTCCCGTGTGTGGATGGTATAGTTTGGGCTTTATTTGGCATCTTCTCGTGTGTGGACAGTAGATTATGGTTATGTTTTTAGCTTCTCAGCGTGTGTGGATAGTAAATTTTGGGTTTGATTTGGCATCTCCGCGTGTGTGGATAGAAAATGATGGGGTTGTTACTGCTTCTTGGCGTGTGTGGATGGTAGATTTTGGGTTTGATTTGGCTTCTTCTCGTGTTTGGTTAGTAAATTGTGGTTATGTTTTTAGCTTCTGAGCGTGTGTGGATGGTAGATTTTGGGGTTTGATTTGGCAACTCCGAGTGTGTGGATAGTAGATTTTGGTTATGTTTTTTGTCTCTTCACCTTTGTGTGGATAGTAAATAATATGAGAAGAGAAAAAATAGGGGATGTTTTCCTTCACGTCCGTGCTTTAGATATAAACTCAAAGCGTTCGTCGTTCGCGCCATTCTACCGAATAAACAGAGACGATGGCTGTGTCAGCTTTGTTCAATGATTTAAGAAATACTTACTTTTGGATGATGGATGGGGAATATGCTGTTGAAAGAATTGAAAGAGAATGGAGGTTAACAAACAGTCTTGCCTATGTCAACCAACTAAAATTAGCCAGGGAGATGATAGAGGGGATAATAGAGGAAGAATTGAAGAGGTTGAGAGGATTAATTAATCCCCCCATGTCAGAGTGGGGGCAATAATAGAGTCTCTGGATAAGGTAATATAAGTCAGATGCTATTTGGAAGAGATAGAGCAATGGTCAGAGTGGCCATTTGTCAAAATGGGTGGTGAACAACTGAAGAAAGTGGAAGAACAGATGAGAAAGGTGATATATGTAAAAGTGAACAAGATCAAGGACAGGTGGCTAAAGGAGAGAAAAGAAAGAGAAAATATAAAGAAAAAGGAAGAGCTTTAGAGGCTGAACCATATCTGGATCAAAATCCAGAACAAGTTTAGAGCCATGGGCCACCCTGACTGGATGCCAGAGTCCCAAAAGAAGAAAAAGACAGGAATAGTGGGAAAGGTCAGGAAATGGCTGAAGAAGTGTAGGAATTAGAAGACGAATAAGCCAAATGCCCTTTTCAGGGCCCCTCATAGGCCTCGAAAAGAAATTGCTTTCTTGCCTCAAATTTTTTTCCCATGTTGTATCAGTGTTTGTTTCTTGTCTGTGTTATCTCCACCTCCCATGTTCAATTTCCCTTGACGCCAGAGTGCCGGGACCGTGTTTGTAATGGTAAGTCCCGTTGTCCCCAAAGTGACGGTCCTGTATTTCCCAAGTTCCTTTCCCATTGACGCTATACAGTCCCACGATATATTCCCATGTTAAATTCCCCCTTGAGGCTAGAGTTGCCCAGGGTGTACTTCAAAGTCTTCAGGCTATACATGCTAAGAGGGGTCTGTAATGCTAATTCCCATTGAGGCTATAATTGCTACAGGGGGTCTGTAATGTTAATTCCCATTGAGGCTATAAATTTTGAGGTTATAATTGCTAAAGGGGGTCTGTAATGTTAATTCCCATTGAGGTTACGGTGGCCCACTACACTACTGAGGACAGATACTTACACAAGGCCATGTCCAATTCTTAACTTTAGGATATTATGTGACCTTTCATAATTGTTTAATAAAGATAAGGACTTGTCGGTGAATTCGGTACTTAGGGTTTGCATTGTTAAAATTGATGCGAAGCATGTAAATGTCCCATATATATTTCGCAAGTATACAGTGAAATACCAATCAAAGCTAGAAAGAAGAGCTATACCATAGCAGTAAACCATTCGCAACTTCGCGTTCAATAATACGAATATGGAATCGGTTCACATTTAGTACTTCCAGTTCAGTACCCGAATGTAGTTCTAGTCTATGTTTAGAACCTTTTTTCCTCTCTCATTTTGGTGGTGATAGAAGAGTTTTATTTATGCATTTTTGATAGGGATTTAAAGGTAATTGTTTATTCTTGATAATATGAGCTCAGGGTGTTGTTGTCTGTGTGTATTTCGGCGACAGTGCACAGTGAGTAATAAGGCCTTGGTGATGATCCGGAAGTGAAATCTGTGTTCCGTTTACATTCTCCTCTCTTGACAGTCCAGCATCTCAAAAAAGAGCAGGTCAACCTTTGACAAGAACTTAACTGTGAAGTCATCTTTGAAGGTATTTTAGATTAACATATGATTTGCATTGATTGTCACAGTGGAAAGGTCAGTACTGAGAAACAAATGTAGAGAACATATAGTAAAATTAATTGTGTTTTATGTCCATATGTCGATAGCTTCCATTCAGAATACCTCGGCATTTACGAAAGAATGATTGGCTGGGATGTTACGGGTATGACTAAAGTGCGAAAAAGTGCGAAAGGTTACGAAAAGTTAATTTTAAACTAACTTCACACTGTCGAAAATAACTTTTCGCAATATTTGTGTAACTTTTCGTAACTTTTCGCACTTTAGTTATACCAAGATTATATGAATAAACGAACTATTTTTTTCCGTAACATCTCGAGTAATCTTATAGTCAATCCAATCATAGAAATAGCCAAGAAAATTACAATTCATTGGGTTCCATTTTTTTTGGAAGAAATTTCGGACAAACAAAATGTACGATTTTCCTCTAAATTACTGCGCTGCCATGCATCTGAGGTATAATTGTGTCTCGCAGAAATATCAGATATAGCTCCGAATGAACTGTAAATATGTGTTCATTGCAAGTAGAAATCTCAACAACAAACAAAAAAAACAAAAAACAAAAAAAACCAAAAAAAAAACAAAAAGAAAACAAAACGGACTGGACTGCGCAGTTGTTTTGAATTGCATCAAGATCTTTAGTACACAGTGTTTTTTTTAGAGTTATCACTT
Organism: Sinohyriopsis cumingii; assembly: GCA_028554795.2. NCBI lineage: Eukaryota > Metazoa > Mollusca > Bivalvia > Unionida > Unionidae > Sinohyriopsis > Sinohyriopsis cumingii. Next base: position 125,301,244 of record CM068824.1, on the reverse strand, counting down.
TGTGAAAGATCTTGCGATTGCACTGTGAGCATCACTTAGTTGGTTGTTATAGGTTTAAGGCAGTTTTCAGCACATTATAGGCGGTCAGGATACTTGGTGGAGGAAGAATGCCGGTAAACTACGGGAATAACCTTGTTCCCACGGGAAGCTACTGGGAATCTTTCTATGTATGTAACCCACGTTATCCGAGCCTGCAACTGACGGACAGAGGAGAGATGTTTGTGGTCTGTAAAGGTGAACACCTTAGAGCTCTCTGTCACCTGGGGCCTAAAACATCGCTTTGTGTCAAAATGACCTCCAGACGTGAAAAATACAGGTGTACAATTGAATTTAGCGTGCATAAACGTAGTCCGAGTTTCATCTGATCCTTGTCACCCCATTTTTGATATTTGGACATTTATGTTGGGGCGTAGGGTCAGAGTCCATTCCCTGTTGAAAAGTTGGAATTCGCCGACACCGTTTGGTGTCGGCATGGAGTAGCCGCTTACAGCAAACTTTAATAACCTTTCATTGAGATATACCTGCATGAAATCTATGAGAATATGATTTATTTTCTCACAAATCTTGAGCATAACATTTGTCATCTCTTTAATCCGCTGACAGACGAGAAGAAAGTGCTTCGTTGCTGAAATTTGACCTGGATCTGTCCATTTGCATCCCGGGTCACGTGACTACACCAGCACTATAATATGATCTCATTGTCATACCTATTGTATTATTTTCCTCCAGTATATTTTCCGAATACATTTTGTCTTTGAAATGAAATAAAACTATATATAAGGTAACACTTTCACGAAGATCTTTAAGATTCATTTTTTAGAACTTCAATCCTTAAGGACAGTTCACAATATCTGCAAGTGAATGCTAGCTTGGTCAAGTTTGTTTCCTTGATTTTGCAGCTTCTAAGTTTGCAGAATCATCTATTTGAAATATTAGTTGCTAATGTACATATTTAAGTAACTGTACAAATTTATCTGATTTATCACCAGAATCTTTGACAAATGCATTTTCGTCCTTTAAAAAGCCATTTTATGTTGTAGGTCTTATTGTTCGTAAATGCTGGACAGGTAATAACAACATAATAAAAGAAAGTGTTCATGTTTCGTTTCAGTAAATCTATAACAAATTTGCCTTTTCACAGTTTGTAACATCATATTTAATGACGTGATAACGCTCTTTGAAATGCATAGTTTAAATTAAATGTTAGATACGGTATAACATTATATGTTGTTAATGCCTAAAGTTTTAACAGTGTTACCCAATTTAGTCTTGACTGCTATAACAATTTTGGGATCGGGTGTGTTAATGTCTAAAGGTTTTAACAGTTTTAACAAATTTAGCCTTGACTGCTATAAGAATGTGGGGATCGGGTGTGTTAATATCAAAAGGTCATAACAGTGTTAACAAATTTACCCTTGACTGCTATAACAATGTTGGGATCGGGTGTGTTAATACCAAAAGGTCATAACAGTGTTAAGAAATTTAGCCTTGAATGCTGTAACAATGATGGGATCGGGTGTGTTAATACCAAATGGACATGTCATTGTCAACAAATGTAGCCTTGACGGCTATAACAATGTAGGGATCGGGTGTGTTAATACCAAATGGACATGTCATTGTCAACAAATTTAGCCTTGACGACTATAACAATGAATGGATCGGGTGTGTTAATACCAAATGGACATGTCATTGTCAACAAATTTAGCCTTGACGACTATAACAATGAATGGATCGGGTGTGTTAATACCAAATGGACATGTCATTGTCAACAAATGTAGCCTTGACGGCTATGACAATGTAGGGATCGGGTGTGTTAATACCAAATGGACATGTCATTGTCAACAAATGTAGCCTTGACGACTATAACAATGAATGGATCGGGTGTGTTAATACCAAATGGACATGCCATTGTCAACAAATGTAGCCTTGACGACTATAACAATGTAGGGATCGGGTGTGTTAATACCAAATGGACATGTCATTGTCAACAAATGTAGCCTTGACGACTATAACAATGAATGGATCGGGTGTGTTAATACCAAATGGACATGTCATTGTCAACAAATGTAGCCTTGACGACTATAACAATGTAGGGATCGGGTGTGTTAATACCAAATGGACATGTCATTGTCAACAAATTTAGCCTTGACGACTATAACAATGTAGGGATCGGGTGTGTTAATACCAAATGGACATGTCATTGTCAACAAATGTAGCCTTGACGACTATAACAATGAATGGATCGGGTGTGTTAATACCAAATGGACATGTCATTGTCAACAAATTTAGCCTTGACGACTATGACAATGAATGGATCGGGTGTGTTAATACCAAATGGACATGTCATTGTCAACAAATTTAGCCTTGACGACTATAACAATGAATGGATCGGGTGTGTTAATACCAAATGGACATGTCATTGTCAACAAATTTAGCCTTGACGACTATGACAATGTAGGGATCGGGTGTGTTAATACCAAATGGACATGTCATTGTCAACAAATTTAGCCTTGACGACTATGACAATGTAGGGATCGGGTGTGTTAATACCAAATGGACATGTCATTGTCAACAAATTTAGCCTTGACGACTATGACAATGTAGGGATCGGGTGTGTTAATACCACAAGGTCATAACATTGTCAACAAATTTAGCCTTGACGGCTATAACAATGAATGGATCGGGTGTGTTAATACCAAATGGACATGTCATTGTCAACAAATTTAGCCTTGACGACTATAACAATGAATGGATCGGGTGTGTTAATACCAAATGGACATGTCATTGTCAACAAATGTAGCCTTGACGACTATGACAATGTAGGGATCGGGTGTGTTAATACCAAATGGACATGTCATTGTCAACAAATTTAGCCTTGACGACTATGACAATGTAGGGATCGGGTGTGTTAATACCAAATGGACATGTCATTGTCAACAAATGTAGCCTTGACGACTATAACAATGAATGGATCGGGTGTGTTAATACCAAATGGACATGTCATTGTCAACAAATTTAGCCTTGACGACTATGACAATGTAGGGATCGGGTGTGTTAATACCAAATGGACATGTCATTGTCAACAAATGTAGCCTTGACGACTATAACAATGTAGGGATCGGGTGTGTTAATACCAAATGGACATGTCATTGTCAACAAATTTAGCCTTGACGGCTATAACAATGTAGGGATCGGGTGTGTTAATACCAAATGGACATGTCATTGTCAACAAATGTAGCCTTGACGACTATGACAATGTAGGGATCGGGTGTGTTAATACCAAATGGACATGTCATTGTCAACAAATGTAGCCTTGACGACTATGACAATGTAGGGATCGGGTGAATCATGTTACGACTTTTCTTTACAATACACGCTTTAAGTGCTAGCGCTGTTGAAATGCTAGATAAGAGGTTGTGTGAGTATCAAAAACTGTTGCTTTTTCTATTCGTTCTGAATGAGATTTCAGACTTGAAAACGTGCTAGTTTTCCTCGTGAGATTCACTCTATACTGACTAGAATAGTTTTAATTTCTTTGAGTTATGCTGTTTTGATAGATGTACATTCATGCATTGAAAATATCTTGTCTAAATAACTAGTAGCCTATATTTGTTCATGTATTTGATTCGCACAAAATCAGCAAAACTATTAGAACAAATCCATGATCACAGATATATTTTTAATATATTTTTTCTCCTCTAATTAGTTCAGTATTACATAGATCTATCATACACATGTTATAAGTATATTTTACGATGTAAAATAATCTAGTCAAGGTTAATTTACTTTGATATATCTTTTAATTGCATCTGCAGCATAATTAATTATTTCATAACGACATTAGCTGCTTTGTAATCGCCTCGTTATATTTTTAAAATGAATAAATTCGTTGTTGATATTATTATTTCAAAACAACATATAACGGTCATCTTGCTGAAGCGTGTTATTCTTACTACTTCTGGTACCCTTTAGTTTTCTGTCTTGTTGATGAGTACTTGTATTCCTTGTTAACGTGTCGTCATTTGTACTTCTTAAATCCAGATATAAGCCAAAGTGATCTGCATTACAGTTTTTAAACAATAATATTGCTAATTTTAGTGTGATTTTGTAGCTCGTTAAAGAAATGTTTTGTTGCTTCTGTAAACCGTTGAATGATGTTACACACCTTTGAATAAAATATACTTGGATAATCTAATCATAACAGGGTAATCATTGTTTTTTTATTCTTGAATTGAAATACTCTTCTAGATCAGTTTATATATCTCTTTTTGCACAGTATCGCGGCTCTTTTAAAAACTCGTTGTTCATAAGTAAATAATGATATTTGGTAAGGTGTTTTGGCGCTTACATCCGTAATTTTCTCTTTTATGGGTAACCATAAAACTCTCATAAGTAATTGTTTCTAGAACAAAAATACTCTAAATGACAATCCTGGTTAACACCTCTTATTACTTGAGCTGCTTTGGAGTTTAATTGTACATCTAAAACTTAAAGGAAGAAGAAAAGAAATTAAATAGAATACTAATTTACTTTCCATTTACTATACAGTGAACAGCTTCTGTTACAGTGTCACGTGCTTTAACTGATCCAGATCGTAACTTTCTAGGTTGGTTATTACTTATTCCTTACTCTATGTTACTGGTTTCCACAAATACTGAGTCATACAACGTTGTAAATGTTAAATCATTCTGATTCAAAATACTGTCTTCGGTCATTTTCGGATGTAACAGTATTGGTTCATTCATGCCAAAGTCTTCGACATGTTTCTTGAACTGTTTTCAAATCATTTCTTTCAGTTTCAAACTTTGGTTCGGCATCATTGAATTTTTTTCTTTCTCTTTTGACTATTTTATATTTCATCAACACTTTTTTCTATCATACCGATGCTCTTAACTAGCTCTTGCTCTGTACATCTCGTGGTATCTGCTTATGAATAAACGATGCTAGCAGTGAGTGCATATTGAAGAGTCAATAAGTTTTGATCTTAACTTGTTTTATTCTTGTCACCCGATCCTTAATGATCAATCGTTGGCCGTTCTCATAATCTAATCATATTGTCACTCACATTTATTTTGTTTTTGTTTACAACTATATTTTTGACTTCTGTTAAATCATTGTTATTTCGCAGAATTAGCATTTGTAGTCATATTATTTTACAACGTTATGGTACCAGCTGTAAAGTTATTAACGTTTGAATTTCTTAAAATCTTTGTTTCTTCTAGTCGTTTAATTATATCTGTAATTGTCGGAGCTGATATTGTAAAGTAGTATTATATATCAGGGATTTCTTAATATTTTCCACAGGTTAGTCTATAAGGCAGACATCTCATTGTTTACCCTCTGTTGAATTGGTTGTAAGCATTCTTGTATTTTTGCATTTTTTCCAGGTCCATTTCTAACAGTTTTTAAAGTTTGTAAAGCATTTGATATATTATTTGATTTCTTGGTAAATAAATCTTGAGTGTTGGCAATTGCCTTGTTGTTTATTTGTTCCTGCAGTTCATACATTTTTGATTATTTTCTCTTTTTATATATAAATTTTAACTTTATTTTAGAGTTAATAATTTGTCGTTTACCATTTTTGATTTGATTTACTGAATGGCCTTTCTCATTCTTTGACAATGCATTTTAATCCGAAATCAAAATGACGTCTTCAAACTATTTCATCTCTCATTATAAAAAATGATTAACATTAAGTATTTATTCATTATCATAATCTTAAATGCTGATATTGAGTCTATTTGTAGCTATTTGCAGTTGTTTGTATAGTCTATTTACACTATATGAAATGAAATCACAAATGAAAATCACTTGTAGCAAATACGAAAAAATTCCGTTAAAGTAATTTTTCATGTTATTGATCTGGTCTAGAAGAATTTACAAAACTTTAGGTTTCAAAAGCCTACAAACCGTATCCGATATAGCTGTAGTGGTTATGTCTACTGCATAGCTATTACTGGAAGTTACTAAACCTTTTGCAGTGTGTTGAAGCACTCAATATAAATACTTCTTTGTGGTTATTACCGATCATTCCTTCTGTGGTTCTCTTCACTTACATATCAAGATTGTACAATCATTAATGGAGTACAACTATTCTGGAATTAAACCTTTGTGTTCATTTACGTACTGGACAAAATAAAATATCGTGTTTTTTATTTTTTATAGATCATTTGATGAATTGTAATGACACAAAATCTATTCTCTGTAATGAAAAAGATAACTCATAATTTCTGTTATCAGAAGATTAGTAAATGTATTTCTTTCTCGAACTTGGTCTCGGGTTGCTGTTCCATGATAATATAAATTTCCATTAATATAGCAGAAATGAAAACAATTAACATTCGAACAACCCATTGTTACAGATTTTTCGAACACGCCGTAGCCGTTCCTTCTATTGTTACAGTATATTTCCTGTAAGCTTCTCCAAGATCTTTTTTCTTTTCTTTTTTTGTGTGCTTTAATTGATGAATGTTTTGACTTTTTATGTTACTCACTTTTTTGTGGCTACCAAAGACTTATGAAAATGGTACTAGTAGCTGCCTCGCTTAGGGCTCAGCATTAAGATGTTAGTGTTAGGACTGGTCGGCCTGACATCAAGATAATGTGACTGGGTGGGACGTTATGCTACATGTCTGCGGCATGATGCCCCAGCGCTAGACACCACTATAAAGTGCCACACTGCAGATGTCGTAGCGATATGACTGGAAAATTGTTACAGCTACGTAAGAAATCCAAAACACACACACACACACACACACACACACTTCAGCATCCATGTTTAATAGTGAACGTATGGACTTTTTAAGCATATCTTTAACAGCATGCTAGAACTAACAATGAGAGATGAATTTAACTTGGTAAACAGCGTTAATTACGTCGTTTGTTTTGCTGGCCGTTTCTTATTGTGAATTCAAATAATTTATAGAAATGGATTTATATGTTCCTTTGCCATACATATTGGTTGGTCTTTGCTCCCACGTTGCTTAACAATTCAAATTTATAAAAATATATTTCTTTGAATACTTAAGGCCTAAACCTAAGACAACAAATTCACTACAAAAACTCTCAAGTACTATATTATGTTTGAGTTATTTGTATCATGTTGACTTCTTTCAGATGAAAACCTAATTTTATTTTAACCTTCATTAAAATTGTCTGCTTTGGCCATTTCAAAAAATTCTTGTTAATTTTCTCCAAGTTGTTTTCCAATTTCAATTCTTCATGGACCTTTTTCATTTTGTGAAGTTATCATTTTATGTAACCTGAGAAATTTCCATAGTTCAATTTGTGCTATTTTGTATTTAAATTCTAATAAAATCAACAGTTCACATAGGCATAATGTTAAGATTACTTTTATGTTATTCAACACCACCTTTTAAGTAAACTTTGAACTACATTAACTTTATTAAAAAAATAATGCCGAAAATTGAAATTAGCATTATTTCAGCAGCAAAACATTCATAAAATTATAATACAAGAAAATGCTAAAGACAAAAACACAATTGACTTTAATAAAAGTGATAAATACTGCCAAACATATGGAAGTGAGTACAGCAAAACACTGAGAAAGCAAACCAGACAGCACAAAAGGTTATGCCACACCCACAAATGAACAAAATAAAAAGTAAAGCATCAAAATAGATAAGAGTTCATCGAAGTGACAGACAGTCAATTGGCCGAAAAAAATTTGCGTGAATTGGTCTGTATGTTGATATGGCTATTTATTCATGAGAAGCAGTGACAACGTTTTCAAGATTCTTGATGTGGTGGTTATGTATGAACTGTGCTATTTTCATATAGGACCAACTAGATATCATAAGAAGCCTTGTGTGAAAACCCCATGTTGAAATGGCCTTCCATTCGGGACGAGTACCGATACGATTTTCAAGATGGCTACTATGGTGGCCATGCTAGATGTTCGAAAGGCACCATTTTCTTTTAGGACCAACTAGACCATGGGATGAATGGGTGTGTGTAGTTTCATGAAAATCCTCTACATGGTTTTGGAGGAATAGCGATAGCAAACGTGTACCAGCAGATGGATGGACAATGAACAATGTATGATAAACTATCCCCTAATCTCTTCTGGTTGAGGACGAGTAGAGCTAAAAACAATGAAATTAGACGGCAAAAAGAAGAGGTACAAAGAGATATGACAAACAGAAGAGGTACAGAGAGCATGAAAGAACAGACGATGTACAGAGAGATAGGACAATAAGATAGAAAGAATTAGAAGGAGATATGATAAACAGGTAGAACGTATAAAGAGATACCAGCAAAGAAACAAAATGATAAATTGTAAGAAGTACTACAAGCAAAAGGGTCACCAATAGTTTGACAAGTAAAAATTAAAACAAAATTGCATATAAAATATCAGTAAACTATATCTCAAAGAGTGAGAAAAGTTACCGTTAGATGAATGGATAACAAAACTGTTTAGGGAAAAAGGTATAATTTTTACAGCTAAAGGTATGATCGCAAATTGTTTTATAGGAGGATGCAGAGTAACAAATGGTGGTGGTGGTGTTAAATACATTTATTTACAAGGTTAAACAAGGAATAAAAAACATTGTCAACCATTCGACTTAGCTGAAAAAGCAACTGTATAATTGCCCGTTATCACCGACTTTTATAACTTATTTATTGTAACCTTTATGCTACCTATTTTCATCACCGTATCACTGGCAAAACTTAAACCATCACCACCAAAAGTATAATCAAGTCTAACTGCTGAATCTGAAATATACTGTTTAAGTTAACGGTATTGTTATCATCTGAATCATAGGTTTATTCACCTAAAATCAAATTTTCAATTAACGTTTTGGAAGTGTCCTGAACAGTGCAAACATAATGTGCAATATTTGTTCGATGGGTTTCCTTGAAAAACCAAGCTGACCTAATTCCTAACTGACTATGTGCTGAAATACTTGACCGTTGTTGACAGTTTTTTTCAAAAATTGAACCTCATTCAGCTTGTTTTTCATATAAGAATTGATTTAATGAAAATTAGTTATTCCTAGTGTAAACATCAGTCTCAGAGAAGTGAAATACTTGTGTAAATTTATTTTTGTCAATTATTCATTGGAATTACAAAGTGCTCAGACCTTAGGATTTAGTAAAAAATTTTTGGAATTACTGTGAATTCATTTAAAGACAGACTGGATCAAGACTATTGGCACACTATTACAATAGACTGGACTTCATTTGGAAGACTACTGGGACTCACTTGCATAATAAAAGTTTCCCTCCAAAATTTCAGTACTTGTGTATACAGGTGATCATACTAAATTATGTTTCTCCTGTAATACATACCTGATAAATTTTGCACTCAAATGGTCTCACTCTATAAAGTTCACTTTTCATGTCAAATCCAGTGAAAGTAGCTAATACTGCCTAGCTAGGAGGTTGTGCTGTCATAAACGGGAAGAGAGGATTGTGTGGTTACTGTCCGTGCAACTACCACTGGCTCTTTGAGGCTCAGTTCTCTCCCAGACATGGCCAGGTCTCGCAGATAAAGGATGTGGTTTGGGAATGCCATCCAACTGACCCATGTCTTGAATGAAGATGTTGTGTTCAAATGCCAGGCTCGTGGAGATTGCACATATTTCTTCAGCTGAGATATTCCTGAGAAAGGTGAGTGTATGCTGATCTTATTACTCCTTGAATCAAACAGCTAGTGTTTATGGTGTTATATCTTGCTTTTCAGACTCGAGAGGCAAAAAATGTCTGGTTGGCCATTATGGATGTAATCTGAAGCCTTGAGATAATATGTATGAAAAGGTCAAAAGGAGAGTGAATTTCAATAATACCATATGTGTGTAACTAGACTGCAACAAGGACAATGCTTGTCACCCTTCGTATTTTCCATGTTCATTAATGACACTGAAGAAGAATTTACTAACAGCGGTGTTCAGGTGCTGACTTAAGCATGCTACGACTGTTTATGATTTTGTACACAGATGGCCTAGTAACATTTTAAGAGTCGAAATGGGGTCTGAAAAAAAGACAAATTGCTCTGAGTACTTATTGTGTTAAGTGACACCTTAAAGTTAATACAAAGTAAAACAAAACTAATGATTTTCTGCAAGGGAGGAAGATTATCAGAATGATTCTATTTTTTTCTATTAGGGATTACAGTTAGAGATTGTTAACAAATTTGTATTTCTTGGAATTGTTTTTAAAATGGGTTTCCTTCACACTTGCTCAACAGATTTTAAGTGAACAAGCTTCCGAGGCATTATTTGCAATGGATAAATATTTATACAAGTTTGGAAATGTGCCTAAAAGATAAGAGGTAAAACTGTTGACTCTAATTTCACCAATTCTTATTTATGGATCAGAAGTACGGGGATTCATTGAAGGAAACTTTGTCAAACCATTGCACTTAATATTTTGCAACAACCTTCTTGGATTTAAAAAATTCTACCCAAAATGATTTTGTATATAGTGAATTGGGGAGGACACGGATCAATAGATATTACAGCATTTTGAGACTAAGATTATGTCCTCAAATAATAGGAAATATATATATATATATATAACATATAAGCTAATGTTTACAGATATACAAAGCCATCCTGTTAAGAAAAAATCATCGGTAGTCCGTAATTTAATAAATAGTCTGGGTCTGACCAAAATTGGATAGATCAAACTGTAGGGAACATAAAGGTTTTCTATCTAAACAACGGTGATTTGACCAGTTTATCCAAAATTGCAATCAAGAATCAGAGAATTTTTAAGTGCTAGATTATATAGAAAAATTTGTCAAACATCTTTGGCTATAAGGAGTATTTGGATATATAGTAACTGGCCAAAATTTAGAAAATACTTTACAAAAATAAGGATGTCTGCCCAACTAAAGCAAAGTGACACTCACCTTCCAGCATATTGTGATACTTACAAATTCTTTGATCTAGTAGTACGCCATGTGGTCTCTTCCAGTTCCCTGATTCAGCATGTACCTTTACATGCTGAATCAGGGAGATGGAAGAGACCACGCAGCACCCCACTAGATCAAGCAATTTGTAATTATTGAAATGTTCTGGAAGATGAGTATTACTTTGTTTTAGAATGCCAATGTTATTTGCCGCTAAGAAAGAAGTATATAAATTCTTAATTTTGGAGAGGTCCGAGTATACTGAAATTTATCCAATTACTAATTTCATCAAAACTACTGAGATTAGAAATCTGGGAAATTTTATTCATAGGGCACTAAATTAATGTAATATGATAAATACTACTTAAATGTACAATCTCCTTTTCATTGTTTAATACATGTATTACTGTCATATTTCTTGCATAACGTACTTCTGATGCTATTTAGTAAAACATGTTGAATAATGCGTTTATATTGATGGCACTTTTTATTTCTTTCCTGAATGAGCTTATATTGAAGCTCATACATGTACTTCAGTATTTTACTGGTCATAAATTAATGTGTTGTATCCTTACTTCGCATCATACACCACATATGCATTAATGCTGGTATTGATTTTTATGTTTGCATGCCTATCGCACCACATCTATGTAAGCATGTGTATGGGTATATGCATATACATGTGTGCGTGTATATAATGCATATATGAGTGTGCTTGGGAATGTGGGTATGTAAACCAAAGTATATATCTTTAGTATTTATTGAATGTTTGTAAATTCGATAGGTTTGTTTTTCATTATGTATTAAATGTGTTACCATCCATGTTTGCAAAATATGTATCCAATTATACTTGCTCATGCCCAATCGGCTAAATGCAAATGAAGTTCTTTATTATTATTTTAACAATGATACATTCTGAGAGTGCATTTGTTCTGAGAGTGCATACGTGATCTTGGAGCTTTGCCTCTCTCGACGTATTGATCAAAGAGAGTGGGCGAATAGTTAGTGTTTTGTGATGACATCTGTTTTTGGCAAAGAAATTAGGTTTGTGTCAATATAATTGCTTATCTGTTGGGATGGAACTGCATGTAGTTTGGATCCATGGAGAGGGCATATAGCTAACTTACTCTTCATGCTGAGGCAAGCATCATCAGAAAGTAAGTCCTATATGATAGCTGACTCATGGATGTGGATGACAGGGGCTCAAACTTGGATGAGTTAAGAAATGTCAATACCCACAGAAGATTCCATTTTGGGAATAACACGAGTGAGCGTGGTTTGGACAGCTCAAAATTGGACATCAAGTCATAAAGATCCTTATTGTGTCCAATACTGTCTCATCCATGATGTCAGACACTTTCCAACATCATGGACTGTTATCCCTTTATAGTGATGGGAAATAACTTTTTGGCTTGAAAAAATAAATTTGGACAGCTTAAGACTGGAGACAGAGCAGTTTGATGTCATTGATGTGACATTAGTCGTTAAAAAATACATTTTCCTTCATATGCCTTTAGAGTAGAAGGCTTCTATCCTTTCCACAACTTATGTTCTGCAGGCATGAAGGAATTTCTTTGGACATGGAACACTGGCAATCTGGGATGCTTGATCATCGCCATGACTTGCCTAGGTACATCTGTTGCCAAGGAGATCAGCTTGTTGATCCAGGATTTGTCCCATTGTTGAAGGTCGGTCAGAACTATCTGGCAATTCGCCCCCTCCCCTAAACTACCTTTGGTATCAGGACTGATGGAGGGACGACATTGGCCCATATTCACTCCCAGCTGACTGACAGAGCATCAACGGCCCATGCTTCCAGAAAAATGGGAGACGAAGGTGGGCAATTTGTTGTTCCACCTTGTCATGAAAAGATCTATCATCAGGTGGCTCCATATGGTGCAAACTCCGATAAACATGGAAAGATGGAGTCCACTGATTTTTTTTTTAAAAAGCAGTTGTCCTCTCCTTGAAAATGAGTTGGCTGAAAGGTTCAGCGGTCCTAGTATGTGGTGGACCTATATATTTATCTGGTATTGGGCACATCATTGAAGGCAATGCCACACCATAGCATAAAGGTTTGGTGATTTTGTCCCTCCCTGTTTGATGGATTATGTGACCACTACTGAACTGTCCGACAGTATTATGACAGTACGCCTGTGCCGAAGTTCTAACCAAAAGTTGTAGACTTTCAATTCTAGGAGGCTGATGTGAAGAGCCATCTCTCAACATGTCCACTTGCCACTGACAGTCTAAAGTCTAGTGTGTTTTCTAACACTAAAGACTGGCCTCTGTACAGACTGTGATTTCTGGTTGTGGGTTTTTGAAGGGTATTACTGTCGAGGCATATCTTGTCTGGAGAAGGAAGTTTTTTATTATCATGATCTGATCTTGATGGCCTGTGGATAGAAGAGCCATTTGTAATGGGTGCATGTAAAGGTGGTGAAGGGTAAAATGAAGTATGACTTCTGAACGTTTATTATCCAACCTAACTTGTTCATATCTGTGACCAAAACCAAGCTTATGGAAATTTTTTGAAGGACATTGTCCACATATGCAGCCATTACCATGGAGGAGGTCATCCTGAACTGAGAGATTACATATTCTAATATATTTATAAAGGCCAGAGGGCTTAGGCTGTGGCCCAAGGGAAGAACATGAACTGATGTACTTTGCCATCTTAGGCGAAGATAAGATACATATGCTATGTTGTATGGATTGGAATGTGAAAATATGAGTTGGATAGGTCTCATCTGATGATGCAGCCATGTTGCATACATGCCAACCCATTACGAGGAAAAAGTGTAATCCAAGTGGACAAAAAGAGGAATCCAAGCAGAAAAAGAGGAATCCACATATAACATGATAAAAATTCAATAAATAATGATTTATTTGCCCCTCTCATCTTTTAACATCCTTTACTGCTTCAAGTTTTCATATGTAGCACTTTTAGCTTTAGAAAGCAACATATTTTCATGTTGCATTTTAAAACACTTTGTACCAGCTGAGACCATGAATGTTTTACACACCAGTAGAGCACAAAGTACTGGGTTACAGAGCCTGGAAACCAATATTCCTTTCATAACCTGACAAAGAAGAGGAAATTTATATCTTCCAGTGATCGTGTCTTTTAACTGGGAAATAAGGTGCCACTGCACATCAACTATATCTGCATCAAGTATATTTTCAGGTAGAATCCCAACTTTATACTACAGGAATTATCCTTCCAGATGATCCAAGGTAGACAAGGATGGTAATAGAAAGGGATATCTCTTGACAAAGAATCTAACACTTTTGAAGCTTTTTGACTGTCTCTCATTTACATCAGCAACTGAAGCATTTAAAAGCACTTCATCTCCATAGGGGAATTTTTGGAGCATGTAATCAAAGGCTGTAGCATAATAATCTCTAACATTATCATAAAACACCTTCACAGCAAGAGTAAAATTGTGTTCTATGAATCCTCTTGCTTCTCCACCAATAGCAAGATCTTTATTATCTTTCTATTAAGAACTTGGTAAATAACACCTCTGCATTTATAACATTCATATCTGCACTTTAGTTCTGCTGCAGATAAGAAGTTACTGTAGTATTGGAGTTCGTAAGACAAGCTAATTCGATGTGTTTCTTTGTTTCAAGTGTTTCTCCACATAAAATTTACCAACATGCCCAATATTAAAATCGTTTCCGCACAGATTGCAAAGAGCATGATGCTGCCCTAGAATACAGGGACTCATATTGTTGCTTAAAACTGACCCGTCATACATGTACTATATAGTACATGTATGACAGGTCAATTTTAAGCAATGATACGAGCCCCTGTGCCTGAGAATGGAACGCTGTATTATGCCATTCATATATTCATCACTGAAGGATTCATTTTTTTTGGGTCTTTTTCTGATCCACCTGTAAAATTCTTTGAAAAAATATGTGCTCTAACACACATCGACTAGAATGCATCTGAAGGTTTTCAGCACAAAATAGTAAAATTATTTCCACATGGCCTGCAATAGATGTCATGTGATGCTGCCCTTGTGTCCTCATCTTTGGAGGATTCTGTTAGTTTTTGTTTCGCTTACTTTTGGCCATTTTCTAATCCATCTCTGAAATTATTTGAAAGGAGATATTTTTGCTCTCATACAAGCATCAACTAAAATAAATTATACTTTTTAGTGCCAAATACCTATAGACTGGTTCTGTACTAAATATAATTTAGAAAAAAGAATCTGCGAGTAAAGATTAAAAATTAGAAAACAAGTCTGTTCTCTCCTCACTAAGTCATACAGCTGCTATAAATAGAATACGAGGTCGAAAGTTTGAAAGTAGAACCAGCATGTTTCTGGATAATAGGATAGTTGCTATAAATAGAACATAATAATGTTAGGAAAGTGCACGGACAAGCGTACTCTTATACTGTAGTTACGAAGAAGCCGTCTTTTCTAAAATACGGTCTGCGGGATTAATGGGATGTTAATAAAAATGAGAAAACAATTTTTTTAGGAAGGTGGATATACTGAAAAAGTGAAATTCATATACATTTATGCGTAAGGCATAATTTAGTGGGAAAAAAGCGTAATGATTAAGCCAAAAGCGTAATGGTTGGCATGTATGATGTCGCACTGAAACATGGACAGACATTACCGTCTCCATCTTCAATTTTGTTGCCACAATGAATTGGTTGAAACTTTGTCACCGGAAAAAGTCTGGACTAAAAGCCCAAGTTTTTGGCATTCACACAATCTCCACTGCCCGCATTATAAATAAAAGATTTATCACCTTCTGTAGTATATCTGCTTTCATGGGATAGCTTGGGGTTTTCATCATGAAAGAGTATGTCAAAAGTGGAAAAGGTGTGATAAAGGAGATTTGAACATTCTTGACACGACTTGGATCACTCAAATGTTTTGTGGAAACTGGTCCATTAAAGTCTGACGAAAAAAGAAGAAGTCTGGCGCCCACAGGTGGGTTGCCAGGTGGTTGGGGAAGCTAGGTTACTGACAGGTGGCGGGAGACCTGGAGCAGAAGAAGTAACTCCTTTCTCACTCTTCTTACTATCTGACGTTGGGGTTTATGACTGCCTATAATTTGCCTGGCCACTGCTATTCTGTTGTCTTTGGGAACTGCTTCTGTTGTATCCCTGCTGCCTAATGTCCCTCCTTTAGAACAATCCCTGAGTTAGATATCCAGATGGGGGGGGGGGGAGGGGCTTGCGCTGATGGATGTAGCAGCATAGAGGTAACTCTTGTGCCACCTGTTTTCTTAACTCAATTTGATCTGCAAGCAGAATGGAAGACCCAAACAAGAGGGTGCAGAAGGCCTCACATGGTTGGACTTTAAAGAAGAAGAGTGCATCTCGTCTGACCAAGTCTTTGTTGTAGGATATCATCATGTCGTTAGCTATGGTGTGTGAAAATGCCCTATTCATGACCTTGGTGATATGGCTTACTGAATCCCTGGCATAACTGCTTCTGACCTCCTCAATGAGGTGAAAAATTGGCATGGATGCAAAGAAGTTTGAAAGTTAATATAACATTCCTCACTAGCTTGGAAGTGGCACTTTACTTGCTGATCCACATTATGACAAGCAAGCTGTCCAATGACTTCTGGAAAAGAAGGCTTTTGCATTACCGAGGGCAAGAATTCTTTTTGAGACAATCAGTGATTTCTGCAAGTATTGCTGATTGATGATTATCATCATCATTGTCTGCACCCATAGAAGTTTTGACCTTGTAGAATGGGATAACAGTAGGCAGAGGTGTACATTCAAGTGGAGATGGGATACAAGAGATTTATTCTATAGCTGCCTTAAAGCTGAATTCCTTCTTTTCCATTGTCAGATCTCGATGATTCAGGCATTTCCATTTCATCCCTTCATCTAGCTGGGGACTTTTCACTTCTTGTAAACCTCAGATCCATGGGTATAGGATTCCATGTGGCAATGATGGTGTTGAAAATCAGCATGCACCCTGATTTGTTATTGCTTAATGTGACAGCAGATCAGGTTCTATGTTACTTGCTTAACTGATTACTCCTAACAAACTGCACAGACCCAGATTTGTATGTTTTCTGTTAAACTAATATTGTTCTTTTGAACTTTTTCCACTTTTTTAAGATATATTTTCTGTTTGATTGTAAAATTGCACACAATTTGGATGAAAAAATATATATTAAATGTTCAATATAAAGACGCCAACTGTTTAGGTGTCAAACAATTAAGGTAGCAGACAAATTAAACAAGCACAGTAAATGCAATTATGTAATGGGTTATATATTTCTCAGATTGGATAGTGACCCATTGGAATAAACAACAACTAATGGTAGATTCATCAATTTTGTTTAATCATTTCAGTTGGAACTCAACACCATCAGAACATCCTGGCAGATTTATTCTGTTTAATTTTCTTCCCTGGATACCAGGTATTATTTAAATAGAATAGCACTATGTGTATTTTTAATTATTAAGTCTGAAACTTCATTACTGTAAGTATTAACATACAGAATTCAATACACATTAAGTTGGAAACACAATCAGAACTCTTAAATGCCAATGATCTGTATAGTGGCTCTGTAATTTCTTGTATCATGTTAACATATCACATATCAGCCCCATCTTCTTAATGATAATGCAACATTTTTGGGCATTTCAAACCATCTTGTGAAACCTATGCCAATCATTTAGAAACTCCATGAAGTTGACAACATCAAGTCTCATCTATCTGAGCCTGGAAGCTTGGACTCCACACTGTCTATTGGGTTCCATCTCGAGTCTTCCATGGCACCAAAGATTTCCTACAACAGACGTGAAAAGCAATTAATTGAAATTATAAATTAATTATTAAATTAATATTCAGAAGATAAAATAAATTGTGAACCTAGAAAACATTTGTATGAAATATCTACAGGACTCCAGATTTCCACATAATGTGGCTATTTTTATTTTGATTTAAATAATGTACTTTTGAGCTTTAACTTACTTTCAAGCACCAAATTTGGTGATAGTGCTGCACAAGGGTACAGTCACACTGGTAGTAATGCTGCAAGTTGTGTTGGAAAACCATGCACTTGGGCTTAGGAATTAATAACCCTTCAGTGATAGATCTCTGTTGGGCAAGTCAATTAGTGTTTGATGCAACAATTATAATAGTCATACACCCTCCTGTTTGTTTGTACTGGCAAGTCAATTAGTGTTTGGTGCAACAATTCAAGTATTCACAAACCCCTCCTGTTTGTTTGTTCACCCTACCAATTTTAGAAACAAAAGTCATCATAGATATAAAAAAAATGTACAAAACAGTCATTTCATTCATCAATTTACAATTCTTACCTGTCACTAGGGGTCCCCTATTACTGTCAACGTATTGGCTTTTCAAATCAAATGGAAGTTCTCAATATAAACAAGCAGAAAGACTGCTCAGTCCTCTTCTGGCTTCTAGAATGGTTCATTTCATTAAATGCTGTTGTCTGTGTCCAATATTTACAATATCTAGTTTTAATATGAGTTTTTAAAAAATGAACAGATATAAATAAGGATGAATTTTTGTATATGTGTGTTCAAAGAGATGTGACTTGAAAACTTTTGGAATTATTGAGATTACCAAAGAT
This sequence comes from Sinohyriopsis cumingii, assembly GCA_028554795.2. Taxonomy (NCBI): domain Eukaryota; kingdom Metazoa; phylum Mollusca; class Bivalvia; order Unionida; family Unionidae; genus Sinohyriopsis; species Sinohyriopsis cumingii. The sequence continues at coordinate 125,282,769 of CM068824.1, read as the reverse complement.
GGTTAACTACATCACGTTTATTGAAAACAACCTCATCCATGCAAATATGGTGACCATGTTACTAAACAACAACCAGAAATAAATGCTCTTTCTGTATTATTTGTTTGAAAATTTAATTGTTTGTAACTACTGATCACCGCTCCTGTGGCCTAGTGGTTAGAGCGTCTACCTCGGATGCCAGAGGTCGTGGGTTCGATCCCCAGCTGAGTTATACCAAAGACTTACAAAAATGGTACTAACAGCTTCATCGCTTGGCGCTCAGCATCAAGAGGTTTGTGTTAGGACTGGTTGGCCTGGTGTCAGGATAATGTGACTGGGTGGGACATCATGCTACATGTCTGCAGCATGATGCCCCAGTGCTAGATATCACTATAAACTGTCACACTGCAGACATTGTAGCGATATGACTGAAAAATTGTTAAAGTTACATTAAAAATCCAAATCACACACACACATAACTTCTGATTGACAAGTATTACCACTGTCAAACCACAGATGCCTGATACTATTGGATCCATTCACAGGTTTTGAATAACCGTAAAGTGATAGCCTGTAGAACAAAATTAGTTCATACATCAATAATCTCCTTCATTAACCACTGCAGATAAAGCCTCACATAAAGAGCATGCAGTCCACTCATCTATACTCTTATGTACAATACTGAGTTAACCTACTGTGGGCAACCTATTACAATATATTGTTGTTGTTGTTGTGGGGTTTAACGCCATTTTTCAGCACGATAGGCTATACATAGCGGCCAGTATTAATGGTGGAGGAAGAACCCGGAAAACCCCGGAAAGAACCACCGACCCACGAGAAGCTACTGGCAAGCTTTCTCACATGCCCACATTGGCTGAATCTTAGACTCGAACCGCCGCAGACAGAGGTGAGATGGCAGTGATCTGTAACGAAGAGCGCTTTAGACCACTATAATGTACAGTCACTAATATGGAATGTTTACCACTAAATAATCATTTACTCTAATTCAGAAAGCACCTACTATGCAGGACTGGACGTATATACGTTTAGCATGGATGAGCTAATCTTAGAAACCAAACAATACTTAACTCATGTTAGCAAAGCATAAAATGTAGGTCACAGTGGTCTTTGGTTTGTAGTAAAGAGATGCATCAAATTATTAAATTTCTTGACTGGAACTAAAACAGCACCAAATAAACGCATATTTTAACACAAAATGTCAACAAAGTTACTGAAGCATGAAATATATCATGGATACCTTTTTTTTTTTTTTACAAAAAGAATGAAGACTGTCATTCAAGATGCATCCTATCACCAACTTTCAAGATTCTAGGCAGGACAGTATGTGTATAACATGCCAAATTGTTGTCTGTTGAGGAGATAACTGCCATAACCAGTAAAAGAGGAAATAAAGGTCAAGATGACCCTCTTTTTGTGTCACAATTTAACATGCAATCTGCCTAAAAATCCAAATGCAAAGTTTAACTCGAGTCAGTGAAGTGTAAAAAATGGTCAACAACGACCTACTACTGAAATGACAAGAGTAGTGCTCATAAAGATGTATCCTCAAATTATATGATTCCAGGTAGGACAGTATGTATACAGCATGACAAGACCCATTTATTTTTGAGTAAAAGCAAATATGTGATGCCTACATTCATCTGATTTAATGATTAAGCAAGAAAACACCAAACTGAACCAAAGTCAGTGATATGAGAAATATGGGTCTCAAGGACTAAAAAGACATCCATCCTCGGACGCTTTCTGTCAAAATTTGGTCAAATCCTGTACAGTAATTCTTGAGCAATATTTGTTTCTAGTTTTTATATTTTTAGTAACAGCAATCTGATCGCAGATTAGCATCATTTGAGCAAATTTGAAAAAGCTTCATGAAAGTATGCTTCCACTAAAATTCTGATGAGCAGTTCTTTAGAAGATGGTGTTTGAAATGTTTTCTATTTTTAGAAACAGTGGCCATATTTAATAGCATAATCTGAAATACACGTTAACGACTTCATACCAGGATGCATTCAGTCAAATTGGGTAAAATTCTGTCAAGTTGATCCTGAGAAGAAGTCATTTAGACTTTTGTCTTTCAAGTAAGAGTGGCCATGTCTGATTGTGCACATGCATCAACTAAACAAATCTGAACGAGCTTCATGCTTGGTCTGTTAAGCAGTTTTGGAGAAAAAAGATGTCAATAGCCAGTATGAATGGATGAAAGACAATGAATGGTGGATGAGGAACCATAACACAAGGCCACTGTGCCTTACAAATAGTTGAGCTAAATAATAGTTAACCAGATGAAACATACCTCGCTCTGTTCCATATATTCCTTGTTGTATTTATCGACATCAATCCCTAATTCTGGTTCTGAAAGGAAAATATTTAGTTGATATGCCAATTTGTCTAGTATACCAAATTATTCCATAAAATTTTGTAACAAGGGAATAAAGCCATAATTCTTCATGTTTTCTAGTTCTCACAGGCTGTACAATTTTTAAATGGGTTTGATAAAGTATGGTTACTATTAACATATGTCAGAGAAAGAATGCATATGTAATACAATTTAGCTCTATTGCATTTGCAAGAAAAAAACATGTACAGACAGTAAAAATAAAAGTGAAATTGGGAGCATTAATTAACACGTTAAAAAGTTAAAAAGTGAAAATGACTGAAATGAGAAATGATTTGGATCATCTTTAGTATATTGTACTCAAAGCTGAATGGCACACGCACACATACACACACACATATATACAAATCTCAACTTAATTGTGAAAATAACAAATGAAAATGCTATTACAGACATGGATATTTTGATAGAGGCAAGATTCTTTTGTTTTAAATCAGGTATAATCATTTGACCATCCTTATAAATACAGACTGTGACCCATCTGAGATCTGATGCTTGACTGAACAAGATGCTTAAGACTACCAGGAATGAACTATCCTCACTTTTCTCATGAAAGTGGAAACACAATGATGGATAAGCAATGAATAACATCACACAAGTAAATAAAAGTAAAGGAACATAACTAAATTTAAAAGCTCATGGAATATTGATTTTACCTTTGCTTTAGCAATTTCCAAGACTAATCCTTAAACTAAGCATGTGCAAACCATGGCCGATGACCTCGTTATATATATTTACATTTAAATCATATGGATACATTTGAAAATCGCCATCCAGGGCACGCCCTGGAGAAAAGCTGACATTCCTGTCTTCAATCAAAATGTATTCAACTCACAAATCAAAGAAAAAGGATGGTCCTACCTTCTAAAGCATCTTCCTCCCCTACAGGATCATAATGACCCTGAAATAAACAAAATTTCCAAAAGAAAAATGCTGATAAATTATAGCAAGAAAATTTAATGAAGAAAAATTGATGTGACATACAGAATACAGTGCAATCATAACACATACTTAATCCATTGTTAATCTGTGAAATTTCTTTACCACTAGATCTGACAACCATGTTATAATCAATGATTGCAAAGCTTGCATGTATGAAGTTATTAGTAGCCATTATAAGCATTAATTATCAGGCAGAAACTCAGACTAAAGTCATTTTGACAACAAAATGCTTACCCTTTTTCTAGCTAAACTTTATTTTGTAGCTTAGTTACCTTTAAAGCTTTTGGAATAAAACTTTTAACCAGCACTAATCAGCTTTTAAATCATGTCCTGTTATATCATGTAGGTAGAAACACACACACTGAATGGGCATGAAAGGTATAAATTAATAAAAACAACATTATGTTCTAAGATAAAGTTGATAACAATAAGGTATATTATTTACAATCATTGCTCTTAACACTTGCTTCAAAAGCTATTACCATTGTCCAATCACAGAAGCAAAATTCATTGGATGAAACTCACTGACTTTTGGAAAACTTGTAGTGAAAATCAGTAGGACCATTATTAGATGCCTAGTTACACCGAACAGTATGTACAACAATCAGCCACTGCAGATAAGGCTTTCTGTGAGCTTAACACCACTTTTGATAGGCATATGATAGTCTAGATAGGGTGGCCAGTATATATGGCGCATGAAGGACCCTATGTTGGCTGAGTTGAGACTTGAACTCCGGGAAACAGAGGTGAGATTTGATCTGTATGAATGCCTTAGACCACTTGACCACCTGGGGCCCCCATGGTCTTACACTTACGGTATGCAGTCCACTCATCTAATTCAAATACTAAATTCACGTGTAAACAATTAACTTGCTGTGTATAACTTGACATAATATACAATGTACAGACACTGGGAAAGTTTACTTTTGAAGAAATATAATATATTCCTACCTCCAATTGCTCTAAGATGTATTTAGAATGCAAACATTTCTGTGGCCAAAAACTAAACAAAAATATTGAAAGCACGTTAAAAGAGTACAGTATGAAGTGTACAGTGACCTTCTTTGGTTATAAGTGTGCACTAATGAGATGCATTCAAAAATCAACTACCATAAATCTAACATAAAAAGCACCCAATAAGTGACATTCAAACACAAAATTTCAACAAAGTCACTGAAGCATGAAACACATGTCAGAGCCATGTTTGCAATACAATTATAGCACTTACCAAAATACTTCTTAGTTACAATGAACTAGCATGAATAATTATTCCATGTCTAACAAAACAATGAATCTGAGATATGGCTCCATGAGAAGAAAGAGGCTCAACCACAGACCTGCCAACCCTGACTAGTCTGTTTCAGTAAGGCAGTTGATTTTTTAACCATAAGATTGATCGGTTTTCAGTAAGGTGTAACAAAATATTAATAACTGTTATTGTAAAGCTGGAAAACGCAATTAAAAGTTTGACGCATCGACGATAAACATTATGTACAACTGAAAAGTTTGTAAAGTACATGTAGACATTATTTACCGCAGGTGCAGTTGCACAAACTCTAGTTCCAAACTGTATGCAGCTCAATGACGTGTTGCTATCTCTCAACTTGACATAATTCTTGGCAATTCTTTTCCATTTCACATGATGACAGCAATCATATCTCCCGGCAAGAGATATACTCAAATTGGCACATGATGTCCAAGAAACGTAATTGTGTCCTTTCCAGCTTTTATTCACAAGAATTGAATACTCCTTTTTATACTTCTGTGTTGATTATTAACAGTTTTCTAGAAGCATATTTTTCCTTTCGGGATGCCATTTTGAAAAATTCAACAGTCTGATCATGCTGACGCTTCGCAGGAACAAAGAGGTACAGTTTAAAGTGTCTGGAGTGCTGCTGTAAAGCTAGTCTGGTTCCCCGACTAATATCACTAATTCTAAGATGAAACCCGGATCCAAGGATGAACCAATTATCCAGATTTTTCGGCAATGATCATTTTCCTGTAGCTTTGCTAGCATGCTGTTAAGTCTGTATTTTAAGGGTAATTTTCATAAGACTTACGGCAAGATCGTAAGAGTTGGCAGGTCTGCAACCAATCAGTTGCTAGATCACCTCATTAACATCAAAGTATCTCACACTTTATCAAACTTGTCCATATTTCCCATATTCGAAGCTGAATCAAATTTAAGTCAGAAATATGACCTCCAGTATGAGCTTACTTTGTCTTATGGCCAGATAAGCTGAAGAAAACCCCATAAAATAGCCCCCCCCCCCAATGCACAATAAATTTTTCTTTAAAATGTGAATCTTAAATCAGTGGAAACAAGAACACCTACCTGTTGTTGGTAGTGAGCATAATAGCTGTAATAGTTATGGTAATCTGTTGGGTAGTAACCAGTGTCATAGTAATGCCCATAGCCTCCATAGTAACCGCCATAGCTGGCAGCATCCATGTGACTCCTGCATTACAAAAAAATGTAGCACTCATATAAATAATAGGTAAAATCACAGTAAGTTTATCAAACACATTCAAACATCAATTATCTAAAAATAAAATAAAGATCAATAACTGTTTAGAATTTGGTAAAAAGACTGAAAATAATACAAGGTACAGTTTGGATGTCTTTAAGATTATCAACAGCCTAGATGATTGAGAAGTCTTCTCAACTGATTTCAGGTTGTTATAATTTTGGCTCCATTATTTAGCAGAAAAAAAATTCCATCTCCAACTTATACAGTGTAATACTGATAATCAAGCTACAACATTTAGTCAGTGCAATGATGGTAATGAGAAGTGTGAGGGGTGATGAGTGTTCTGGTACCAAAATTAACTATTAAAACATAGTCATTACTTTTTATTTGAAACAAGTTACACTTGCTGTACATACATACACACATATTCAAATTTTCACCTAGACAGTACGTTCAACACTCATGATTCTTGTACATCATCTGATTTTAATTTGTGTTATGTATGCAGTAAATCTTATTGGATGAATAATAGTTGTTCCACTGATAGTCAAGGGATATTTGTCAAGGATTCTCTTCTCTCTGGGTTTAAATAACGCATGTAGGTCAAGTCATATTCTTTTGCCATGCTCATTACTTTGATACGGATTAGATCTTTAGCAATGAGATTTGTATCTGACAAATAGTCGTTAAACATTTATTAAAAAAAGTAATTCAAGGGACGAATTCGCCTTTAAATTGTCAGGCTATTGTAATATATAGTCTGTATACAAGTATTCCAAAGTAATTATAGGGATGAAAAAATCCTGCAATATTGTCAGGCTGGTGTAATATATAGTTTGTATACAAGTATTCCAAAGTAATTATAGGGATGAAAAAATCCTGCAAAATTGTGAGGCTGGTGTAATCTGTAGTCTGTATAAAATTATTCCAAAAGTCGGGCTGAATTAGCTTTTAAATTGTCAGGCTGGTGTAATACATAGTCTGTATGAAGTTATTCCAAAAGTAATTATAGGGATGAAAAAACATGTAAATTGCCAGGCTGGTGTAATACATAGTCTGTGTACAATTATTTCAAAAGTAATTATAGGGATGAAAAAACATGTAAATTGCCAGGCTGGTGTAATACATAGTCTGTGTACAATTATTTCAAAAGTAATTATAGGGATGAAAAAACATGTAAATTGCCAGGCTGGTGTAATACATAGTCTGTGTACAATTATTTCAAAAGTAATTATAGGGATGAAAAAACATGTAAATTGCCAGGCTGGTGCAATACATAGTCTGTGTACAATTATTTCAAAAGTAATTATAGGGATGAAAAAACATGTAAATTGCCAGGCTGGTGTAATACATAGTCTGTGTACAATTATTTCAAAAGTAATTATAGGGATGAAAAAACATGTAAATTGCCAGGCTGGTGTAATACATAGTCTGTGTACAATTATTTCAAAAGTAATTATAGGGATGAAAAAACATGAAAATTGCCAGGCTGGTGTAATACATAGTCTGTATACAATTATTTCAAAAGTTGTCTGAATTAGCCTTTAAATTGGCAGGCTGGTGTAATCTATAGTCTGTATACAAGTATTTCAAAAGTAATTTTATAGGGATGAAAAAACATGTAAATTGCCAGGCTGGTGTAATACATAGTCTGTGTACAATTATTTCAAAAGTAATTATAGGGATGAAAAAACATGTAAATTGCCAGGCTGGTGTAATACATAGTCTGTGTACAATTATTTCAAAAGTAATTATAGGGATGAAAAAACGTAAATTGCCAGGCTGGTGTAATACATAGTCTGTGTACAATTATTTCAAAAGTAATTATAGGGATGAAAAAAACATGTAAATTGCCAGGCTGGTGTAATACATAGTCTGTGTACAATTATTTCAAAAGTAATTATAGGGATGAAAAAGCATGTAAATTGCCAGGCTGGTGTAATACATAGTCTGTGTACAATTATTTCAAAAGTAATTATAGGGATGAAAAAACATGTAAATTGCCAGGCTGGTGTAATACATAGTCTGTGTACAATTATTTCAAAAGTAATTATAGGGATGAAAAAACATGTAAACTGCCAGGCTGGTGTAAAACATAGTCTGTATACAATTATTTCAAAAGTAATTATAGGGATGAAAAAACATGTAAATTGTCAGGCTGGTGAAATACAAAGTCTGTGTACAATTATTTCAAAAGTAATTATAGGGATGAAAAAACATGAAATTGCCAGGCTGGTGTAATACATAGTCTGTATACAATTATTTCAAAAGTTGTCTGAATTAGCCTTTAAATTGGCAGGCTGGTGTAATCTATAGTCTGTATACAAGTATTTCAAAAGTAATTTTATAGGGATGAAAAAACATGTAAATTGCCAGGCTGGTGTAATACATAGTCTGTGTACAATTATTTCAAAAGTAATTATAGGGATGAAAAAACATGTAAATTGCCAGGCTGGTGTAATACATAGTCTGTGTACAATTATTTCAAAAGTAATTATAGGGATGAGAAAACATGTAAATTGCCAGGCTGGTGTAATACATAGTCTGTGTACAATTATTTCAAAAGTAATTATAGGGATGAAAAAACATGTAAATTGCCAGGCTGGTGTAATACATAGTCTGTATACAATTATTTCAAAAGTAATTATAGGGATGAAAAAACATGTAAATTGTCAGGCTGGTGAAATACATAGTCTGTGTACAATTATTTCAAAAGTAATTATAGGGATGAAAAAACATGAAAATTGCCAGGCTGGTGTAATACATAGTCTGTATACAATTATTTCAAAAGTTGTCTGAATTAGCCTTTAAATTGCCAGGCTGGTGTAATCTATAGTCTGTATACAAGTATTTCAAAAGTAATTTGATAGGGATGAAAAAACATGTAAATTGCCAGGCTGGTGTAATACATAGTCTGTGTACAATTATTTCAAAAGTAATTATAGGGATGAAAAAACATGTAAATTGCCAGGCTGGTGTAATACATAGTCTGTGTACAATTATTTCAAAAGTAAGTATAGGGATGAAAAAACATGTAAATTGCCAGGCTGGTGTAATACATAGTCTGTATACAATTATTTCAAAAGTAATTATAGGGATGAAAAAACATGTAAATTGTCAGGCTGGTGAAATACATAGTCTGTGTACAATTATTTCAAAAGTAATTATAGGGATGAAAAAACATGAAAATTGCCAGGCTGGTGTAATACATAGTCTGTATACAATTATTTCAAAAGTTGTCTGAATTAGCCTTTAGATTGGCAGGCTGGTGTAATCTATAGTCTGTATACAAGTATTTCAAAAGTAATTTGATAGGGATGAAAAAACATGTAAATTGCCAGGCTGGTGTAATACATAGTCTGTGTACAATTATTTCAAAAGTAATTATAGGGATGAAAAAACATGTAAATTGCCAGGCTGGTGTAATACATAGTCTGTGTACAATTATTTCAAAAGTAATTATAGGGATGAAAAAACATGTAAATTGCCAGGCTGGTGTAATACATAGTCTGTATACAATTTTTCAAAAGTAATTATAGGGATGAAAAAACATGTAAATTGTCAGGCTGGTGAAATACATAGTCTGTGTACAATTATTTCAAAAGTAATTATAGGGATGAAAAAACATGTAAATTGCCAGGCTGGTGTAATACATAGTCTGTATACAATTTTTCAAAAGTAATTATAGGGATGAAAAAACATGTAAATTGTCAGGCTGGTGAAATACATAGTCTGTGTACAATTATTTCAAAAGTAATTATAGGGATGAAAAAACATGAAAATTGCCAGGCTGGTGTAATACATAGTCTGTATACAATTATTTCAAAAGTTGTCTGAATTAGCCTTTAAATTGCCAGGCTGGTGTAATCTATAGTCTGTATACAAGTATTTCAAAAGTAACCTTTAGTGGTGAAGCTGCAGAATTATCTTTCAAAACTATGTTGCTCAGACAGGATTTGAACAAAATTACCTCCCTACCAATTCACTTAATCCACATTTATTTTGCTATTCGTGCTCTCCAGGCACAATGACTGTTTCAATATATCTCTTTTCTCTGATTCATTCCCGTCATGTGATACTAAAGTCAGCTATCACTGATAAATGTTGCATGTGCATGAATTCTATCACTGCTTGACTGCATACTGAGCTAAGTAGGCAAACTATCAGCCAATAAAAACACTTTAAATAAGACATATGATTAATCAGCATTGGTTTAAATGACCGTGACCTCGTTATATTATGTTTACTCAATCCAGTTACTCATAAGCAAATCAACCTTTTATTTAAATATGAGTCAATGCAATAAAAGTAATGAAAAACACTTCACCAACACAAGTGTGTTTCTTTCATCAAATGAGTAAATGACAACAATGATTTGAATATTTTTTATTGATTATACGGAGTAGAAACTTTAATGTGTGTGTCACAGAATAAGGCAAGAAATAACTTGGTGTCACCTTAGAACGATCTGATCATTTTCGTCGAACATACGTACGTTACTTAGGGTGAATAATTGTTTTTCTAGGTAAGCAACTGAACTAACATGTACCTCGTCGTAGATAAAATTGCAGCGAGATTCACTAAAAGTACGGTAAGCACGGGTATTTTACCCTGACTAATTCTCACTCTCCTGTGGATTTAAGGCAAGTTCCATTTCTAACTGACACACTGGTCTATGGATCTTGCCAAGGAGTGAATGTTCTCCAGCCTTAGGGGTAAGTGTTACATTTGTATCTTATTTGATATGTGAAGCATATTCAGTTTTAATTCTGTATCATGAAATGATAATGATGCATTTATTACTACGCAGATCTGAAACATTGTGAACTTTGAATTAGATGCACATATCTATAGATTTTAATTCTGAACCTATTATTATGACCAGTTTGGTTTTACTGTAGCTGTTATGGGCTGTCTGAAGCTGTTTAGAGCTGTCTATATGTATGTCTGTGCGCATGGTGGATCCATGAAGGGAGGGTGTAGCCAATACAAGTGGGCCAACCCAATCTAGGAGAACTGTTTGCTGTCGGTGCATATGTGTGTGGGTATCTCAGGCTATCTGTCTGGCAGTCTGTGTGTTGATATGGAAGATGATGCAACCATGAAGGCCATACGAAGACGAAACCGCTAGTTTGTAAACTTGTGTGCATGGTGGATCCATGAAGGGTGTGTATGGCCAATACAAGCTGTACAAATGACCGAGTCATGTTTGTTTTAATTGGTTTTTTCAATTGAGTCATTCTGAATACATAAGATTATTTGAATCTTTATTTTGATTACATGAGGTTATGTTGTTGTTGTTGTAGGGTTTAATCCTTTCATCACTATGGATCGGTTTTCCAGTCCAGGAGAAGTAAGTCCGTAAACACTATGGACCGCTTTACCGGTCTGGGGCAGTCTTCTTCTCTAACGTTATAGTATCCGACGATATAAATTTTGGGATACCTCTAATAACTTCCTACTTGTAATGTAGATATTATATTTGGATTATCTCGTGAGTTTAGCTTGTATACAACTAGAAATATCGAACAAAGTAGGCACTTTTAACGAGTTTTCTGAATGGTGAAATTTGTATACAAAATGGCGGAGTTCGAAGAAAGTGAGTGAAGTGTCAGATTTTGAATTATCAGAGGATTTTACCAATTTCGACCTAGTAAAGTTGGATGAAAATGAGAGAAGGCGTCTGGAGAGGCAATGGAATGCGCTTGTGGGGGACAGTGATGACGAAGAAGAGGACTTTGAAGGTTTTGAATCGGAGGAAGTGTACGCTCCACGTAATTTTGTTTGGACGATGTTGGAAAACCAAAGAGATCTGTTTCAGTTTTCTGAGAGAGTTGGACCCAACCGAGTGTTAGATGGCTCCAGGAGAGCTTTGGAATATTTTCAAATATTCTATTCAGATGAAATTTTTGGAAACATTGTCCGTCTAATGAATTTGAATGCGGCAATCAAATGTGTAAGAGGCGATACAGGTGTGAGGACTGATCTCACCTTGGATGAAATCAAGGCAGTTTATGGAATTTTAATTTCTACCTGTCATATACCTGAAAGAAAGACTTGTGTTGCTACTGGAATTATTCATGAGTACATCTAGGGTCAATTGAACAAGTTTTGGGAACTTTCTAAGTTTTCTAAGAAGTAAATAGATAATTACTTGTATTTTACCTGTTGTGTTACCTGTTTGCACCTGAATTTTAACAGTTGTAATAGATATGCACATTTTAGTCAATTGGTCATATTTTTAACCTTGATTTTGACACCTAATCCAGCCAGATATCTTTAAAATTGGCCAAGTTATGTTATTTCAAAATCCACAAGTCGTTTTGCTTTACAACTCCAAAGTTACTTAGTGTTGAGGACTCATTGCCCCCAAAGTTACTTAGTGATGAAAGGGTTAATGCCATTTTTCAGCACACGATGGCTATACATGGCAACCAGTATTAATGGTGGAGGAAGAACCCAGGAAAATACTGGAAAGAACCGACCCCCGAGAAGCTAATGGCAAGCTTTCTCACATACCCAGAATTGGCCGAATCTGAAACTCGAACTCACGCAGACAGAGGTGAGATGGCAGTGATCCATAACGAAGAGCGCTTTAGACCACTCGGGATCCCTCCATGCGGTTATGTGAATCTCACTTACATACCAGGAGATTATTTGAATCTCACTTTCATTTGAATCATTTGTTTTGTTTTCCTCCTTGTGAATGTTTGGATAGAGTATTTGAATGAGACGTATGTTTGGAGTGTGAAAGAAAAGAATAACTGTATTTGTCATACACACACACACATATATAAAAATTTTATTAATTCATTTTATTTAAATTAACATCATTCATCACATCGTGTTGTGTTGTCATTTGATCCAGGCATCCATTCAGGTCTATCCTGTTACAGCGTGATGCTGCATTTGAAAGAAGAGCATGTATGAAAGGTTAAGCTGAAGAAATTTACATGTGACTTGTTTTGTGTTTGTATTTGACTAGTTTCTGCAAGATAACTGCAGATACTGTTCCGACCAGTTACATATGTCAAAGGTTCATGTGGAATGAAGTTGATTGATAACTCACAATTAGTGAAGATAAGTTTATAATTACGAAAAATTTAAACACTCTGTAAAATGCACAGAATCCTAGAAATAGCTATTTGGCTATTTCAGGGGCATGAATCCTTTCTTGGTGGGGTGGGGGGTCAAAATGGATAAAATGCTTAATGTTGTGGGCCACAAGAACAAGAGCAAAAGCGATTCCTTATCACCAATTATGCATATTCATTAGAATGAATATTTTCAAAAGGACAGCCTATATGGCCTATATGGCCATCAGCCACAGTGTGAAGGACTGGGCCCATGGGTTGGACATGGCAGGACTATATCATAACCAACTGGATCTATTACCCAGCGTAATTAAGAAAATTATCACACTGTTGTTCACTGCTCTGGTGGCCTAGTGGTTAGAGCATCTGCCTTGGATGCGGGAGGTCATGGGTTCAATCCCCAGCCAAGTCATACCAAAGACTTATAAAATGGTACTAACAATTGCCTTGCTTGGCGCTCAGCATTAAGAGGTTAGTGTTAGGACTGGTTGGCCCAGTGTCAGGATAATGTGACTGGTGGGACATCATGCTACATGTCTGCAGCATGATGCCCCAGTGCTAGACATCACTGTAAACTGCCACACTGCAGACACCAAGCGATATGACTGAAAAATTGTTAAAACTAAAGTCCAAATCACACACGCACACAATATTGTTCACATATGGCAAAAGAACTACCAAGAAATTATGAAAACACTTTTTACTGCTCTGATCCACCTTTCAATAGTTGCAAGTTGGTTCCTGATACATATTAAGGAAAATGTCTGGTAAAATATGGAACATTAATTTAACTTGTGCATTCCCAGTCACACTGTGTCAAAATAACTGTAACAACCACAGCAGATTTATCAGTGAACCAATCATAATGTATATGAAGTACATCCACTACTACAAAAATCTACAATTATTCCTGGTGTTCCTGGCTAAGGTTGTTTACATGGCCCAAAGTTGCAAGAGAAAAGCAAAACCAAACTGGCATTTAAATTAGGAATGTTTCAAACCTGCCAACAGGATAAAACTCTTGTTCAACCAACAAAATATGTCCTTTTTGAAGAACATGGTTTTTAAATAGAATCAGGAAAAAAATGAATCAGAAAATGTACCTCTTTGGTGTGGCCAAACTAACTCTGACTGGGCGCCTGCCTATTCCTGTCATATGCTGCATTTCTATCAAAGCTTTCTGTTGCTCAGTCTCCTCTGAGAACCGGACAAAGCCATATCCTCGACTCCTCCCATCATTGCCAAGAACAACTAAAAAAGAAAATCATACATACCAAATTGCTGCCTTACTCCTCATGTGGTAACTTAATTCTCTAGTCTGGAGTTACAAAGTTGATATTTTTGCATAATTAAACAATTGTCAGGGGGAAGGGGAACAAACAAACAAGCAAAAAAAAAAACACATATAAGAACTGATCTGCTGATGCCTCTAAAAAAATGAGTTCCCCCCCAAGAATTATTTGTAACAGATGACAATATTACAAAAAACATACAGTTCCTTTATTAAACAATATACATTACTGGGAGGTAACACTTTTTGGAGAAAACTATGATTCTTTGATAATATTTACTCAATAATACACTGCTGATGCAATATAGCAACTACTTGTAAAACTCTTGCCATCCCAAAGTTGTTTGAGCTAACAATGCTAAAATGTTATCTGCTTACTAAGGTGTAAGTAAGACATGGGTGGTCTCCACTTGCACAGTGGGACTGGCACCACCATCCTTCCATCAATTACAAAACATGTAAAAAAAATATTCCACAGCAAGAGAATGCTGGTATATCTGTGTCTATTGGTAGGGCATGGTAGTAATTATACCTGAACATGATTGATTTGTCTGGCAAACATATCTGAAGGCTCCTTATATCTATGCATAGACAGACACCTCCAAAAGTCTTTCAACATGTGTTAGGCATGTTCCAAGAATGATCAAAACATGAGCAATGACCTGTGTACAAAGGATGCATGATATGCAGAGATGCTGCCCAAAGTTAATTAATGACTAGAACTCTCCCCCCATCCCACAAAATAAGGTAGGAGTGAGAAAGGGTTGGGTCTATCTTTATGAAAGTTCCCCCTCAAATGCTAAAAGGCAGGAGTGAGAAAGAAAGTGTGGGTTAATTTTCATAGAAGTTTCACCTCGCATGAAAAGGCACGGGTGAGAAAGAAAAGGGTGGAAATTGTGACACATTGGTATTTTCTGAACACTTGAATCCTTGTTTAAATTTTTTACTTTATTCCAGGAACAACAATAGCACCTTCCAAATTATCACCTGTTTCACTACTTTGCATATTCCCACTATCACTGACTTGAAAGTTATCAGTGATTTTATATACTCTAATGATTGAAATTATTGAATGTTATATTATCTACTGCTCTCATATATAGGAAACTGGTCAATCTTTTGACGAAATGGTGGGAACTGTGAGTACCCCTCCTAGAACACATATTTCTGCTATGAATATTTCAATGGATTTCCATCCATTCTTTTGTTATCAACCTGCATTATATTTTATGAAGAGATTATTCTGATAGAGCGAGTATTCCGATTTTGATATTTTAGAGAAATTCTTTCTTCCTAAATTGCACTTAACATTTACAGCAAAATTCTACAGTGTACAGTAATATCTTGATGCATGACCTTGACCTATTTGTGGGAATTCTCATGCATCTGCCATCCAAATGTGCATATTTAGATGGTTTTGCATGATCTGCTCACTCATGAACATGACAGCATCTCTGGATACATGCTACTACATTTTAAACAAATTTTCCAATGCAAGAATTTACCTTTGGCTGATCGACATGTTGGATATCGTTTCGCAAATGCCGAGTAAAGTATGTAGTCATCAACATCATCCGTTAGCTCACCAATGAACAATGAAAACTCTGGGCTGTTCAAAAGGAAACAAAGTCGATCATGTTACGATAACAAAAACAAGACAAATTAACATTTTGCAAACTAATTTGAAAGAGAGATACAACTGTAATTGGGGCCCTGAGTGGCTGAGTGGTCTAAAGCGAACTCCGTTACGGATCACTGCCATCTCACCTCTGTCTGTGTGGGTTCGAGTCTCAGATTCAGCCAATGTGGGTATGTGAGAAAGCTTGCCAGTAGCTTCTCGTGGGTCGGTGGTTCTTTATGTGGTTTTACCGGGTTCTTCCTCCACCATTAATACTGGCCATCATGTATAGCATATCGTGTGCTGAAAAATGGTGTTAAACCATACAACAACAACTGTAATTCATTTCCTTCTGAAATCAACAATAACCACTCTAAATGTAGTGGCATCTTAGTATTATGTTCCTTTTTATAAAGATGGTATGAATCTCAGCAAATAAGTTTTGTTTTCTTCTTCCTGCAGCTCACTTTATTCAATTGATTTTAATTCTTAATTGCTGCCAAATAACCAAATATAGCCAATAATTTTAGTAGTGGAAACATTTAAGCAATTCAGGTCTCTGAATGAGATAAGAAAATAAATCCTGTCAAACTTTATTACCCCCTAAAATAAATGTGGTTGACACTTTTATAGTATTGTTAAACTTGAAAATCAAATGTGACAAAATGGTCCCTTATTTTCTTTAATGAGAACATTTCCTTTGTGTCCTTTCTTGATATACTGAATAATTACTACAGATCTTATCCAAAAGTAAATGATTTTCCCCCTTACTATGGCAACCCAATCTTTTGCACTGAATCAATTCAATGGCTTCGTGATCATTAAGGAGAATTCATTAATCCAAGTCACTAATCCTTTTAATACAGAATTCATGAGACCATAACCTATCCACTACTATAGACAATATTAAGAACAATTTTAAATTATGCCTATGCAATGGACATAACTGGCAATTTTGTGAACACACTGCAGAAAGGACAGGAAGTATTCTTGTTTCTTGATTCAACAAATAACACTGATTAACTTGACATCACTGCACTACTTTGTTTCCAAACTGAAAAAACTTGCATGTCAATTAAAGGACATAATCTTATTGTATGAATAATAGTTTACAATTTTTCCCTTGTTTTATGGTAATAGCCAATTAAGACATGTCATCAGGCAGTATGTATCCTGAAGTTAAGAGTAATTTGGAATATTATCAAAACTCGATTTCTGCAAGGAATAGAAGATAATATTAATTGTTCCTGCTAAAATAAAAACCTCACTATACTGCGATATATTAAAATATACAGCATGTATTGTCATGGATCTCACCGCATTAGGAGGCAGTATAATTAGATGTATTGTGTACCTCATTATAAGGTGGGATACTATATAGCTGCCACGGACAACATTATAACAAGAGAGTACTTTTTCAGACAAAGTCTAAATTGAACATCCATAAAAATTATTACCCAAACAGTATGATATACAGTGGATCCCCTCTTACATGGCCACCCCTTCTGCACTAGGAAAGTGGCCTTATTAGATGGGTGGCCTTTCCAGAGAGGGACTTAATTTTTATGAGAAGTATATGTAATGTACGTAGTAAGAAAGCTACATACTTCAAAGCATTTAATATCGTCATTTAAAAGTAACATTAATTATTAAAAAGTTCTTCTTGTTATAATAATAAACTTATTTCAACTGAATATACATTAATAGGGGGGTTTGGGTGTCCTCTCCCAATGGGGTCTTGAGAGGCAGTGCCCCCAATCTGGGAGTCCAGGTGGTCAAAGGCCCCCAGCTAAAAATGCTTACACTCCTAAAAAGCTGCTCCTAGTGTTTCACTGGATTATAAAATAAACCAAAATAATCATTTGGAAAACAAACTTACCAAAACTGTTCAACTTTACTTCAATAATTTCACAATATTTATTGCCATGTCAATTTTTTTATTGATGCTTAAGTTATTTCATGTGCATGTCAGTGTTCACATCATAATTAAGTCAATAATTTCTCAGTTTTTGCAGCAAATATATTATGCTTCTCTCTTTTCATAACAAATTTGTAAAATCAACACCCAAGTACATCAACTACATACAAATATGCCCATACATTCACTTGTCTTTTTCTTCAATGGACACAACCTGTTGATATGCTAGCTGAGCTCTTTTTGCGGCTTTGGCAAAGATTTCTTTAGCCTTCCTTTATGTCACCACTGACTTTTTTTTGCTCAATGTGCAATTGTTTCTTTTCCTTCTGAATGAGTCTTTTTCATTTCAAGCTGGTGCTTGTATTCGCTACATGCAGTCCACATATTCTGAGAGATCTGTTCTCTCATGCAAGAAATCTTTCTTCTTATAGTAATTAACTGCACTTTTTCCAGATGCCTTCTAAGCTTAAATTTTTCCATATACAGCTTCTTTTGTAGGTGCTGTTCCAAATTCTTCTAACCGCAATTACCATAATCTTTCCTGCAGAGGTCACAAAATGCCAGTCCTCTAGCATTGTGTTTTCTTATAAACTGACCAACTAAATTTTCGTCAACTTTTCACTCCAGCCATTCCCATTTCCATATATTTTTGTAAAACTTTTATCTAAACTCTTTGTGTCATGGTTTCTCTCAACAACTCGGGATGCCATGTTTTGAAAGCATGCTTCTTCTTTACATTGCTATCAGTTTCCACTACACGAAGATTCATTGGATAAATTTAAACATTATACTAATCAGAATACTCTTTATGAGAGTTGTGTGTTAACTAATATATGGAACAAAGAATTTACAAGGGTCGCTGCAGAATGGAACCAGACATACCTTTTTAAAAAACCAGATCGGAGATGATATAAAAAACAAACTATATCAAGAAAAATCTGATTCGAGTCAGGAGAAATGCGGAATTCCACTATAAAGTGGAGAAAAATCATGCCTGTAATATGCTGGCTGCTGGTTGCGTTAGAGGGGTGGCAGTTCTTGAGGGGTACTTTTGAATACAAACTTGTCTTTGCCAAGGGATTCTGGCTGTAAGAAGCAGGTGGCTGCTGGTCACGGGGCCATTAAAGAGGGCGGCTACTGTAGTTTCACATTAAACACTTCATTAATTTTGGGTTTGTATTTTGACACACCCCATGGTGTTTGAGTGGTCTAAAGTACTTGCCTTTATTATATATCACTGACATTTCACCTCTCTCTGTATGAGTTTGAGTCTTAGCTCCTTCAATGTGAGTATGTGAGAAAGCTTGCCAGCAGCTTCCCAATGGTTGGTGTTTCTTCATCCACCGAATATAATAGTTGCTATGTATAGGAAATCATGTGTTGAAAAATGGCATTAAATACAAAACCAACCCTCATTTATTGTAGCGATAACTTGAATACAGAGTAGCTCCCATGAACAGCATTAAAAGGAGAGAGAGTGGGGAGGGGAGGAGAGAGAGAGCACTAAACTGAACCCACTGGAACCTGTTTATAATGGAACAAAGAGAGGATCACCGAATTTTGTTGCCTGTGGACAGTCCTCTTTTCCACGGAAAATAAATCATAACTATCCTCTATGGGTAGGTGTACACTATAGAGAATAGTCTACTTTTGCTTTTTGGTGTATTTCACTTTTTCAGGTTGGTGTTTATTTTACTATATACACCACTCTCTCGATAACTCGTGCCTTGATAACTCACAAACCTGCTTATAACGCGTCGGGTCAGGAGTGGATCCCATTTTTTTTAAACCAGAAAATAAAAAAATTGTAGCTATATCTTAAAACTTGAAGAAAATCGCAATCAAAATGGGTAACTGAAACATTGATATATTGCTCATTTTATAGTTGAAAATGGTAGATATGAAATGGAAATTTTAATTAGCATTTTGAAATTATCAAATTATCAACTTTTAATAAGGAAGTCATATAAGTGGTTAAATTTTCTTTCCAAACGACATCCATAGTACATCGTAATTAAAAATATTCAAGGAAATTTCGATCAATGAAAATATCACTTATGCATAGTATAGGTAGTACATTACTACTTAAATACCAATAAAATAATTTTTGTTAAGTGAAATTTGTGTTTTAATTCCATCTTTTAGTTCCTCTTAAGTGTAATCATCATAAATGCAATGTGTACTTAAACATAAAATGTGTAAATCTACCATAACAGCTATGTCTGCAAGCATTTCTCTGATAACCTAATTAAGTGATGACAGTGTTTTGATCACTGACTTGCGGAAGTATTTGTTGTAGTACTGCACTGAATTAAAATCTGGCCTCCTTTGTATTATCACATTATGTCTTTTGTTTGAATCAAATAAAAAAGGTGGATTACAAGAAAATTTAAAAGGCATGCAAATCCAACAAACTTAAAATCTAGTGGCCCCAGTCATCGTTCAGGTGAACTCACTTCATGGATTAATCGAACATTGTTAAAATTATTATTGTGTATGTAACATCAACTACCTTAAATTAACCAGCTCATTCATAACTGTGATCAAAGACAGCAAGGCAACCAAGCGAGTTTCAGAGGATTCCTGAACTGGTGTGTGCGTGTGATTTGGATTTTTTTAAACGTAGCTTTAAAAAAAAATTCAGTCATATTGCTACGATGTCTGCAGTGTGGCAGTTTATAGTGATGTAAAACACTTAGGCATCATGCCACAGACATGTAGCATGATACCCCATCCAGTCATATGATTCTGATACCAGGCTGACCAGTCCTAACACTAACCTCATAATGCTGAGTGCCAAGCGAGGCAGCTGTTAGTACCGTTTTTAGAAGTCTTTGGTATGACTCATCCAGGGATTGAACCCACAACTTCCCGCATCTGAGGTGGATGTTCTAACCACCAGGCCACCGGAGAAGTCTCCTGAACTGGCACTAAGAGATATCCTCAAGGATGATAAGCTTCACTATTATTTCCAATGAAATCACGACGTCAATAATGTACTAACTGAACAAATCAAAAATTGAGTTTCACCATAGACAATAGCCTCACGAAATAAATGACACCTGTTTTTGAAAAAAAAAAGGAATCTTGTTTGGTGGTGTATCAACAGTTAGTCTAGTTCCCTGCTAACAAACTACCGATATGGCAGGATAGTATTAAATACCAATCCGAGAACCAGACTTATCAACAAACAAAAAGCAGTGCCATAATACACAGGTGTTTTCGCGTACATGTGATGGTTGTTCAAACCAGCTGGAATGATGTTTCACATGTTGGACATTTTGAAAATAAAAGTGATTTATACAGAATAATGAACAACTTCATTAGAAAAAGCATGTTATTAACAATTATTATTGGTGTGATTGTAAAACGAGGATTCAGTCATTAAACAGCCCAGTCCCCTACCCCCCTTGTGGTTTACTTGATGTTTAAGTGGATATTTTGCATTTTTGGAGGTCTCTCTGTAACTTGTGCCCTCACTTATAGTGCGGTCAATGTTTGTGGACCCCGCTGTGTGCGAGTTATTGAGAGAGAGGTGTATAACAGTATGCAAATTAATTTTTATTCCCAAACCAATGCATTATGTTTATCAAAATATAAACCAGAAAAAAAATCACATAATATTGTTGAATACATTATGTGATTAAATGTAGAATTTTATAAATATCCATTACCTATGAGAATACCTCTTTAATTTTGTGTGCCATGAATCATGTTTGCATATTTTCCTTCATAGATGGTTAAAAAATTTATTATTTCTATGATGACTGGGTACCTCAATACAGCATTTCTCATATAAGCCAAGCGGTCCAGCCTGAAATGAATTTTGAAGGCGGGTGGGGCATATTTTTCATCAAAGGTATCTTTGGCAACAAACATTTGACATAACTTTGTAAACACAGAGTAGAAGTGGATATCATCAGGCACTTGCTTAACATTGTATAAAACATTGGTCATTAAACCAGTTTCTTAACCAGAAGAAGAGGTTTCATTTTTGTCAAATATACATTCACTTACCTTGTTGATTCTTTACCATGACTAGAACTGTTGAGCTTGAATCGTTTGGGCTGAAAATAACATAATAACAGGTTCAGTTGCATATACGTTAAGGAAACTTAAAAATGTACTTTATGAAGTGTTCAATATTCAATATTAGTACAAGGACATCACTTAATGTCCTAGATATGAAGTAAAGTGAATATATTATTGGTGATGATGAGACTAATACCATCCTTAATTTGATGAGACCACACTCACTGTTAAGAAACAAGTTAAACTTTATTATTTTTATGGATGAAGATCTTAAAGGCATCTCCATGTCAGTCCACCTTGAACTGTATTAGAAACAAGTTTGGAGGTCAGTCTAGGTCATGTGACTTATTCATTTACACAAACATGGTCTCTTACAACAAATGAAAATGCATTAGATTGGGATGATACATGCATGCACAAGTCTGAAAGTCTTACCATACATGTGCATGCTTCTGGGCCATAAAATAATAAAGCACTATGTTACAAATTAGTAACAGATAATTTGTGATAATGTCAAGGAAAGAGTATTACTCTTCTGAAAGATCTTTAAATTATAATTACACAATTGAAATAGTCTATAATTCTAACATTAATTGACCCCATCACAATAAAAAAATATTTCAAAATCATGAAGAATTCTGACTTTTAGTCATTTACTCCAGAGAATTGTATTTCCAGTGCCCCTAACAACTTCCCTATATTACTGGATGCTGACCCACTTCCAGCAATTTTAGAAAACAAATCCACATCTTTGGAATCCCCCCCCCAATGTTTTAATACCAAGGCTGTCACACAACAGAGCTTGAAAACTGATCTGAAGACAAAACATAAAGACAGAGAAGAACAGATGGATGGACAAAGGTAACATGGTATATCCCTTGCCCACTCATGGTGGGGTAGATATAACAAGTCAATTGCCAATTTAAGAGTACTAGTGCATTTCTTACGGGTTGACTATTGGGAATAATCTTGCCATTGAGCCTCAACATGGCTCTGTGTGCTGTTTCTGCATCAGCAAAATCAACAAAACAATATCCAGCTGGAAGCCTGCAGAAGACACAAAAGAGAAGTACATTAATTGTTGTCAAGGGCAGAGTTAGATGTAAACTATCAAATAATGCATAAATGACCACACAAACCCCTTTCCATGCACTCTTTTGTCAATAATGACCACACAAACCCCTTTTACAAATAACTCTTGCAATGAGCAAGCAATCTCATAGGTCTCGTGTCTTGCTATTGCAAATTACACAAACATTGCTTATGTTTTTTTTAAGATACACATAAATTACTTGAGTAACAATTATGTCAGCCTCTACAGCAGATGATTTTACTTCATGCCTCTTGTAAATCAGCTCATCATAGAGAAACAGCAGTGAAAAGACCTAGCTGCATATTTACAAAAATCCTAACAAACGGTATACATTCATTTATATGTCGAGTCCAACTGCAAACAACATAATATACATAACATTCGCATAATACACTGGCAGATCAGGGTCTATGGTGTTCATTCTACTGATTATTTCTAACATACTGCACAGACCAAGACCAGCCAGTACATTATGCAATGTAAAGTCTGAATCTGTGCAGCTTGCAGTTAGGCACACACATCTTATGAGTATTTATGGTTAGTGTCCACACAAACTCTATTTAATTTTGATATTATATAATTAATAAACTACTTTGAATCATGCTATCATTTGTAGGCAACAATTTTCATGGTTTCTAATGGTGAGCTAGACCATGAATTACAAGTCACAGCAAAACATAAATCAGACTGTTACTAAGTGTCCCCCCACCTCAGTAAAGCATCTGTTTTTGTTGTATGATAAATTTATTATGAAAGATCAGAAACAAAGAAAGCTGACTGATAATGATTTAATTCACGTATAAAATTTCATTAACTTAAGAGCTATGTTTTAATGCAATGACACTGATTCTAAAGAAAAAATATGAAATTAACATTGGTTGGTCTTTCTTAACTTCACCAAAGACACACTGCACCCATTTATAACAATTAATGCTCAGTGTAACTGTACACAATCCAATGAAATTAGGAAAACATCTGAGTAAGGCGACAACACTAAAATTAAAATTATATACTATTAAACACTGTAACATAGGCATGTGAAAACAATTACTGTGTCGGATTGAAATATTAGTTATTTGATGATTTAAAAAAATATTTTTACTGCATTTTTGATTCTGTTTATTACAAGTACTATAACAATGAGCACATTGTTATTATCAAGCCTGTTAAATACATGTAACTTACTGCTGAATAAACATTGCGATGTTTCACAAAGCCTATTTTTTAATGTCTCAGATGACAACAAAGCCAATTTTAATGTGTCTCAGATGACAACAAAGCCATTTTAATGCATTTCACATGACAACAAAGCCCATTTTAATGTCTCATATGATAAAAGTCATTTTAATGTCTCTGATGACAACAAAGCCATTTTAATGCATCTCAGATAACAAAAAGCCCATTTTAATGTGTCCCAGATGACATCAAAGTCCATTTTAATGTGTCTCAGATGACAACAAAGCCTATTTTAATGTCTCATATCACAACAAAGTCCCTTTTAATGTCTCAGATGACAACAAAGCCATTTTAATGCATCTCAGATGACAAAAAACCCATTTTAATGTGTCCCAGATGAGAACAAAGCCCATTTTAATGTGTGTCTCAGATGATACCAAAGCCCATTTTAATCACATGTTGTCATATAATCTATTTTGCATGAATTAGCTTATGGCTTCAGATCTACTGAACCTGTGTGTTAGAGTGCATCTCCACTGACCTCCCTTTAACCAAGCAATAGCTCATGTGTTAGTGTGCATCTTCACTGACCTCCCTTTAACCAAGCAACAGCCTGTGTGTTAGAGTGCATCTCTACTGATCTCCCATTAACCAAGCAATAGCATGTGTGTTAGAGTGCATCTCCACTGACCTCCCATTAACCAAGCAACAGCCTGTGTCAGAGTGCATCTCCACTGACCTCCTATTAACCAAGAAACAGCCTGTGTGTTAGAGTGCATCTCCACTGATCTCCCATTAACCAAGCAATAGCATGTGTGTTAGAGTGTATCTCCACTGACCTCCCATCAACCAAGCAATAGCCTGTGTTAGAGTGTATCTCCACTGACCTCCCATTAACCAAGCAATAACCTGTAAGTTAGAGTGCATCTCCACTGACCTCCCATCAACCAAGCAAAAACCAGTGTTAGAGTGCATTTCTAGACCTACCAACCCTGACAAGTTCATCTCAATAAGGCAGGTTTTTTTCTTCTCCAGTTTTCAGTAAGGTGTAGCAAAATATCAATAACTGCTACTGTAAAGCTGGGAAACATAATTAAAAGTTCAATGCACCAACAATAAACATTGTATTCACCTGAAAAGTTTGTAAAGTACATGTAGACGTTATTTACCACTAGTACAGTTGCACAAACTCTAGTTCCAAACCCTATGCAGCTCAGTGGCTTGTTGCTATCTCTCAACATGACGTAATTCTTGGAAATTCTTCACCATTTCACATGACGACAGTAGTCCTACATGTAATACCTTGATGCTGATATTTATGTTGTGGGCGTTGAGGTCATACAGCCTAACTAATGGCATTGTGTAGCATGTTTTGATGTCCACTAACATCATTACAAAAGTCAAATTTTCAGGTATATTTCACACAACTGACAACTAAAATAACGACGCTATTCTACAAAGTAAAGTCATAATGTTTTAGTCAGATTTTACTTACTCTGATGTCTTTTGTCTAATAAATTCAAATTTTCACAAAAGAAATGGATCTGTTTTCAAGTTTTGTTGGCCTACATTTCAGTTGGCTGGAAAGCGATGAAAGCCGGGAATGCCGAAATCGGATTAAGTTGAAATATTATTCTTTAACGAAACAAGTAAAAATATATTATGCCTATTGGAACTGTAAGCACTGGTTCATTTCGTTCAAGAAATATATCTCCTACATGAACCTACTTAAACTTACCTCGACATACCTCGACTACCGTTGCATTGCAACAAATTCAAATGGATGTCAATGGAACGTGACAATGCATCCATCTGCTAGTATCGTATTTTCATTCCTCCAGGATAAAGCCAGCACAGTAAGTATATTAATTACACATAAATAAGTGGAAGAGTGTTGATAGAGGCTGCCAAGTGTGTGAGATGTTCCTGAAACTTTGATTACTCATTCCGATGTCAATGACATCTGAACACACTATACAAGGCTGTTATTTGGTTAATAAGACATAGCACTAAAACAAAAACAACATGTGCTATGTCTTACATTGTAGGACTAAAGACAACAGCAATCATATCTCCTGCAACATGACATATTCAAATTGGGACGTGATGTCCAAAAGATGTAATTGTGTCCTTTCCAGCTTTTATTCATAAGAAACTTAATTTCAACAGAACTGTTTATATATATAAAATATAAGAGCTTTGTTTTAAAAGAGGCTTAGTTTGCTGTCACTGGCTTTGTTGTACCACCTAGTCTGTAAACGTCAGGAACTTCATGTTTTGACAGTGATCTTTAAGGATGCTTAAACAATCTATTAAAATATAGTCTTACTTACAGCTGTGCAAATGGACGTTGGCATGAATAACTTACCAATTAAACTAATGAATGCAATAGGCATTAAACCTTCTTGCTTGAAAATGCTTGGAAATGCAAGTTGGCATTATCTTCTACATTATCATCACTCAACATTTATGATGTCGATTCATTCCATCAAGAAAAAACTAAATCAAATTAATTATCCATGCATACATACATTTACTAAAACAAACTATGGTGTTTGATATCCCAGATTTGCATGATTTACATACAAAGAAGAAAAAAAAAGTTACAATTACTTTGAAGATTCCTGTTTGGTATGTTATATTTTATGGAAACTAAACTAATAAATGTTTTTCTTTTGCTAAATACTGGTGTTACATCAGATAAAAGTGGAAACTAGTGGTGTGCATGCTAAATGAGGCATTTAAAAAGTTTGGAATATATATTTGCTTCTCTGAACCTGTCAATAAACTTAATGCAGATTGATAGACAAAATAACATACTATACAATGATGCACACAGTACATTAGACACATGCAGACAAGATAACATAGGTAAATAACAATGATGTAATAAAAAAATCTGACTTAGAAAACCTTTGCAGATGCAAATTTCTGCTTATCATACAATTTTGAAGTATTTTCATCATCTTAAAGATGGCCATGAATGAAGATGACCCATGTTCTGGAAGACTGCTGTTTGTGACTGGTGAGCAGAAAGTGTCTGTTGTGAAGAGGGCACCTGCTGCTCAGTACATGGTGCTGTTTTTAATTATAGTAAGGAACTATTTGAAGCTCAAGAAGGTTTGTACAAGATGGGTCCATCATTTGTTTATCACTGATCAAAAACAGACCAGGATTGAAATCATCAAATAAAATAGCTAATTGCCAAATATGAAAAGAGTGACCAGAAATATCTGAATGAGATCAAAACAGGTGATGAAACAAGGATTTATGTTTCTAAACTCAACTCACAATAAAATAATGATGTAAGAATTGGAGAAAACGTGCAGACACCACACACTATTCAATGTAGTCAGACTATAAAGAGAGTTTTTTTTATGCATCAGGTACCTTTGACTGACTGGCCTTGTATCACTGTACAATTTTACTTTGTAAAAGTTTTGCCAAAAGCCATGGAACACTACCTAAAGACCCATCTATATTCCTGTACCTGAGGTACCTATCTACTCGATGACAATGCCTTGGCACATAAAACAAAAATCCACCATCCTGATAGATGGAACATGAAGAAGCACAGCATCCCAACTTTACCATGTTGTCCATACAGCCTGTTATCAAAGATTCATTGATTGGCTGACAAGCTGAAAACTGACAGTCAGTTTAAGTGCAGCTTTCCAGTGTATGAACAACATACCAAATTAGTGAATACAAATTGGCATTTACTAACTGGATAATCCAACTAAAAAAGCCTGTAGAAAAGCATGGGGATTACTATGACGTACTGATAAACAATGATGAACTTCAATGTATAGTGCATCAATATTCAGAACTTTTCAAATTCACCTTGCATTTGAATGTCCGTGACAAACAGTGATGACACTCACTCTCGATGCAAATGCCACCTACCGTAGTTCAGGGTACATATTTCCTACTTGTTCCCCAATTTTTCTTCTATAACCAAATATTTTTTCATACTCATCATCATCAGGGCTCCTAGAAAAAGTTTAAATTTGGTTTAATATCTAGTCATTCCTTTTTTGTGGAGTATCAATTTTCATGGATTTTGTGGTTAAAACTACAAATTTACAGACTCAATTCTGCATTTAATATATTCTAACAAAAATAAAAATGTTAACACATAAAAATGTGAAAATTGAAACCCATGCAAATAAATTCACAGCATTTTTTGCTGAGTTTCGAAATAACTTCTATTATCATTGTCAAGTACCATATTTCATGTATTTTTTCATACCTATAATTTTTATGTACACAGTCCAGTTATCAAAATAATAATTATTTAAATGTAGCATAATTTTTTTTATACATATCACTTTATATTTTTTGAAAAAATCCATCAAATTATTGGACATAAAATTTCTACTAAGAAGATTTACATTTGCGAAAAAGATCAAAAATACTGTATTTCTATTTTGTTTTTTCAAAAATTAATAATTAATTGTTGGTGAGAAAATGCAATGATTGATGCATAAGCATGTAAGCATGGGTGCCTGCAGCATAGGTCAAGGGGGGTCACATGACCCCCCTCCCAAATCATACTGCAAACATATATATATATATATATATATATATATATATATATATATATATATATATATATATATAGATATATATATATATATATATATATATATATATATATATATATATATATTCTGACAAGTTTAAACATGCAAATGAAGCTGAAAATGTCACATGATTCAGTTCAAAACACTAAGTAAATATCAGCTTTAGTTTCAGATTGATAACATTACTAACTCTCCCAGCCGTGACTGACTGACCCCCTCCCCCCACAAAAAATCCTACATGTGCCCAAGCTCTCTTATTGTCGTTACAATATTTACTGGTGTTTATTAACAAACGGACAAAGGACTTCACAGACCATACCTATAAGTATTATTCCTAATTAGTTCTCCTTATGAAGTCTGTCACCCCTTTGATGTTTTCTTATACAGCAAAAATGAAAACTCAGTACATGCTAAAGTGAAGACCACAGATCATTGGTCATCTAGTCTTATTGTTTCATTATAGTCACACAAACAAAAAATATAAAACCTTTGTCATTTTCCATTGTAAATTTGAAAATCATGGACTTCATTAAATTGATTTGTATATTTATATATACATATACAATCTTATAAGTGCTTGTTCTGTTTTCACTTGGATATAATTAACATTTTATTGCAAATCTATTCTATGATATACCCAACTATTATCTTTATTGGTGAGTTTGGATAACAAGTAATGCGTATGACCACTTGTTCTTATTATATCGGCTGTATGGCCAGCAGCTTCAATAACACACTGACAGATTTTCATTTCGCTACTGGAAGCCTCACTGATTTGACCTCTTCTGTCCATTCTTGCTCTCAACTGGATAACCAAACAACTAAGCATGTTTAATCACTGTGTAAATAACACTGCATAGCCATGTGGTTGTCGTGACAATGTACATCATAATTGTTGATTTAACGGTGTTTATTGATAATGGAATATAGTAGTGTTGTAAGACATGAGGATTATCACAATTGTCAGATAACTGAAAATAGTCCTTTTTCTCTTTGCAAAAGCTACAAATAAAAACCACCCTGAATAAATATCGTCTTGTGCACTGAACAAATTTTGTTTTGTCTCTCTTTCTCTCTCTCACACACACGAGTGCACATGCATTAAAACATGATTTTAAGTTCTTTATTTTTATAATTGCAATTTGATAATGAGATTATTGTTGCTGCAAAAAATACAAATTGCACTTAATTTCTTGACAAAGTGGAATCATACCGTTGCATAAAATTTAGCAATAAATAATACCCATAACTACTACATATTCAAACCATCTTAATCATTTTGCCAACATTAAACAACATAACAACTACATATGCTATAAATGCATATGAACTTGCACACTGAGACATAATTCTCTCTCTCTCGTTCACTAATAACAACAATCTTTTTGGGTGCTTTTATTTTTATTGTAATTAAATTCTAGAGTTGACAGCAGAATGAGACAGAAAATATACGCTTACTTTGTACATTTGTACCATTAGGTTGTCGAGTAGCATGTGTTCCGTAGAAGTTGTTGAGGTACGATCCTTTTTTTTTGTACACGGTCAGTACCACCAAATGATACTTATTTATTTTACATATAATTTTTTGTGCACTGAAATTAATAATTATTTTTAAGTGCACGAAAAATTGCATGAAATACAGTACTTGCAAAGCTACAGTGGCAAGCCTTGCAACATAAGTGATTTTTAAGTGGATTACTTTGAAATCTTTGATATTCTTGTGCAACTTAAAATTATCAAATTTGGTAAAAACAATATTTTCTTATCCGAGTTCAATGGGTTTGATAAAAGTCCACTCATACTTGTTTGTGTTATCATGCTCATATGACAGAACAGCTACTTGTACAAACTTTTGACCTTAAAATTAACAACCAAGTGCAGACTGTCAACTTGTTTACTGGAATGCAATAAAAATTCACTTGAATACAGCGTTGACAGGCTCAATGAAGTATGAAAAGTCAATCAATGATGCCTGTCTTGACCACAAGGTCTGATTTTCAAAACCCCTTCGCAAACGTTGCAATATTTTGTGGGTCAAATCCGTATCGTTTTATTCAGAGCCAATTAAATACTGCAAGAAATGTTTTTGTGGAAACATCACGTCAATGTTACCATTCATGCTTTTGTTGTTGTTGTTGTTCTAGGGTTTAACACCATTTTTCATGCAAATAACACCTCTCCGATTGCCCACTGATGGCTGCCTATTCTTGTTACAAAGTCTGGTCCCATCATGAGGATCACACAACCATATAAAGATGTGTTGTGGGTCAAATCTGTATCGTTTTATTCAGAGCCAATTAAATACTGCAAGAAATGTTTTTGTGGAAACATCATGTCACTTTTACCATTCATGCTTTTACTGTTGTTGTTCTAGGGTTTAACACCATTTTCACGCTAGCTGAGCCTTACCATTCATGCAAGAGAGGTAGTTGTAGAATTTTCAAGAATGCTAAAAATTGGAAGTAAAATAAACACCATTTTTAATCACAACCAGTTACCTAATTTTAGTGTTTTTACAAAACCTGTTTCAATATGGCCGTCCCTTCAAAAGAAATAGCCATATATATAAATATTTTCAGGACAGCCATCAAGACAGACATTTTGCAGCTGATCTTTAATTGGGGACATCTATATATTACAAGAAAGAAATTATAAAATATCTCTGCATTCTTTTGCTGGATTCTGAGACATGATAGTATGATACTGCTACATTTATTTATGAAACCTGGCTGAAAAAGAATTTCCAGTCGTCCAAGATTCCTTTAAGACCAGCTCTATACAGTAAGAAGTGTTTGAATCAGAACTCCATGCTGATACAACCATATCATCAAACTATTGTTATGACTCTATGGTCTTAAACTATGTAACAGAAAGAAGCAACAAAAAAAAACCCAAACAAATTAAGTAAAATCAACAATAATCCTATATGATCTATCACAAACCCCAAAGAATAGAATGTTGCAAATGAATTCCAATAATCCTGAATGTCGTCATGTACCACAATCCAGAATGTCTTTGAATCCATCCTCAATACCTCAATAATACCAGAGTTGTATTTTAGTCCAAAAAGTCAATATTCAATTTGTACTGCCAATGAATAATTTGAATAAATATTTCTTCAAGAATTGTATCTTAACACAACTATAAGCTTTGATCACAGATTCTCAAAGACTGATATTAAATCAGGAATGAATTTACCAACTCCTTCATATACATATTTCACTTGAACTAAGACCAGATCTTGAACTCAAATCTAAGTAAACATCTTGTTTATTTCTAAGAATCATGACAAAAATCATACACAACATATGACAATTGTCAGGCAAGCCAAAACTCTACTCACACTCACTAAGGTCATGGCAGCCAATGTAGGTCTGATCGGTACCATTTTCAAACCAACAGGATATAATTTTAATGAAAATCCCCACCTTACTATGGCTACTATGACTAGCCATTTTGGAGAAGTAGAAAAAACACAATTTTCAAGTTGGCCACCATTATGATCACAATACAGGTATAATAAAGTGATATGGACAGCGTTCTTTTGCATACCAGGGCCCACCAACGTGGAATGAATTGCTCACTGAACTTAGACACAAAGACACAGTGATCCCATTCAAGAGTGCTCTCAAAACTCACTTATTTCTACTACCAGAACAAACTTGAAGACCTAATAATGTTTTCTACCTTAAATATTCTCATCATGTTTTTTTATGTTTTCTAATTTCATAGTGTTTGTTTTTGTAATCATATAATTATAGGTTTTTTATCTTATAGGTGTTGTCTAATGTTGTAAAGCGCTTAGAGCTTCTAAAGATTAGGCACTATACAAAGTCCTCATTATTATTATTGATATTATTATAATCATCAAATTTCATGTATGGCAACAACATATCATATGATGTCTTCTAGTGAAAAAAACAATACGGATATGACCACCTGTTCAGGAGGAGTGACAAAAAGTTTTAAGATGGCCATGGTGGTAGCCATATTGGATCTTGTGTACACCATGTTCATTTAAGACTAAGCAGACATAATAAAATGAAAATCCAATTACAATATGATCATGTGTTAAGGAGGTGTAGTGTTAAGATTGCCCACATGGACACCAATGTGTCTGAATCAGCTATTTGTGGGAAAACATTTGCATTTTGAACCAAATAGTCACTGGCATGAATATGGATGATAAGTTTTTTAGATTAGTAGGAGTTGTACTAACAAATGTATTCTGATTGACAGGCAGATGGATGATAGACAACACACAATTGCATGATCTCTTCTGCTGTGTGACCAGTAGGGCTAATAAATTTAGGAATAACTTGCTGAGTGTAAAGCCCACTTCAACCACAAGGATATGATTTAAGGGCTGAGGTCCTTTTTCATGACATTCACTGGGAAAATGAGTTGTTCTCTTGATCCACTATCTTTAACCATGTGCATCACGTAATACTTGTAAGCACGGACAAATCTACCATGGTCTCTTATCTCGACATCTGTCAAAGAGAAAGTGCAAATAACACCTCTCTGATTGCCCATTGATGGCAGCCTATTCTTGTTACAAAGCCTGATTCCATCATGAGGATCACAAAACCATCTAATCTGCACTGGAAATAATTTGTCACTGAAAGGGCATGTAACTTGCCCACCCTGCACACGTAAGATAATGCTGTCAGGTCTATTCCAGTCGAAGTTGGCTATTATGTTTGACAGATCTTTATCGTGGCTGATATCTCTTCTGCCATGATGCCTAAAAGTGTCGCATATCATGGAGTGGTAGAAAGACGTTTTCTATTTTCTTTCCTCTCTCAATGATAATTTTGTAGCCAGAAAGTGTATGATAGTTTATATAGTCAAGAAGTAGAGAAAAAGGTTCTGGTAATTGCTCAACAAGATAATTAAAATCAAAATGAATGATTGTAGTACTTGGAGGAAGATATAATGAGCAAAGTGTAAGAATTCTGTCTATGGACACAAGAACAGCTATAGCCTGTAATGTATTATTAAAATTAAACTGGTTGTGAGGAGTTTGTTGTTTGATTATTTCTTGAAAAGTTGTTGCAGGCTATTAAGCTTTTTTGATTCACTCTCTATCCTTTTATTTAAAAAATGTCTCCTGACGGCAACCAGCTACTCAGTAAGTATAAGACTAAATTCATTAATAATTGCCTTAAACCTCAAAAATTCTATTGTATCATGGTGTCAGATGAATTCTCTTTTTGTTCAATTTTGAGCATGCATGATCTTTGAGGACTGGTCTGCTGCTCCATTTGTGGTCTGGATCAAACTAGTTTCTTGCCAGTCATGTTGTTGTTGTAGGGTTTAACGCCATTTTCAGCACACGATAGGCTATACATGGCGGCCAGTATCAGTGGTGGAGGAAGAACCTGGGAAATCCCCGGAAAGAACCACTGACCCTCGTGAAGCTACTTGCAAGCTTTCTCACATACCCACATTGGCCGAATCCAAGACTTGAACCTATGCAGACAGAGGTGAGATGGCAGTGATCCATAACGGAGAGCGCTTTAGACCACTCGGGGCCCCTACTTGCCAGTCATGTAGGGTTTCTAATTTGTCATACTGCCACTGATTACATGAGCTTTCAACATCACTCTCTATTTGGGTTACTGCATGTATAGGTTTGGGATGCATCAAGAATGTAAACTTGGTCTTGTCCTGTGGCCAGGTAATATGTTTGATTACAGATTAAATTCATGATGGGTTTCTTTTCTTTGTATAACATTTCTTTTCAAGGAGTTTTACATAATTCAAAAAAATTTCACTTGCAAAAATTATTTTTTAAAATAATAGTGAGACCCTTAAGAACCATAAACCACTGAATGTTTTTGGTTTACTAAGGTTTATGCAGATGTGAATAATAGTCTCTTTCTAAGCACTTATTTGACAAGAGAGAGAGAGAGAGAGAGAGAGAGAGAGAGAGCAATTTTGAAAGAATCAGTCTGTGTAAGAGTGCACAAAATGAATAATGCCATTATTTTTTAAATTTTATTTTAAATACATTTATTTTAATTAAGAATAAGCGGAGCAATATAAATTCCTACTGAAAATCGTATCCTTCGATAGGAAAAAAATACAGTTGCTCTACACATAAATAGTTGTCATCATAAGAAACATCAGAGGAATGTGATACACTTTTAATAACTTTAAAGCAAGTCCCTTGGAATTATGAATGACACTCCACAATGTTTAAATAGTCTGTAGAATTCATTATGTTCACAGCTCAAATGGTTGGCTTGAAGAAAGCAAAGAGCATTGTCGGTTGTTTCTTACATCGTTCTTTAATAATACGACTCGAGTTAATGATTCCATTTCTTGTGCTGTAGCTAAATAAAGGTCATCCTTAGCAATCGTGAAGTTTAAAAACAAAATCTCACTGTAAGATCTAACACTTCAGGTGATGTCATATCACTACAGGTTGGCTCACATTATACATTCTCATCATCATACAGCACTTTCATCACTGGCGTGATTGCTTTCAGGAAACAACAAGTTTACTCTCACATTAATCAGAATATTGTCGAAAATAAATAGTAAAAAGGTGCTCAGGGTCAAGGTCCAGTCATAATTCAAAAGTCAATGGAATACTGTCCTCATCATCATCCTCACTTGTGCATCATTGTCTGCATTAACAAGGGAAGCAGACAAGTTCCATGACTTTTAGAATTCTACTGTGTCTGCCCCCATTGATAAGGCAACAATGGGAGGCTACTTTGTCTGCCCCAGTGATAAAGTTATCAAAAGGGAGTCTACTTTGTCTACTCCCAATGATAAAGCATCAAAGGGAGGCTACTTTGTCTGCCCCACTGACAAAGCACCAAAGGGAGGCTACTTTGCCATTGATAAAGCATCAAAAGGAGGCTACTTTGTCTGCCCCATTGATAAAGCATCAAAGAGAGGCTACTTTGTCTGTCCCCATCAAAGTGAGGCCACATGTCTAGTTAATAAAGCCCTAATATTCAATTTAAATAGAAACAATGTTCGACTGAACATGTATACAAATGAATAACATCAATCACAATTTTAAATGGGCTTACTGACAAGCATTTAGTTATTAATAAATGTGATTAGACTTAAAACCTTTGTATAATGATAAGACTTAAAATTGGCCTCTTCTCAGTTCTAATCTCTGTTGGTACACCTGGTTGTTTAACCTCACATGACCTTGAAACATGTTCTCGGTCTTCATCTCACAGATCAGACCACTACAGTACCTGTTAACTGTAATTAATCTGTTCCAGAATGTGTCAGGAATTAAGCATCTAAAATATATGTTCAAGTTTGAACTGAGTTTTGGTTTTATGGGTATTTTCAAAGCATAAAATTGAATTTTGGATCAAATTTGTTTCAGTATTCAGAGTTGAGTGGTTTAACTTTACTGGGGAAAGATATTAAAGGTGGAAAAATTAAGGGCTAAACAAATCAACTTTTGTCATGAGGGGATTCAGGTATACTGAGATTTCAGTTTGCCGGAGTTTCACTGCAATAAGCATAAACTGTGTCAACAAATGCTTAGCCTCTTCAAAAGCAAGTATTTAATCGCAATATTTCTTTTGTAACTGGCAGATAATAAGCACTGAAAGCTTGAGATAGGTTTGTACTTAACTTTAATATATTTTATGAAATAGGGGAGAAGGAAGCAGAATAATAATTAAAGAAAGCCATCTGATCTCCTTGTTGAACTACACCTGTTACAGCATTTTGACTTATGCAGACATCAAAGATCACAATCTGACACTGGAGCATTTGATTACAAAATCAATGGGTCATCTTTCTCAGCCAAATGCCTGTCCTGTGATCGATGAATACATGCCAAGCCCTGGTGAGGAAAAAGTATAATCCAAGTGGACAAAAAGAGTAATCTGAGCAGAAAAAGAGTAATCCACATATAACATGATAAAAATTCAATGAGCATGTCGTGTACATAATGATTTACTTACTCGTCTGGACTTTTAACATCAATTACTGCTTCAAGTTTTCATATATAACACTTTGAGCTTTAAAAAGCAACAGACTCATTTTGGATTTCAAAACATTTTGTACACCAGTAGAGTACTAAGTGCTGGGTTATTAGAGCCTGGATCTAAATTCAGTTTTACTTTTGTTAACAATGCTGCATAATCTCTCACAGTCAGTATTAGAATGATAGAGAACCAATATTCCTTTTATAACCTGACAAAGAAGATGAAATTTATATCTTCCAGTTATTGTATCTTTTAGCTGGCAAATAAGAGGAAAAAATCAA
Source organism: Sinohyriopsis cumingii (assembly GCA_028554795.2). Taxonomy (NCBI): domain Eukaryota; kingdom Metazoa; phylum Mollusca; class Bivalvia; order Unionida; family Unionidae; genus Sinohyriopsis; species Sinohyriopsis cumingii. The sequence continues at coordinate 125,245,893 of CM068824.1, read as the reverse complement.
CTCTGTCCCCATGAAGTACATTGTCAGGTAGAGTGCCAATTTGATACTTCAGGAGTTCTCCTTCTAATTTATGAGCAGCCTTTCCTGCAGCAGTGTGCATCATATGACAACCTGATATGAACAATGATGGAGACATTTTTAAAAATTTAGAATGCAACTCATTTATGAATTCCAGTCATCACTGGTGCAGCATCAGCTGAAAACCCCATAGAGTTTTGCCAACATATATTTATTCAAAGCATTATCAAGCAAATAAAATATTGTTTTCTCCAGTGGCATCTACTGTTAATTCTGGTAATGAAAGAAGAGCACTCTGACTTTGCCCATTTCGTTGTCAAAGTCTCTTACACAGACTGGGTACAACTTTTTGTCATAATCACTACTCCTGTATGTTACAATACTAAACGGTCCAATTTCCATGGCTTCTGCATATTTAAGCGAAGTATCTTCTGCTAAACACCTAACACTATTAGATGATTTTTTTCTTGCACATGCATATTTTCTGCAACTCTGAAATCGGGAAACATATGTTTGAACAAAGGACCAATGTAGTCTTCTACCGCTAGGGTTAGTCCGTGTTCTTTTAAGAACATCGGTACAAAACGCCTCTGCATTTATAAAATTTGTGTCCACAATTTACTTTTGCTGTACAACCCCCCCCCAAAAAAAACCAACACAAAAACATAGTACTGAAGTTAGGAAAACGAGCCAATTCAAGGTTTCTTTCTTTTACCACGAGCAATGATTACAAGTTAGAAAACCAGTCTGTTAGAAAAGTGCATGTATGTCTACGGACAAGTGTACTCTTATATCGTAGTTACATAGAAGCCGTCTTTTCTAGAATACAGTCTGTGGGATTAATGGGATGTTAATAAAAATGAGAAAACAAATCATTAAAAAAAATTTGGAGGGGGGATATACTGAAAATGTGTAATCCGAATACATGTATGCATAAGGCGTAATTTAGTGGGAAAAAGCGTAATGATTATGCCAAAAGTGTAATGGTTGGCATGTATGTCGATGAGGTCAGAGCAACATGAAAAAGATCAACCCAAACTTGAGTTAAACCAGATGATCTATGGATGGGCAGACACTGCAACCGTCACACCCCTCCAAAGCTTTCAGTTGGGGGGATTCAAATAACTGAAGATACAAATAAATATATTGTCAAGAGACTAATGACTTCAACACCATTAAACATTTTTCAAAATTTAGAATGCAACTCCTTTATGAATTCCAGTCATCACTGATGCAGCATCAGCTGAAAACCCCATACAGTTTTGCCAACATATATTTATTCAAAGCATTATCAAGCAAATAAAATATTTGCAGTACTAAACGGCCCAATTTGCATGGCTTCTGCAAATTTAAGTGAAGTATCTTCTGCTAAACACCTAACAATATTTGTTCTTGCACATGCATATTTTCTGTAACTCTGAAATCGGGAGCAATGACTACAAGTTAGAAAACCAGCCTGTTCTCTCCTAACTAAGCCATATAACTGCTATAAATAGAAACTGAGGTCAAAACTGTTAGGAAAGTGCATGTATGTCTACGGACAAGTGTACTGTTATATCATAGTTACCCTGTTAGTTTGTTCTTGATAAGTTTGACTTGATTTGCTGGTTCTCCCATCTGATCAAAGGCCTGCATGATGAAAAACTCATCCATGTATGGCTCAAGCTGAAATTACAATTATAATAGGTATTAGAGTTCAAAAGCACACAGTTTCATAGCAATTTTATGTTAGTTGCTTACACACTGGTAACTTTATCATAAGTGCAATTAGCAATACAAAGTTCATATAAATAAAATGTAAATTTAATAAGCACATGTACTGTTGTTTGATGCGAATGCAAATATTATATTTGTCGTGAATGTGCCATTCTCTGGCAAAAGTCACTGAAAGTTGATGAATATAGTCCATCTGTACATGGTTGAGCGTGTATACCCTTTTATATAAATATAATTCTGTACTAAATTCAATGTTTTACTGAAACCTGTAGAACGGACATTATTTAAAATAATTACAGTGAGATTCCTTTACAGACATAAATCAGTGATTCTATGACCAAGCATTTTTTAGGGCAATGAAATGCTTCAACAATTCAAGGTTATTCTGGATAAAAAAAATTACATGTTGAAATTCAGCAGAATTTAAAATCTTGTTTAAAAGCTTTTTTAATTGTTGAAAAAAGCATTAAAGCAAGCAATACTTAATACATGTTGGATGTTACTACAAGCACTTTCACAAATAGTTAAACAATAAGGTTGTTGTAATGAAGCTAGAAAGTGAGTGGTTTATTTACGGTATTAAGAAAATCCCTCTTTCTATATATATCGTAATGTCAGCCTATTCTGCGTGTCAGGTGATTCTACGCAATGAGACATCATTTCTTTAAACATTTGATCACATGCTATTTTGGGTCAAAAATCCATTTTGTAGCCAGAAAGAACAATTGTACATTAATTAAGAAAAGTGACATTCATAAAATGTGCAAAAATATCCCACATTCTGACTCGAAATGCACATAAAAATGTGATTTCTAAATGGCAACGTGAAGACCCACTCCATGACCTTCTTGAACCTGTTACCAAGAAAATTTGATTTACTATGCATCTTTTAGAACCATACAAATAAATGCATTATATAAAAGATGGAAATATGTACCTTAAAACAAAACTGTATCTTAATCCAAGTTTCCAATTTTGCAAGAAGTTGTCCCACATTTACAAAATCATCTGCTACCCAACGTGTCTACTTCCTGCTAGAAAATAAATTATCAACAAATTCCCCGGCGTATAGTCTGTTTCTATATTCTGTAGTAATGTTTCCCCATCAACAAGATGCTGTAATCATATTACATCCTATTCATTGTTGTTTCTCTTCGACATAATAGCTTATTTTTCATAAAATGTTGAACTTTACTAACTTTTTTACAAGATTGGTTTAGTTTGCCTAATATCTCTTGCCATTTATTGGCATTTTTATGTTGACTTTTGTAAAACTAGCTATAAACCTGACCTAATTACTTGACTGAACTGCTGACAGAAACAGTCCAAAGTAATATATTTCGTTTTTATAGCCCGGTGGGTAAACATTATTTTTCAAAGCTATGCGCAGAATAGGCCGACATAACGCGAATCAGGAAAACAGGGGGGTGGTATCCTCTGTGTCCAAAATTAATATTATTTTGAACAGAATATTCTGGTGACAACTGTATCTTTTCAAATGGTAAGCACTGCCGTATTTTATTTTTGTCAATCGCTCGAATTAGGTATGCGTTTTGCTTCAATATTGGAAACCAAAAACCTTAGATGCACAGAAATACCCTACAGCAGTGTAGATGCACTGGCATGTTATGCATGGTGCCATGCATTCCTGGTTGTGTCTATTCAGCTGGCATTAATGCTTCACTATGCCATCTATGAATAGCTAATGTAATGTTTTATCTGGAACAATGAAATTAGGAGGAACAGTGTTCTATGAAGTCACCTGTGCATTTGCTTCTGTTTGCATGTTACATTGATCGTTTCAAAATAGTTAAGAAATTGTTTCAACTGAAAGTTGATAGTGAACTTTCCAAAAATAAAATAAAATGTAATCTTGCTACTCCTATCGGTTAAAATTAACTACAAATTACAATGTATAGTTTCAGCTGCTCTTTTAAAGTCATATGTCCAAAATACACTGCATATAACTCTCCATTCAAACATACACTTTCACACAGGACTACAATGACCATGAATATAATAATTTTACACATGTACAAAATAAATTTATAATAAACATAAAACACTTGATTTTTCAACTTGAAAAAAAAGTTTTGCTTAAAACCAATGTTAAATACATAATGAGAAATAGAGGACATAATTGAAATAAGCAAATGAAAACATAGAGATAGCACTTTCCGTTTTATTTGGTGTATATTTCTCCCTCCCTCTCTCTCTATATGTACATACATACTGGGTGGCATGTAGTGCAATGGGATACCACTCCGGTGGCCTAGGGGTTAGAGCGTCCGCCTCGGATGCGGGAGGTCGTGGGTTCGATCCCCGGCCGAGTCATACCAAAGACTTACAAAAATGGTACTAACAGCTGCCTCGCTCGGCACTCAGCATTAAGAGGTTAGTGTTAGGAGTGGTCCGCCTGGTGTCAGGATAATGTGACTGGGTGGGACATCATGCTTTATGTCTGCAGCATGATGCCCCAGCGCTAGACATCACTATAAACTGTCATACTGCAGACATTGTAGCGATATGACTGAAAAATTGTTAAAGCTACGTTATAAATCTAAATCACACACACACACACACACAATGGGAACAGAGTTCCTTTATTTTTTTTCATGTTCCCATACTTCTTTGTGCTTGGCATTGTCCCTCAAATCTTTATGTAGCACTACATTACTACATCACTATATATATATATATATATATATATATATATATATATATATATATATATTGCTTTTCTTGTTTTGCTTCCACTTTTCCCTACTATATTCAAAAGAAGTCACATGTCCCTAAAATTCATGATTAACTTGACCCGTCATAGTAATGATGGGCATAATGGACAAAATCACAGTGTTTAAAGTCAGGAAAGGCAGCTGTATCAAGATAAACAGGTAAAATTATGGTTTCAATCTTTAATTACATTTTAAACAAGTATGTTAAAACCAGTTTTTTTGTGGTGTTACTGTGAATATTTGACTGAAAAGAAATGCTGCAATGAACCAAGAATTATGAGACTAAGACTGTATTAACCATTTAAATTAAATCATTAATTAACTTCTGCATTAGCAGTGACAGTTACAACAATAATTTGCTAGCACTATGTAAACTCTAATTTTGCTAACAATGCAATAAAATATCTTGAAAAAATCGTACGGTTAATAGTTTGTGTATTATGTTGATATCTCAATGAAGGTGCATTTGTGTCGTTCATATATGAAACCTGCAACATTACAAAATTCAAATTGTGACTTTATGAACTGTAACTTTTGTTTCTAAATGAAACACATAATAGAGAAAAAAGAAATTGTGACTTTTTGTCCTATGACCTTCTGTCATACAACCTTTACACAGGCACTTGATTCTAGCGGAAACTAACGTGTACACTCACAATTAACATTAATGTTAATTGGTGAGTGTAGAGTTTAGTTTTCCCCTCAATCAAGTTCATGTGAACCTTTATTCATGATATCGCTGTTATTTTTTTTTCTGTCTATTTTTCAACCTGATGATTACGTTTCTTAAGTAAAATGAGGAAATGAGGCACAGCTGACAAAGAAGCCTAGAGATTTTACATCTCCCATCCACAGCGTTGGCGTTGGTGAAGAGGACATCATGGCGAGTTTTCTTTAAAAGCTCTGTGACAGTGAATGTTAGGCCCGTATCTTCACAGCAACATTAATGCAGCATGTATCCGTGGCTAGTACCGGAAGTCAAAAGCGAGAACCTTTGTTGTCTGGTTTCCTGATTAGTATATTAGTGTCAGCCCTAAGAGTGAAATTCGGAATATGCTGTCTCTTTCCGCAAGTAAAATAGCTTCGTCTATCTCGAAGTTAATCATAGTGATACTTAACGAATTGGTTGCGGACGAACATTTCGCTAAATGCGCGAAAAGTCTTACAATATTATTGACATTGAAAATAACAGTTGACGACACTTCAGCAATAAATGAATTACATGCATAGTTAAGCAGCAGCAGAGAGGGTGAACAGACCATAGAATTCCGACAAAACAAATAAAACAAACAAATAAATCATCTCGTAGAAAGGTCAAGATTTTACAAATGAACTTTTCCTTGAGATGTTTTATTTCTGTAATGGACGATTGTACTAATAAAACCTCAGTTTGAAATAGTAGCTGAAAAAATAAAGTACTCTACGTGTTTATTTATTTCTTGTTTATTTGTTTGACGACCAACGTTGGTAGGTACCCTCTCTGCTGCTCCCCGTTACCCAAATATTTTATCAATACCCACACGATATCTTGTTCTTGGATCATGTAAATTTATTGTTATAAATCCATGCGGAGTAGCTTGCGCTCGTGAGAAGAAATTTTTGAATTTAATTATATCCATGTCACCACCACACCAAGTTTGATGAATATTTCGCAACGTGTGTGTGTCTACGCCATTAAACACAACTAAAATGTTGCAGTTGTCTCTGATCACCTTCGGAATTTGTGTATATCGTTGAGTAACATAGATCACGTCTGTATTTTTGTGTCTCCCTCGGGAAAATATTCTGGCTGGATTTGATTGTTTATCTAGCATCACATCGTCGTATACAACTAAATTATTAATAAATCCGTCTATGGAATCTACAGATGGTGCTTCATCAATATCGGTTATAAACTCTATAACATCATTATCTTCATCCAGTAATCGCGCGTTTTCATTGAAATCTTTAAGTACATCATAACATCGCTGATCATCAACGGATGGTGCTACTAAATATAATTTATCCCATTTCAACCATCTCATTATCAGATTAAGTAATAATTGCGTCTTACCCGATCCAGATGGTCCTATGATAATCATTCTGATGGAGTTCGGTAGCGCAGGATGATGCTTAACTGGCTCTCGTTGCCGAGTTGCTGAGAAATCAATTATATCCATATATATTATAACATGAATTTATATTGTTTACGCTGTAAAGTTAAAACTCCAACTGTTGATTTAGCCACGGTTACAACAAAAAACAAAAAAATAGCGTACGGTGGAAAATGTTCTATATGCGGTAGAAAGAAATTTTCATTTTTACCTAATAGGCGCGGTGGTGATATTGCTAATTTGATGTCAAAGTTTCCAGGCGCTCCATGGGCTAAATACAGTGGGGAAAAACATCTACCAGGATATAATTATTGCGGTCCTGGTACTCAACTCGATATCAGGCTCGATAATCAAGATCAACCAAAACTAGGCGAGGAACCAATAAACGCTATTGATCGAGCTTGTCATGCTCATGATGTAGCTTATAAAAGTCAAAATCTACAAGATAGGCATATTGCAGATGTAAAATTAATTCATTCATTAAATTCTATAAAAAATAAAAATATTAGAGAATCATTAGCTAATTGGTTAGTAAGATCCTCGATGAAAGGTAAATTAGCGATTGGGGCTGGTAATTAATAATGGAATCAATTTATTATTCACCAGTTGGATACTGGAGAGGCAAAGCAGCAATTGGTAAACTCGCTGATGCAGCGGCGGTTAAACATTCTACTGCTAGCGCGTGGTTGTCCAGGCAGGCAATATGGCAAATTTATCTACCACGTCCTAAACAAATTCAGTACTCGTATTTCGATGTCAGTGTTCCTAATGAAGTTCATCAAGCTGATATTCTGTTTTTACCGCATGATACTGTGCGTGGAAAAACGTACAAGTACGCGTTAACCGTAGTTGATGTTGCAAGTAGATATAAAGAAGCAGAGCCGCTATCAGCGAAAACATCATCTGAAGTAGCCGATGCGTTTGAACGAATTTATCAACGAGGACTCGGACCACGAGGTGGTCTGCGATGGCCACAGCTACTACAGGTTGATCCTGGTAAGGAATTTCTTGGTCCAGTATCATCGCTGATGAAACAACATAATACCAAAATACGACGAGGTCATACTGCAATTCATCGTGATCAAGCAATTGATGAGCGATTTAATCGAACACTTGCTGAACGGTTATTTGGATATCAATACGCGAGGGAATTTATTCAGGATAAAAGATCTCGCGAATGGGTGGCAAGATTACCAGGCGTGATAGCTGCATTAAATAATGAGATCACACGAACAACCAACATGAAACTCATTAGCGCGGTCACAAAAAAAAATATACCAACACAACGGAAAGATGCTGGAAAACAAAAAATATTAGGTGATGTCACAGTCAGATATTTATATGAGCCTGGTGAACTTGAAGGTGGTAAAGCGAGAGCGACTGATCCTATTTGGAGTGTTACCACACACAAAATATCTACCGTGACAAGATCCACTGGAAGAAATGTAGGCGTTTCCAGACCCGCAATCTACAGATTAGATTCGGCCGCTCCTCAACGTGGATTTACACGTGAACAACTACAAATAATTCCCGCGGATACACAACTACCACCGCGATCACTCCGGTGATTTCGATCACTTAACTAGCACCCAAGGCGCTAGCGCCAGGGTGCCTGCACCCCGACGTCGATTACACTCAAGACAGGTTAACATGGTATTTTCTCGTGTATGACCGCGACTATTATCTTTTCTATCTACGGTGAATTGTCTTGAATCATTACTCGAATACCGCCATAACATTATACAATTACAACATGCGCAATGATTGTTCTGCTGCTGTTTTAACTCAATAATAAATTCAACATCAAGATCAAAGTCACGTTTATTTTTTTTTGTCAGATTGTTTGTATCCGATAAATTTTTTTCTTATTATATCATCATCGATGATGTTAAATTTATCAACGATTTCAGGAATTATAATTCTACGTAATTGAGATATATTTCTGACCCTCGATACCGCCAAATAAACTAAATTTGACCACTCGATGCGATCGTCTACAATCCAGACTCGTGTATCAGAAATAGTTAATCCCTGTGACGAGTGGATCGTCATGGCGTATCCCAACACCCATGGAGATTTGTCAGCGCGTAATGCATCTTCGACCACACTGATATCAACGGCGACAATATCATTTAATACGAGATTCTGTTTCCTTGACTCTGTCAAGGGTCCTGGAATATCAATATTAATATTCTGTTTTCGTGTATCTGATGGTCTATAACACAACGGAACGGGTAATTCTGAATGTTTTTCTTTATGTAGTTGAAATAACTGTTGTTGTAAAGCGTCTCTGATTATTTTTTTACTTGCTACGATCAAATCGGTGGGTCTCCATGAGTTCAAAAAATCACTCATTGATGTCTCTGAGATCACTCCACGTATTATTTCACACTGAATTTTGTTTGATTGTAATCTGATTAATTTTTTAAACTCCTTCAAATTTGCATCAAGAGCTCTATGATCATCATCTATTTCTTTGTAATAATCAACGAAATTTTTTAACCAATCATGTGGAGATGGTCCAACAAAAGGCGGAGGTTGACCATGATCGCCACACATTATTATGGCGGTATTTTTTGTCAACAACCAGTCAAGAAACATTTTTAATGTATCCAATGAGACCGTGCATATCTCATCCCAAATAATTATTTTAGGTATATATTTTTCTCCCATCCGTTCAGGAGTCCATGTATCCCCGCGCCATCGGAAGAAACTATGATACGTACACGATTGTACTTGCCGCTGTTTCATCTCACGTGCAAGTCTATGTGTGGGTGTCAGCACGATTATATCTGAATTTCTAAAAACATTAATCGTTCGAGTTGTTTTGCCGCATCCACCAGGTCCATTGAGATATACTGTCTTATATCTGGTTATTGGATCACTCAACGATGGTGCCTTCGACATTTCTGATATTTTATTACCCTCACGATAAAAATCTCTCACTGGAACATCTGCTGATTCTACATAATTGTGTAATAGTTCCTTTTTTATTCTCCACGAACCCCATCGTTCATCATTACTTGTAAATTTCATAACAGATTCTAAATATTTACTTGAAATATAAAACGAATCTGTTGCGACTCTGACTGCGGTCTCAGGAAATCTATTAATCATCGATAATAAATTTATAGAAACATAAGCCAACATGGAAGATCTTAGATGAGTATATTGCGGGGATACGTCATTTATGTAACTAACGATCGTACCCAATTTTGTTCCGTCGGATAAATAAACACTCTCTCGATTTACAAACGTATTTTTCGCCGTTGTATCAGCGATTATAAAATCGTACTCGGCATCATCTAGAATTAATCGTGCGTGATGTCTTTTATAATCATATGCACCACCTTGAGTACATTTTCCTATAATTTTTCTACCGAGATCTTTTGCGGTTTTGAGTTTATTAGGAATATCATCTTCGGAAATATCCTTAAACTCGCTGATAACTTCAGAATCTGACATGGGCAACCAAACTTTGGTCTGTGCATGATATGATATAATTGCCTCACTGACCACCAACGATGTCAGTATCATACAATCTAGCATATATCGCAACAAAACTATAGGTGCCCAACGTTTTTCACAAAAATGTCTGCCAAACCAAACATAACAAATCTTGTGAAGATTTTCGTTAAACTCGAACGACTCAATACAGGCGAATCCAGTCAGATCAAAATCAGGTAATGGTCCATTAATTGCCACTCGCGTCATCTCGTTTGTAGGGTGACCAAATCTTTCAAAGTACGTAGAACAATCTCCGTATCCCAGAAAACTTCCTGGATAACATGCAACCATATCAACCGAAATAACATCATTGTAATTATATTTGGTATTCCATAATCCGCCATGTCCATATTCGACGCAACTTACGCGTACGTCCTCGAGTAAATCAAATCGTGTTGGTTTCCATGAATTTCGTTCTCTGGCGAAATGAGCCGCAACAGATGGAACGGTAAAACAATTAGTTAGTAATTTGTCAGTATTTTCCGCGTGCTTGCACTGTAAAAACGTCGCAAGATTTTTCATCTCGTCATGGAGGGATTCTGTGCGATATATTTCACCGTTCGGTTTGACAAACTGATCAAATTCACCCTCCTCATCACTTTTAAATAACCATACCGATACAGGATCGGTTTTACTTATTTCGTTGATAAAATCAAACATACTATCTGTGTGATAAAATCTAACAGTTCGATCACGTGGAAATATTGTTACCGCGTTAGTCCATGCGTGCGCGTTATGATCGATAATATTTATTGGAGCTCCTTTCGATTTATATTTCGACTGGTACAGTACTTCTCCCGTTATTGTCGCCACAGTTATTGGAAATTTTAATATTTTTCCTAACTCAGCAACATCTTTTATTGTAGCACCGGTATCCTTAACTGAATCAGCCCACGAGTTTATTTTTTTACGCCTTAAATCGGTTAATCCATTTCCACGCATCGCGTTTGTAAAGTGTTCTATTACTCGTTCGGCCACACAATTTAACCTTGAAAATTTCATCGGCGCTAGTTTATCAACGTTAGGTTTTTTATTTCTCTCATAGATTCCATAAATAACCGCCGTTACAGGATATGCTCGCTCATAATACGGTTTGTCAATACCAGTCAATAGACCCGGTCTGGAATTTTTACTTAATATGATAGTTTTATTATTACCAAGGACAGGATCATATTTGTCACGGATAATCCAACTATCTGTTTCTGTTAATACAATAAATTTTACTCTGAAGAAATATTTTTGATTGCCCTCGTATTCAGCGATGTAGTTAATGATAGTTGCCGCTCGCTTGTCGTTCATTGTAGCGTCCTTGACAGCTTCCGTGACAAAGTCAGTGTTGCGTATAATCTTGAACGTTGACCATGTATGAGATGCACCATCCGTGTAAAATTCTTTCTTGGCGTCGTGAATTTTCGAGATCAAACTTTTATTTTTCGGATCAACCAAATCTCGCACTGGCAAGTCAGAAGATAATCTGTCAAGGTTGAATTTATATTTAACAGGCCTAGTTTGGGATAATCTCTCAAACTCGTTCATATAATTAAAACAAATATTTAAATAAAGAAAATTATATATATATACAATGTCCCAATGCAGATGGTTGATGATCGGCTCGGTAAATCGATGCAACAAATCCTGTAGAAAGGAATTTTGTTGGATGCACTCACAAAACATACGACGAGGAAGTCTAGGACCAATACCATGTCTACGGTGTGGTATTGGAGTGCGAGGAAAGACAGAATTATGTGGGAAGTGCGGCGGGAAACGGTTCAGAGAACTTAAAAGATATTATGACAAAAAAAATAATAGCGGTGAAAACGCTATAAAATCCGTGAGGGATTATATATCAAGATTTCAGACAAACAATGATTTAAACATATAATATTATTATAATGGAGCAAAATATATTTGTCCCACATCCTGTCATAACAAACTATGAATCAAATATTAATGGTATCATCAGACACTGCAAGTTGAAGAGACAAGTTGGTTATATTACTAATGTTGGTTATCTAATGTTCACATGCGGGGGGGGGGGGCGGAGAAAGAAACATTATCTGTGTCATAGATTTACGTATGAATGTTTCTTCGGAGTGATCAATGACGGTCTTGTTATTGATCATATTGACGGGGATACTCAAAACAATAATTTATCCAATTTACAAGCTATCTCTCACAGCGAGAATAATACACGTGGAAATACAGGAAGATGTAAGACAATCGGAAAGAGGGCGGTAATTTCCACAAGCATAGAAACTGGCAAAGAAATTATGTTTCAGTCTATGAACGCGGCTGCGAAATATTTTGATATTCAATCGCAATCAGTACAAAAAGTAGCAGAAAATATATATAAAACCACCTTCTCGAAAAAATATAAGCAGAAAATTATCTTTAAGTATCAATAACTATCATCACCACATTATTAACTATCATCACCACATTATTAACTATCATCACCACATTGAATTAATTTTTTTAATTTATGTCACAGTAGGTCCTCCATACACTACTGAATTTTTCATTATATAAGGGGAGATTACTTTGTAATATATAGTTTTCTTCGTAGATTTTTGGTTTTTTATGATCGTAATTAGTCAGTTTAACTAATTACATCGTAATTAATTACTCGTAGAAGTATTATTTATGTTTTTTAAATATTTCCCCATCATACAACATTACGAGAGATCATGATAATGTTATTGATCCGTAGGAAGCTGTGTGTGAAACAGAAACCGTTGTCATGGTAATCGACCTGCAGTTGTGTGTTCATGCCACTGTTATTATTGATTCTCAGTCTGCTTAGGAAAACCGCCACAAATACAGAAACTGTTGTTATTGATTCTCAGTCTGCTTAGGAAACCGCCACAAATACAGAAACTATTATTCAGAAACTGTTATAAATACAGAAACTGTTATTATTCAGAAACCGCTACAAATACAGAAACTGTTATTATTCAGAAACTGTTATAAATACAGAAGCTGTTACTATTCAGAAACCGCTGTTATAAATACAGAAACTGTTATTATTCAGAAACTGTTATAAATACAGAAACTGTTATAAATACAGAAACTGTTATTATTCAGAAACCGCTACAAATACAGAAACTGTTATTATTCAGAAACTGTTATAAATACAGAAACTGTTACTATTCAGAAACCGCTGTTATAAATACAGAAACTGTTATAAATACAGAAACTGTTATTATTCAGAAACCGCTGTTTAGTGTAAATATTGGTTCCTTAGCTATATAGCTAGCTATATATTAACTTCCGAAACATATGTTCGTAACAATGTTTGATAGCTCGATCAGTATGGTATTGGACTGTGACGCTCGCGGTCCAGGATCGAATCCCCATGGCTGACAATTTGTCGGTGGTGTACGCATAATTGCGATTTTTATAATAGTGGGGGGAACCGCAAAAGCCCCCCCGCTCAGCAAAATTCCCAACCACAATATTGACTTGTGGTTGATACACATTTTCGTATCACCCGCTGGATTAATTATTGTGGGTGGGTTTTTGCTGAGCGTACATGTTTGTACTGTCCTTAGTTAGTGCCGTTCATTCATAATCTGAGCTCGCTAATACACTCGATAGGGGCTCTTCATTCATTGTATATAACCATTTCATTGTATATATGTTATATGTATATCCTCTAAACTTGGTAGATTGCGGTGGCAAGCTACGAGTTTAATGAGGATTGTGCTGTCCTTGTGCTGTCCTTAGTTAGTTATATGTATATCCTCTAAACTTGGTAGATTGCGGTGGCAAGCTACGAGTTTAATGAGGATTGTGCTGTCCTTGTGCCGTCCTTAGTTAGTTATGTGTATATCCTCTAAACTTGGTAGATTGCGGTGGCAAGCTACGAGTTTATGCCGTCCTTAGTTAGTTATATGTATATCATCTAAACTTGGTAGATTGCGGTGGCAAGCTACGAGTTTAATGAGGATTGTGCTGTCCTTAGTTAGTTATATGTTATGTGTATATCCTCTAAACTTGGTAGATTGCGGTGGCAAGCTACGAGTTTAATGAGGACTGTGCTGTCCTTAGTTAGTTATATGTATATCCTCTAAACTTGGTAGATTGCGGTGGCAAGCTACGAGTTTAATGAGGATTGTGCTGTCCTCCCTCTTGGGCCTCTAGACCGTTGTTTGGCGGGTTAGGGGCTCTCGTAGAGGGAATATTTGCCTAATGAACTTGGTAGATTGCGGTGGCAAGCTACGAGTTCTTGGTTGTGCTGTCCCTGAAACATCCCGACGAACTCGCTAATACACTCGATAGGTGTTCTAGGGATATTTTTTTTTTATTTTAAAGATTCATATATTATATAATGAACCATGAAAATATCAATGATGTAATTGTCGCTATTAAAAAATTGAAAAAAGATGGAATTAATATATCTGATGAACTTAATCCTGAAAAAATAGTTTCTGACTTTGAGATTTTACAAGAACGTAAAACCATGGGGACACACACACTATCATCTGAATACAGGCTCATGAAACGGATTCAATCGGCAATGTTTCAGTCGCTAGCTACCGTAGAAGATGATCATGTGAAGGAGTTCGTTCCTCTTTCTACCGCCGTAGAAAGAATTAAGTCGTTATTATCCCACGAGTATGAGGCAAAGAAAACGATTAGTACCCGTATAAGACTATTAAGAAAAATAATGTCAGAAGGTAACTTCGTTACTGGTGAAACGATCCAGAGTAACCTCGTTACTGGTGAAACGATCCAGAGTAACCTCGTTACTGGTGAAAATGAAAATGAAAGTTTTGGTAACTGGGGTCCATGTCAACGCTGACCACGTGTATTGGTAGTCAAAATCAAGAAAGTTCTAACCTTGTCAAATTGTTCCTAATAAATTTTATTTATTATAAATTTTATTTATTAATAATATTATTTTTACTGAGGATTTATTTTTTTAAAACTAAAATCAAGAAAAATGCACAAATTACTTGATTCTGACGGGGTATTTGGTAGTCAAAATCAAAGAAAAATGCACGAATTACTTGATTTCTGACGGGGTAGTTGGTAGTCAAAATCAGAAAAATTGAGCAATTTCGTTGTATTTTAGTAAAAAAAAAAATAAAAATCTCAGTAAAAATAATATTATTAATAAATAAAATTAATTTATAATAAATAAAATTTATTAGGAACAATTTGACAAGGTTAGAATTTCTTATTTCTGACGGGGTAGTTGGTAGTCAAAATCAAGTAATTCGTGCATT
The DNA here is from genome assembly GCA_028554795.2 of Sinohyriopsis cumingii. NCBI lineage: Eukaryota > Metazoa > Mollusca > Bivalvia > Unionida > Unionidae > Sinohyriopsis > Sinohyriopsis cumingii. Next base: position 125,230,593 of record CM068824.1, on the reverse strand, counting down.
TTTATGTTTCTGAGGGGGTAGTTGGTAGTCAAAATCAAGTAATTCGTGCATTTTTATGTTTCTGAGGGGGTAGTTGGTAGTCAAAATCAAGTAATTTGTACAATTTCAGTAAAAATCAGGAAAATTAATAAATCCTATTTTTTTTTGTGATAGAAATTTTAATTTTACTTTCATCGACTAGCTTTTTTAGTTGCCTGGGCCGATTAATTTGTACCAAACACAAATTTGTGCTAGTAATAATAAAATATTTTTTTAAGTTGATCGAATTTGATTCTGATCTCTGTTACAAATGTTCTTCTAACTGTTAAGAAATCCTCGCGTGTAAAAACCCTCCATTACATAAAGATCTACGACAAAAGTCCTTAGACAGAAATCCTTACGACGGAAGTCTTACGACGGAAGTCCTTAGACAGAAATCCTTAGGACAAAAGTCTTAGGACTTTACATACAGATTTATTACAAGCTCTTCTTCACGTATGTCAATTAAGCGATTAAGGTGGTCTGTGAGTTTAAAATTTATTCGTGTTAACATATTATTGTGACACCGTAAATACACAGGATTCGTTGGTTCTTGCACGATTAAACTTCCAGGGGGAACTTGTGGTGTGAACGTGTACAGGATGTATCCTTGTTGAGCCTGATTTGATCTTCCGAGATCTATTTGATAGCTGCCATCGATTACGTCACAAACCAGATTGACCGCGACCGTCGGTGTTATATTAACGATTCCCGGGGATACGTGTCTTCCGCCGCCATGTGGATCATTATCATATTTGAGAACGGTTGGATATGGTGCTATTTTTTTCCACGCATCGAGTATTTTAGGAAAGTTTTCGTTGATAATTCTGTCTATTTTATCCTTTTTATATTTTGGTAATATAAATACGAGATTAACCCCCCCGTATACTCTTTTTCTGATATTGTATAATGATCAAGAAATGGTCTTCTAGGACGGGGGGAGGGAAGAGCATGTTTAAGTGCTGCTTCAGAAAAAACATCATTAATATAATTAAGATCTGATCCTACTTGATTTAGATGCTGTATTGACTCAATAATTTGTTGTTTTATATCCTCAGAATAATGTTGCGATAACGATGAAAACAGATTTTGTATTTTGTCGATTGATTGCTGGATCTCAAAATCAATGGGATTAGTATACAGTCTAAAAACATTCATGTAGATTATATCATCACTGAAATTATAGACCCGATACGCATCACCGGCTCTATTCCATGGAAATTTTTCTCTATATTCTGGAGTTGTTATAAATTTTGCTTCGTCAGTGAGAAAATCATTTATTTTCGGTTCTGGTGGTCCTTCATACACCCTGGGAATTTCAGGCCATCCTAGCACGGATCTGATTGAAGATTGATAAATATCAACGGCATAATCAGGCGAGTTTATTTCAACCGTCGAGGACAGGGTGGGTTCATGAACATTAATTGATATTTTTGATTCTTTTCCTGTTATTGATTTTATTCTACTCGCAAATTCCTCACTGATCTCTTCAATCTCATAACTGCCGGTTGGTATTCCAACAACAACCCAGTCAGTTGTTCCATCGGGTTTGTTCTTGTTAGTAAATACGAGCGAATTATTTGCTGGTGTACCATTAAATGATTTTGATCTGATATTTGGCCAGCTGTAATATACTCGTAATTGTGCTAGTGCTATTTCTTTTACTGGAATTGCAGTGGGAAAATTAACACTAAATTCAGGATTAATTGAACTTACCGAGATCATCGTTATCTTTGGCGGAGTTGTGTTGGTCACGATCTGCTGGAGTAATTCTGTCATTATTGATACTTGTATCTTTAATACCTTCATCGTATATTTTGGTTATCATTGAAAATTCGAAATCAGATATAATTCCATCACTGAGACTCGCTGATAACAACGAGGATAATTTCGAGTATGCTACCGTCGTTGTGTGTAATTTTATTTTGTAATCGGATAATTTTTCGTTCGTACAAGTACATATTTTTTTTGTGATGATACCAAGCACACCTGCAATAGTTGTTGCTGCTGAAATACAGATAGTTACAGCTACTGGTGCCATCGTTGTCAACGCTGATAATATTACACCGGTTCCAGCAACAATAGCGGATACTGAATAAACAATCACATCAACGATAACCAATCGTCGTCGATATTTTTTTACTTTTACTGTATATTGATCAACTTGATCTTTTAGCGCAGCCTGCCATTCACGCGCTTGATTGTATCTGTATTGTGCACCGTCCATATATATTTTTATGCAGTAACCAATTGAGGTGTTTCAGCTACAAATTCCAAACACCACCAGAAGGATGTTGCGGTTAATTTCTTATCATCTGCTTCCAGAATAAATATTTCTTCGGTTCCGCTATTTAATACAACAGATACAACCCCGGAAAACCTGTCGGTGGAATGACGCCATGGAAACGTTGTAAATATTTCAAATTTTGCAGCACTAAACACAGATAGCCTGTACACGCCAGTGACTGTTGCGGTATATTTGATGGTATTATTTTGCTGCGACCATGTTGCAAATCCCGATGATACCGTGCATACGATGTTTGTGATATGCCCGGGAGTTATTCCAGCTGGAATTTTAATCAAATTTGTTTTGTTGACAATCTCAGGAATTCCCACTACGATGTCTTGCTGTGTTTGTTTGATCGTGTCTAGGTCAGTTTTGATATCAACGAGTTTCATGTCAATGACGGAAGGAGTTCCAAAGAACTTATTTATGGCATCATCGATTTTTTGAAAATTTCTTCGAAGCCTTATAAAACCGGTTACGTGAACATCATATTCGGCCCGTAGCGTGGATAGTTTTCCATCCACGTCGTCGACGTATAGTTTGTTTGCGACGTCGTTGTCAGATTTTGGAGCTGTTACAGCTACTATTTTGTTCCCGTTTATGCTGAGTTCACCCATCATTGTGTCACCGGTGTTTTTCACGCGATTAGCAACACTTTTTGCAATTTCATCTCTGATGGTTTTAAGTGACATACTTGAATCTCTGATTCTACCACCGTCAGTAAACACGGGAATATTATCTGCAACTGCACCAAGTACTCGTCGAACTATATCATTCCATTTGATATTGCTGGTTTTTAGTTTACCATATCGATCCTGAAAAATAACAACTTCATCTGGGTCAACTCCAGCCAGGTTCATAATATCAGCGAGGTCATCTTTAGTCGCATACTTCGACAGATCAACGTCGGATTTTATTTTCTTACTAGTAGAAGATCTTCCGTAAATGTCAACCATTATAATAAGATCCGTTGTTTAAAACGCCTTACGCGCAACAAATCGGTTGCTTGTATAATCGTGCACGACTTTATGTGGCGGCCTGGATGATTTTGATATAGCGTCGAGCACATTAATTACTTCACGGCCGCATATTGGCGGATCTGTCATTGTTTGTGTGGGTAGCGTTGAATACCAAACTTTGGAACCTCTGGTTGTTGCGTGGAGTGGTGCGACATACTTGATAAATTCAACAGGTGGAGCTAACCCGTACGAATCAAAATAAACAATTCCACGCGGATCAACCGCGTATGATACCCAATGAGTACCGGGTCCGGAACGTTTGTCAAGATTAATAATACCTGTTTCTAGTTTGTTTGGTTGTTTCGGTAATTGATCTCGCATAAAAACACCTCTAAAGGCAGATATTTTTAATTTTTTAGCAGCATCAAGTAAATCAAAATTTGATGCTGGAACGTCTAACGAAATGACCCTGGAAGCCTTAGGCCTCTCCCCCAACGAGATCCTGGCAATCTTAGACCGCGTCCCTTTTTTTTGTATCCCTTTCCTGTTGCTTTCTTTAGTGCCATTCCAGCGGCTGTTCCAACAGCACCTAACGCGGCTGCTTTTGCTACGGCTGGAGCAGCCGCAGCTATTAATGCCGGAATGGCCGCAAGTAGTGGAAATATACCACCCGTTTTAACCATGTCTTTGATGGCGCTCGGGGAGAGATGGAATTGAACTCCAGTTTTTGATTCTAGAGCTTTATTGAAATGTTTAATCTGATTATTTGTCAGCGATAATTTGTTTGGACCACCACTAATATGATCTCGTTTTAGTGATATTTTAGTTCCGCATTTGTTGGCGGTTTTTGATTGAAGCTTTTTTACCTGACCGTGGGTCAGAGTAACATTAACATGACTATACGACATTTTTATATAAAATATATTTTTCTAAATAACACGATTAAATATTTTCCACCGGTGCATCAACGACCCTCATTCGACCACTACCACCTTCAAGTAACATGGCCTTGTCGCTAAGTATGACCGCGATCGCTCTGTAATCAACACCACCGGTATTTAATGTTGCTTTGAGATGTATATCAACGACAGATTGTTTTGATAGATCAAGATGTTCTAATGAAAAATAATAAATCGGATACAATTTTTTAAAATCTAGTTGTGATATTTGCAACCCGGTATCAACATTTTGATCACGTCCCATAAATGACATCAAACGATGATATGCACGTCCTATGTGATTTAATGCATAATTTAGTTGTACATTTTCTGTTGGTTCCTGTTGTCCGTTTATCCGTAAGGAAATATCTGTGAGACCTAGTTGGTCAAATATCATATGAGAGTGAATTTGTGAGTTTAAACGATTAGTTCCTTGAAAAGCAATAAAAATATGTCGTGGTGCAGAAACACCCTGTTGTGATGCTATATGCCATGTAAACTGACCGTTAACGTTAGTTTGCATACTGTCTGTGCTTGTTGTTAACCATGACAACAAGGATTTACCACCTGCATCCATGAAAGAAATCAGTTTTTGTTCTTCTGCGATCGTTGGAGTCATTACCGGCATCCACAGTGAAAGTTTCGATAATATTACTTTACCAGCGTCACCAACGGGTCTCCACAGAGCATCATTATCATCGTTCTTTCTTACAAGAACAACAGTGTGTCTAGCTCCAAAAATAACCTTTTTAACATTCCTGCAAAATCCAAAAATATGCGATAGTGGAATTGTACATGAAAAACCTCTATTGCCTCCTAGCAACATATTTCTACGTGCTGCAAATCCCAAGTTGAAATTTTCGCCAGGACCCATGAACTACTGGCCACACATCAGCATCAGCGTTATCGGCAAAATTTCTTGGTCGTCTTATATTATACGGATCATTTTCAGGGTTATCGGAGTTATCTTTCACAAACATCATTGTGGGACCTGCTGATCTTGTATAATCATCAGAATATCTCGCCAGACCAATTATTGTTGTAGCAACGTCGACATCATTCTGAATTGATTCAATATTTTTTCCATCAATCATATATGTGGCGCCACTAAATAATGCCATGATCCCGTTGTTGACAAAACCAATTTTTACTGGATCTAAGTAATTAGTATCATCCGTTTTTATAATTGTACCTTCTACCTCAAGAAAGGCATCAGCGGGTAAAAAGTATCTACTTGTGTCATGAACTTGTAGTTCAATTCTTCCACGTTGATGTGGTTGTTTTGCGTCATAGGAATAAAATTGATAATCACGTACAGATTCATCCTTAAGGACGGGTGCTTCCATGTCAAATGCTGTGTCGGACACGCGCTTGAACATTTTATTATAATTATTTTTCGTCTAAAACGTTGATCACCGCCGCCGGAAAGTTCCACCTCGGGAAGTTCCACTTCCTGATATCAAACTTGAGATATTATTTCCAGATTCACCGAGTCCTTGATCTGCTAACGCCGCTAGTTTTTGATTTGCAGCCTGATTTATTATTTTACTTACGTCTGCGGGCATCACCTCAGTACTTGCCAGTTTCACCGGTGGTTGTTGTTTTCGTCGCAATAATCGTGCTAGTCTTTCCTTGATCGCCGAGAACGCCTTACCAGCAACATTGACAATTGCACCAGGAGCTTTATCACGAACAATATCAATAGCCTTCATCGATAATTGTTTTGCAACAGGTGCTACTTTTGGAGCTATCCTCGTGAATAATCCCCGAATGACATCACCAAGTCCATCTCCGTAAATAACACTATAGATTGGTAATCGTGAGTTTACCGCTCTAACCTGTGTGGGTTTACGATGATTATCATGCACAATCATCTTATTTTATTTACCATTTATCTAACAACTAGTCATCAACGAGCTCATCAATAAGTTCTCGGTAAACGCCAATATCCATGATGCCACCTTGAAATAGTCGCCGACAAATATCAGCTGCTTCATTGGTTATTTCTGGTGAATTATTTCCAGCTCGTTTTCCTCCTATGAGAACTTCTAACCGTGATACGTCATTGATGATATTATCAGGACATAAACCATGTCCTGTTTTAGGTTCATCTTGAGGTGTTTTAAATACTGGTGGCTGCATTACCGGAGTAAGTACTTCAGTGGTGGCCGGGGGTGAGTCACCTTCTCGAAATCCATGTGGTGAACCTGTCGGTGTAAATGTTACATCCGGTGCAGAAATTTTCTTCGGGGATAGTAATTTAATTAGCTCTTTAGTCCTTTTAATTTCCGACTTCAACCTTTGCTGTGGCGAAGAAGATTGCTGTTGTTCTATTTGTTGCAGAGGTGGAGGAAGCTGATACTGGGAGAATTCTTCTTGTTCTAGTTGTTTCAGTCTCTCTCTATAAAGTCTTTTTACTTCTCTATCAAGACTTTTGTATTCTGGACCTCTAGCTTGTTTTTTATTGTAATATACGCGATATATCCATTTAATGAAATTATCATCATTTGTTTTTTCATGACCGGGTTTTAAAATACTAGATTTATTAGATATATTATCTAATATCATCTCAGGTAATTTCTCTCTTTCAATATTTCTAATTTCCTCAACAACTCCTTCGTTAAATTTTGCAATTAATTCTACGTTTTCTCCTGCTGGTTTGGGTTTGGATGCAAGTTTTTTTCTCACATCGGCGACTTCAGTACGAAGTTCTCCAATACCTTCAAGTATTTCCTCACCAACAGGTGGAGGTTGAGTCGCAGCTATTTCCCCGGCTATGCCAGTTGGAAGGTCTCGTAAAATCTTCTTTGCCTGTTTAGTTCTTCTTGCTATTTTTTCAGCCTGCGCCGCAGTTTGTTTTGATACCGGAAGAAGATCTTCTTTGATGACAGTTGTAACTTGTTCAGTAGCCGCAGTGACGGGTTTAAACAGTTTTTTAGTGTCTTCTTCAAACTCAACTTTTGATTCTTGCTGCGCTTGCAGATTTTTTCTAAATGAGTCTCTGACAGGAAGAAATTTTTTAATTGTTTCTAATCGTTCTCGTGCTGTTCTTGCAGTATGCGATTCTGGATGTATCATTTTATTATAACATAATAATTTAATTAATATCAGCAAAAGAGGAGCAGCAGAGAGGGTACCTACCAACGTTATTCGTCAAACAAATAAACAAGAAATAAATAAACACGTAGAGTACTTTATTTTTTCAGCTACTATTTCAAACTGAGGTTTTATTAGTACAATCGTCCATTACAGAAATAAAACATCTCAAGGAAAAGTTCATTTGTAAAATCTTGACCTTTCTACGAGATGATTTATTTGTTTGTTTTATTTGTTTTGTCGGAATTCTATGGTCTGTTCACCCTCTCTGCTGCTTAAGCTTTAATGTTATTCATTCAATTTTGAACAAAAAAATAAATAAATAAAAAATAGTAAAAAATACGAAGAAATCACACGATTTCAACTATCAGTAACTATGAATGCTTTGCTGTTGACGAAGACACATCATTTATTCACTGTGACGTTTTGAAATTAGTATGGCTTAATAACATCCACGGGCTTGAGATCAGTCCAGACTCGTTATTATTTTACATGTGAAATGGAAAAGCCCGATAATGTTCCGACTGTAACAGCAACTCGAAAAGAGTGAGAAGAATCAATCTCGCAAAATTCACCAATTAATGTATTTCCTTAGATTGCAAAGTAAACATGTGAAGAAAGGAACTTACGGTAATGAGGATTAAATCCCAAATAATCCTAAAATTACAGACACAAGTCCTAATGATTAAAGCTCTGAAAAAACTTTATTGGAAATCCAAATTAAATCCAACGCTGAAATTGTTGATGTGCCTGTGGTGGTCCCGTGTAATGCTGACGTGTCAACAGTCTTTAGCTGGATCACAATAATACAATCCAAGATCCAAATCCTTATTTGAAATTTCACTTTAAATTAAAGTAACTATTTCCAAGAATGTTATTTTTGAAGAGCACTTTGTATTTCCAGAAAAGAATCACTTGAATTAAATAAATTGAATAAATAAATTACAGCCAAATAAATTACTGAACATAACAATAATATAACCGATTATGTTCAGATCGTAAAGCACGAATAATTAATTTCAAGAAAAGAAAAAAAAAAAAAAAAAAAAAAAAAACAAAACCGAAAAAACAAGAGTATATAGTCCTCTACATGATATCGGGTAACAATTATCATTTTCTAAAAGTAAAACTATTACCCAATCACAACCCGCTCGGATTAAGTAATGACCATTTTCAACTGCCCTAAAGCCCGTGGATGATAGTACGTCGCAATAACTGCTAACATCACAATGAATAGATGAATGAGATGATACTTACCAAACTGGTACGTTTGGGCGAATAACAGTCTTATATCAGGATTGGTCTTGAAAATAACACTCAACAATCAATGAAATTCCTTTTCATTCAGAGCCTGTGCAAGGGCATTAGTCGCTTTTGGCAAACCTTCTACCTTGAGCCATGTTCGTTAGTATTAATACATGTTCGACTCGATAATTTATTATTTTCGCTATTTAGTCTACATAATGATAATAAATGAATAACCTATCAGTGTTATTCTTACAACTTGTAAATAAACAAATTGATTATCTGGCTTCAATTGTCTGTAACTATTACTTTCGTTCTGTTAGTGATGGCACACCTATTTATTGTGATCTTAGGGATGTATTATGACCATAATAAACATGAAGCGTGAGGGTTCAAGGCGCCCATAGAAAATGGTCTTCAGTGGCGCCTAATCTTTGCTACAGAGAACAATGTTTATGTCATCTGCGAACTTCCCTCATACCCAACCTAAGTTTATTGAAGAACTGCATCGGTTACACTAAGGTGATGGTGAAATACCATTAAATTGTCAGCACAAATATAATGCAAGAAACAACAACAACACCCCACCCAAAAAAAACCAAAACAAAAAACCTCTCCTGAAGGCATTCATTCGCCTTGCACCCGGGTACCATTGACCACTCCCAACCACATCACGCAGCCACGGCAACCAAGGCTTAAAACCAGTTCAAAATAGCCATTATTTAAATCCGACGTTTAAGCATGCGATGGAAAATGCAAAGAATGTTCCGATTGAACATCCACGTTGGTAACTCAGTCTGATCATTACGTTTTCGATAGTCCTAGCAACAGCCCCCCCCCCCGATTAACATATGTCAGCGTTTTGAATGTAAAGCGTCTAGTCTCTCATTAACAGTAACAAGAAAAGAGTAAAGATAACAAGCGTTGTAAAATTTAACAAATAATTTATTTCCCTAGAAAAACAAAGTAAAAATGAAAAATGAAAATGTTGTTTGCTTTTGTAGGAATATCTGGAAATAAGTGATCATATTCAAATAATAACTGTTTTAGTTAATTTCTTTCTTGCTGTTGCAAACGCAAACGTTTCTGGCCCATATCGTTCATAATTTCTGAATTCCGAAGATTTGTCTCTCCAAAATCAGTAGAATCCGATGATATTCCTTCACTTAAATCTTCAGTAAGAGGGACAGGTACAACTAAATTAATTGCCTGTTTAACCTGGCTATCTCTTTCATTATACTCCTTAAACATGTTTATGTAGCAAAGATGTTTTTGTTTTCGCCTCCCAGGAGTATATATGATGTAATTTAAATCATTTACTTTCCTGTCAACTGCGTGGGGACCATACTACTTGGCCTGAAGAGGATCTTGTGGTAAGGACAAGAGAGCCAGAACTCTATGACCAGGCTGAAAACTCCTTTTCTTTGAGTTTTTATGAATCTTAATTTCATTTTTGACTGAGTGGAGTGCATATTCGCTCTTGCAACATCACAAGCCTTTGACAACCTATACTTAAAACTGGAAACATAATCGAGAAGATTAATTTCAGTATCTTCATTATAAAGAAGTTTCTCTTTTAAAAATTCAATGGTCAACGCACTGTGTGTCCGAAACCGGTTCAAAGGGACTGAAGCCTAAAAATTCTTGATCTGATTCCCTAACAGCAAACAATAGCAAATGAATGCCTTCATCCCTAACTTTACCCGTATCAAAACAATATGATCGAATCATGTTCCTTTTAAAGTCTGACGAAATCTTTCTAATGCCCCTTTGCTCTCAGGGTGATAGGCAGAATACTTCAATTGTCGGATGCCTAATTCGTACATAACTTGGTGGAAAATTCCATACATGAATTTTGAACCTTGATCAAACTGGACAGATTTGGGAAGGTCAAATTCAGTGAAAACATTTTTATCAAACCTTTTACGAATGTTTTAGATTTATTATTTCCACAAAGGAATTGTCTCTGGAACCCATGTTGACGCATGTTGACGCATACATTATGGTCAACAAGCATTGGTTACTTGATTTGGTCTTAGGTGAAGGATCAACACATTCTACCATAATGCTACTATATGGCTCGTCAAATGCAGGAATAGGTTGCAGATGAGATCTTCTAATTGGGCTTTCCTACCATTTGAAAAGTATGACAAGATCTACAGCATTTACAAATATCACTTTTGATTTTTGGCCAATAAAAGTAAGTCAAGATCTTATCAATCCCTAAATAACCAGCCAAAGGAGTTTCATGGGCCAGACTAAGTATTTCCTGTCGGTAAGGTTTCGAAACTACAATTTGATAGTTCACCGACCACTCGTTTTCAGCAGGTACCAATGGAGATTTCCATTTTCTCATAAGAATTCCATTTTTAATGAATTAACAGACATGAACTTCAGAGTCTTCAGTTTCATTAATGACCCTTTGAAACAAACAGGAGATCTCAAGATCTTTTTCCTGTTCGAAGACAAATGACTGTCGTTTCATCACCCTGATTAGAATAAAGAGAAAGAGTAGTTAAATGAGGATCACTGTGATCAATACCTTTTGATTGATCCAAACAAGGAGTAAAGGTGATCTCATCCAAAGCCTGACCAATACACGTGCCAGCTAAATGAATACTTTCGTTATCAACATCATTCTCAAGAGCTTTCTTTGTCATAGCTCTGGTAACTGCACAGACTAGGTATAGATCAGGGAATTCTTTTTCAATGGGATCGACTTTCAGATCCAAACGCGGCTTGTCAGTTACAAGTGGATTAACCAAAAACTTGTCTTTGCCTAGTAATAAACGAATGCCCTCAAGGGGTAAAGCAGATACTGTTCTGACTGTCACGGGTCCTGATACTAAGTCTGATGAAAAATTTACACAATGTAGAGGAACAGTAACAAAGCCACACTCTACTCCCTGAACAAGAACACTTTCATAGAATAAGACTTTTCAGAAAAAGGCAGACTATCTGACAATGAAAGATTTTGTAAAGCTCTCGTGTCCCTTAACATTCTAATATGGATAGGATTGGCCAAATCACCCAAGAGTGACAGGAAACCATCCAATATGAACGGTTCATAATTCTCTATAATAAAATCAATTAGACTGGGGTTTATTAGACCCAACAAATGTATTGCTTTCAATACATGACCGTGACCTTGACCTCTTAGAGATAAGAGCATTTGGAATAGGCCTGTCTTTGATTCTGATGCCTATATTTCAATTTGTAGCAATCCAAAATGACGTGTCCTTTCTTTTTGCAATAGTTACACGTAGAAAGAGACAAGGATCTTTGACCAAAATTATCTGAAGCTTGATTTTTTAAAGTTGTGTCAGTTTGAGATTGAGAAGGGATTGTATTAGGCTGAAATATTTTTTAGCCAGAAGACTGTTGAGTAGATGTCTTATTTACAAAATAAATTTATGAGCTACAGAATATTCGTAAGCAACACGAGTATCATTTTCCAAGGATTCGACCTTATGTTGGTCAAGATAAATCATAATATCACTATGGACACAGTTCTTAAACTCTTCAGGTGGCGCTTTACAGTTTCGTACTTTGCATAGGGTTAGAAATTTAAAGAAAAAGAATTTCCCCGTCTGTCCTCACTGGTTATATTGGCTATATAAAAAAGACCTTGTATACCTTAGGTATTGTTCAAAGAACCTTTTATTCCCTTTATTTTGATGTATGATTGATGGGTGTACTATGGGCTATAGAGTATACAGCTTGGCCTTATTCCAGATGTGCACCTTTCAAAATAGTGCTAGGTCCAATTGATCATTTTGACTTCCTTAACTTCAGAGGTAAATTTTATAAAAAAGCCGATAACTTTTAAAAATTGTATATATTTCGTAACACATTGATTGCACTTTCAGAAACGGGTATTATGTAGTCTGGCAAAATTCATTTTCTCTATTTTAATAGCTGCTACGGATAGTGTACCTTAGACTAATTCAGGCTGAATTTTTAGCACAAGGAATATTAATTTTAGTTAGTAGTGTGCTTAGATCATATACATTTCCAGAAGTACAATATCCAAAGAAATGTCAGCCACATTACATTAAAGTAGCATAGAAGTTTGCCATCATTCTCTCCATTGTGCATGTTTTAAATGCAAACAACTTCACCTACCATAGGTCACTCTCTCAAAAGTAAGTTATAAGTGGTGAGTGCCCCCTCAACCAATATCAGTTGTCTGAGACTTTCATAATCTTTATTAACTTTCTAAAAGAGCAACACCTATCAAATTGTCATGATTTTTTCCCATGAAAATTCGACATAGGTCTGGTCAGCTTTTTTTTTATAGTATCTGTTTTTTGTTGTTGCAGATAAACCTTAGGAACTAACTCATTACCCATCAAGATATAGTTATTAACTACATAATAGTTAACACTCTTCTAGTGACAGTGAATTATACAAATTACTAACCCTACCAGTACATATACATTGTAGCAACAGAGTCCTATGTTCCTTTGGCCATTTCAAATTTTCCACTAATTTTTTTCTCAAAACGAGGGAAATATTTGTCTACTTTTTCCATGAAAGAAGGTACTAACTTGATATTTCGTAAAACATCAAAAGTAGGGGAGTGTTTTCCCTTTGCCAGCTCTAATTTTGTTAACCGAATTTGAAATTCACTTTTATTCTTTTCACTCTCTTTTCACATCTTTATTTTTCTTTCCCAAATTGTATTTGAATTTGTTCTTTCTCTTTCAAATTGCATTTGTCTTACTTCCCTCGCTGTTTCCATTTGTATCTTTTCTATCTGTAATTGAACCAATCTTATCTCTAATTCCAATATTGTAGTTATACTTCAACTTTTATAATTTCCAACCACTCCTGGGTAAAATTAAAAAAATTCTCCACCTTTGATGATATTGTAGAAAAAGCTTGCTGATTACACTAAAACTTTTAAAATTGTAAAATAATACTTGGGAGTTAAAAAATTCAATAACAAACTTCATATATCCAAGGACGAGTACCCACTTTCTATGTTACATAATTAGGTTCTCATAAACAGTAACAAAAAAGAGTGAAGACAACAAACGTTGTAAAATTTAACAAATAATTTATTTCCCTAGGACAACAAGGTAAAAATGAAAAATAGAACTTACGGTTTAAAGATTGAAACCCAAAAATAATCCAAGAATTAAAAATTAGTTGGCCTCGTAATAATATGTTTTAATGAATTTGCGTTCGAATCGCGACGAATATCCAAAATGGAAGTCGGTGACGTATACTATAGCCAGTATAGTATTGACGTGTCAACATTTCTTTGTTGAACCATATTTCAAAAAATGTCTTTGTCCAAGAATTCTGTATGAGCACTTAAATATTTTCAGAGAAAAGTTTTAATCTAATAAAATCCAAATAATTTGAAGAAACTCTTATGTAATTCCAATTGATCACACCAAAAAAACCACCTTTATATCAAAGTGTTTAACAGCTCAGCTGAGATTATTTCTCAAAACATCATTACTAGACCTGACAATTGCAAGAAACATGCCCGGATGTGGGTCAGTTCAATGGTAAAGAATAATTGATACATGTTAATTGTCACATACTCCTAGTATTACCTCCATACCACCCTGTAAATCCTCTTTAAGAATGAATAAAAAAATTAATATGAAGCTGTTTAATAATTCTGAATCAAGGCCAGGAACAAAGTTCTAAATTTAGGTGTTTACGAAAAAACAGTCAGGTCAAACAAATTTCCGGAAAATATTAAATTCCACTACTTAAATTTACATTACTATAACATGTAATAGAATAAAATAAATCAAAACTGACAAATAAACAATGAAATAAAATCAAATAATAATTAAATAAAATATACATACCATGAACCATATAGTAACATAACTGTCTTCCTCTTATAAAGTAAATTCGTTGTGCAGAAAATTTGAGAATATTTACAAACTTTTTTAATTCTCTCACATACATGTGTAAGAACAAGTTACTAATTAGAAAGAAACTAATGGACCCATAGCAATTCGCGTCTCCTGTCTAAATTTGGTACCGATTGCAAGTGGCAAGGATACAGTTTAATTATCGCTCATGACATGCACGCTGTGAGACATCAGACGTTTGCACATTATTTTCTCATTTAATTTCCCCCTCTTTTATTGTTATTCCAAGAATTAATCTGTTTTGAAGTGTAATTTGTATCAGTTATTTTGCCTGAATCTTTTGTTTTAAACTGAATAAAGTAACATCTTTACCTGGAACTAAACCATGCATATTATAAAAGTTATAATCGCAGATTCCTTCAAAAAATGATAACAAGACAAGACGTTAGCTAGTAAAGCAGTCATGTGTAACTATGTTTTTCTCCAGTCATCAAGTGGGCTACATAGGTATGCTAGTTAGATTTGTATGATTGAAAAAACTACGTCCATTTTGTGAACCATTACAATGATATTTATTTATATTATTCTGGGTGTTCTTGCCATGGCTTAATCCTTTTACTAACATATATTTTGACTTCATTAAGCAGGCTCAATGCAAGACTCGCACGCAGCTGTTTCAATTCATGCTTCTTCATAGAAACCAGAGTTTGCTGCTACTGTATTGTTGAATTACCGATTGGTTGCTTACATCCGCGACTGGAACCTAAATCATAGCATACATTTGGACTAGGGTCGAAATTATTACGTCAGTACGAATTTAGCCCCAGTCTGTTTTTAGAGCATTTTGGTTTCCTCTCTCATTTTGGTGGTGATACAAGATTTAGATTTAGGCATTTCTGGAAATGATTTAAACGTAATTATTTACTCTTTTCAATTTGAGCATTATGGTATGGTTTTCTATGTGTATTACGGCGACATTATACAGTGAGTAATGAGGTATTAATGCTGATCCGGAAGTGAAATATGTGACCCATTGCACGGTGCTTTGTTTACAGTCCACCCTCTCAAAACAAAAAAGCCGGATAATGTATAACAAGAACTTCACTGTGAGTTCATATTTGAAGATATTGTAGATTAACATATGATTTATTAGGATTTGCACAAAGTGGAAAGTTCAATACTGATAAACAAATGTAGAGACCATATAGAAAAGTAGCTGATTCTAGTCCATTTACTCATCTTACTGAGTATCATTGCTCGCAGAAAATTAAGGTGGAATCAAAAGCTACCATTTCTAGTTTCAAATGTTAATCACGTTTAGATAATACCCACATTGTGCTCGTAAATAGATGCAGGAATAAATGATATTACAGTTTTATTCATAGCATCCACTCCTGGAAACAATGCCTCAGATTGTAGAATATTTACAATACTTATAGGTGCTGCCCACATACATGTATAGAAAGAAACTTCAATGTAGACTGAAATTAGTCCCATAAAATTTCATTTGTACTTTCTACAGCTCGTTTAAAAACAAATTGTAATGGGTCATGTACTCATCCTTCATGATATTAGCGCTGGGAAGCAAAATACGTTCATATATCATTTATAAAAACCGTTGTGTTTTCTACGAGTTGAAATAAACTAGTTGAAACCAAAACAAATAAAATAAAATAAAGGTTTTTGTGTTCTATTTGTTTGTATTGTCTATGTCTTGTATTAGCTTTTGAAAAAGATTCATTAAGAGTCGAAAGCGCTCAGGCTAGTTAGACACTAGTTTTGCACTGTTCTTTGTCAGTTTATTGCATGTATCTTTATCATTCCCTGACACATAATCCAAAGATCTTTGAATAAGTGATCTTAAACTTCAAAGAAGTATTTTAGTCCACTTTACCTATGAGGACTCTGTAACTAAATGAATAATTTAATTAAATAATGTCTCTAAAATAATATTGGAACGCAACTGAAATGATTATACAGACTGATCTTAAAACAGGAATGAATACTTATTTTCCAAATCTCCTTTATATACAAATATTACTTGATCTTCAGCGTAATAAGGAACAATGTCAGATCTTTTAAACTTTAGGAAATAAAATATTTAACAGAAATAAAGTGCACGCAATACTTCAAGTAAAATTAACAAGGTATTTATTTTACTAAGTTGCAAAGTGTAAAATTGAAGAAACAAACAGTATATGATTTAAATCCTAAAAATTCCAGAATGTCCGAGGACAGCTCCATAAGTTTGGAACTTTCCAAATTAATTCCAATAGTCATGAGTGTCTTGATGTAACAAAGCTGCAATCCAAAATGTGTTTGAAAGAATTCATCATACTTCCAAAATAATGTGTTAGTCAAAAAGTCAATGAGGACTTTGTAATTCAATGAATAACTTAAATAAATGATTTCTCTCATATTACATCTGAGCACAACTGCAAATTCTGATGATAGATTCCCAATGACTGATATGAAAATGGAATGAAACAGGAACTAATACTCCTTTAGAAAGCTTCTATTCATGCATGCTCTACTTGACCTAAGACACAATATAATGTTCTGGTATTACCTTGATGCGAGTAATTTCTGATTGGAAAATTCAATCACACAGTTTTTAGAATATTCTGAACTAAAGAAAGCGCTGTCAAGGTCTTATTTACATCATACAACGATGGACAAAAGTAAGTTATGTCAACATGTTATTTACAAATGAGCATGATCTCAAAGTACACTCTACAGTTATGAACAGAAATGAAACATACAATATAGATATACAAGATACTGTACAGATAATTTAGAAAGAACATCAATATCGATTACCACATGGAAATGTTTTTATGTCTCTCTATTAACACTTCATAATAATTTATTTTATTACTTTGAAGAACTTGACGTTCAGAATTTTCACACTACATTTCATGGAATTTTCATTCTGAATTTGCATTTCATTCGGTAAAGACCAAAACATTGTTTCATACAGCAAATAAAAGTAGTCACTTTTGATTAAATTTTGTAACCTTAACTAATTCTGAAGTGGCTCTGCTTTGAAAGGCAATGCCATAAAAGAATCTTTAGAAGATTAACACATTTGCGTTATAACTCCCCTAAAACAAGACATAATAAACAGTTTCAAAGAATTTTGCATCCAGTCTAAATGCTTTCTTAAAGTTAAACTATAAGCTTCTACCTCTAGTGTCAGACTTGTTCGGTATCTCACAGCATTCGATTGCCTATTAAATTCCAGAAATCTATAGAAGTTACTGCGCAGTTGCAAGTGGTAAAGACTACTGAAGTTTGCTCTACCGGAAATCATAATATGAATTAAAACAACCCGCAATAGTGGAGGAAGCAGGGAAAACACCGGGAAGAACCACCGCCCCTCGAGAAGCTACTGGCAAGTTTTCCCACATAACCACATTGGCCGTTGATTTGTTTACAAATTTATCATATCAGGTAGATACAAAGAAAGGAACTCCAATAAAAGCACAAAAAGCTGAAGGACGTTATGTATACTAAATTATTGATTTCCTGCTAAAAAACAATAGAAGTGCATTAATGTATCGCAATTTCTTGTAACTCGTGTACGGTGAAGACAACATGCTTCCAAGGCTGGATAGGTTCTAAATCGACAGTACTATAAATGCGAAAAATATAAATTAGTAACGCGTTTCTTTGTAACAATTTTGGGTAGATTTTATGAATTCATAATCTAAGAAACATAACAAAATATTTGATTGCAGCTTGTTTTCTGGGAAATAATGTAAAACGGTTTAATATTAAGCAAAGACCATCTAAACATATATAGTATCTAAATAACATTTAGGTATCTCAGATCTAGTGGCTTGCGTTGGTTCTAGTAACTGGATCATCTGTGTATACCTTGACATTTATGCGTTGGTTTGCTTTGACAATCTACCTTGGTTTAAATTAAAGTTTTATTGATGATTTTAGAGTATTACCAAAATTAAATAATTTGAAAAATAACTGTTACATGACAATATGTTATTTCCAAAAAGCCCAATCTAAAAAGTAACTCAGTTAGAATACTGAAAAATAGTTCGTATAAGGATAACATAAACTACATATTCAGTTAAAATTATATAGCAGAAACTTTGCCATCATTTGCCTTTTTCCTATGTGTATTAATTGTTGTACCGAGGCTGTCTTTGATCTTCCCTTTGCAACTGAAATCAATCAATGCTTATTTGGTTCCAAGTTAATAATAATCGATAAACCGACATATTTCATCCATATATTTAAATATTAATATGACTTCAACTAATCGATTACCAGGAAGCTAATAAGAAGTTGGGTAAATATGCAGAAAATAGTACTACCTCAAAAAAAAAAAATTAATAAAAAAAAAATTGACGAAATTGTTTTGGGACAGATTGCTATAATGAGAGATAAGGTATGCTGCTAATAAATCACCTACTGATTCTCTTGAAGAACAAAACACATACATATTAGTGAGATGTAACAACAGCAGAAAAACGAAGACAAAAAGACAGAATTCTTTGGATAAAAACGATCAAACCAAATTTGTATGTCTTTAGAAGAAACTATTGAATACTGATACGTGCGAACATATGGTATATACAGAGTCACTGGTAAGTATATCATTACAGCCTGTTAAATATGTTTCAACGTTCGCATGCAAACAAATTTTGTATATTGCAGGCAATTTTCTGTCAATCAATTGACCAATATATTATGTTTATAGAATGCATGCACTCAAAGAACGAATAATGATAATGCTCTATGTTTTTCAATTGTTGTCAAAGAAAATGCAAATAGGACATTCATTTAATCCTCCTTCAATCGGAATCATTCTGATCACTTTTGCATATGGAATAATAAACCTGAAATACTTTTATGGATTGGTAATTGTAAAATGTGGAGTCATTTATTCTTAAAACAGAAAACCTTTACGTGGAAATACTGATATCAATGCCGCTGTCGTCTATTACCCGCGTAGCTGTTGATATAATCCGAGAACGTATGCCATTCTTTGCTTCTTCTGATTCTCGTATTCTTGGATAAGTCATACATTTATCTGAATCTGAGCTATGGTAATGTGACAAACTGCTTTCTGGATGTGTCACAGGTCGATTCGTTTGACCCACGTCTTCCTTTGAACGCAAGGTTACAGGTGATTCTTCTTCTGCCCCGCCAATACCCTCATCCACGTCATTCCACTGAACATTCATATATATAGGTTCTTCTTTTTGACTGCTACTACAAGACGTTTTCTGTTTCGTCTCTTCTGAAATGAAACTGTATTGTCTTTGTTCTACACTCTAATGTAAACATGCTCGCCGTAGTGAACAAAATAGTTAAGAAACATTAAGGGCTAGTCGTAGCATTTCATTCAGCTGATTTTGGAGATACATTCGAATGAAAGCTGAAACTGCATTCGAGTGTTTTGGTCCTTATTTGCTTTTTAAATGTGTTAAACTTACATATGTTGAATTCTTACCATACTGATAAATTTTATGGGTTTTTGCCTGCTTTTCAGCAGTAACGGACTATGTTATGTCTCAGTGAGACATTTATAAAAATTAAATGTTTCTGTGCAAAACAAATGTCTATCTTACGCAAAAAAGTTCCTTTCTCTGGAATAAAAAGAGCATATTTTACGGATATTTCTTTGTATTAAAAAAAAATGTATCCACTTGTCCAGATTCCCCTTCTAACCAGGCCATCATTGCTACACTGAATGGAACTGTCTGGTATGAGCTGGACAAAACAAGCTGTTCATAACTGATCAATTAAAACGCACATGTTAGTTGAGTGATAGCTAATATTATAATATTTTAATAGCCGTAGCAACTCAGCACTTCGCTACGAGAATGTAATGTACATTCAGATGGAAGGACATACCTTTTGTAATATGGACTAATTTGCTGCCAAAATTGGTACCACAAAACTGTCATCAGAGAAAGATATTTGAAACGAAAAATGACACAATAAAACAAAAAGAGTTATCAACTATATTTTTGGCAAGAATTCCAAACTTTCTAATGTTGATGATTATATAATACCATTTATTATATACACATAACGATAAAAAATATATGACAAAATATTAACTGTACGGCTAGAAAGTCAGAAAGAGAAAATTAGTAGTAATCGCGGGAGATTTTTATGCTTTTACACGGCCAGTACGCATTAGTGTTCATGGTAATTTTTAAACTTTGTTCATTACAAATGTTGACTGTCTATAATAATTGTTACATACTGGATTAAGGATCCACTTTACCTTTTCCTTTCTTTTCAACATTTACTTTCATGCAGCACGACCATGCGAAACCTTCTGGATTGGACACATCAGAAACCATCCTCGCTGTACCTTCCTTTCTGTCATCTGTTTTGAAGCACAATGTAAGTAGATATGAAATAATTTTAGTATGCTGAAATAGTACTGAATTCACATTTTATGATGTGATGTAAACCAAATTTATTCCTTAAATAGGGCTTTATCAAGGAAAAAGGTTTTGAGTTAGTTTGCTTAATCAGCATACGTAAGCATCCCTCTTTCGATCTTTCTCTAACTTGTATTGTTACTGAGAGACAATTATAAGCTGCAAATCTTTCAGAAATCATTTTATATTGATAGATACCCGACATATTTTGATACTAATTTCCACTTTAACTTTTTACTGATTTTGAAAAAAATATTTAGTATTTGCTAGTGACTGAATCATATTTAAAATTAAATGCTGCGATTTAACTTTGATATCGTAATCATTCGTTCGTTTTGTATATGAATATTTTTTATTGGAATAACAACAAGGATTATAATTAAAGTTCATGCTACTTTTCTCTTGTTGCTTTGATTCGAGCAGATTGTCTTCAAGAGAAACAAGTTTGGCCACTAGTTCCTCATAACCCATCTCTTTCATAACATCCACGAGAGCATATATTGCTCTGTTGCCCTTGTTTAACACTTCCTTCAGGAACAAGGCTGCCCTACATCTTCGTCTCAGATGTTTTTCTCTGAGATCCGTAAAGAACGTTCTGTCCAGTATATTCCTCTCTACAAATGTGTCCATGAACTGAGATGGATCAATTTCTTGAACTATCGATTCAAAGTGAACAATCAGATTTTCTTTGACTACCTTTGGATTTTCTGAAATGCATATTAGAAAGAAAAAAAAAACAATAAGAAACTTATTAGCTGGGATTTTGAGAAATAATTACAACTATTGGCTATGGAAGATAAATTCAATTGTATAGCCTCCTGTATCCCACAGGTATTTTCTCTTTCTATTATAGAGATCTATAGATGCAGTAACATTAGGGAGGAATATGTGATAAGAATATTTCTTGATTTACAATGCTTTTATGAAGGCCATGTGCGGAAAATGTCTTTTAGAAGGATCAGATTGCTTTGTTGTATTAATAATTTCATTTGTTTTGGTCCCGTTTGGAAATTAAATAAGAGACGGAAATGTCAACCTGAGTCAACTAAATCCGCGTATAAACGAATACGCTGAAATGATTTGACCTTTGCTAAATTGCGACGAAATGCCTCAGCTCGTCTCGTTTATCATATTAACATTGCGAGTTAATTTTGCATGAAACGTCTATTTTGCGATGGTAGTTATCTGATAAAAGAATTTGTACTATGTTATGTATATTTGATTTAATTTATATTTGATTTAATTTAATTGTTTGTTTGTTAGTTTTAATTTTTTTAAATTCTATTGTAATGTTTATTTATTTACTGGACTTGACATTGTGTACAAATTTAGTTCAGTTCTGTTTGACCTGACTGTTGTTCGTGAACAACTAATAATATAAACTTTGTAACTAATTCTGACCTAGTTACTGACCTTGATTCAGAACCAGTAAGAGTTGAAGTATAAAATATTCTTATTTTTTAAATTCTTTCTCAGAGTAACATTCATAAATGAAATCGAGGCCATACTTGGAGTACGTGACAAATAACATGTATCAGTTATGTTTTTTCCAGAGGATTGACCCACATCCGGGTGTCTGTTTTGCGTTGTAGCTAGATTTATTACTGATGTTTTGAGAAAGAATTGCCATTAGTGCCTTAACACTTGAAAAGTTAAAGTGATTTATGCTGTGACCAGTTTTTGGGCTAATTATTTCGTTTTCTTCAAATTATTTGGATTCCTAGAGATCATTTTCCCTTGGAAATACTTGTTAAGTATTTTATTTTCTTCAAATTATTTGGATTCCAAGAGATTATTTTCCCCTGGAAATACTTGTGCTCTAAATTAATTCTTGGACAAGGACAGTTATCGAAGTTTACATACAATTCAAGTTGGAATATTATTTTCTGTGATTAAACAAAGAACTATTGAAGACGCTGACCACAACATATGTCATCGCCTTCCATTTTTTATTTCATCGGGATTCGAACTCAGTTTCATTAGGACTTTTTGTTGCAGTACTTCTATTTTTTATTTCTTGTTTTTTTTTTAAAACTGGATTCGTAAAACCTATGTTGAATTTCTCATTTTTAGCTTGTTTTTCTAGGGAAATAAACTATTTGCTAAATTCTATAAAGCTTGTTGTCTTCACTATTTTCCTGTTACGTTTTATAAGAGCCTAAACACGTAATACTTACTGCTCAAAATAAGAACGGTACATGTGATATTTTTTTTTACAGTAATATAATCAAATCCTTACTCGGTAGTTTAAGTCAGATACGACTTCAGGATTTGAGAGGTACCCTATGTAAATATTGTATCTTAATCCAAAATTAGTTGACACACAAACATATATAATTTAATATCACACTATGAATTATATAATAAAACCTAATTATCTAAACATGTTTAGCTTGAAATGCAAAGAATACTTTGTTGAATATTGTACTATGTACTCACTATATAATGGATCAGATTTTTGAAGCCGATTTATTATTTTCAAATTTTTTTTCTCTTTTAGGGCATCCATCAGGAATTTTATTCCAGCTGCTCCTTTTTTCAGTAAACATTTCAAGAAGTAGTCAGCATCCTCGTGCCTATTCGTCGTTGCATGTCCCTCGAGTGCAGCGGTTTCTTCATATGTCAGTACTGCTTTATTTACTGAACTACTGATCAAGGCTTTTACATCCAGTTCCTCACAAAGAAAAGACCAGTTGTCTTTGATCGATTTTATCAAGTCTGTTTTGATCTCTTCGGCATCTGCATTGAAAAACACATCAACGTGTCGTTCAGGCATACACTTTGCAAAACGTTTGAATCAATTGAAAGCTATTTAGGAAACTAAAATTTTAATGGAGAAATAACTGGCCTGTGCAATATTTAGGAAAGTGACCGATAGTCATCATCCAGTTACAAAAAGAAGCAGACATATTTCACAGATCCTATCCAAACAATAACAATTTTACATCCATTAAACATTTTTTAGATTATTTTTTATATGCAAACACAGAATATATTTCTGCCAATAGTTTTTCTGAATTATGATCGAAAATTGATTAGCACTCACGGCGTAACAAACATCTCAGAAATCAAGACGTTGATGGCAGGAACAAATAAAATATACTTTTAAATGCAGGTTAATGGACAATAAACTAAAGAATCATTGTACATGTAATTCTTGTAATTTCTTGCAGTATAAAACGGTTAACCTTTAAAAAATTATGTTTTGATAATTGTCTACTGTTATGTTTATTTGATTTAATTTATATTTGATCTAGTTTAATTGTTTGTTTTTTAGTTTTATTTTTTTAAATATTCCATTATATGTTATTATAATGTAATTTTATTTACTGGATTTTACATTGTCCAGAAATTTAATTCAATAATAAACAACTAATAATAAAAAGTTTGTAACTAATGGTGACCTAGATCCTGACTTTGATTCAGAGCCAGTACGAGTTGTGGTAAACAACTTTTACAAAAAAAGTCTTTTAAAATTCTTTTTCAGAGTAAGATTCATAAGTGGTATCGAGGCCATACTTGGAGCACGTGAAAAATAACATGTATTAATTAGGCTTTTTTTTCTCCAGAGGATTGACCCATATCCGGGCATCTGTTTTGCGTTGTAGCTAGATTGATTATTGATATTCCGAGACCATTATTTGGGATAATTATTTTCTTTTCTTCAAATTATTTGGATTCCTAGAGATTATTTTCCAGTGGAAATACTTGCTAAGTATTTTGTTTTCTTTAACATATTTGGATTCCAAGAGATTATTTTCCCCTGGAAATACTTGTGCTCTAAAAAAAGTCTTGTATAAGGACAGTTATCGAAATTTACACAGAATTCAAACACTGGAATATAATTTTCTGGATTCATTATAGAACAGCTGACACATCAGCACGATGCCGACCACAGCATACATCATCAACTTCCATTTTGGATTTAATCGGGATTCGATCTCAATTTCATTATGACTTTTTATTAGTAGAACTTCTTTGTTTTAATTCTTGGATTATTCTTTGATTATTTTTAGATTTGATTCGTAGAACCGTTAGTTCTTTTTTTCAATTTTACCTTGTTTTTTCAAGGGAAATACATTATTTGTTAAATTTTACAAACATTGTTTTCTTGTTACGTTTTGTAAGAGTCTAAACACTCTACGTCTTCGTTAATAACTGTACCTTCGGCTTCCAATTCTCCCACTTGGTATTGTACTTGGATATTAACGCACAATTCACCGTCAGGAAGAGATGAGAAAATGGCTGTCTCACGCATTAAGTTTAACACAAAATCTTGCAATCCCCGACTCTGGCAGAACATTGATAATTTGTCAAATGCATATTTGCTATGTGGCCGAAGATAAATAGTGACACATCCACGTTCGGACTTCATTATTTCACAGCCAGTTGGTGGTAAGAAAATTTGGAGCAAGCATGCACTATCAGTATTGTTAACATATTTGTTGATTTCAATTTCAACATTTTCCATTACAATGCCTTCTTTCTCTACAGTCAACCTTACAGTACTGACAGGTGTTGGAGACAATGCTACTGCAATCAGAAAAGATAAGTGCTTGTACTTTCTTAGTGATTGTACGAAAAACATTTTGTTTGGTATTTGTATTGTTTTTGTATTGTTTTTATTCTGTGATCATGAAAAGTAAAATATATGAATGTTTCATTCTGCGTTTGGTGTCACATTTAAAAAAATAATGATATTTATACATTTGTTTCAACAATTAATCTTACAGTTACAAGACCACTTTTCTATTATATATAGTCAGTAGACTAACGAAATGATCTTTTTTGAATAACACTTACTTGTGTTTGTCGGAAGGCCAAATCATGATTAACTGAA
Source organism: Sinohyriopsis cumingii (assembly GCA_028554795.2). Lineage (NCBI taxonomy): Eukaryota > Metazoa > Mollusca > Bivalvia > Unionida > Unionidae > Sinohyriopsis > Sinohyriopsis cumingii. The sequence goes on along the minus strand of CM068824.1, from coordinate 125,204,942 downwards.
AAAGAGGTCTGTATACACAAATCATGATTAACTGAAAAAGAGGTCTGTATGCACAAATCATGATTAACTGAAAAAGACGTCTGTATGCACGAGGTTAGAAACAATCCAACAATAGAATACGAAAAACATAAATCTATGCAAAGACACCGCTTATTTAATTACAATTTGCACTATTTATATCTTGAGAAATGTATAGAACATTTCTTATTAAAATGTTAAATTCAACAACACATATTGTTGATAAACTTTCATATAGTGCCTCAAAATAATTTGCACGGTCACATTAATGTTTTACTCTGTACTATACACTAACACTCTTTAGTAAATCATTATAAAGCAATGAAAGATCAGCCTTTAGCGCTAAGGCACCGACATCTAACCGATTCTGAGCAAATTGTCTGCTCGTAACGTAATCTGCTTTCTCACCCTCTCTCCAGTACATACATACATACATACATACATACATACCTGTGACAGAAAAAGAAGCTTCATGAACATCAACCAGATGGACATCAGTGTTTGACGGATTCTTACCTATAATGGAGTATATATACCGTAAACTATTTGCATCTGTAGGGTACTCTTCTCAGTTAAACGACACTTTGAATTCGATAATAGTAATACAAAGTTATGTTATGCGATTTTAACTGGCAGTACAGTCTACGTACATAGTTCAAGGGAGTGGCAATTCGTGCAGTATAGTCTACGTACATAGTTCAAGGGGGTGGCAATTTGTGCGTTCTTTCGACTTAAGATAGTGTTTTTCTATCGAGAATAGAAAAACACTATCTCAAGTCGAAAGAAAGCACAAATTGCAGAACATTCCTTTGGACTTTGTTCATGCACATTTCATTTTAAACCACTGATTCGATGCATTAACCCAAACATGAATGCGTTTGTTATTGCTTGTTCTAGTATGCAATTTGAAATCATTCTTTCGTCTTACTATTTGAGAGAGCTTGAGGTAAACGTTGAGATCCCTTTCCTCTAGGTTGAACTCTCGTTTCACTATTAAATCGGTATGGCATACGGTAATACTAAGCATGGGCAAACATCACAACAACAGTATCAAACATTTAAACAAATCTGATACAATGGCCACATCCATACTCAAATACTTTGGCCCAAACATTCTCGTAGATCTCCTTATAAGCAAATTATTCAGAAACCTTCCAAGATATCAATAACCTTAAAGAAAAGGTTCATCTAAATTCTGCTAATGCTTAAGACTGCACTGAACCTTTCTCTCACTAGAGGAATACAATATTCATAATCGATTCCATGATAATTAAGCTGGGCCTGTTCATATCCACTATCAACTTCTAAAACATTTGATTGATACAGCTTTAAATGACACCACTAAACATTTACAATAAAACATGGGAAACCGTTGACCAAACCATGAAAGGGCTAAACCGACTCTTCCTACTATCTTCCCACATCATTAACAAACTGTATTTGTAAAAGTAATGAACAGAAGATAAATGACAGACTATTTTGATACCTCGAAACTAACGAAATACTATCAGACGTTCAATGTACGTTCATACGCAAGGGAAGTACAATATACCATCTTTTAAGACTTGAAGGATTTATTTCAGAAACTTTCGTAAAGAAAGAACATATAGTTATCGTTTTATTTGACTTGAAGAAAGCTTATAACATCACATGGGCGTACGGCATAATGAATTGTTTAACCTAGGTATAAGAGGTCAACTAACAAACTGTATTCAACAAGTACTTGAAACATAGAAATCTCAGAATTAACGTAGGCAATAACCTTTCTGAAAACTGTACCAAGATGAGGATACACCTCACCGTAGCAAATTGTCAGTCATTCTGTTGAATATAGAAATCAATTGCATAGTGAAATGACTTAATCCAGAAACTTACTACTAATTATATGTTGACATTGTTTTGATCTTTTATACTACTGAACGTCAGCAACAGAAGCAAAGTTCAGAATGGGCAGAATAAAACGAGTTCAGATTTGTAAAGAAAAAAGCTATATTTACACTGTATCTTGTCAGTTGTCTATTTCTGCTGTAGAGGAGAGCAATGGTTTAGTGCTTAATTTGTTTTACCGTTAACTAACTTTTCTTCAAGATATTAGGTACATCATGGATAAATGCAAAAAGCCAGGTATTTAATGCAAGTCGTGGACAGTGCAGAATGCGAAGCAGAGACGAAGATATTGCTTATGGTCAAGGACTTAAAAACTTATATGGATGCATTTAGAACTTCACTGTCGGAAAGCATCCATGTGGATGCAAATGAACAATCACTGCATCTAAGATGAACTACACTAGCTCTTCAAAATGCTACCAAACCATTTTTTAATCATCTAACCCAACATATGATACTGTGTTTAGGCAAAAACAATAATCCATACACATTCAGAAACCAAACTTCATTTCTCTTTTTGGTAATCGTCCTTACTTAAGAACAGCACAAGTCAGTGTTACAACTATTGCAAAACTATATTCCCAAATTACAAACGTGTTTATCAAAATCTCCCAAAAATGTTTCGTGAATTCAAAATGTCCTCAAGAAATCCTCTTCTTTTTCAGAGTGAATTCAAGAAACTCAGAGCCTCCTACTGCAGACTTGCGTCCCTCTATACAGAGGGTCCCTAAAGTTGGAGGCAATTTTGTAGCTTCCATTGCAACACCCCGTGGAACCATCTCGAAACTGTTACCGAATAAAGGCTCAGGTTTTACTGCAGAAAGTAGATCCATGCCCAAAGTTTGGAACTTGGTGAAACCTCTTAAGAAACAAATTACATCGTCTTTTTGGATCTCCTTTCCACATTGAGAGCATTGCAAAATTTTAAATCTGAGAATCCATATATAACAGAAACATATTCTCGTGGAATCTGGGAAAATATTCTGTATTGTCGAGCGCCTAGCCACATTAGCATAAAAGGCAATTAAAGGTCAGATAAAGTAGCCATAGCTGCCCTGCAGTCATCGGTTTGCGAATGGAAGATTTCTTATAGTAGTTTCAAATTTGGTATAAATCCGCATATGCATTACACTTGGAGCGTTAGGTTCAATGGAAACCCTACAACAAACTTCAGAACATTAAACCCAGTCAAACGTAAAGTCTGGGCTATACTGACCTACTTCCTACATTAGTGAATGCTCATCAGGCTGCATCACCTTATGAAATTTCATGATTATAGATAGGATGGTATGTGCATAGCATGTAAAACTTTGTTTTGTGGTCATGAGCTAAACGCAGGAATCTAATCTAATCTAGTTAAATGTGAAATGTGGGGCACAGCGACCTTTTGTACCGATATGGTACTAATACATATGTATCTAGTTTAATGGTGCAAACATGTACAGTTTAAACAAAATATGCAACCAAAGTCCGTGAAGAGCGAACTAATTAATGGTCACAGTAAACTGGTTTTGTTACCAGGTAAACGCAAATATCGAACGAGGAATGTACAAACAATTTACATGCATGAACAAAGTTAGCCCCAGGAGGAAGGTCCTATGAAACACACTAAAAACCTGTTGCCTGTGACTTTGGAATAAAGTATGCTTGAGGCTGTGAAGCCGTAGACAACTATGTACTTTTATATATGTGACGTCTAAGACAACACACTATGTGGATTAAAGGTATCATGCAAGGATTTTGTTGTTGTGCTCATATATCTTATGCTATATATATTTACCGACTTTTAACCGTTTCCTTTCTTTCAATATATCACAGTACTTCTATTTATGCTTCCTTGGGAATTTTTATCTTACTAAAGTTTCAGCGCTTTATATTTTCAGTTTTTAACTTAATGTTTAATCAGCACCATGTAAACATTATTGTGGTGTTGTTTCTTTAAATCATATATATATATATATATATATATATATATATATATATATATATATATATATATATATATATATATATGTGTGTGTGTGTGTGTGTGTGTGTGTGTGTGTGTGTGTGTGTCCATTCTTTACGCGAGAAGAAATTGTACAAGCACTTCCTGTTATATCTTTAGAGTGATGACACATTTCACTAGATAGCAGAGCAACATTATTTGTCTGAAACTTAATAATATTAATTCTATCCTGCTTCATTTTATAATTGGCAAAACATTCTTGAAGAGAATAAAAAGCATTTCAAAGGATATATATATATATATATATATATATATATATATATATATATATATATATATATATATATATATATATATATACACATAAAACTGCAGATGGATTCTATTGTAAGAAAGAAGCATACGACAGTTTTCAGGTGCCTCGTGTCTCCCTTTTCCTTCGTCAAAAAGTTTCTCCAGTTCCTCAACCATGTTATTATTGTCCCTGTTGACTTCTTCGAGGGCATAGAGAAGAACAAACAAAGCCTCCGGTAGGTGTTTCTTCATTATTTCCAACAGCGTCCTCGTCATCTCCACTCTTCTTCCCAAAGACCAAAATACTGCTTCATACTCGTCTACAGAGAATATATTTTCTTGCATAAAGAAATCTAATATATACTCAGGTTGGAGCTCGTCCATCAAAAATTCTTCTATTCCTGGCCAGGCGTTCAAAACTTCTTTTGAACTCCATTGACGCATATATGGCTTGTCTGGAATGTAAATGTACACGTGTCCGTTATGAAGCAGACAATGTGAAATTCGAATGGTGTAATTACAAATTGTTAAAATATTAAGTATTTCAGTCCTTGTACGAAACTGTCTAGAACCTGTGTCCATTCTGACATTGAATATTCACGAAGACCTCTCATGGCGATATTCATAGCATTTGTTGGTGTGTTTCGTGCAAATCGTATTGAGGAGAAGTATAATTAATACATCAATCGCCGGGTTTATTTATTCGTTTGCTATCTCTCAAACACACACACACGAACACACACATGTGCGCGTGCAAATAATTTCAACAGGTATGCATATAGAGATGGAGAGGAGAGGAATATAGAGAGCATGTTTACCTGGCACTACCCCATCAGTGTTCTCAAGTTTATCTGCCAAATCTTCACAACCTGTTTTACGGAGTGCACGATTAAAAGCTTGAAAGTGTTTCCTTATCTTTTTTCGGAGCATTATTTGGAGAAGTATGTCAACACGTGCATGTCTTGGATATGAGCCTCGCATTATATTCTCCAAATCGAATTCCTCCAAAACACCATCTTGAATAAAGTGATCGCAGATACTCTGAATGCAGACTCTTCTTTTTAGTTCCCGATAATGTCGTCGAAGGGATGCCAATGCTGCTTCACATTTGTGGTGGCCTACGTAACGTATATATATATATATATATATATATATATATATATATATATATATATATATATATATATATATATATGTTTGTATGTGTATGTCTGCTAAATAGCTAAGTCTATATTACAGTTGCATAGTAGTAATATTCAATTTATGGACTGTGGCTGTCGAGATGTCGTATGTGAAATTCAAGTTTTATGGAGCGTTTTTTCTACTTAATTGAGGATTTAATATTGAAACTGGGGACTAAAAAGATATTAACATGGTTCCCTTTCATGTTGAGCATTCATGTAACTACCCATTATTCACATTTTCCGTTCCAGAGGTTAATTACAAAACCCTCCATGAAATTTCGATTAATTTTAACGCATAGATTAGTGACTCAGATGTCTTTTCCTTTAGTTTCAGTATTTTATGTTCTGGACCGTTTTTTCCTCCATGAATTGTTATGCATGTATTTATTTTCGAGGCGAAACAACATAACAGTTTATGTTATCTTAATGAAATTAGTACACATATTAAATTAATAATGAGATCTACCTTTTACTATTCACAATATTTCAGTTTCAATATTCCAAAAAGTTTTTGTCAGTTTGTCTGTTTTTTTATCCAATCACAATTCAAGCTTTCATTTCTGGAGGAAACCACATGATGCTTATCACTTATTTGTATACTCTGCATAGATGTACTTCATTCATGTAGATTCTTCTGGATACCATTCTGTCTCCAAGCTGACATGTCGGTCGAGTCTTAGATCTGATATGTAGACGGATTTGTCTTCTTGTTTTTCTTTTCTTTTAATTCTTACGATATATAGTACTGGGGATATATTTTTTTGTTATGATCATCTACATGTGGGTCTTTATGTCCATACACATCTTGTTTCCAGAGCATGCAGCACCGACTTAGTACACACATCTTATGCAAGTTGCGTAAAGGTGTATGCTACTTAAAATTATCAGCATTCACTTTTTATGTTACCACGGACACAAAGTGTAGCATAAATAATATATACATTGAGACAGCTGCACCAAAGCGCACCACTAATGTGCATAAATCTAGCGTAATGGACTATGGGTACGCATAATACAAATCTTTAGTAAGCACTGAACCAAAGAAACATGTCATATGTAGAGCTATATTTTATACAGGATTTCAGTTTGATTCTGCTCAATTTAAGAAGTCAACACAGATATATCTAATCTATTTTCAGATGAAGATAAAATATTGAATTCCAACTAGTTCTCTACCATAAAGTTGTAGCACACATGTGAAGGATCTTTACCTGATTTCTTTATTTTTGTTTTGCGTCTCTGTTCGCTCGTAAATTTCAGGTTCACGTATGTCGTAGACGATTGATATTCTGCACCATCTTCTGGAACAAAATTGAGTTGCGTCAAGATGAAATTTATTATTTGTAACTTTTGAAGATGAACACTCCAGAAGAAAAAAAATCCCAAACAAACAGCCATATAGAATCCCAAGAATACCTGAACTTCTGAAAAAGGACACATGTTATTATATCTGTTCATCCGTTCTGATCAAAATCCACTGGATATTAACTTTCTGAGTACTGGAAATTCGACCACATAGCATGGAATACATAGCACTGATAGTCATCTCCCTCAACAAATACTTTAGAAAACAATTTAAAATAGCATACAGCTCTAAAACGAAAAGGCTTATACTTAACATTTCAACTATTAGGCCGGCATGAATCTAAAATATCATCACAAATGTATACCTATTTATTCATGTTAAGTAAACGATGGCGGAGAAAGGCAATAGCTATCATGACCATGTTTCGAGAAAAAGGTAAGCATAGCATTATAAGAGACACTTTTCTAAAATCCGGTAGACAAGGAAGAAAAGGGAGAAAACTGGGGTACATAAGCAACTATAAAACTAGAACCACTGAATTTGTCTATAAAGGATGCCAAGACAACGACTAAGAGCGAAGTATACGGCGTTTGTGGAGGTTAACGTAGCATAATCATCATAATTTCCTTTAATATCGTAAAGAGAGTAAGTATTAATGTAGGTCCAACAGAAACAAATAGAAAAATAGTACAATTTGTTTGTACTTCGTGCTCATTGTTAAAGCTTCTTCTGATTTTACTGAACTGACTGATTGACCGATCAGTGTGTCGGCTGGTTTGTTAGGGTTTGGATACTTTAATTTACAGAGGTAAAATGAACCAACCAATTATAAGATTACTTTATAATTCCCAAGTCTCCTGAACTGCATCATTTGAATATTTATCATTGAGATCTCTTTATAAAGAATAAAAAGATGTTCTCAACTGCCTTTTATTGCCAATGAAGGATTTCATAATTGCGTATTGTACCATAACCACCATCATCTTGTAACATACTAGAAGCTTTTAAAACAAAAATAAAATAAATTTGAGGCTTAAAATAACATCATGCAAGAAATGGAAAGGGATAGGTTACTTACTGCATCTTGGAACAGTTTGATATAATTTGATGTATGTATATGTCATCCACTTACCCGTACTTGTTTTTGTTTGGCTTTTGGGATCCTGAAATCTTCCTTCATTATGAGATCGGGCTGAAATAAAATATTAAATGTTTTATTTTATTAAAAATTATTAGTCACTTTCTCATTCATGTTTTCATTTTCCGACGATGAAACGTTCCACAAGAAGCTCGAACTTGTCGTGTGCACTTTTATCAAATCAATGTTGCTTCCGTTTTTGTAGCATCTGTCTGAAAACGTTAGTCACAGAGTCGTTGTAGAAGGCAAAGATAAAACAGGCAAGACATGCAATAAATATAAAATGCAGTTAATTGGTTGCATGTTGAGACATTTGAGCGTCCTTTCTCTAATTTTTCAAGTAGCAACGTAGAATAGAAAATATGAATAAATTCATATAAAATATTAACACACTACATTCTTCAGTAAAATTCATAATTAGAAAACAAATACGACACAAACATCGAAATCTAACTGATAAACACCAATATAGTCTCCCAAGCAGCTGTCTTCCGAGGATTGCATTAGACAATCTCGTAAATACGTGCATTGAGAAGACGCTTAGTTTGCTCTGATAATGAAATATCCCAAAAGAAGGTCTGATGAGTTATCTAAATGGATGAATCAAAGCTACGAGAATGACAGGATAGCGGAGGCAGCACAAATAGCTAAATAAGCAAAGCACAATAACCAAGTAAATTATAAACAAAAGGAAAAGACTGCTCTGATATCATATATCCTCCTGACCAACTATTCAACCACCCCGAAGAAGGTTTGATCATCCTAAAACACTACTTCACCGTGGAATCTTGTGCAGACTAAAGCTAATTCTCCCAAATAAAACAGCAGTAGTCTACAGCAGAACCATCTATCTCAAAGACATCAAATTCTGTGTGAAGCTAACGTCAATTAAATTCTTAGAATATACAGAACATTTGGGCCCCGTGGTGATGAAAGGTGCAAAACGTGTCAACACTTGATAGAAACCAAACATATTCTCTAGCACAGCAACGAGAAGCATGAAAAGGCATTGATAATTTGCTCTCAGTATCTCAGCAAAACTGAAAATATTGACCAAAGTCTTAGCAGATCTGATTAAATGACAAAGAAGCTTGACAGAAGGCCAGTTGCAAATCACTTTTCTTCCCCTGGCCACACATTCAGTAATATAATACTAGCTGCAACGGCTCACAACTGTAATTGAATTTCCTCCATATTCAGGAAAGAAAATGAATCGAACTGGATATGCCACCTTGGGACAAGCAAAACACACGGCTACCACACCTAAATAAAATCCTCAGTTTTTTAAAGCCGATATTTTAAAATTAAAAAATTCATTCACTTTTGCTCATTGCTCACTCATTCACACACACACACACACACACACACACACACACACACACACACACACATATCTACGTATAATGACATCGAGAGATCATCGATTGATGCCTTACTTGTCAGCTGTTGGCAAATCAAACTTGCCATCACTTTTTTCATGTGTCATGAATACTATCAATGTATCGTAAATGGCATTTAAAAAAAATTATTTGTAAGAGAGTTAACAATAGCATACCAGTATAATTCACATAATCAGGTGTTGTCCCTTCAGCTGAAATGAGAAATCAGCGTGTTTTCTTTTATAAAAAAACGAAACCTAATATAAGGAACATTAAATCTATCACATACAAATAGGAATTTGCCAATTTTAAACACTAAATGACGGAAAACAATTTCAGATTGGGCGTCATAACGTCAGACTGGGACATGAAGTCGTTTCCTTTCAATATTTTACCCTTTGATCCAGGGGACCGTTACGTTCATATTCCTACTAGAACTTCATATCCAGATATTGTGATACATATTTTGGGCTTGATTCATAAGAATAAACAACAGAAGTGTTGTATTAAATGTTTGTTATAAAATATATTCGCAGTTTATATTTCCCCTGGCCACACATTCAGTAATATAATACTAGCCGCAACTGCTCACAACTGTAATTGAATTTCCTCCATATTCAGGAAAGACAATGAATCGAACTGGATATACCACCTTGGAACATGCAAAACACATGGCTACCACTCCTAAATAAACATCTTTTTTTTTAAAGCCAATATTTTATAATTAAATGATTCATTCACTTTTGCTCATTACCAACTCAATCACACACACACAGATATATATATATATATATATATATATATATATATATATATATATATATATATATATATATATATATATATATATATATATATATATATATATAATGACATCGGGAGATCATCGATTGATGCCTTACTTGTCAGCTGTTGGCAAATCAAACTTGCCATCAATTTTTCCACGTGTCATGAATAATATCAGTGTATCGTAAATGGCATTAAACCAATTTTATTTTAAGAAAATTAACAATAGCATACCAGTATAATTCACATATTCTGGTGTTGTCCCTTCAGCTGGAACGAGAAATCAGCATGTTTTCTTTTCAAAAACGGAACTTAATATCAGGAACATTAAATGTATCACATACAAATAGGTACAGGCCAATTTTAACACTAAATGTCGGAAACCTAATTCAGATTGTGCGTCATACCGTAGGACTGGGACATGAAGTCATTTCCTTTCAATATTTTACCCTTTGATCCAGGGGACCGTTACGTTCATATTCCTACTAGAACTTCCGGTCCAGATAAACAGTTTGAGCATGATTCATAAGAATAAACAACACGTGTTGTATAAAATGTTTGTTATAAAATATATTCGCAGTAGCAAAGAGGGAACTTATTGCACAGAACACCATGTTTGCGAGCATTTCTCCATTGTACCAATAAAAGTTGAATGCAAACTGTAATGTACAACTATAACACGTCTATTTCTCCTTTATGTACACAATTATCAACGTCCTGAGTTTTCTTTCCTTTTTATTAACGTTTGGGCAGCTGTATAAGTATTTATCCATAATCAGCGATCGTTCAACGGCTATACTTACAAACAAACCTTCTTGCCAGCGTTTATCTTTGGTTTCATTTTTTTATATTCTTTGAACCATGAAAACAGGTGACATCTTTAGCAAGTTTAATTACCAAACTTAAAGCAAAATCCTACCATATGCTTTTCCTAAGAACCATACGCAGATATCCACTATTTCCTGGGTTGAGCATATATAATTGTAAATACCAATTAATTGATAGCTAATTTGAAGAAACAGGATTGAGCCCTAACTGACATTATGTATTTAAAAAACTAGCAAAAATCCTATCTATATCTGTAGGTCAAAGTCAATAATATAAATAGTAACTATCATTTATTACGTTCTTCGATACAACGTTTCCTTGTTATAAATTCTTAATTGTAATATTCCTCGGCCAAATACATAACTACGCATTCCAAAGACTTTGTTTTAAATTTCCTTTGTTACAAAGTTTAAGTGGTGGTCCGCCTGAGAATTAGCTCAATTGTAAAGTTTTTATCACTTGATGTTCCGAAACCAAGTAAACAATGGCTGTCAGTGCTATAAAGATCCGATAGCACGATGCCCAGGACCTCTTGAATTTCAGAGCGGGACCTTCGAGTATTCCAAGTGAAGTGTCAATTGGGCTAGGCGGAAAGACAATCTAATTTTCCTGATAAAAATTCCATCCCGCTGATAAAATGCATCATTTTATTTACAAGTTGTTGAAAGACTGGTACATTTTTAATATATATCCGCATTTATACCCCTGTCCCTTTTGAAGGTCATCTACTTACCATACTTCTATTGAAGACCACCGCTCCTGTGGCCTAGTGGTTATAGCGTCCGCCTCAGATGCGGGAGGTCGTGGGTTCAATCACCGGCCGAGTCATGCCAAAGACTTACAAAAATGGTACTAACAGCTGCCTCGTTGGGCGTTCAGCATTAACAGGTTAGTGAATGGACTGGTCGGCCTGGTGTCAGGATAATGTGACTGGGTGGGACATCATACTAAATGTCTACGGCATGATGCCCCAGTGCTAGACATCACTATAAACTGCCACATGGCAGATATCTTAGTGATATGACTGAACAATTGTTGAAGCTACGTTAAAAATCCAAATAACACCACATCTATTGAAAAGTTGTATACTATGTGTACAACGCGAAGCATGTGACCTATCCATAGGGAACAGATTACCTGGGTCACTTATGATTAATACTAGGTTAGCTTTGACATGCATGTTAATCTTTTGGTGGTAGGACCAAAGTGGAGCAAATGCCGTTATGCCGGCGACAACACCGACCGTTTTATACCCGAAATCAATCGCTTTGAATATTAACATATTTAAAAAAAATTGAAACAAGACGTCATTTTATATATGCATTACAGAAGCCAGCCAGAACCTCTCAGCTGGGCGGAGGAACTGTTCCAGCAGTGGTTGCAACCGGTACAGTGATGCATAGTTGAGTATTTATATTTAGGTCTCACTGGATAGTTTCGTATTTTGACACCTCCCTAATTTTTAATGTAGAAGGCATGAATCTAATCATCACAAGCCTAGCATTTACAAATTCACACAGAAGGTAAATCTGTAATTGGTTGAGATTTACTTTGAGTTAGGCTTGGAAATGGGTTGGCTTGTTGGTGACTGCCTGTCACAGTTAGATGAGCATTGGAGATCAAATGCGTGACTTGGGCTGCAAATCAGCATCCGACTTGGCTTACGTATTTACATGTGTCTGCTACAGAGGTAAATATCTAAAAATCTAGATGGTTGTGGGGTGATGTAACGTATGCTAATTTGTTATAGTACTAGTGAACTTGATTCCTGCGAGCTGCTTCCGGACTGGTTGCCTCAAATTTGGATTTGTTTGCGACATTTGGAAAATTCAATACAATTGAAAAAAGAATATAAAACGAGATATTGCAAAATGAAATAACAAATAAAAGAGTTTACCAATATAGATATAAACAATTAGACTCATATTAAAGGTTACATTTAGATAAAAGTTTAAATAATTAAAATTGTAATGTTTTTGTGCAACAATATGTGTTCATTAACACCGATTCTCTGTACCATTTCCAGAAGTTTAACGCAAGAATCATCACGAGTGTGTTTGTCTAGAATTACCAGCTGCATTATTTATTTTTCGTAGCCCTGCTGATACTCATAGCGGAATTCCAGTAAGAGACGACCAATATCTTTTCAAGCATTTTTAAATCATCATATTTAATACATTCTATTTTCGATTTAACAAGTTTAACAAGTTTACAAAAGCGTATTTTTCATTGAAAAACGATGAATGTGTCGTCTGTAAACAGGCAATGCAATTTTGTATCGGTAGAACAATGGCAAAGGCTTAGCTGGAAAGCAAATTAGGAATACTGCTTGAAAAGTAAACAACGACTTCTTTGGCACACGTGCAGAGTACAATCGTGAAACAAGGACAAAATGCATTGATTTACTAAACTAATTTCAACAAAACAAACATGAATTAAACTTATCTATAGCAGAAGGAACTTACGAAGGAATAATTCTTAAAAATACAATTAAAATGAATTTTATAAAATGGCTTGGAAAAGACTTATGAAATAATTGTCAATGCTGGAGATGCTATCATTTTTGAAATCATTGTCAATATTTAAAATAATCTATTGAATGAAATGAAACATGTTCATACGACCTCAAATGTTATCCGAAACTCCGTATGTTTTATAACAATTAATCAGGGAATAATTGAATCCGCACTAAATGCTGACTAGACAAGTTTAAAAAATGTTAATATCTAAACGGAAAAAGAAAGAATGGAGGAAAAAGAAAATACTGGTAATGAAAAGAAAAAGATTAGACAATAATGTGCAAGATTTTATCAGTAATCAACTTAACAAACTATAATGACCCAAAGTCGCTAATAGGTTCTTGTATCTAGTTTTTGGATGGCATTTTACGAGTCTTTGAAAGTTTCCACTGGCCACGTAGTGTTTGATCAGTAATTACAATTTTATTTCTTTATTCACTGGAAAAATTAAATATTCATTATGGAATGAAAAAATTACACATTCATGTTGCTAAACTTTAGTTATCTAAGGTGCAGATCATTAGACGGAACACATAGCATCTATAGCATCGCATCTCATTAAAGCACTTGCAAATTCTATTTTTTTCAGTTTTAATTGAACTCATTTCATCCTTCATCACTATGGTATGTTTTTTTACTTTATTCATTTATGTACTCGCGATTATTTCTTTTTTATTTCTTCTTTCTTGTTTTGCTCCTTGCGATGACGTTTATTTTCATCCTTCTATTCATCGTGGAGTTTTTTGTTGACGTGATTTACGAAAACTTTGTACGAAAAGTTACTGGATGACCTTATGTTATTTTCCAATTAAATTCAAAATGAAGGTAATATTTTAAAGCAAACCTAATGGAAATATAGAATTTTTACCTATAAATACATTATGAATTGTTAGATTGCATGATAATCGCGATTTATTTGTCATACCATGCATATAATGTACATTGAACAGCTAGTGGACAATATAATGATTGACGTTCGCTGTCATCTTTTTAGCTCTTCAGTTCTGGTAACTGTGTGAAAAAAACCAACTGAGTATGGGACCGAAATCAAAAGAATAGTTGAATTATATTTCTGTCTTTTAGGAAATGCAACTTTTCTGACGACCTTCTGGCTCTGTGTTCAACTGGCAGGTTTTACTTACTTTTGCAATATTAGGTTTATTAAGTTCAGTTTCATGCAATCTTTTTAAGTAGGTTTTAGTTAAATCGTGAAAAGTGTACCGCTTGTTGAAATCTCCTCAGGATCAACTGTTTCATACGGAGGATCGTCTCCCACATCTGAAATAGAAGAAATGAATAAATGTTGTGGCATTCATGCTTTTACACAGTGATTTAAATTTTATGGAAAAATATGCTGTAGAAATTGAATAAGAAACATAACTTAACTTTGCATTCTTTTGTCCAATTAATAAGTCTGATTTCTAATTAAATGTATGGGTGTGTGATTTAGATTTTATAACGTAGCTTTAACAATTTCAGTCATATTGCTACGATGTCTAAAGCGTGGCGGTTTAAAGGGATGTCTTGCACTGAGTCATCATGCTGCAGACATGTAGCATCATGTTCCATCCAGTGACATTATACTGACACGAGGCTTACCAGTCCTAACACTAACCTCTTAATGCTAAGCGCTAAGCAAAACAACTGCTAATACCATTTTTTAAATAAGTCGTTGATGTGACTTGGCCGGAGTTCGAACCAGCGACCTCCTGCATCCGAGGCGGACTCTAATTAATTTAATAGTTTCTACCGAATATAAAAGTAACGTGTCATAAAAAGTAACATAAAGACTTTCACATGATATACAATCGAGGGGATTGACGTTTGTTTACTCAATGCAATGTACATGCTATATTATTGCATCAGGCAAGCTTGGAATAATGTTCCTACCCTCTATGTTTTCGTATATGGCAATAATTAAAATGTCTCTCTCTAAAGATACATCAATTTTCACCTTGCTTCTTTAATTGATAGCAAGTCTGTACGACAAGGGTTATGTCCTGCCTAGATGATGTACGGCACAGTCACCAAAATACAGTATGATATTAGACTTAGGAAGGGATCAAACTATACCGTATAACTTCCAGTTAACCTACATGGAGATTTTTTGGATATTCCAGGTTACGTAAGTCCAGATGATTTCACTAACATCGGCTCCTTGAATTAAAAGATTCATTAATGCCTTTGTTTGTTTTTTTGTTTTCTTTAATTTAATTTTTGAGAAGATCTTGGAAGAAAAAAATGTATGAGAAATTTTACTCATAATGATGGACTCCAGCTCAACCTAGTTGTCCGTAGTTTCAGTTCTTTCTGCTATTTCACATTCATTTGTACAATTTATACACAGATCATTTCTAGACCGCAGATGCATTCTTTGGCACTGGAAGTGCTGAACCATAACGCGTCATTTACCTCTTTCTGTTAATAAGCTTTCGTCCTGTACAGTCTTCTGATCTCTGCTTTCTTCATCATCTGTCTTCACAGGATCTTTTTTATCTGGTGCATTCAGAGAATCCTGGCCATGATAAGGCACATATGTGTTGCGTCTATTGATTGTCCAAGATTCATGTGCTACAAATACATGTGAATAATCAACATTATTAATTAGAGAGAGAAAGATGGGCTGACCAAACCACAAACAGATTGGTATATATATATATATATATATATATATATATATATATATATATATATATATATATATATATATATATATATATATATATATGCATGTGTGTCTGTGTGTGTGTGTGTGTGTAATGATTAACAGTGTCAGATATTTAGATACATATTTTGACTGATCCATATCCAGACGATCTGCAGACTGATCATTCATATCTTGTTAAAAAAATGAAACATAGCAAACATAAAAGAGAGTAGCATTGATGCAGTAATGTTCTTTCTTAAAATGTTTAGCTTTCACCTAATATTTTTAAAGACAGAGTTAATGTCATTCATCAATTCTGAGAAAAGTGGAATGAAGTAAGTTTCCGAAACGCTTTTACAGGACTTATCACTGATGACTCTCCAGCGGATATACTTACGGATTAAATGTACAAAGGATAGCAGTTCAGTCAGTGATTCTACAATGATGAAGATGTTGATATCTAATAATAATTATGATAATAATAATGATGATAATCACCATCATCATCATCTTATTATTATTATTATTATTATTATTATTATTATTATTATTTGCCCTACATAATAAGTCCACGATCAAAGCCCAAAGTGTTTTTGTTTTAGTTTTTGTTTCATTGCTTCGAATTAAAGATAAATATATTTAGTTTTGTAAATTATAAAAACTGTTTATGTACTCAGAAAAGGCGTTGAATTCAGTTGTCAGATGCACATGACCCGTTTCTTATTTTGAGACTATTTATCCCACTTGCGAACATTTGTTTCAAAGGTCATGAACAACAGCATATTCGGCAATTTTATTTTAACCGATTAACGAATTAGTGTGAAAACATCCTAATGGGGGCGGGGTATGTTGCTAAACTACTAATCACGGTTGCTGTAGTAAGTGAACTTTGATACTGACATCTAATGTTGTCAACAACACTCTCTTTGCGAAGCTCGGAGCATGCCTTAAGTTTGTCAGAGGTTTTTGAACTTTGCTGCCGATCCCATTTTATCACAGCTATTGTTTTTCTTACCCATGCTAACCACGTGAGAAAAATGTCAGTAAGTATAAGCGACCTGTAAGCATTCAAAAGACCACAATACATGAATTGCTTAGACACCAAGGATGAAAAAATCTGTGTTTATCTAAATCATGTTCATATCCCTTTCACACGACAGTTTGTATTTGCTGTGAATTGAAAATGTACGATGTCTTAACTGTGTGGAACAAAATATGATAGCTTTGCCTACAACAGCAAGTAAGACAAGTTTGGGGCAACATTTCTGGTTCTGTACTAATCCTTATTCCCTAGGCCTATTTCCGCGAACAATATATGTAACCAAAGGAGATTCCTCATGTTGTGGAAAATATCTGCATATGTTGTAACTCTACTGTTGCATTTCCTTATTTTACATTCGCATTTTGGCTTCCGATGTATGCACGTACAACGGTCAAGACCATTTATAAACCAAATGTAAGTAATTAAAATTGTGTAATTTGAAATTTAAACAAACTTTGTTTACTTTGGTCAACACTTTTCGCATCTCCTGTTAATTGTCGTCGCTGGAGGTGATGAAGAGTCGAGTGCTTGGAAGGTCCTTTACCCATGTCTTTATTCCTGTTCAGTAAAACAGTAAAAGAGTTGATGCAAACATGTCGACAGGGGAAGAATATCAATGATGAAAAGAATTAAAACAATTATTAGGGAACTCTTGTAATTAGCCACATTTAATGTCTTTCCTCAGTTTGAATAAATTAATATAAATCAAACTTTTAGAACAACATTTTACATGTAGGTCATGTAAAAAAGAGTATTTTACAAGTTCTTTTTCATCGTGAAAGAAGGAAAAATTATATAAAGTGTCAAGCTTCCAACATGGGATACATCGGATATATCGATAACATTAAAGGGTCAAAGATCATACTGAGTCTGGGAAAAGGTCAACACGGCGAAAACTAGAAGCTCTTAACAAGGTGTGAAAGTTGATGGTACATGCTTTGAAAGGTCAGACTTTTAGATGTTGCACAGACAAACCAAATTTGCCATGAATTTTTCTTGTTGAGAATTCAGAAAGAGAGCTAAATTATTACTTTAAACAAAAACAATGCTTGCAAAACGAAGATAATAGGAAAATGTGTGTTTACAATTAAAATATAGAATTAAGCTTTCTGTTAATGAGTCACATAAAATCAGGTATTACATAAATCTGAAAGCGGATAAAGGCTGCAACCTTTATACGGATTTTCTGTATGTGATTACGCAAATTAAAAATGGTTAACTCGTTATCCAATCACTGTAGGTTGATACCTCTCACTCATTTGATTCTTCAGACTTTAAATAAACTGGATAAAGGAAAGACAGTGGGTAATTTGATTACAATCAGCACGTTTTGACCTTTGTTGTTATGCTGAAACACAAATTGTCTATCTAAAATCAATACATGTACTAAGTCAACAATATGTTGGTACACAAAAGGGAAACGAAATAATAGCCATGTTTGCCCCCAAAGAACTGTTATAATTTGAATGAGAAGTTTAGGTTTGATTGTAAGAAAAAAATTCTGTACAATTTAACATTTTGAGACAGACTGGATACAGCAGTTGTGGAGGCGGTTGTGGTAACTGACGAAGATACCAGACAAAATGTGCTAACGTTTGGAATTAAGAAGACTTTGAAAATTGATTACTTTAATGCGTTCAAGAGATGTATGATTTTCATTTAACCTATAGAATGTAGTCCACTTACAGTTAAGGGTTTTAATGTCCTAGTCATTTAATACAATTAAGATAATTTACTTGATCAGAAAGTGAAATTTAATCTAATGAACAAGATGTTATGGTCACATCCGTCCTACATACAATGAATTTGTTCACACTGATATGGAAACAGCGATTTGTCCATAATAAAATGTAAAATTCGCATATTTCACTAAATTCAAAGGACAATTTATATGATATCAGAGCCAGGTCATTATGATGAATATGTTAGACTTCAATGATTTTTAGGTTCACTTTTATATTAAAGTTTTGTTTTTCGTTGGAGAAAGAAATGGAGCATTGTGAAGACCATATATCTGAAAGGGATGTTGAAGATGGTAATGTGAAAAGAAATCATGATCCACTAATGTTTGTCAAATTTTGCTATTATCCAACTTGGTTAAGGGATCTGTCTTTGGTCCCTGCGATTGGTACAAGCTTGTACCATAAAGATGATACAAAAAGTCCCCACCTCTGTCTCTCTCATACACGAGGTAGGTCAAATTAATTTTCGAAGTTCCTTGGAATAGTGGTAAAATTATTGTCATAATTATATAATTTGCTTTCATTCAATGACTGGAGTCACCAAAGATAACACCTTCTGTTCTGGTAGAATTTGTAACCAGCCTTAATAGTAGAAAAATACATCTTAATTTCAAAACTGACGACTACAGCATACCTGTATATTTAGAGATTAATTAGACTCGTGATGTCGGTAACTCAACAAGAAATTGTGTATTGCATATTAACATTAAAAAGATATATATATATATATATATATATATATATATATATATATATATATATATATATATATGTCAACGAGACCGTGTGAATCAATAAAGTCCCAAATACACGCTGAACGTGTTACCTATTTATACTGGGAAAATTGACCCGCAAAATGTTGTTATCGTGAGACGGATTGAGTAAGAAGAATGTTTATTGAACAGGTTTTTATCGCTAATACTGCTCAACAGGTATAGCCATGCATTTAAAAAGAAGACATTAGGCATTACGTGCCAAGGATTAAATTTATAAAGGTCATATGACGTTAGACGAAATTCAGCTTACCTAATATGTGTAATGGGATAATGTTGGTGGTTAGCATCGGTAACGTTTTATCTTATCTGACATAATCTGACAAAATCTTTGTCTTTTACAATGTAATTTGCCGCTGATTAAGGCTTTACTGTCTTCACACACACACACACACACACACACACACACACACACACATATATATATATATATATATATATATATATATATATATATATATATATATATATATATATATATATATATATATATATATATGGTGTGTGTGTGTGTGTGTGTGTGTGTGTGTGATTGAACTGTATACCCTCCATTTTCTGAAAGTTTTATGGATAATGTATGAAACATCTGCCATTATATTTGTGCTACATACAAAGTA
The DNA here is from genome assembly GCA_028554795.2 of Sinohyriopsis cumingii. NCBI lineage: Eukaryota > Metazoa > Mollusca > Bivalvia > Unionida > Unionidae > Sinohyriopsis > Sinohyriopsis cumingii. Next base: position 125,184,834 of record CM068824.1, on the reverse strand, counting down.
GCTTCTTGTCATCAAGCAACCCAAAAATTACCAACTAATCCGTACGTTGCGGCAGCGAATATAAATCTATATGTTGGGTTCTCATACAGTTATCAAAGAAGAAACACCAGATTTAAATACTTAAGAGAAAGAACTAAATTTCGTGCAATAAATTATTTATCTTTAATACTGACAGCATAATGAAGACTAGATTCAGTGTAATTTGAGGAACTAGCACATTTTTGTCTGGTAAACGGTTCCTTGACTGCTATATTAATATTATTTACCTCTGAGTGTCTCGTACTGCAGAATATTTGCTTTTTCCCGGACGACCCCAGAACATAAGCTGTCTTGGTTTAAATATAATCGACTCGACACGAAACGTACGCTAACTTGATTTGTTCGTGAACTGGTTCCATTAGACTAAGCACCGGGTGTTGAGAGAGAGAGAGAGAGAGAGTATGTTACGCATGAATGCCTATATTTACGATTAAGTGCCATCGTGTTATTGTTGTTACGCTTAGTCGATAGGGTATAGGGTATAGGGCGACTGATATAGTAACTCGCTGACCCAGATTTAAATTCGCAGTGAGACACAAAGACCTTCTAATCCCTATTAGAGTAATTCTTCTCTGTGTACATTTGTAATATTAGTAGCCCAACGTTTCGAACAATGCTAAACACTTAATGGGACAAAGTACACATAGAAGCACACACACAAACACACACGCACACACACACACACACACACACACACACATTTGTGAGAAAAAATTATTTACAGGATGGTATCAAGAAAATAAACATGAGAAGTGAATGGGAAAGAAAATAAATAAGATGACATAATCACCCAAAAAGGCAAGTAAATTTCATGAAGAGGAAGGAAGTTAAGAACATCAGGGTTATGACCAGAGTGATACAAACTGTGTACATAAGATAAAGTTTGTGCTATCAGCAAGAAAAACAAATACGTGAATTTATTTTTAGACATGAAAACAAGGAAAGGACACCTTAGATAAAAGGTAATTTAACAAATATAACGATGTTAACTTATTTTTTATTGCATATAAACACTAACATTTGTCTTTCTTTCTGTGTTTACGTTACACTAACGCTTGCCAAACAGATCGTCAGTTCCAAACTCGCGGCGAGATTCCATTTTTTAAATACTTTTTTGTTCAAACTTTCTTTTAAACTCGCTCAGCCATATTATTGTTTTTTTAATTCCTTCCTATGACGGGCAATTAACCTAGTTATTAAATAGACTGTGTGTTTATGTTTTACGTCACATCAACACATAATGGTTAGGTTATGGTGAGCCAACTGGTATAACGTGTCTTACCAGAGATACTCACGGCAGTCAGCCTGGGAGAATTTAATGGCACGGTTTGAAGCCGCACTTTACTATTTGCGACAGCGGGACTCTAACCACTCAGCCAGTGCAGTATCTAAATAAATATAAAATCAGAGAGCTGGGCTGTTCGATGGATAAAAATAGTGTTCTCTTCTATCCAACACGTTTTACTACCTCGTCAAAAAGGCGTCTGAGTGAGCGTTGTGGCCAAGTATTTTGACCAAAAGCGTGTTCTTGCTCATGTAATAAAAAGTGTTATGTGTCATACTTTATAATATCTCCCCCACCCCAAAGGCAATATGTACGTAAAGTTAGCACTGAAGAGAAAGATAGCAGTAGGGAGCAGTACACGGCGTCTCAACTGGCTTGATTATATAAGTATAGTATTTCTGCCACGAATTATAAGAGAATGGAAGCAGAATGTCGCGAATATTGTTAATGTAGGATCATAGAGCTAATTAGTATGAAGGAAGTTTGACGCTGTCTTTTTGTGCGATCTATATTCCGGCCAAGTAATACAAAATAGGTCCTCCAGCAATAGGCGATTAATGGAGGCAACTTGTTTGACTTGGTATGTTCCCATTTTGATGTTCATGCTGAGGTCTTTGGAGTTTATTTTAATATACATGCCTTTCTGTTTGTAAGCTTATATTTCTACGAATTACATACATACATACATACATACATACATACATACCAAGATACATAAAATTAATGGGTTAAGATGTATGTGTTCCCTGCATACCCCGTACGGTGTTAACCTGATTACATGAACAGCTGTTTATAAAACTAATACAACGATTTGAGCAACTTCAAAAAGCGGATACAATTTATGTAAGAAACAAAATCTAAAAAGTGATATAAAATAATATATGATAACTGTGTATATAATAAAGACAAATATTCTGCCTCACCCCAACCCCCTAGTAAACTATTTCGTGTGATACATTGCTGCTGAATTTAAAATAAGGCGTTACATTGTATCACTTTCCATGTCTACGGACACTGTTCTCACTTAATATATTATAGCATTTCATAAACCGATGTAATTACATCTAGTTACAATAACCGAAACAAGCAGAAATTATGAAAATAGAAGCCGCGATTATCTCACCTAGTGGTACTTAGAGTTGCAGGGAGTTTAACCTGTTTCTGTCCAATAACGATATTACCTCTATGACGAAACGGGCAATGACTACCAGTTGACAAAATATATGTAATTTTATGGCTACGATAGGCAGACTGGGGGCACCGAGTGGCCGAGTGGTCTAAAGCGCTTTCCGTTACGGATCACTGCCATCTCACCTCTGTCTGCGTGGGTTCGAGTCTAGGATTCGGCCAATGTGGGTATGTGAGAAAGCTTTCTAGTAGCTTTTCGTGGGTCGGTGGTTCTTTCCGGGGTTTTCCCCGGGTTCTTCCTCCACCATTAATACTGGCCGCCATGTATAGCCTATCGTGTGCTGAAAAATGGCGTTAAACCCCACAACAACAACAACAACAACAGACAGACTGAATTAAATTCTGAAACGAATGCTTAACGAGTCGCTGTGGTGTGACAGTTGATCAATGGGTGTTGTTTATCTGTAAGTGGCTTAAAACGATGACGTGCATCGTGGAGTTTTACTTTTCTTACTGCCTACTTTATCTATATAACCCTATTGATTGATCACATGAAGCGAATTTCAATACAAATTAGACTGGTTCTTGTTTGATAAAACAGAATATTGACACGATACTTTTCTCGAATTAGTCTCAGGTTGTTTTCTTCCGAACATTTTCAGAGTCTATCCTTAATTATACCAATTCGCTTTTTCTAAAATTAACGAGACAATTCATCGAACTTGATCCTGTCTCTTTCTATTATATCTGAGACAGAGTCACTGGTTATTGACGGTGTAAAAAATATACTACGTAAATTGTACCTACATTTAACCTGAAGCTAACAAATATCTAAAACAGTGTTAAGTAATTGAAGTCCATGAAAACAAAATAAAACCTCACCTTTCTCTGTAAACAGGAGCTCGCTATTTACGTTCAGTTTTGTATCTACTATTCAGTTATTATGGGCTTCTATGAATTGTTACTTCCTTATTTATGTTAGGTTAGGTTTGCACGGGTGTGTGACTCAACCTTTATGGTGTACAGACGTTATTGAGAAACAACATTAAGAATTGCGCCAGTGAATGGCGCTTATTCAATCAGTATCGAATTTTTAATAAAAATACTCTTTTGAATTTTTAAGTTCAAACTTTCTTTTAAACTCGCTAATCCAAATTTTTTAATTTTTCTTTTCCTTTATATCTTTATGTTGAAACTTTATTTTTTACTATTTATTTCATACCTCACTACATGAAAACTTAGGCATACAAATTAGGTTCTGAAAGCAAACCATAGTTTTTCAATTGTAACGGAAATTTATAATTCCTAAGCAAATTTTCTATGACATAATGTACGAAATGAAAACAACTAAATTCTTTACTTGATATGTAAGCAAAGAATAACATGTTGCATGATACGACGTATACAAACAATATAAAATATGTGCCATTAGCTAGAATGAGATGCGATTTATTTTTACATTGAGTTTAACTTATTTTGTCATCCGCATTTATTTGATGTCATATATGACTAACTGGTTTTGTAGGCAGGCTAAATATTAAATTACCGCCAGATAATATTATTATTAGTAATTGTCCTATGAAATAATCTTTTGGTGTGATTATATCTACTTCCTTTTTCCTTTTCCAATTTATGAATGTAATTATTTGCTGTTGTTGTTATAGGGTTTTACGTCATTTTTCAGCACAGGATAGGCTATACATGGCGGCATGTATAATAATCTTTTTGTGTGATTATATCTACTTCCTTTTTGTTGTTATAGGGTTTTACGTCATTTTTCAGCACAGGATAGGCTATACATGGCGGCATGTATAATAATCTTTTGGTGTGATTATATCTACTTCCTTTTTCCTTTTCCAATTTGTAAATGTAATTATTTGCTGTTGTTGTTATAGGGTTTTACGTCATTTTTCAGCACAGGATAGGCTATACATGGCGGCATGTATAATAATCTTTTGGTGTGATTATATCTACTTCCTTTTTGTTGTTATAGGGTTTTACGTCATTTTTCAGCACAGGATAGGCTATACATGGCGGCATGTATAATAATCTTTTGGTGTGATTATATCTACTTCCTTTTTCCTTTTCCAATTTGTAAATGTAATTATTTGCTGTTGTTGTTATAGGGTTTTACGTCATTTTTCAGCACAGGATAGGCTATACATGGCGGCATGTATAATAATCTTTTGGTGTGATTATATCTACTTCCTTTTTGTTGTTATAGGGTTTTACGTCATTTTTCAGCACAGGATAGGCTATACATGGCGGCATGTATAAATGGTGAAGGAAGAACCCGGGAAATCCCAGGAAAGCACCACCGACTCACGAGACGCTACTGGCAAGATTTCTCATGTACCCACATTGGCTGAGTCCGAGACTCGAACCCACGCAGACAGTGGTGAGATGGCTGTGATCCATAAATGAGAGCGCTTTAGACCACTCTGCCACTCGGACCCCCTGTAAGTATTTGTTGTTGTTGTTGTCGTTTTTGTTGTAGGGTTTAACGCCATTTTTTTCAGCACACGATATGCTACACATGGCGGCCAGTATTAATGGTAGAGGAAGAACCCGGGAAATCCCCGGAAAGATCCACCGAACCTCGAGAAGCTACTGGCAAGCTTTCTCACATACCCACATTGGCCGCATCCGAGACTCGAACCCACGCAGACAGAGGTGATATGGCAGTGATCCATAACGGAGAGCGCTTTAGACCACTCGGCCATTCGGGATCCCCGTAAGTATTTGTAACAGGTAAGTAATGTAGAGATTCTACTGTATAATACCGTGTTTAGTGCAAGAGATATTATAAGTATAGGTCAGTGTTAAAATCCAGCCTCTGTATATTTGCCCTTTTGTTACTAAATAGATTATTTGTTTGTTTATTTGTCTGTTAGGTATTTTACGTCACATAAACAAATGATGGTTATGTTATTGTGGGTCAGATGGTACAAAATCCCTTACTCAGAGATACAGCAGTCAGTCTGATGACATGATTTGAACAAGCACCTTATTGGTCCCGACTCGGGACTCTAACCTTTAGACCAATGAGTACCTAAATAGATAAATGAACAAAATATCGCGCTTTATTTTCCTTTGCAGATTTGACCAACCTTGTAAAACATAGATGTGCCTTTGTGATGTGACTATACACATCCATTGTGATATAGAGTTTGTAACCGAAAAAATTCTTGTTGTTTTGCAAGTTATTTGTCATATATTCTGCTATCACACCTGCAAATATATACAATAAGTTACAAACCAACGGCACCATGCTATGTCCTAGCTGGCTTTCGGACTATTGAAAATCACTTCACGAATAAAATATTTCAGGCGTGAAAGAACATAATTATAAGTATCTGTTATGATACAATTGTTCTGGGAAAGAATAGAAAATCATATTGAAAGATTAAAGTGGTGTATGGAAATACTAGTGTTACTATTTCTACTACCAATTATAATAATAGAACACCAGTAATGGTCGCGAATGTTTCTAATGTAGGACCAGAGATCGAATTATTATGAAATGATTTCGAGATCATGTGTTTTGGGAAGATTTCAATGCAGGATCAGTGATGTATAATAGACCCAGCAGGAAGCGACTAACTTAGTTATCTGGTTTGACTTTGGATGGGTTCCGTTTCGATCTTTATGCTGAGAAGGTCATGTACTTTTTGAATTTGGATGGGTCCCGTTTTGATGTTCATGCTGAGAAGGTCTTGGACTTTTTGACTTGAGATGGGTCCCGTTTTGATGTTCATGCTGAGAAGGTATTGGACTTTTTGACTTGAGATGGGTCCCGTTTCGATTTTCATGCTGAGAAGGTCTTGGACTTTGTGACTTGGGATGGGTCCTGTTTCGATGTTCATGCTGAGAGGGCCCTGGATGTTATCAATATTTACATGCCTTTCGGTCTATAAAATTATATTTCTAATGTTAGATACATACATATATACCTACATACCTACCTACCTATATATATTTTTAGGAATGAGTTAAGATGTGTGCGCGCTTTATACCCGTTCTGTGCTAAGCTGATTACATGCATTTCTGTACAAATTAATACACCTATTTGAGACTGAAAGGATTCATCTTCAAGAAGCGGATATTGTTTACGTAAGAATGCGAAACAGAAGTAGCACTAATATTTTAAGTGTATAATAAGCATGGATAGATTAAAGGAAACGTTTCTGCTTCACCCCAAACCATTTAAAAAACCACTTTGTGTGATACACCACGATAATTCATCTTCCCGTGTAATCGTACCTAGATACAATAACCCAACTGTACACAATGGTCTCAATTATTATCCCTGATAATTCATCTCCCAGCGCAATCACATCTAGTTACGATAACCAAAATAAGCCGAAATCATAATAAACAAGCCTCGGCTATATCGGCTGATGGTATTTACCAACAAATTACAGGGAGTTCAACTTATTTCTGTCCATTATTTGTTCATCTTTATGTTCCAAGTATGCCATCTGTAACCACCTCGTTTCATGCGAATATTAAAACTTGAACGAAAGGCATCAACAATCAAGAGACATAGCTGGTTCATTATACAATACTTTCTGATCCACTTATAGAAAGGTAAGAAATAGTGGGTTCAAAATAAAGCGTGCCTAATGAAGTGCTTTATAACGGCAAAGTAGTTATGTGAGAAAGATTGCCAGAACTTTCCGTTGGTCCGTTGTTCTTCCAGGGGGTTTTCCTGGCTCTTCCTCCAGCAGTTAAACTAACCGGCATATATAGCCTATCGTACGCTGAGAAATACCGCTAAACCCGAACAAGAACAACAACAAGAACATATTTTGCCAGGGGTGGATGGTAGGATGAGACTTTTGGAGGCAGATAAATGAATGGATTGTTTTAAGGTTCTTCTTTATTATTTATTCCAAACCGATATCGTCAGCTTGAAATTACCCAAGCCAGCAGAAATAGCTCTGAATTTCTATGCATTACTATAAAATTAAAATAACAATGTTCATAATTATTCCATAATGCGTAAGACTGCTCTCAAAAATCAATAGAACACAAGTATAAAAAAAAGTTGCGAGATAAATTTGGACTTAACGACATTCGCAGTAGATTCATCTCAGATCGTTTACTCATTTTATGTTCATTGGAGGGAAAATATGGCTGCCTGGAACATAGGTAGATAGGTCATTGCGAAATACGTCTATGGAAATAAACACGCTTTAACTGACTTTAAAACATCCTTCTCCAATTTATTATTTCTCTTCAATAGAAATTAGGTGCGAAGCGGATTGTGTTTCAGTTTGGATTAAATAAAGAAACAAAATTAAACAAACATCATCGATTATTTTATTGCACATTATTACGGATATATAAACAATGTTTCAGTTATATGCTATCGAGTTTTTAGATCAGTGATGAATTTCCACTTGTTATTCATTAGCGCTATAAGAAAATAATACTTGTAACCTCCGTTTTCTAAATGAAGTTAACATGGTACACAATTTGATCGCAATCTTTTTTGCTTTTCTTTGTCTAACCCCCATTTCCTCTCTCATGCATAAGTGGCATAATAGGCAGAAATCTGGAGTGAGAGAGTAACAATAATTTGGGCTTGATGAAATCCTTCATCATCATCTTTATTTCCTTTCATAGACGTTTATATGATATAAGAATAAATCATCTGAATACAATCAATAAATAAGTATTTAAAAAAATACAAACAAAAAAGTATTATTAGAATACAAATTATTACAGTATATTATTCAACAGAGTGTTCGTCAACTGCATAAGTTGCAATTTTCAGTACCTTATTTGCAGAAGATAGCTGCACACTGCATGACAAAGTATGCTGCATACAGGACGAATAGCTGTCTGGTTTTAGCCGACTACCACACTGAGGCAGGTCGTAAGTATTCGTGTATCGAAGATAATCTATCAAAATCTGCTTGATTAGACATACGAACTCTCCAGAGGCTATTTTCAAGACCAACAATTTTTGACCTTACAATTTCTTTCCAATGTTGTTTATCTGGAATTTCAGAATGATGCAGATAATCAGTCAGATACCCGAGCAAGTCAAACGTCTTTGACGTATAATATAAATTTGAAATTAACCCGTAGCTTGACATGCATCAGCTCAAAATGAAGTGAAATAACGCAACGTTAAACACACGTTTAATATGTACGTTATTAGGCATCAAACACAATCTGTGTAAAAACATAAATTTTCTTCTATCAATTTCAGACTGCGCTGATGTCCATCCTATCATTCCCAGGGCGATAGCTGATCTTGTATGTGTTGGAAAGCCTTGTAAATGTTTGGCAAAATACCTCCAATGAAGAGAGGTCACTTTTTGAAATGTTACACCATAATTCACTTCCATAAAACATTGAAGGGAAAAATACCTTTTTGTTTGCATTTGCAGCAACCAAAGGATTTAAACCATTCGGTTTAATGCCAATACCAAACAGACCGTGACAAGATTTGTTTCCTTTCTTGCATGCAACGAGTATTGCGTCATGCGACGTCAGCTTTGAGTTAATCCGGTGACCCAGGTGTGTTGCCGAATCAGTAACCGGCAAACATGACGGGCCAAGATACCATTTCATATTGACATGATTCTTGTATTGGGGACCGAGAATGATAATGTATGACTTTGTGACACTAAGCTCGAATCGCCAATTATTACTGTTGTCGTATGCTATATCTAACAGCTTTTGTAGATTGCTAGAACATATAGCCAAAAGTGAAATGTCATCAGCTAGGGTTGGATATCCCACAGCTAAGGATCCAATCTTTGCTCCAAATCCACTATTTTCTAACTGTAGCAGCAAGTCATTTATAAATATTGTGTACATCAAGATTGACAAAACACCCCCTTGTCTCACTCCTTGGCCAATTGAGAACCAATCCGAAAATTGCCCATTGGCAAGAACTTTACTCTGTAAATTTGTATACTTGTTAACAACATCAAAAGGGATTTATCCGTAATTCTCAACATGAATAATTTAAAATGTAGTCCTTTGTGCCACACGGTATCAGATGCCATTTTTGTATCAAGAAAAGCAGCAAAAACCCGTAAACCAATGTTTACATTATATTGTACTGATTGCAACAGCAGAAAACTCGCTGTTGTGCAGCTTAAACCTTTTTGGTAACCATGTTGTTGTGAACTGGGTATATTAGAATTAGTATCTTTGAGCCAAGTTACCAAACGTTCATGAATAATTTTCTCAAAAGTTTTGTAGATAACAGGCAGTAAAGTAACAGGCCTGTGCCTTTCGAGGGAGTTGTTTGATTTTCTTTTACCTTCGTACAGTGGTATTACGAACCATTTTTGCAGTCTACAGGTATGTAAGGTTGATCAATCATCTGAGTAAATAAAATTGTCATACACTCGATGAGGTAGTCGCTGCTATAGATCAAACGTTCATTGCAAATTTGATCATGGCCCGATGCTTTTGATTTCTTTAGACTTTTAATGATTTCTCTTACTTCGTTTAAATTGATACTGGTATGTAAGGCCTCGATATGGCTTACTCCGTCCTGTAGACCCCGATTTAATTCTCTCTCTATAAATTCATAAAAGTTTCCGTCAAAACTATGGGTAAAATTTGGCGTGTGAATGTCCTCATAGTATCTGGCAAAGCCATTTGCGATGGAATCGTCATCACGGACACAAACTCCATCAGTTGATAGTTCCTGACAAAAATTTATATCGTTCTCTCTCTTAACATTGATCATTTTCCAAAAGTGTCTTACACCGCATTCATGTGGATTTTCAATTTCTTCATATACCTTCCCATATATTTTCTCCCACCGCTCTCTCTCTCTCTCTCTCTCTCTCTCTCTCTCTCTGGACCATCGTAGGAGACTATTATTTTATAGCATCTATCGTGCGACAATGTCTCCGGACCAATGAATGATGGTGCAAGTTACAGCCAAACCGACCAAGTGAAAGGGGAAAAAGAGATATAGGACAAAAACCATTGTATGGTCTGTATTAATGTTAATTAAAGCAGAATAATGACTCAGATCAACTGTAGATACATTCAAATGTTTGAATTATCTGTCCCCCCCCCTTTGCTTAGTTTTTATTTCATACTTATTTCCATATATTTGCCAGTACGTGACTAGCTGAACTCAGTGTTCAGGAGGTTATACCATGTTATTGTACTGAATAGTGTTCTACTTTCTTGGATATATGGGTATGAGAGAAACCCAGCCAGTAGCTTCATGTGGGTCGGTGGTTCTTCCAGTGAGTTTCCTAGGTTTCTTCCTCCACCAGTCTTCTAAATCATACTTTTTCATTACATCATAGATATCATATAGAAAAAAATCATGTTTGGAGTAAAACTCAAATATGTTTCTTTCCTTCGTAGTTAATCTCTATGCCAATGTTTGCGGCCTGCCTAAACGCTAGGGGGATCAATCACAAAATAGGACCATATCAGTGTTAAGAAAGAACCAATACCCTTCCACTTAATTTGTATGGACTCCTTGACTATTCCATGTGAAATATTGCGGCCAATAACGAACACGACCCAGGGTCTCAGTTTACTTTGCCTCTTTAGTATCAAAAGATTCATTAATTGTTTTTTATGTAGTTGTTTTATATTTAATTCTTGAAAACATCTTGGAAGAAGAAAATATATGAGAAATTTCGCTCGTGTCAAAGGACTACAGCTCAAAGTAGCCGTATCTTTGGCTCTTTCTACCATTCCACATTCATTTGTTCATTTGTTCACTGATAATCTCTTTATCGTACACGTTTTCTTTGGGACTGGAAGTACCTAATCATGACGCATCCGTCACCTTCTGTGAAACTGCAATCGTCCTCTTCCGTCTTCGGAGGAGTGATTTCACCCTCACCTGTATTTGGAGGATTTATTACGCCTGCCGCTTCTTGAGAAATCTGGCTAAGAAACAGCACGTACATGTTGCTTTTTTGTGCTAAAAATACGCAAGAAAATAACTTCCATTATTTTTTAGAGACAGACTGATTGATTGACTGATTGATTGATTGATTGATTGGGTCTTTATTAGAGACAGACAGTTCAATGATCCATATCTTGAAAATATGCGGTCGAACATCGTGTATCTTGCAGTGAAAAATTAACTATAGCAAACGAGACAGAACTAGCATGCATGCGGCAATTGTCGTTCTTAGAATTTTAAACCTTCATCATTATCTTTTATAGGACAGAGTTGATGTCATTCACCTGTTCTGAGAAGACGATTGAAACATTTCAGAAGAAAGTTGTTTTCATACAAACTTCAGGATGTAGGTTCTTGAAAGATTTGAATTAGGATCTATCACAGACGACTCTTCTAGCGCTTTACTTAAAGTGTCAAATGTGAAAATGATGGCAATTTAAATGCATTTGGTCACTTTTATTCTACCTAAATGTCTTACTTTCCATTATACGCAGACATTAATTATTAAATCATGAATAATTTTGTAGACCTGATTTTTCACTAAATTGTTTCGATTGCATTTATTTATTTAATTCTCAGAAACCCTCTTGATTGTATGCACGTTAAGATCATTTCTGTATAGAAGTCAAACGTTTCAGACTTAATGCAATTCTGAATGTATGCTTTCATGAACGATCCAGTATATAACCTTTTTGTGTGTTTTGCTTGGTGTGTTTTTGTTGGCGTTTTGTTTTGGATTTTTTAATTTTTTTTAGCGAGACAGTTCATCTGAAATTAGGTTACTGTACAGCACTGACTGAACTTACGAATGCTAAGGAAACGTTGAGGACACTTCTATTAAGTCCTGACGTGTCTCAAGAATAATAAGTAAACTTCGAAAACAACGTAGAAATTATTATGGAAGGTGTACAGTGCAATGGTTAAGTTTCGCGTTGTTTTTTTCTTTCTGCAAAGGTGGAGTTCTTGTTGACTTCGCGAAATCGTCAGATCGTGAAGCTGAATGATTAAATCAAGCTATCTCGTGTTAACTGATGATAATGATAATGATTATGACGAAAATGATGTTAATAATTGTTATTATTATTATTATTATTATTATTATCTGACCAGCGAAACCAAACACGTTTCTTCATTTTGTAGGAATTGTCTGCACATACTGTAACTCTATTATTGAAATTTCCTATTTTACTTTCTCTTTTGGCATCGAATGTGCAATACGAATTTTAAACAAACCTTGTTAATTGTCGTGAATATTATTTGCACCTCTTGTCTCTTCTTGTCTTTGGAGGTGTGGAAGGGTCGAAGGCTTGGATAATGTTTTACCGTTTCTTTACTCCTGTTCAAACAGTTAAGAAATTAATGGATACAAGCGGATAAGGGAAGAACACAAATGTTTAAAAGAATAAAAACACTTATTGAGGAACGTTTGTAATTGGCCACTTGTAATGTATTTTCTCAATTTGAATAGATTAAAATAAAACAGGTTTTAGAAAAATGTGTTCATTTAGTCGTGCAGAAACAGTAAAAATACTTGCACGATCTTAATAAAATTGTATGTAGGATGGTGTGGAAGTATAAGATTTACACACATCTTTACTCTGAAATTTATGTGACATATAAACTTTTTGTTATCACATTAAATCTGTTACTGATGCTGGTCATTCTCTTCGCCCTTTTCTTAGAACTTCAAATGTAGTAAAACGGTATTGTGGTGATGATGATGATGATGATGATGATAATGATGTTGAAAGTTTCCTTCTCTTGCAATTTCAACGGTGTCGATGATGTTGTTCTATTTCGTTATAATTCCCTTATTGTGAAAATATTATCGTCATAATACTGTTGATAAGTAACTTTATTATATATACCTTAAGGGGTCGCTATCTCATTGATTGATGAATTGACTGACTGATGGTTGATTCATTACGCTTATACAAAGTGCAGATATACCTGTCTCTATTTCACTTACATTTTTTTTTTGCTTGAAATTTTACCGATTTATTACATGATCGGCTTTTATTGTAGCTAACTTTGGGTATGAGCTATTTGTATGTACGACTCCGTTTATAAAGCTTTGCTAGAATTGAATGAATATTTGTTGGTTTATGGGGTCTCGATGTTATGAAGTTATATCTCAAACCGAGTAATTAGCCAATTAGCAGGAGCAGACGTCATACAGTATACTATTATGAGACTTTACGGTAGCATGGTTAGTTTTTCTTAATATAAGGATTGATCGGGATATTTTTGCGCGCAAGTGTTTAGTACTTTGAGACAAGAAGAAGTGTGTGGTTTAGATATTTTGGTAAACCGTACTGATAAATCATAAGAATGTGAAACACGAAAAAGAAAGACCATAACCATTGTGGTACAGATTTGCTACCAATGAAAGAAGTAATATGAAAGCTGCTGTATCTTTAGAGAGGGTAATTTTTAAATATTAGTTCATGCGAAAAGATAGAAGGTAGGAACAATATACCAAGCTTACTTGATGCAAGAATATATGTACATGGCATTGAGTGAATATACGTCAATCCTCTCGACTGTATTTCATGCGAAAGTGTGAATGTGTGGCCTTTAGGTAGATTAGAGAAAATTACCTGTGGTACATGGGCATTTGTGAATTCTTCAAATCTACAATGGCTGCTGTTTTGAAATCATTGGAAAACGGGGAAACAACAACCTCTAGCCATCTTCACGCATGCGTTAGACAATGTTTATTTCGACCTATGGTGCGAACCAGTTAGACACATCTTTTCTTACAATATTTTTTTCGTTCGCTCCATTGCATATGCAGATTTCACAAGGACGATAAAAGCGGAAGAAAATTATCAACGACCAACAATAACAACAAAATTATTTGCTTGTGTTTAGTTATCGAGGTAAGCACAAAATGAGAGCTGCTAAAATATTGCTTTGAAAATAAGTAATGCATGGAAAAATAGCAAATTGTCATATTGACAAATTTGGTGATTAAAAAAAAAACAGCTTGGAAGGTGACTTTCTCAGCAGGTGTAATGATTCGTAGAATTGTTGCATTCAAAAAGATGCATTGTACAAAACTGAACACCAATAAAGGCCGCAAACTCTTATCAGACTTTCTGCACATTATTATGGAAACTTAAAAGGGTTAAGTCACGTTGGTTGTCCCAGCACCTGAAGGTTAGTACCTACCACTCAGTTCATTCTCCAGGGTTTAATAAACTGGAAAAGACATAAAGACATTGGGTACTTTGATTGAAATCAAAACACGATGACATTTGTTGTTATGCGGAGACACATAAATGTAGTATGCAAAAAGCAAAATGCAGCAATATGTTTCTAAGGGAGGGGGAATAATGACATTTATGCAAAGAAGCCGTGATAGTTTAAATTCGAGAAATTTATGTTTAATTGTTTAAACAAAACTCTTCACAAGAAGCAGTTTGAGATAAACTGAATATTATAGTGGGAGATGTGTTTAGTAAATTTCAAGGATACCATACGTTGGGCCCAAATGTGTTAACGTTTGAAGTTTTCAAGACTTTGAAAATTACTTTTTGTGTTCAAGAAGAGGAATATTTGACTTGATGCATTTTTCTTACTGTTTAGCAGTTTAATGTTATAATTATTACGACTCTATGGTCTTAAACTAAATAACATAATAGAGGGAGAAAACCAACAAGTTTTGTAAACTTAAAAAAATAATATATTTCTCTAGAGTACAAAGTGAAATTTTAAAAACGAACTTACAGTATTGTGAATTAAATACAAAATAGTCCTAAAAATTGTATTACATGTCCAAAAGTATTGAGTATTTTGAATGAATTCACATCTTGAATCTGCTGCTGTGTCACTAGGCTGGAATAGTGTTGATGTGCTAACAGTCTTGATGTATCAATGTGATATAATCCAAAATGTCTCTAAATGAATTCACAATAATCGAAAAATAGTAATTTAAACCGAAAGTATTAATGAATATTTTGTAATTCCAATGAATAATTTAAATAAATAAATCCCTCAAATTAAAACTGAATATAGTTATAAAAAAACTGATTCCACTTCAGATTCAGATAGGAATAAATAATTCTGATGTAACAACCTTAATGTGACACAATACGATTACCAGGGTGAGGGTGAAATGTTCATTTCCAGGACATTCTAAGTTGTCAACAAGAGCATGTCTTTCACTTAAACTTTAATAAAGAACATGGCAAACATCAAGAAGACCAGGAATCCCCGAGGAGAAATCCAATGTCCTGGACTCAAAGCCAAGTAAATAGGTTTACCTACAAGTGATAATTATCTTAAATATAATCTACAATCAGAGACAAAAATTAGCCATGTAATTTGCTATTTACAAAAAAGGACATTAGTCAGGTAGGGTCAAACCTCTTATGGACAAATGTCAGTCACACAATGGATATTAAATACACATACCTAATGTAATAATATAAAACTTTTTGATTGTTCAGAAAGTGTAATTTAATCTAATGTACAAATGTTACGATTACGTTTATCCAAGAGACAATACATGAGTTAACATTACAATCTATGGGCGCAAATTTCGCTAAATATCGGTAAACATTTTATCGACTCCATGTCCAAATAATATTTCTTCGATTGATTCATGCATCACTGCAAAGACCGATACGATATTGAAATGCTGGGACTTGCTTTTCATGAAGTATATGTTTTAGCCAATATACGCAAAGGCAGCATTGATCTGTGCAAATTAGGCCCCCAAGTACAGGAAATTGATCTATTTTTGGACTCTTAGATTATTTCTTCATGTCACTACCATTTCACCTTCAAATGGTTGCAATAATTAGTCTCAGACTGATAAAGAATTTATTTTAAAGCAAATTAAAGGATATTTTGTTAGAAAGAACATATATATTTAATTGATTTTATTTACTTTTGCTATTTATTACATGGTCTTGTTTTTCTCCTTCAAGTTTGTCTTTATTTTTCTTCTGTTCCTTAAGTTACTTATTTGTTTGCATCGACTTCTCCATTCCTATGTTTTCATTTTGTTTCCAAACTGTTTCAATATTTTTAATATTTTATTTGTCTTTTGTATGATATTTTTAACATCATATGCAGTATGTGAGAAGACTTGACACTAACTTCCGTGAGTCGATGGTCTTAAAAGAAGAGAACCCTTAATAGGTTGGGAAAGTTGTGATCGAATTCTACTTCTTTTTTGTTATTGTAAGAAAATACAATTGCTGAAATTAAACGGCTAGATTATGAGATCGTTATTGCAAAGCGTAACTAAGACTCAGCCACATGTTGAAACAGTTGTGAAAACGATATTTGTGATAGCAAAATTAACACACGTAAATCTCATAATAGTCGAGTTTCATTTAAGAATATAATCAGATACAAGTACGCTAATATATCAGAATAAAAGAAGTTCTAGTTTTGAGCATTGGTCAGAAATATTGCATGCAGTTTTACAGCTAACGCCAATCTGTTTCAGGTGCTGAAAACGCCACTGTAGATAGACAAGGCAGCAAAATTATTTAAGTATAGATTAGGAGTTACCAGTTACTTGGGAATATAAGTTGTTATTCAGCCAGATTAATGGGACTTCTGCGTCATAACAACTCGACATTGCAAGTTCAATAAGGTGTTTCTTATTATGTAATTTATATGATACATAAGTTTTCTGAAGTCTAAAACTATATAAACTATTGTTGCGTTAGCATTATTATTTTTTCAGGTTTGAGTTGAATTTCTTAATTTCTTTCGGTTTGATTGTTTCATGGACGTGTAGACGGAATAGGTTATTGTTAGTCACTTCTAGTCAGAAAAAGAGATGAAACTACATCAAATATTTCCAAAGTTTGTATTGCCTTGGAAATATTATGTCTTTCGTTTTTCCTGCATGGTCATGCTGTAGGTACTGGATTGTAGCTTTGTACACAATAATAATACTGGAACTAGAGGTCGGATTAGCACTTTTGGAAAGTTTGACATTTCAAAACTTGACATTTTTAAGGCGCGTGTCGGATTCAAAGTTTGTTTGTTCCTTTCATTCTTTAAATTCGGCATGCAGTGTGCATTCTTAGTCATGTTTGAATTGGTATAAAATTGGTATAAAACGAAGGAAGCAAAAATAAAGTGCATTTGCAAATTATCTTATTTCAACAGGACCTATTTCGCGAAGTTACTTGCAGTACTGCGTAACGTTTAAGCAATCACGTAGTGGAAATTTAGCTTCCATTTAATTATATTGTGAAGAAATATTTGCACAGTGCCCACTCTACCCTATTAAAATTAACGGTTTTGGTCTTCATTAAGTCTTGTGTACTCTTCTCATTAACTTTGATTAGCTTTGTATTTGGTGATACTTACTTTTAATAATTTTTTTCATCTTGTAGGATGGAGGATGACCAGGACGATGGTAACAACTACGTCGTGCAATAGGTGAACGTAAATCCACGGTAACATCTCCCGCCAGAGATTGGGTGATGGAAGGAGGGAGGAGGATGTTGTGCAGTGAAATAGACTAATACGGGTTCGTATACATTAACAATAATTATATAGCCTGTATTTTCTAAATAACAAGTTTCCATTTAAATTTGAGTGTAAATTATATATCAATCATAATGCAGGGTTATTATCAATATTATAAATCGTTTATATATATATATATATATATATATATATATATATATATATATATATATAATGGATTACATTATGCTCATAAATAAACTAGTAGTTTTAGGATTACAGTACTGATTGTTACATGCTAGGCAATTGGAAGCTGTATTGTGAAACTAACCCTTGTGTTTTCAATACATCAAGACCGTATGAGACTAAATACGCATAATCAAGACTGTATTAGCCTCTTTATATGCTTCCTCAAGACTGTACGAGCCTGTATATATGCTTCATCAAGACTCTATGAGACTGTATATGCTTCATCAAGACTGTATAATACTATATATACTTCACTAAGACTGTATGA
Organism: Sinohyriopsis cumingii; assembly: GCA_028554795.2. Taxonomy (NCBI): domain Eukaryota; kingdom Metazoa; phylum Mollusca; class Bivalvia; order Unionida; family Unionidae; genus Sinohyriopsis; species Sinohyriopsis cumingii. Next base: position 125,166,504 of record CM068824.1, on the reverse strand, counting down.
GACTATATATGCTTCATCAAGACTGTATGAGACTAGATGCTTCATCAATACTGTATAATACTATATATGCTTCATCAAGACTGTATGAGACTGTATATGCTTCATCAAGACTGTATGAGACTGTATATATGCTTCATCAAGACTGGATGAGAGTGTATATGCTTCCTCAAGACTGTATGGGACCGTATATATGCTTCCTCAGACTGTATGAGACTATATGCTTCATCAAGACTGAATAATACTAGATATGCTTCATCAAGAGTGTATGAGACTGTATATGCTTTATCAAGACTGTATGAAACTGTATATGCTTCAACGAGACTGTATGAAACTGTATATGCTTCATCAAGACTGTATATATGAATAAAGTCTCAAGCACTTGCTGAATATGGAGTTACTTGTTTCTATTAGGAAAATCAGCCCACATTGTGAGTTTGACCGAAAATGAAGCATATTTAATCAACATGTTGTTATCGCTAACACTGCTTAAGAGATATAACTATTCATTAAGTCTATTATTTGTTGTGGAGATTTGGTTTATTAAGCTAAGAATAAACTTTCAGTAATTTATAGATAGGACTATATTTTATGTCATAAAATAATTTTCTTTAGTGACAGCAGCACATAGCTTCGATTCAGTGTAATGTGATGAACAATGATAGTGCGGTCTGTCAAACTGTTCCTCTACTGCTATATTCATGTTATTTCCGTTTGAGCTGCTTGTGCTGCAGAATATTTATTTCACCCGGAAGACCCCCAAACTATAAGAAATCGTGGTATAGATATAGCCGGATCGATACGAAATGTTCACTAATTTGATCCGTTCGTTAACTGGTTGTAGATAGGCAAAGCACCGGGTCGACAAGCGAGAGTCCGATTCATGTGACTGCATATATTCAATATTAAGTGGCATTGTGATAATGCTCATGTTAAGTTAGAGAGAGAGGATATGGGGTGAAACATACGATGGATACTGCAACTTGCTGACCCAGATATAAATTCGCAACAAGACACAACAGAAGACGTTTAAACCTCGCTGGCAGTATTACTACTCTACATATCTTTGTACCATTAGTAACCAAAGGTTTAGAGCTAGGTTAGCTAGTCTACGTATCTTTGTATCATTATTAGCCAATGTTTAGAGCTAGGTTATCTAGTCTACGTATCTTTGTACCATTAGTAGCCAAATGTTTAGAGCTAGGTTAGCTAGTCTACGTATCTTTGTACCATTAGTAGCCAAATGTTTAGAGCTAGGTTAGCTAGTCTACGTATCTTTGTACCATTAGTAGACAAATGTTTAGAGCTAAGTTAGCTAGTCTACGTGTCTTTGTACCATTAGTAACCAAATGTTTAGAGCTAGGTTAGCTAGTCCGCATATCTTTTTACCATTAGTAGCTAAATGTTTAGAGCTAGGTTAGCTAGTCTACGTATCTTTGTACCATTAGCAACCAACTGTTTAAAGCTAGCGTAGCTAGTCTTTGTATCTTTGTACCATTAGTAGACAAATGTTTAGAGCTAGGTTAGTTAGTCTACGTATATTTGTACCATTAGTAACCAAATGTTTAGAGCTAAGTTAGCTAGTCTACGCATCTTTGTACCATTAGTAGCCAAACGTTTAGAGCTAGGTTAGCTAGTATACGTATCTTTGTACCATTAGTAGCCAAATGCTTAGAGCTAGGTTAGCTAGTCTACGTATCTTTGTACCATTAGTAACCAAATGTTTAGAGCTAGGCTAGCTAGTCTACGTATCTTTGTACCATTAGTAGCCAAATATTTAGAACTAGGTTAGCTAGTCTACGTATCTTTGTACCATTAGTAGACAAATATTTAGAGATAGGCCAGCTATATACCTCCTTGTTAATGTGACAAAGGGCACATATAATGTCAAGACGGACATTAAACATAACATTGCTCAAAGAAAAGAACCTGTGAAATGAATAAAAAAAATAAAATGACATAATCTACAAATAAATCAATTACATTTCGTTACGAGATAGGTAAGACACTATAAATGTAGGTCAGTGTACAATCCAGCATTAGCTAAGTTACTATTTAATAGATTGTTTGTTTGTTTGTCTGTTCGGTGTTTTACGTCACACTAACATATGATGGTTACATTATACTGAGTCTGTTCGTATGAAGTGCCTTACCCAGAGGTACTCGACTGCAGCAAACCCAGAATGATCTAATGGCGCGATTTGAAGCAACACGTTATTGGTTGAGACTACGGAACTCTTAACAATAAACCACCACAGTATCTAAATAAATATAAAATCAGATAAAGATGGACGTTTAGATGGACAAACTATAGTGTTATCTTCACAAATACACCTTTTACTAATTCGTTAGAAATGGATGTGCGTGTGCGATGTGACCATACGCATCTATATTGACCTTGCATTGTGAACAAAACCATTTTCTTGCTCATACGTTGTCAGCGAAGATTCGTGTGAACCCGACCAATCACCGCGTCTTCTTTATGTATTGGATCCCTGTGACTGGTTAGAGCTATTCAATAATGCCACATATGCTGAAAGTATCCAATGTGCAAAAGGCTACTGTGGTCAAATAAAATATAATGATTGACGGGCATATTCTTTGGAATTTCATCAACCACAATAAACAAATTACAACGTTATTTTGGTCTCTTGCAAATTTGTCCTGAGAGTATCTTTTCAGTGTCTCTCTCGTTCGTTTCTTAAAGACAGACTTGCATATGGAATTTAATGCCCTGTAATTTATCCTATCCTCATCTTCCACATTTCCACAAGGAATTTGTATTGACATGAAAAAATAACTCAAGGTTCGTTATATATATATATATATATATATATATATATATATATATATATATATATATATATATATATATATCTGTGTGTGTAATTCGCTTCGTTTGTTGGTTAGTTTTATTTGATTTTGTTTCATTACATGCTGTGTTGTAATGTAATATTGTATGTTGGACTTGATATTGTCCAAAATTGAGTTCATTTCTGCTTGACCCAAATTGACTTTTGTTTAGTTTATTCATTGTAAACAATAAATACATAGCTAAATAAGTCTCTTTACGTATGGGTTTCAAATCAGTATTATTATTAATAGAATAAGTAAATATGTTTATTTGGGTCTAGGTTTTGGAATCTTCATAGTGAATTATACATAATCCAGGTTATTGCTTTGTAAACAATAGGGTCATTCTAGAAGGTTATTTTCCATTAGGTAATGTGCTTTTTATTTACAAAATTCTAATTCTGATTTGAGGTCAAGTGGAGAATTATATATAGTGTAAATGAGATAATGTTTAACTGTTGCTTGGAGATCTAGCACTTGAAATTGTAACTTACGTTGTGCCAAGTTCGGCTGAATTTTATTTCTTCAAATTCTTGAATTCAAATGATTAATTTCTTTTGAAATACAATTTTTGTACAAAGACATTCACTAGGATTTATAGTGTATTAAAATCTGGAATTATATTTTTGTGATTCAACAAAAGACTGTTAGCACATAAAACACTAGGAGCTATAACAGACACGTCATAGAGGCCAGTTGTTTGATTTTTTCTAGAGTTTTACTGAATATTATTCAAGATTTAAATTACTAGGACTATTGTCTGGACTATTTGGATTATTTTGAGATTGAATTCGCAATATCGTAAGTTCTTTTTTCTCATTTTCACTTTGTGTTCAACAAAAATAAATTATTTATTAAATTTTACAAAGCTTGTTGTCTTTCACTCTTTTCTGTTACTTATTTTAAAAGCATAGTGGCACCCTAACATTTCTAGATAAGCTACTGCTAGTGAGAAAAAAGGACACTTCAAAGACAAAAGAAACTAAATATAACAGTCGTGAGTACATACAAGGGCACATACAGGATTGTATAAAGAAAATATGTGAAATAAATGAAAAGGAATAAAAAATACATGACATAATCTACGACAGAAAGGAAACTATATTTCTTTATGTGAGAAGTAAGCTAAGAAGACACAGGTTACAATAAATAATACGACGTGTACAAATACTATAAACTACAAGCGATCAGATAGAATGAGATGCAGTTAATTTTTATATTGAGGTTAACTTATTTTTTCTTCCGCATTTGATGTAACATGATAACTGATTTTAATTTTGCAGGCCAGCTACATATTAAGTTACCACCAAATAATGCTATTATAAATAACTGTCCTATAAAAGAATCGTTTGTGTGATTATTTCTACTTCCTTTTTCCAGTTTGTAAAGGTAAATATTTGTAACATGTAGGTAAAGTGGGGCTTCTACTGTATAATACAGTGTTTAGTGCAAGAGACATTATATATATATATATATATATATATATATATATATATATATATATATATATATATATATATATATATATATATATGTGTGTGTGTGTGTGTGTGTGTCAATTTAAATTCCAGCTTCTGCATATTTGCGCTTTTGCTATTAAATAGACGTTTGTTTGCTTATTTGTCTGTTAGATGTTTCACGTTTTATCAACAAATGATAGTTATGTTATGGTGGTGCAGTTGGTATAAAATATTTTACTCAGAGATAAACACTGTAGTCAATCTGATGGCAGGATTTGAAAACGTACCTTATTGGTCCCGACTCGGGACTCTAGCCAGTGAACCAATGAGTACCTAAATAGGTAAATGAACAAAAATTAGCGCTTTCGTTTCCTCTACAGGTTTTACCACAACGCAAAACGTAGACGTGCATGTGTGATCTGGCTATACGCATCCATGGTGATATAGAACTTGTAACTGAAAAACATTCTTGTTGTTCATACAAGTTATTTGTCGTATATTCTACTATCACACCAGCAAATATATACGTTAAGTTACCAGTCAACGGCACCATGCTATGTGCTAGATGGCGTTCGGACTATTGAAAATCACTTCAGGAATAAAATATTTCAGGCGAGATAAAATATAATTACAAGTATCTGTAATGATACATTTGTTCTGGGAAAGAATAGAAAATCATAATAGAAGATTAATGTCGTGTGTGGAAATACTAATGCTATTATTTCTGATACTAATTATCAGAATATAAAAGTAGCAATGGTCACGAATGTTTCTAATGTGGGACCTGAGATTGAATTATTATGAAAGGAATTCGATATTACATGCTTGTGGGAGATCTCAATGCAGGCTCAGTGATGTATAATAGATCCAGTAGGAGGTTACTAATGGAGTCAACTGGTTTGATTTGGGATGAGCCCCGTTTCGATCTTCATGCTGAAAAGTTCATGGACTTTTTGACTTGGGATGGGTCCCGTTTCGATTTTCATGCTTTGAAGTTCTTGGGCTTTCATCATTATATATATGCCTTTCGGACTATACAAATATGTCTCATTTTCCATCCATCCATCCATACAAACACTCACACCTACCTACCTACTTACATAAATACATTTGCAGAAATGAGTTAAGATGTGTGCGCTTTTTACCCGTCTTGTGCTAACCTGATTACATGCACATCTGTACAAATTAATACACCGATTTGAGACTGAAGGATTCAACTTCAGAAACGGATAGTATTGACATAAGAACGCAAAATCGAAAACAGTACTAAAACTAATATTGTTAGTGTATACTAAAGAAAAAGGTTTTGCTTCACCCTAAACCATTCAAAAAACCACTTCTTGTGATACATAGCTCTGTATTTAAAAAGAAACGTTTCGGTAGGTCACTCTTCATGTCTATGTACAATCGTCTCAATTTATATACCTTGATAATTCATCTTCCAGTGCATTCAGATCTAGAGAGAATAATCCAACTATGTTCATTGGTCTCAATTTATACACATTGATAATTCATCTTCCAGTGTAATCACATCTAGAAACCATAATCCAACTATGTACAATAGTCTCAATTGATATTCCTGATAATTCATCTTCCAGCGTAATCACATCTAGTTACGATAACAAAAGAAATAAACCGAAATGATAATCGATTATCTCGACTGATGGTACTTACCTACAATTTACAGGGAGTTTAACTGATTTCTGTCCAATATTTCTTAATTTTTATGCCCCATATGTGCCATCTGTAACCACATCATTACGCAGGCATATTAAAACTTGAACGAAACGTATGCAATTTGAATCCACACATACATAAGAAACATTAGTTTGGATTAGATGAAGAAAGAAAATTAAACCACCCCATCCATTTTTGTGGCACATTAATGCGCATATATAATTATTGTTTCAACTATATGATATCGATTCTTTAGATCAAAGATGTATTACCACTTATTAATCATTCGCGATGTAAGCAAATAACAATTATAATAATGTCCGTTTTGTAAATGAAATTAACATTGTACGCAGTTTCATCGCAATTCGTTCTGCTCCCCCTCCCCCGCCTTCTCTATCATAGTTACAGAGACAAATAGTTTGGGCTTGATTAAATACTTGAAACCGAGCATGCACAATTAACTTGCAAAAACGTTTTCGTCGTAACGGCATGTGTACACTTTCTTTGGGATTTATCATTAATGTTCATAATATTAATGGTACGAAGTTGCAATATCATGGAGACATACATACTATAATCCATCAATGCTTGTATTTGTTTTGTTAAACCTATAATAAGGTCCATGAAACGAACCATTTTTAAGGCAAATTAATTGAACAGCAGATAAACATAGGGATTGAGAACAACAAAAATGCACTTATGGTAATTCTTATGGTATGCGAAAATACACTTTTGGTATCCAGCCCTATACCCTCTCGATTAACAACAACAATAACGTAACAACAATAACAAGATGGCACTTAATCGTAAATCCTTTCCTTTGTCAGAGGGAATTCAAGAAACTCAGAGCCTTTACTGCATCGGTTTGCGAATGGAAGATTCCTTATAGCAGTTTCAAATTTGGTATAAATCCGCATATGCATTACACTTGGTGCTTTATGTGCAATGGAGACACTACAACAAACTTCAGAATATTAAACCCAGTGAACATAAATTCTGGGCTATACTGACCTACTTCTTACATTAGTGAAGGCTCATCAGGCTGCATCACCTTATCAAATTCCATGATTCTAGACAGGATGGTATGTGCATAGCATGTAAAAACTGTTTTGTGGTCAGGAGCTAAACGCAGGAATCTAATCTAATCTAGATAAATATGAAATGTGTGGCACAGCGACCTTTTATACCGATGTGGTTTTAATACATATGTATCTAGTTTAATCGTTCAAACATGTACAGTTTAAACAAGATATGCAACCAAAGTCCATGAAGCGTGAACTAATGCAGATGGATTCTATTGCAATAAAAAAGCATACGACAGTTTTCAGGTGCCTCGTGTCCCTCTTTTCCTTCGTCAAAAAGTTTCTCCAGTTCCTCGACCATGTTTTTATTATCTTTGTTGACTTCTTCGAGGGCATAGAGAAGAACCAACAATGCCTCTGGTAGGTGTTTCTTCATTATTTCCAACAGCGTCCTCGTCATCTCCACTCTTCTTCCCAAAGACGAAAATACTGCTTCATACTCGACTACAGAGAATATATACTCAGGCTGGAGCTCGTCCATAAAAAATTATTCTATTCCTGGCCAAGCGTTCAAAACTTCTTTTGAGCTCCATTGACGCATATATGGCTTGTCTGGAATGTAAATGTACAAGAGTCCATTATGAGGCAGTCAATGAGAAATTCGAATGGTTTAAATTCAAATTATTAAAATAGCAAGTATTCCAGTCTTTGTACGAAACTGTTTAGAACTTGTGTTCATTCTGACATTAATGTTCATGAAGATGTCTCATGGCGATATTCAAAACATTTGTTGGTGTGTTTTGTACACATCGTAATGAGGAGAAGTATAATTAATAAATCAATCGCCGGGTTTATTTATTCGTTTGCTATCTCTCAAACACACACACGCACACACACACATGTGCGCGCGTAAATAATTTCAACAGGTATGCATATAGAGATGGAGAGGAGAGGAATGAAGAGAGCATGTTACCTGGCACTACGCCTTCAGTACTCTCAAGTTTATCTGCCAAATCTTCACAACCTGTTTTACGGAGTGCACGATTAAAAGCTTGAAAGTGTTTTCTTATCTTTTTTCGGAGCATTGTTTGGAGAAGTATGTCAACACGTGCGTGTCTTGGATATGAGCCTCGCATTATATTCTCCAAATCAAATTCCGCCCAAACACCATCTTGAATAAAGTGATAGCAGATACTCTGAATGCAGACTCTTCTTTTTAGTTCCCGAAAATGTCGTCGAAGGGATGCCAATGCTGCTTCACATTTGTGACGGCATACGTAACACACACACACACACACACACACACACACACATATATATATATATATATATATATATATATATATATATATATATATATATATATATATATATATATATATATATATATATATATATATATATATATATATATATATAGTGTTTGTATGTGTATGTGTGCCAAATAGCTAATCCTATATTACAGTTGCACATTAGTAATATTCAATTTATGGACTGTGGTTATCGAGGTGTCAAGTTTAATGGAGAGTTTTTTTATTTGACTTAGATGATGACTTAATATTGAAACTGGGGACTAGAAATATATTACCATGGTTCCTTTCATATTGAACATTTATCCTCTCGATGTGTTTTGGCGTGTATGTGTGTGTGTGTGTGTGTGAGAGAGAGAGAGAGAGAGAGAGAGAGAGAGAGAGAGAGAGACAAAGAGAGAGAGAGAGAGAGAGAGAGAGAGAGAGATGGGCCGGGTCATATATTTATAGATTTGATTATCTGCTGCCAGTAAACATTTTCAAGAGTGTAATGTCAATAAAATCTCTATTATACTTGTGTGCTGCATTTCAAATATTCTTCGGTTCAATATGTTTGAATGTTTTTGTACGTTTCTCTGTACATCCAGCCATTTGGTGTCTCCGCTTTTGTTTTTCCGGCCATAACTTTCAAACAATTAAAAGTATCGATATGAAACGTGTTAGTATCCAAAGACCTATGTCTTCCTTTTGTCATTTATAATTCTTTGATTTCAATAATTTAAAAAAAATTGTTGGGTATTCTGTCCATCCATCCTTTTCGACAATTTCGCTTCCAGCGCAAAACTGAAACTATTATGTATCTGTGAAACTTATGTTGTGAAAAATTCCAGTAGTATTAAATGTGTTGATGTAGCAAAAGTCTTGATTGGGATAATGTACCTATAGGCTTGATGAACCACAATGCTATAATTCACAATCTCTTTGCACAACGAGTCCTCAATAACCCCAAAGTAGTGTTTTAGACCAAAATGTAAATGAGCACTTTGTAATTTCAATGAATAAATTAAATAAATAATTAATTCAAATTATAAATGAACAAAACTAAAAGTGACGACACTGATATTAAACAAAGGAATGAATACATGTTGACCATGTTCCTTTAGTCCTTAATTAACAGAGTGTCACTGGTCCATGACAGAACGAAATGCCCTGGATGTAGGTTTTTGTCCTGGACAATTCCATAAAATATTGTCAACAAGTTCACGTTTAGAACATTCTAAGGTCTTAATCAAGGCTAGGTCCTGAACTCAAATAAAAAACATCTTAAAAATAACAATAGTCAGGTAGACCAGACCTCTAACCTCAATCATGGACAAAGATCAAGCACACGTAAATTAAATGTAAATAACAGTTATTTACAATCTTTTAGTTTCAATATTTTGTGTTCATCTTTTTGTCATTCATGTAACTACCCATTATTCACATTTTCCGTTCCTGATATTAATTACAAAACCCTCCATGAAATCTCGATGAATTTTAGCGCACAGATTAGTAATTCAGATGTGTCTTTTCCTATTCACAGTTCTTTAGTTTCAGTATTTTATGTTTTTGACCGTTTTTTCCTCCATGAATTGGTTATACTTGCATTTATTTCGAGGCAAAATAACATAACAGTTTATGTTATCTTAATGAAATTAGTACACATATTAAACTAATAATGAGATGTACCTATTACTATTCACAATATTTCAGGTTTTTGTCCGTTTGTCTGTTTAATATCCAATCACAATTCAAGCCTTCATTTCTGGAGCAGACCACATGATGTTTATCACTTATTCGTATACTTGCATATATGTACTTCATTCATATAGATTCTTTTGGATACCATTCTGTCTGACATGTCGGTAGAGTCTGAGATCTGAGATGTAGACGGCTTTGTCTTCTTGTTTTCCTTTTCGTTTAATTCTTACGATATATAATATTGGGGATATATTTTTTTGTTATGATCATCTACATGTAGGTCTTTATATCCATACACATCTTGTTTCCGGAGCATGCCGCACCAACATAGCACACACATCGTAAGCAAGTTGCGTAAAGGTGTATGCTACTTAAAATTGTCAGCATTCATTTTTTATGTTACCACGGACACAAAGTGTAGCATAAATAATACATAAATTGAGAGAGATGCACCAACGCGCACCAATAATGTATACAAAAATGAGCGTAATGGACTATGGGTACGCAGAATACAAATCTTTAATAAGCATTGAACCAAAGAAGCATGTCAAATGTAGAGCTATTTTTGATATAGGATTTCAGTTTGATTCTGCTCAGTTTAAGAAGTCAGTCCAGATAAATGCATTATCTTCAAAAAGTAAAGACAATTTTTATTTATCTAACATATTTTCAGAAGAAGATAAAATATTGAATTCCAACTAGTTCCGTATCATACAGTTGTAGCACAGAAGAGAAGGATATTTACCTGATTTCTTTTTTTTATGTGTCCCTGTTCTCTCAGAAATTTCAGATTCACCTATGTCGAAGACGATCGATATGCTGCACCATCTTCTGGAACAAAATTGCTTTGTTGGTTAAGAACCTATCTGAGTTGCGTCAAGATGAAATTTATTCTTTGTACCTTTTGAAGGAGCCATGAAGAAGATGTACACTCTAGATGAAAAAATCACAAACAAACAACCATAAAGAATCCCAAGAATACCTAAAATTCAGAAAAAGGACACATGTTATTACATCTGTTCATCCGTTCTGATAAAATAACACTGGATATTAACTTTTTGAGTACTAAAATTTCGACCACATAGCATGGAATACATAGCACTGATAGTCATCTCCCTCAACACATACCTTAGAAAACAATTGAAAATAGTATACAGCTTTAAAATGAAAAGGCTTAAACTTAACATTTCAACTATTAGGCCGGCATGAATCCAAAATATCATCACAAATGTATACCTATTTATTCATGTTAAGTAAACGATGGCGGAGAAAGGCAATAGCTATCATGTCCATGTTTCGAGAAAAAAGGTAAGCATAGCATTATAATAGACACTTTTCTAGATTCCCGTAGACAAGGAAGAAAAAAGAGAAAACTAGAACCACTGAATTTGTCTATAAAGGATGCCAAGAAAACGACTAAGAGCGAAATATACGGCGTTTGTGGAGGTTAATTTAGCATAATCATCATAATTTCCTTTAATATCGTGAAGAGAGTAAGTATTAAAGTAGGTCCTACAGAAGCAAATAGAAAAATGGTACAATTTGTTTCTACTTCGTGCTCATTGTTAAATACTCTTCTGATTTTACTGAACTGACTGATTGATCGATTAGTGTGTCGGCTGGTTTGTTTGGGTTTGGATACTTTAATGTACAGAGGTCAAATCAACCAACCAATTATAAGATTACTTTATAATTCCCAAGTCACATGAACGGTATCATTCGAATATTTACCACTGAGATCTCTTTATAAAGAATAAAAAGATGTTCTCAACTGAATTTTATTGCCAGTGCAGGATTTCATAATTTCGTACTGTACCATAACCACCATCATCTTGTAACCTACTAGAAGCTTTTAAAACAAAAATAAAATAAAATTGTGGCTTAAAATAACATCATGCAAGAAATGGAAATGGGAGAGGCTACTTACTGCATCTTGGAACAATTTGATATAATTTGATGTATGTATATATGTCATCCACTTACCCGTACTTGTTTTTGTTTGTCTTCTGGGATCTTGAAATCTCCCTTCACTCTGAGATCTGACTGAAATAAAATATTAAATGATGTTTTAATTTAATATTATTAGTTCACTTTCACACTCATTCTTTCTTCTTCCGACGATGAAATGTTCCACAAAAAGCTCGATCTTGTCGTATGCACTTTCATCAAATCAATGTTGCTTCCGTTTTTGTAGCATCTTTCTGAAAATGTTCGTTGCAGAAGGCAAACATAAAACAGGCAAGACATAAAATAAATATAAAAGACAGATAATTGGTTGTATGTTGAGACAAATGAGCGTCCTTTCTCTAATTTGGAAGTATCAACGTAGAATAGAAAATATGACCAATTTCATTTAAAAACATTAACACACTCATAGCAGAAGTCTTTAAATCAAACCACGTGATAAGACAACTAGACAACAAACAGGACACAAACATTGAAATCTAACTGATAAGCACCAATATAGTCTCCCAAGCAGCTGTCATCCAAGGATTGCATTAAACAATATCGTAAAGCCAGGCAGTGAGAAGACGCATAATTTGCTCCGATAATGAAATATCCCAAAAGAAGGTCTGATGAATTATCTAAATGGATGAATCAAAGCAACGAGAATTACAATATAGCGGAGGAAGCACAAATAGCTAAAGAAACAAAGCACAATAACCAAGTAAAATATAAACAAAAGGAAAAGACTGCCCTGATATCATTTATTCTCCTGACCAACTATTCAAACCACCCCGACGTAGGTTTAATCATCCTGAAACACTAGTTCACCGTGGAATCTTGTGGCAGACTAAAGTTAATTCTCTCGAATAAAGCAGCAGTAGTCTACGGCAGAACCAACAATCTGAAAGACATCAAATTCTGTGTGAAGCTAACGTCAATGAAATGAGAAGACTATACAGCACCTTTGGGCCCGTGGTGATGAAAGGTGCAAAACGTGTCAACACTTGATAGAGACCAAACACATTCTCTAGCACAGCAACGAGAGAGCAGCTGTATAAGTATTATGCATAATTAGCGATCGTTAAACAGCTATAATATGCAAACAAACCTTCTTACCAGTGTTAATATTTTGTTTCATTTTTTATATTCTTTTAACCTTGAAAACAGGTAACATCTTTAGCAAGTTTAATTACTAAACGTAATGCCAAATCCTGCCATATGCTTTTAACATATGCTGAAGACCGTACGCAGATATCCAATATTTACTGGCTTGAACATATAAAATTGTAAATACCAATTAATTGATAGGTAATTTGAAGAAGCAGGAATGAGCCCTAACTGACATTTTGTATTTATACAAATTAATGGAAAGATGGACAAATATAGTATTCTCTTCTACCCCACACTTTTTACTACTTCGTCAAAAAGGGTTCTGAGTGTGCGATGTGACCATAAGCATCTATTTTGTCCTAGTATGTTGACAAACGCGTTTTCTTGCTCATGTAATAACATATTTATGTGCCATACTTTATAATATCTCCCCCACGCCAAAGGCAATTCGTACGTAAAGTTATCACTGAAGAGAAAGAGAGCAATAGTGAGCAGTACACGGAGTCTCAACTGGCCTGATTATATAAATATAGTATTTATATCACGAATATTACTACTACTACTACTAATAACAATAATAATAATGAGGACTTTGCATAGCGCCTACTCTTTAGAAGTTCTAAACGCTTTACAACATTAGACAACACCTATAACGTAAAAAACATATAATGATATGATTACAAAAAACAAGCACCATGGAATTAGAAAACATTAAAAAAGACATACTGAAAATATTTAATGTAGGAAGCATTATTAAGTTTTTAAGTATGTTGTTGCAGTTGAAATAAGTGAGTTTTAAGAACACTCTTGAATAGGATCTCTGTGTCTTTGTGTCTAAGTTCAGTGGGCAATTGATTTCACGTTGCTGGGCCCTGGTATGCAAAAGAAGGATGTCCATATGACTTCGATTTCATAGTGGGAATACTCAGAGCCGTTTTAAGGAGTTTGGGGACCCTAGGCACAAACCCTAACCTTAAACGTAACCCGATTTCCGCATCAATCTCTCAGTCTCATATATGGAGTATTGCATTGCATTTCCATGTGTATGTGTATCATTTTGTTAAATTTATTAATATAGTACTAAACTGCTAACACAGCTAACAGAGCAAACTGCGGAAGCCTACTACGAGTGTAAAACAAATAAAAAGTTAGATAAAAATACGCTAAAGTTTTTATTAACTAAATTGAAAGCGAGATTGTATTATTATAATTAATAAATGGTTGCTTACTTTGCTATACATTGTCAGGACATTTTCATACAAACATCGCTTTCGTGTTTTGCTCTCAGTAAAGTCTCTGATAATATCATCCAAATTCAAAGACTCCAACACATTTGATTCTATGCTTATGACATACAGGCAGTTTAGTCGTTCTTGGATCATACGGCTGCGAAGCTCGTTCTTGATTAATTTAAGTTTTGGGAAAGAAAGTTCACCGGTACAGTTTGTCACTATCATTGACAGAAACATTCTTATTGCAATTTCAACGTTTGGAAACGTTGATTCCAGATTGTCATTCTTTATCATGGCATAGATTACTGACATAGATGGCACTGATGTTTTTGCACAAGACACTGACATATAGTGTTTCAGGTGTACACATTCTGAAATTAGTCCGTGTTGGTCTAGATCTTGAGGATATAACTTTGCAAGCTTTTCTTTGTATTTTGCTATTTGTTCAACTTTCAAATGGTCCAGTTTGATTCAAAATGTAAATCTACTGATGATTACTTCATAAGCATCTCCACGTTTGTTTAGTTCAGATATTGAGTCGATGATTGGCAAGTAGTTTTGAATTCTAAATTTTGTGCTCACATCCATAACAGTGTCAATTGCAGGACCTTCCAGAAATGTAATTCGCATATTTCTTTTAGTCACTCGTCTTTGGCTGTCGTAGTGCTGTGCGTTGTGAGTATGTGCTTTGGCTCTGCGTTCATATTCTTCAAAAAAATTATTGTCTCAGATTGACGGCGATTGATAAATCCATGTCTGCTTTTTGTACAGTCTTGCTTGTTTCGTTGAAGCGTCCAAGGATATCATTCCAGAGAATGGTGAGGAATGCAATTTCCAACTTATCCATCCTTTTGCTTAGAGCTTCTACTTCATAGGAAGTGTATCTACGTTGGTCTTTGTGCTGTGTAATTCTATCAAGAGCTGCTTGAGCTTCTTTGTACCCATGACACATCCTTCACAGCATCAGCATGAGCGGACCTGATAAGCGTTTCACTACTTTGTGTTGTGTTCATGTCCTAAAGATGTCTCCAGGAGATGCCAACGATGCGCTGATGGCACGAAAAAGGCATATGGTTTTTGAAGAAAGCTGAAGTAGGCTATGACTTGAGTGCAACAGTCAACAGCCTTCACGCCAACTAAATTCAGGGAATGGACCGTACACGGAACGAATACAGCTAATTAGTTTGTTCCTTGTATTCTAGCTTGCATGCTTGAGTATTGACCGGGCATGTTAGAGGCATTATCATATGATTGTCCACGGCAATCTGCTATGCTGATGTTGTTTTCTTCTAAAAAGTTCACGATGGTGTCTGCAAGATACTCTGCTCCATGACAGCGGATACAAACAAATCCTTAGAACAGTTCCCCTGATGATAAATCGTTCACATATCTCACGGTCAATGTCAATTGATCAGTGTGACTCAACAATGTCGGACTGCAATGATGATTGTGCTTTCTAGCTTTGAGAAAAAGACGATACGTTTGGATGTTTGGCCAATCTTTCCAATTTTGCTGCTTTCGTCTTTCTCTTCGCAGCAACACTCATATAATTTCTGCTCATTCTTGGTGGGTTGTCTAATGGTTCGTTTAATAGATCGTAATTAGTGAAAATTGACAAAATGGCAAATCGGTGATAACTGACAATTACAATCAGAATCTGCATAGAAGTCTTGTGTCTACAGGTTACTGTCAGTCATAATATACAGACATACATAAAAGTCTTGTATCTACAGGTTACTGTCAGTCATTATATCCAGACATACATAGAAGTCTGCCAAAAGATGCAATTTAACTTTCGGCCGAAACCGGGAATGCACCGAAAGCAACAATTTGGTCACTTTCTGCACCGATACCAGAACCGACACCGAAATTTTAGTTTTGGGCCGCCGCGGGGCCCCCTGCTGTGCGGGGACCCAGGCACGTGTCTCGCGTGCCTTTGCCTTAAAACGGCTCTGGTGCGTGTGTGTGTGTGTGTGTGTCTGTGTGTGTGTGTAAACTGCAGGTTAACAGTACAAATTAATTTCATAGGAATGACAGAATAAAGAGAAACTTCATCTCTGTAATGACATCTCTCTGTAGTGAATAAATAAGAAATTGAAAGGTCTGGCCTTGCTGTGCAATTATTTGCAATTTGCTCAAGCCATGTGAGGTCTTTACTGATAGAAAAGCAGAATTCACACTACACTCTAAATTAATAAACATGCCCTAAACTGATAACATTATGAATGAGAATATATAAACAAATTAGGACCTTGAACTTAACAGTAAATTACACCCAAAAAATGTCCAAATAAAAATGAGGCGAGAAGGGTCAGCGGAAATATAACATTATGTAAATACATTTAATTGCATACAGTTTGATACATTGTTTAGTGCTTATTTCAGGCCAACTCTCTTCCGAATGTTAATACTTCGAGAAATCAGCTGACTGTAATGCGGTAATATAATTTGAATGATATTTTAAATAAGACGCTCCAACATTGCCGTAAAGTGGTATAACCTCTTGTCGCTAGGGTCAGGAAAGTAGTGGTATCGTACGAAATTGACGTGTCACGGCGCCATCTGTTGTTATAATGTAACATTTTTGTATTCTAACTTCCGTGATGATAACTTGCAACGTGCTTGATACTACATTATAATGATGAGTTTGGAAGGTGCAGTCTGTGTAACTTGTAATATGGCAAGTTTATAAATAGAATATATTAAAACTTGTAATAACTGACATAGCATTTGCCCTACGACAAACAAAAGAATCGATTCAGTAGTTAGCAAATTGGAAAATAAAATGACGCAGAAGGAAAGTTGATCCAAGTACTTGCAACTAGCCATTTTCAGCTTGCATCAATAAAAATAGAAAATTCATGACTATAATTAGGAATGTAGCACTTGCAAGCAGCCATTGACAAAAATGCAGGCGGAAAGTAGCACTTGCAAACTGCCACGTACAATTTGCATCAAAGAATAATACAATATACATGGATATAAGTATTGAAATAGCACTAGCAAGCAGTCTTTACAATAATGCATCAAGGAAGATTAAAAAATATATGCATATAATTATGGCGGTAATCCACCTGCATAAGAGGAAGACCCAGGAAAAAACCCTGGAAGAACAACCGACCAGTGGGAAGTTCTTGAAATCTTTCTCACATACCTACTTTGCCGTTATAATGCACTTCATTATGCACGCTTTATTTTGACCCAACTATTTCTTACCTTTCTAGAAGTGGATAAGAAAGCACTGTACAATGAACCAGTTATATCTCTTGATTGTAGATGCCTTTCGTTGAAGTTTTAATATGCCTACGAAACGAGGTGGTTACATATGGCATACTTGGAACATAAAGATGAACAAATAATGGACATAAATAAGTTGAACAGTGTAATTTGTGTGTAAATACCATCAGCCGAGATAGTCGAGGCTTGTTTATTATCATTTCGGTTTATTTGGGTTATCGTATCTAGATTGTAATTACTCTGGAAGATGAATAATCAGAAATATTAATTGGGACTATTGTACATAGTTGGATTAATGAATCTAGGTACGATTACACTGGATAATGAATTATCATGGTGTAATAATCGAGACCATTGTGTACAGTTGGGTTATTGTATCTAGGTACGATTACACTGGAAGATGAATTGTTATAGTGTATTAATTGAGACCATTGTGTACAGTTAGGTTATTGAATCTAGGTACGATTACAATGGAAGATGGATTATCATGATGTATTAACTGAGACAATTGTACATATACATGGCGAGTGACTTACCGAAACACCTCTTTTTAAACACAGCATCTATGTATCACACAAAAAGTGGTTTTCTTGAATGGTTTGGGGTGAAGCAGAAACTTTTTCTTTAGTCTATCCACGTTTATTATACATTTAAAATATTAGCGCTGCTACTGTTTTCGATTTTGCATTCTTACGTAAATAATATTCGCTTCTTGAAGTTGAAACCGTTCAGTCTCAAATCGGTGTATTAGTTTGTACAGGTGTGCATGTAGTCAGGTTAGCACCGTACGGGTATACAGCGCGCGCACATCTTAACTCATTTCTGCAAATCTAGATAGGTAGGTAGGTATGCAAGTATATAAGCATTTATGTATGTAACGTAACAAATATATTTTTATGGACTAAAAGTCAGGTAAATATTGATAAAACTCCAGGACCTTCTCAGCATGAAAATAAAAACGGGACCCATCTCAAGTCAAAAAGTCCATGACCTTCTCGGCATGAAGACCGAAACGGGATCCATCCAAAGTCAGATATTTGACTCCATTAGTTATCTCCTGTTGGGTCTAGTATACGTCACTGAACATGCAATGAGATCTCCCCAAAACTCACAATCTCGAATTCCTTTCATAAAACTCGATCCCTGGACCTACATTAGAAACATTCGCGACCATTATTTCTGTTCTATTGTTATAAGTGGTAGTAGAAATTGTAGCACTAGTATTTCCTAGTATTTACACACACCATTCTAATCTTTCATGATGATTTTCTGTTCTTTACCAGAACAATTGTATCATAACAGATACTTGTAATTATATTCTATCTCGCCTGAAATATTTTATTCCTGAAGCGATTTTCAATAGTCCGAAAGCCAGCTAGGATTGTCACGGAATGGTGTAAAGGTTGTTAATTAAATACATGTACTCGGGTTTCGTTTCTTTTCGCTGTACAACGATGCCCGAGGGTGATTATATCAGGGTCTATTGTATTTCGAAATCGTGAGTACGATTCGTCCTGTGCCACACGTGCAAGGTGCCTTTGATAAAGAATAACGAAAATTCTAAAGGTATAAATACGTTACTACATGTAAAGGACCATTACAATACTAATGGTTTTGTCAGCAAGCGGCCTGCTTAAAGGATTCGCACAACTCCAGCTGTAGGGGTAGGTAATTTTTGGGTTTTAAGTGATAACTAGTGTATTACCATATTTGCCTTTGCATGTTTGTTATAGTTTTCTTTACATACCATAATGCGTGCATTTTTTATTCTTGTTGCGACGTAGTGCAGGACTTATATTGGTAATGTAAAGTTACATTTTTTAAAAGAATTGTTTACTATTGTCTTATCAAGCAGGGTTAGGTTTACTATTGAACCTCTGTTTTGTAATATAATATAATCTTTTTAACTTACCATGTATAACGTCCTTACGTTATGTCTGTATCAAGTGTAGTACACTGTATCGGGTATATTTTCAGCTGTGTTTTGATGGTAGGAATATCCGGGGTGTCCGGTGTTGTCAGAGTGTAGAAACGTCCGTGTGTCCGGAGCGTTTAAGGTGCCGGAGCGTCTAATGTCTAGCGTCCGGAGTGTCCAGAGGGACTAAGGTGACCCAGCTGTAGAGCCGTCAAAGGACCAGGGGGTCCGGAGGGTCTAATATTTCAAGTGTCCGGAGGGTCTAATATTTCAAGTGATCATAGTATTCTGAGGGTCCGGAGTCTATATTGGTTGTGAAATTGATTCGGAGGAGCTGTGGAGCGGATATGGTGCACGGGTGACGGAGTGCATCTCCACACATGTATTTTTAGCTGTATGCTAATTTTGGGTTAGTAAGACCCAGTGTATTATTCAGGACTGGAAGGTTAGATTGTATATCCGTTCTTGTTTAGTGACATAATTTCGCTACCTGAGCGAATACATTTTTTTTACTATGTGTAAACGCTTACATTGTTTACTATTTGAGTGAACTATATTCATCTTTCCATTATTGAATCATTTGTGAAATCATTTATCCTGTATTTTAGGGTTACAGAACTAAATTTATTTGTATATTTTTTCCATCTTTGAAACTGTGCGTTTTTATGTTAAATAGATCCAATATTTGGATTATAAATACGCACACATCTTCATAATCCACTACTCATATAAATCGCCACATTAAATCATATATATGTGTCGTCATTACGTGTTCTGTTGTTAATCCGAAATATCCCACCCGGTTATCTTGTTACAAGGATATAGCATGATGCCGTTGACTAGTAACTTCTGGTATATATTTGTGGTGTGATAGTAGAATATACGTAACAAAGAACTTGTAAAACAACAATAATTATTTTCTGTTACAAACTCTGGATCCCAATGGATGTGTGTAGTCACATCACACAGGTACATCTATGTTTTACGAGGTAGGTCAAATCTGCAGAGGAAAATAAAGCGCTATATTTTATTCATTGATCTGTTTAGTACTCATTGGTCCAATTGTTAGAATCCCGAGTCGGGACAAATAAGGTGCGTTTTAAAATCCTGCCATCCGATTGACTGTTGTGAGTATCCCTGGATAAGGGATTTTATACTCACTAACTCACCATAACATAACCATCATTTGTTTATGTGACGTAAAGCACCTAAGAGACAAATAAACAAACAAGTAATCTATTTAATAGCAAATACAGACAAATACACAAACAAATAATCTATTTAGTATAAAAAAACAGACAAATAAACAAACAAATAACCTATTTAATAGCAAAAACAGACAAATAAACAAACAAATGTTCTAATTAATGGCAAAAGGGGAAACATACCGATTGTGGATTTACTTACATAAATCAAATTAACGACGTTTTCACCCAACAAGGGTATGTACGTCGGTTTTATTCCTGCACTGCAGGATGTTTAATTGCTCCTTGGGGAAGGAATTAGTGACGCATCTCCCAAGCATTTATGTGTTCACAGAACAATGTTTCAGACGTCAGGTTGTGAGACTATTATTTTAAGTCCCTAATGACCTGAATGTAGGGCTTACATGAGTAGGAACGGACCCAATACACACACATATCGCCTGAATTTTAACATTGACCTATATTTATAATATCTTTTGCAGTAAACACTGTATTATACAACATAAGCTACACTTTACTTACCTCTTACAAATACTTACGGGAGCCTCGTTACGGATCACTGCAATCTCATCACTGTCTACGTGCGTTCCGTGTCTCGCACTCGGCCTATGTGGGTCCGTGAGAAAGCTTGCTAGTATCTTCTCGTGGGTCGGTGGTTCTTTCCGGGGGTTTTCCTGAGTTCTTCATCCACACTTTGTACTGGCCGCCATGTATGGCCTATTATGTGCTGAAAAATGGCGTTAAACTCTACAACAACAACAAGAACAAGAAATACCTTTACAAATTGGAAAAGGAAGTAGAAATCACACAAAAATATTCTTTTATAGGACAGTTACTTGTAATAATATTATTTGGCGATAATTTAATATTTAGCTCACCTACAAAATCAGTAAGTCATATATGACATCAAATAAATGCGGAAGACAAAATAAGTTAAACTCAGTATGTAAAACTATATCGCATCTCATTCTAGCTAATGACACATATTTTATATTGTTTGTAGACGTCGTATCATGTAACATGTTGTTCTTTGCTTACATATCAAGTAAAGAATTTAGTCGCTTTCATTTCGTACATTATGTCGTGGAAAATTTGCTAAGGAAATTATAAATTTCCGTTACAATTGATAACCTTTGCTTTCAGAACGTAATTTGTATGCCATAGTTTTCAAGTAGTGAGGTATGAAAGAAATAATAAAAAGATAAAGTTGCAACATAAATATATAAAAGTAAAAAATAATTAAACAAAATTGGATTAGTGGGTTTAAAAGAAAGTCTGAATTTTAAAATTCAAAGAAGTATTTTTAAAAAATGTTGAT
This sequence comes from Sinohyriopsis cumingii, assembly GCA_028554795.2. Taxonomy (NCBI): domain Eukaryota; kingdom Metazoa; phylum Mollusca; class Bivalvia; order Unionida; family Unionidae; genus Sinohyriopsis; species Sinohyriopsis cumingii. The sequence continues at coordinate 125,144,541 of CM068824.1, read as the reverse complement.
AATGATTGGATAAGCGCCATTCACTCGTCTATTTTAAATGTTGTTTCTCAATATAGTCTGTACACCATAAAGGTTGAGTCACAGGACCTGTGGAAACCTAACCTAATATAAATAAGGAAGTAATACTACAGGGACTAACCTAACATTAATTAGGAAGTAATACTGCATGGAAGACCATAATAAAGGAATAGTAGATACAAAACTGATCGTAAGTAGCGAGCTCCTGTATACAGAGAAATGTGAGTTTTTATTGTTCTCATGGACTTCAATTACTTAACACTGTTTTAGATAATTATTAGCTTCAGGTTAAATGTAGGTACAATTTACGTAATATATTTTTCACAACATAAATAACCAGTGACTCTGTCTCAGATATAACAGGAAGAGACATCATCAAGTTAGATGCAATTGTCTCGTTAATTTTAGAGACAGTTAGGTGGTATAATTAAGGATAGACTCTGAAAATGTTCAGAAAAAAACAACCTGAGACTAATTCGAGAAAAGTATCGTGTCAATATTTTGTTTTATCAAAAATGAACCAGTCTAATTTGTATTGAAATTCGCTTCATGAGATCAATCAATAGGGTTATATAGGTAAAGCAGGAAGTAAGAAAAGTAAAACTCCACGATGCACGTAATCGTTTGAAGCCACTTACAGAATAAAACCATCTTTTGATCAACCGTTACACCATACCGACTCGTCAGAATTTAATCCAATCTATCTGTTGTAGCCATATAATTGCATATATTTTGTCAACTGGTAGTTATCGCTCGTTTCCTCATAGAGGTAATATCGTTATGGGATAGAAATAGGTTAAACTCCCTGCAACTCTAATTACTGCTATTTGAGATAATCGTGGCTTGAATTTTCATAATTTCTGTTTGCTTCGGTTATTGTAACTAGATGTAATTACATTGGGGGATGAAATGCTATAATATATTAAGTGAGAACAGTGTCCGTAGACATGGAAAGTGATACAATGTAACGCCTTATTTAAAAAAAAAAACAACAGCAATGTATCACACGAAATAGTTTACTAGGGAGTTGGGTGAAGCTGAATCTGTCTTTATTCTATAAACATTTATTATATATTATTTGTATCACTTTTGAGACTTTGTTTTTTTATATCAATTGTATCCGCTTTTTGAAATTGCTCAAATCGTATTAATTTCATATGCAGCTATTCATGTAATCAGGTTACCACCGTACGGGTATGCAGGGAACATATATATATTAACCCATGTATGTATGTATGTATATATATATATATATATATATATATATATATATATATATATATATATATATATATATATATAAATCCTTTCAGGATTAATATCTAAATGAGACCATCGTCAAATAGGCTGCCTCCATTATTTCTCTCTTGCAGGCCTATTATAGATCCACAAGCCTGCATATAAATCGCACACAAGGTACATAATATAAAAAACCTTTAATAATAATTAGGTTTCTGTTCCTGGATCAGAAATCTTCGCGGCCTTCTGCTTCCGATCTTTTATCGTAATTAGTAGTATAAATACCATAATCATATGAATAGGCCAGTTGAGACTCAGTATATTGCTCGCTAATCCTGCCTTTATGTTTAGTTTTACGTACATATTGTCAGTGCAGATATTATAAAGAATGGCTCTTAAATGTAGTATTATATGAAGAAGAAAATGCTTTCGGTCAAAATACTAGGACATAATAGATGCGCACTGTCACATCTCACACGCACATTCTTTTCAGATGAGGTCGTAAAAAGGTTAGTGGAGAAGAGAACACTATAGTTTGTCCATCTCAATGCCAATCACTTGGATATCTATTTAGGTAATGTTGGTACTGCAGTAGAGTGGTGAGCGTCACAGGGTCGTCACCAATAAAGTGTGGTTGTATGCCGTGCCGCATCTCTAGGTAAATCACGTAATACCAACTGGCGCACCCAAACATAACCATCACGTGTTAGTGTGACGTAACACATCAAACAGAAAAACAAACGAACAATCTATTTAATAACAAAAGGGCAGTTCTACCGATCTGGATTTTGCAGTGACCTATACTTATAGTGTCGTAACCTTTTGGTAATGAAATTTTGTTGCCTTTTCTCGTAGATTATGTCCTCTACATTTGATCTGTTTGATTCATTTCTTTGCACAATCCTGTATAAATTGTTTTGCTCACAATTGTTATGTTTAGTGCTTGTTTTGTTTCTCTTTATGTTATTTGTCCTATTATAAAGAAACTATAGAGCTAGCTAAGTTCGAGCGATTGGCTGCTAATGGTACAACGATACAAAGAGAACGAAAGTTGTCATAATGGTTACAAAGTCTTGTTTCATGCCATATTACGAATTTAAGTCTGGGTCAGCTAAATACAATATCCAATTGGATATCCAACCCCATACCTTTGAGCGAAACATGAGTATTAAAATGATGCCACTTAATCGTGAATATATACATTTGTGCGTAGCGTACTCTCGCTTGTCGACCTGGTGCTTAGCCCACCAACAACCACTTAACGAACGAATCAGATTAGCGATCATTTCGTACCGAAACGACTATATCTAGACCAGGACTGCTCATGTTTTGTGGGTCTTCCGGGAGAAGCCAATATTCTTCATCACATGAAACCCAAATGGAAATAACTAGGATATAGCAGTCGAGGAGCAGTTTGACAGAAAAAAACTTTCTTATTTCATCACATTACACTTAATTGATGTTGTGTGCAGCTGTTAATATTAATAAACAATAATTTATGACATGAAATCTTGTCCTGTCTATAAAGTGTTTAAAACTGGTGGGGTATTTGTGCTAAATAACCAAACTCCACACTTTGTGGGCTCAAAATTTGCGTTTTATAAATGCATGCGCACCCAAAATATTGGCTTGTATTCTCTTCCCCAAGGTACGGATTAGCTGGTCATTTCTGGGTGGTTGGATGACAACAAACTACCTTTTATGTAGCACTTACACATTTCGGTAAGGTGGTTCATACATTGTATGTAAAAGTTATCAGGAAATTGAGAGTATACAGTTGACTGATTGATTGATTGATTATATTGTTACGGCGCATCAGCACGATTAGGCTATTTAGCGCCAAACAAAAGGTCATATGTAGGGTTATTTGAAAGCGATAAAAGGTTTCGTATCGACCAGCGATATAAAACCAAAGAATTGAATGTAAAACGACAAGATGGAAAAGGTGATAAATAAAGCTTCCTGATCAACGGGTATTGTAAACGGTATATCTTATAGATGACAGATGAACAGATGTTGAATGTAAAGGACGGTTTATTTATTAATTAAAACTTCTCAACGTGATGGCATAAAAGTTAAAGTTTAGAATACATATTTAATTCTTTTAAGAATTCTACAATACAACTTACTTTTATTGTGTATCAAAAAGTTCCTTCATGCACATTGTAAGGGTAGACAGTTGAAAGACACAACTAATAACACACACACACAAATACACACACACACACACACACGCACACACACACACATATATCTATCTATCTATCTATATATATATATATATATATATATATATATATATATGTGTGTGTGTGTGTGTGTGTGTGTGTGTGTGTGTCTGTGAGTGAGAGAGAGTAATAAGTGATGGATTTTTCAAAGAAATTGATTCTCTCAGACTAAAAACAGCATGAGATAAGAAGATAAAATCTTCCTCCTGCTAAACACCAATATTATATCATAACACATATTGGAAGGTTGAATTTCGTCTGATGTAATCTGACCTGGACAAATTTAAGCATTGCAAAGCAAATGCGGATAAAACGATGTTTAATGTCGTCGTTTTAATGCACAGCTATGCATCTTAAACATTGTTATCCATAATAACAAGTCGATTTCATATTTTTGATTTTCGGTCAAATATAACACTATACAGTGGTATCACCATCTCACAATGTGTGCTGAGTTTCCCAATAGTAACAAGTAACACCATATTCAGCAAGTATTTGAGACTTTATTCACATATACAGCCTTGATGAAGCATATATGGTTTCATGCAGTCTTCAGGAAGCATATATAGAGTCTCATACAGTCTTGGTGAAGCATATGTACAGTTTCATACAGTCTTGATGAAGCATATATAGAGTTTCATACAGTCGTGAGGAAGTATATATAGAGTCTCATAAAGTCGTGAGGAAGCATACGTAGTCTCATACAGTCTTGACGAACCATATATGCTCTTACAATTTTGATGAATCATGTATAGTCTCATACAGTCTTGATTAAGCATATTCTCATACAGTCTTGAAGCATATATAGTCTCTTAAGTCTTGAAGATGAATATATATAGTCTCGTACAATCTTGATGCCGCATATACACAGTCTTGATGAAGCATGTATAGATATAGTCTCACACAGTCTTGATGAAGCATATATAGAATCTCATACAGTCTTAAGGAAGCATATATAGAGTCTCATACAGCCTTGAGGAAGCATATATACAGTCTCGTACAGTCTTGATGAAGAATAGATAGAGTCTCATACAGTCTTGATGAAGCATATATAGTATTATACAGTCTTGATGAAGCATATATAGTGTCTTGTTAATGATGGTAAAGAGCAGTACAAAAAGTTCTGTTTAGTAACTGGCATTAGGAGTTTAACTTCCCTCTAAATACAGAAACATTCTGGATTCCTCAGACAAACTGTATCAGAGCAAATGTTATCTATGGTGACTGGAGTCATTAACAGAAAGCAAATGATGTTACGTCTTTTTCCAGGGCATCTAACATTAGGCGAACTTACATCGTGTTCTTATGTGTGTGACAGATAGAGATGACTTTCTTATTATCTTTATGGCACAAGACCAAAGACATGTCTCTTAACAATGTTCCATTTTCGTTCAACGAGAAACAAACTATGATAAAAAGTGAACCTAAGTCAGTGATGCCTAACATACTCGTCCCAATGGCCTGCTTCCGATATCATAACATAGATATGTTCAATACACAACGATTCACAAGGTTTCAAGACTCTACCCCGAAAATATCTCAGAAAGAATTTTTAAAAATAAAGACAAAAATCAGTGAAACACACATTTTATGTTGCAATATCCTACTAATTAAATATTGGTGTGCTTATTTGAAAGGCATCCCTTATCAAGTCTCATAACCATGCCATCAGTAATGCGATATAAACTTGTTTTTGATTGCGGCTTGTGATCATGGTCAGTGCAACATGAAATAAATGTAAAAAGTGACCTACTTTCAGAATGATGTAAGTCTCATAAAGAAGCATCTTATGGTTATGTTTCTGGACTGTACTAAAATGACCCCTGATAAATGCACTTAAATACAAAGCTTAACAAACGTGAAGCATGAAATAAAGGTCACGTGGCCAAATTTCAAATTGATAATATATCTTACTCATAGAGATGCATTCATTTGCCGTGTGTTATGACTGAGTATGAAATTCTCCCTGAAAGTATTAATCAAATCAGAGTCGTCATAAAATATTAATAGTTGTACTTAAACTATTTGAATCTTCATTAAAGTATGTTAATGAAAGTGAAAAGGAGCCGATATATCAAACAATTAACTATACTATAAAAATAAATTAGATACAGCAGGTATAATAGTTTGCCTCAAACGTTAACCATCCGTGACGCTGAGAGCATGGCTAAGAATATACGCTGTACGCCAAAGAGCAAGCTCATGTAAACTACATCATAACAAATACCTGCTAAACATTTACATTAGCCAGATCTGAGTAAATGCATAGGCTTTAAGCTAGAAAACTGCTTTAGAGAATGACAATTTGTGAGGTTGCAAAATGTGCAAAATAAAAATCAGGCTTCCCAATCAAATACTATTATTGTATACAATAATACTAATACAGAACCGACGGAGTGGCTGTCCAGAAAAAAATGAACGATAAAATCTTTGTAGCAAAGGCAACAGAAAATGCCCGGAAATATTATACTTACGGTAAATTTTATTCGGCTTAATCGTACTATTGGTTTGATAAGACTACGAACTAACTAATCTGACTACACTTTCAATAAATAAATCATACCTAAGCATTATATTAGCTGGTCATCAGAAATGAAAGCATAGCTGAAAAATATCAACGTTTACACGACTATTTGTTCTATATTTTTGAGACGCACAAAAAACATAAGGCTCGTGTTAACTACATAATAAGAAAGACATGCTTGCGTTATACAACTAACCAGAGTCAAATAGTTATAAATCAGATAGCACTGTACACTGCTTGAGAAACAAATTATAACTCTTATTACTTGGTATTTTCTAGTCTATGGTTAAGCAAACTGCTATGCAGCCGCCTTGGCATTCACTTTTCAACGCCAGTCATTAACAGGTGAGTTATATACCGAACTTGCTTTTCCTGCACGCAGTAATATTGACCAATATTCAAATCTGTACCTTCTTTCAACCAACCTGAAAAGTATACCATTGTTCGTACTTAACGAAGCCTATTCTTAAGTAACACTGCACAAGTTTCAACTGAGTAAATTCTTAAACGAAACTCATCTAACAAGAAAATTGTCTATGTTAATTTTGCCACCACAAAATATCGTGTCAGCGCGTGATGAACATACGTCTAAATTACCCATTCGAAGACGACAGAAGAGTAGTCTTGGGAAAGAAAGTTGGAAAGGAGGAGGAATCTAGAGAAAGTGGAGGAGGAATTTAGAAGAGATCGGGGAGTAAAAGGAGAAGTAATGGGGTGAAATAGGAAAGAGAAAGGGTGTAACAGGTGAGTAAATACAAGGACAGGTGGAAATCAATCTCGCACTGTTAATCAAGTAATGCAATAGGCTTTTAAAGGGTTGAGCGGAAGGAGTCTAATTGGAAATTTGAGTCATTTGATTATTGGATTGATATTAAATTGTTATTAATTGATTTTCAGCGTTTTTTTAAAATATTTAAGATCTAACCATTGGCATTAGTGTTTGGGAGCTTGGAGCTTTACGTCTATCTTTCACTAAATTTAACTTCCAACGAAACAGAGTATGGGTGGGGCTTCTATAACAGTTTAAATAAAATATTGGGAGCACCCCACCCCAAAAATATATTCCGTCACACATATCAACATTAATAACAAGGCTGTATACATGCTTCAAGGAGACTGTATGAATCAATAAAGTCCCAAATACACGCTGAAGATAGTGTTGCCTATTTCTACTGGCCCACGATTAAGTGCCATCGCGTTATTGCTGTTGTTACGCTTAATCGATTGGGTATGGGGTTGGATATGCGACTGATATAGTAACTCGCTGACCCAGATTAAAAATCGCAATGAGACACAAAGACCTTCTAATCCCTAGTAGAGTAATTCTTCTCTGTGCATCTTGGTACTAGTAGTAGCCCAACGTTTCGAACAATGCTAAACAGTGAATGTGACAAAGTACATATAGAAGCATACATACAAAGTCACACACACACAAATTTGCGAGAAAATATTATTTTCAGGAGGTATCAAGATAATAAATCTGTAAAGTGATTGGAAAATATAATAAATAAGACGTCATAATGTACCTAAAAGGCAAGTAAATTTCTTTACGAGATAAGGAAGTTAAGAACATTGTGGTGTTTATAAAAATGATACAAACTGTATACATCAGATAAAAGGTGTGCTATCAGCAAGAAAAAGAAACACGTGAATTTATTGTTAGATTAAAAAAAAAGAAGGAAAACACACCGTAGGTAAAAGGTAATGTAACAAATATAACAAGTTTAACGTATTTTTCTTGCATATAAACACCAACATTTGTCTTTCATTCTGTGTGTAACGCTTGCCAAACAAGAGGTCGCGAGTTCCGAACTTGCAGCGAGATTCCATTTTTAAATGCTTTGTTTTGATATATTTATGTTCAAACTTGATTTTGAACTCGCCCATATTTGAAAAACTTGTTATTTCCGTCCTATGACGGGCAGTTGATATAGTTATTAAATAGACTTTGTGTTTACGTTTTACGTCACCATGGTTAGGTTATGGTGAAGCAACTGGTATAACGTGTCTTACCCAGAGATACTCATGGCAGTAAGCCCGGGAGGATCGAATGGCACGATTTGAAGCCACACTTGATTAGCTGCTAGAGCTGGACTCTAACCACTCAGCCAGTGCTGTAGCCAAATATATTTAAGAACATAGAGAGTTTGAGTGTTAGATGGACAAATATAGTGTTCTCTTCTACCCCCACTTTTTACTACTTCGTCAAAAAGGGTTCTGTGTGTGCGATGTGACCATAAGCATCTATTTTGTCCTAGTATGCTGACCAAACGCGTTTTCTTGCTCATGTAATAACATAGTTATGTGCCATACTTTATAATATCTCCCCCACGCCAAAGGCACTGTGTACGTAAAGTTAGCACTGAAGAGAAAGAGAGCAGTAGGGAGCAGCACACGGAGTCCCAACTGGCCTGATTATGTAAATATAGTAATTCTACCACGAATACTACTACTACTACTACTACTACTACTAATAACAATAATAATAATGAGGACTTTGTATAGCGCCTAATCTTTAGAAGCTCTAAACGCTTTACAACATTAGACAACACCTATAACGTAAAAAACATATATAATGATATGATTACAAAAAAGAAAGACCTTTGAATTAGAAAAAAATAAAAACAAAATGCTGAAAATATTTAATGTAGGAAACATTATTAGGGTTTTAAGTATGTTGTTTCAGTTGAAATAAGTGAGTTTTAAGAACACTCTTGAATAGGATCTCTGTGTCTTTGTGTCTAAGTTCAGTGGGCAATTGATTCCACGTTGCTGGGCCCTGATATGCAAAAGAACATTGTTCATATGACTTTGTTTTCATAGTGGGAATACACAGAGCCGATTTAAGTAGTTTGGGGGCCCTAGGCACAAACCCTAACCTTAAACGTAACCCGATTTCTGCCTGAAGCTCTCAGTCTCAGATATGGAGTATTGCATTAATTTCCATGTGTATGTGTGTCATTTCGTTAAATTTATTAATATAGCAATAAACTGCAAAGACAGCTAACAGAGCAAACTGCGGAGGCCTACTACGAGTGTAAAACAAATAAAACATTTGAAAAAAATATGCAAAAGGTTTCATTAATTAAATTGAAAGCGAGATTGTATTATTATAATTAATAAATGGCTGCTTACTTTGCTATACATTGTCAGGACATTTTCATACAAACATCGCTTTCGTGTTTTGCTCTCAGTAAAGTCTCTGCTAAGATCATCGAAATTCAAAGACTCCAACACATCTGATTCTATGCTCATGACATACAGGCAGTTTAGTCGTTCTTGGATCATACGGCTGCGAAGCTCGTTCTTGATTAATTTAAGTTTTGGGAAAGAAAGTTCACCGGTACAGTTTGTCACTATCATTGACAGAAACATTCTTATTGCATTTTCAACGTTTGGAAACGTTGATTCCAGATTGTCATTCTTTATCATGGCATAGATTACTGACATAGATGGCACTGATGTTTTTGCACAAGACACTGACATAGTGTTTCAGGTGTACACATTCTGAAATTAGTTCGTGTTGGCCAAGATCTTGAGGATATAACTTTGGAAGCTTTTCTCTGTATTCTGCTCTTTGTTCAACTTTCAAATGGTCCAGTTTATTCAAAATGTAAATCTGCTGATGATTACTTCATAAGCTTCTCCACGTTTGTTTAGTTTAGATATCAATGAGTCGATGATTGGCAAGTAGGTTTGAATTCTAAATTTTCTGCTCACATCCATAACAGTGTCAATTGCGGGACCTTCCAGAAATGTAATTCGCATATTTCTTTTAGTCACTCGTCTTTGGCTGTCGTAGTGCTGTGCGTTGTGAGTATATGTTTTGGCTCTGCCTTCATATTCTTCAAAATAATTATTGTCTCAGATTGACGACGATTGATAAATCCATGTCTGCTTTTTGTAGAGTCTTGCTTGTTTCGTTGAAGCGTCAAGGGTATATTTTCAAAGAATGGTGAGGAATGCAATTTCCAACTTATCCATCCTTTTGCTTAGAGCTTCTACTTCATAGGAAGTGTCTCTAGGTTGGTCTTTGTGCTGTGTAATTATATCAAGAGCTGCTTGAGCTTCTTTGTACCCATGACACATCCTTCACAGCATCAGCATGAGCGGGCCATCGCGTATCTGGTAAGTGTTTCAGTTTCACAACTTTGAGTTCATGTCCTAAAGATGTCTCCAGGACATACCAACGATGCGCTGATGGCACGAAAAAAGCGTATGGTTTTTGAAGAAAGTTGAAGAAGGCTGATTAGTTTGTCCCTTGTATTCTAGCTTGCACGCCTGAGTATTGGCATTATCAATCTGCTTTGGAGATGTTGGTTTCTTCCAAAATGTTCACGATGGTGTCTGCAAGATGCTCTGCTCCATGACCGCGGATACAAACAAATCCTAAGAATAGTTCCCCTGATGATAAATCTTTCACATATCTCACGGTCAATGTCAATTGATCGGTGTGACTCACATCCGGGGTGGAGTCCACACTAAGTATCTTGCCTCTCAATAATGTCGGACTGCAATGATGATTGTGCTTTCTAACTTTGAAAAAAAAGACGATACGTTTGGATGTTTGACCAATCTTTCCAATTTTGCTGCTTTCGTCTTTCTCTTCGCAGCAACACTCATATAATTTCTGCTCATTGTTGATGGGTTGTGTAATGGTTCGTTTATTAGATCGTAGTTAGTGAAAATTGACAAAATGGCAAATCGGTGATAACTGACAATTACAATCTGAATCTGCATAAAAGTCTTTTGTCTACAGGTTTATGTCAGTCATTATATCCAGACATACATAGAAGTCTGTCTAAAGATGCAATTTAACTTTCGGCCAAAACCGGGAATACACCGAAAGTAACAATTTAGTCACTTTCTGCACCGATACCAAAACCGACACCGAAATTGTTTTTTTGGGCCGTCGCGGGGCCACCTGCTGTGCGGGGCCCCAGGCATGTGTCTCGCGTGCCTTTGCCTTAAAACGGTTCTTGTGCATGCGTGCATGTGTGTGTGTGTGTGTAAACTGCAGGTTAACAGTACAAATTAATTTCATAGGAATCAACCGAAACTTCATCTCTGTAATGATATTTCTCTCTAGTGAATAAACAAGAAATTGAAAGTCTGGCCTTGCTGTGCAATTATTTGCAATTTGCTCAAGCCATATGAGGTCTTTACTGATAGAAAAGCAGAATTCACACTACACTCTGAATGATTAAATATGCTCGAAACTGATACCTTATGAATGAGAATATATGAACAAATTAGGACGTTGAAATTTGCCCTATTGTGCCGCCGTGCGGTAACGGTAAATTACACCCAAAAAATGTCCAAATAAAAATGAGGTGAGAAGGGTCAGCGGAAATATAACATTATGTAAATACATTTAATGGCATACAGTTTGATACATTGTTTAGTACTTATTTCAGGCAAACTCTCTTCCCAATGTTAATACTTTGAGAAATCAGCTGATATGCGGTAATATAATTTGAATTATATTTTAAATAAGACGCTCCAAACATTGCCGTAAAGTGGTATAACCTCTTGTTGCTAGGGTCAGGAGAGTAGTGGTATTGTAAGAAATTGACGTGTCACAGCGCCATCTGTTGTTATAATGTAACATTTTTGTATTCTAACTTCCGTGATGATAACTTGCAACGTGCTTGATGCTACATTATAATCATGCGTTTGGAAGGTGCAGTCTGTGTAACTTGTGATATGGCAAGTTTATAAATAGAATATTAAAACTTGTAATAACTGACATAGCATTTGCCCTACGACAAACAAAATATTCGATTCAGTAGTTAGCAAATTGCAAGATAAAATGACGCAGAAGGAAAGTTGATCCAAGTACTTGCAACTAGCCATTTACAGCTTGCTTCAATGACGAATAGAAAATTCATGATTAGAATTATGAATGCAGCACTTGCAAGCAGCCATTGACAATAATGCAGGCGGAAAGTAGCACTTGCGAACTGCCACGTACAATTTGCATTAAACAATAATAAAATATACATAGATATAAGTATTGAAATAGCACTAGCAAGCACCCTTTAGGAAGATTAGAAAATATATGCATATGATTATGGCAGTAATCCACCTCAATAAGAGGAAAAGCCAGGACAAAAGGCTGGATGAACAACCGATCAATGGGAAGTTCTGGAAATCTTTCTTACATGCCTACTTTGCCGTTATAATGCACTTCATTATGCGCGCTTTATTTTGACCCAACTATTTCTTACCTTTCTAGAAGTGGATAAGAAAGCACTGGACAATGGACCAGTTATATCTCTTGATTGTAGATGCCTTTCGTTCATACAGTCTTGAGGAAGCATATATACAGTCTCGTACAGTCTTGATGAAGAATAGATAGAGTCTCATACAGTCTTGATGAAGCACATATATTATTATACAGTCTTGATGAAGCATATATAGTGTCTTGTTAATGATGTTAAAGAGCAGTACAAAAAGTTTTGTTTAGTTACTGGCATTAGGAGTTTAACTTCCCTCTAAATACCGAAACATTCTGGATTCCTTAGACAAACTATATCAGAGCAAATGTTATCTATGGTGACTGGAGTCATTAACTGAAAGCAAATGATGTTACCTCTTTTCCCAAGGCATCTAAAATTAGGCGAACTTACATCGTGCTTTTGTGTGTGTGACAGAAAGAGACGACTTTCTTATTTTCTTTATGGTACAAGAATGTACTTATCATAGAGACCAAAGACATGTCTCTTAACAATGTTCCATTTTCGTTCAACGAGAAACAAACTATGATAAAACGTGAACCTAAGTCTGTGAAGTCTAACATGCTCGTCCCAATGACCTGCTTCCGATATCATAACATAGATTAGTTCAATACACAACGATTCACAAGGTTTCAAGACTCTACCCCGAAAATATCTCGGAAAGTAAAGATAAAATCAGTGAAACACACCTTTTATGTTGCAATATCCTACTAATTAAATATTGGTGTGCTTATTTGAAAGGTATCCCTTCACCGAGTCTCATAACCATGCCATCAGTAATGCGAGATAAACTTGTTTTTGATTGCGGCTTGTGATCATAGTCAGTGCAACATGAAATAAATGTAAAAAGTGACCTACTTTCAGAATGATGTAAGTCTCATAAAGAAGCATCTTATGATCATGTTTCTGGACTCTACTAAAATGACCCCTGATAAATGCACTTAAATGCAAAGCTTAACAAACTTGAAGCATGAAATAAAGGTCACGTGGCCAAATTTCAAATTGATAATATATTTTACTCATAGAGATGCATTCATTTGCCGTGTGTTATGACTGAGTATGAAATTCTCCCTGAAAGTATTAATCAAATTAGAGTCGTCATAAAATATTAATGGTTGTACTTAAACTAACTGAATCTTCATCAAAGTATGTTAATGAAAGTGAAAAGGAGCCGGTACATCAAACAATTAACTATACTGTAAAAATAAAGTAGATAAGGCAGGTATAATAGCTTGCCTCAAACGTTAACCATCCGTGACGCTGAGGCCATGGCTAAGAATACACGCTGTACGCCAAAGAGCAAGCTCATGTAAACTACATCATAACAAACACCTGCTAAGCATTTACATTAGCCAGATCTGAGTACATGCATAGGCTTTAAATGAGAAAACTGCTTTAGAGAATGACAATTTGTGCAAAATAAAAATCAGGCTTCCCATTCAAATATTATTATTGTATACAATAATACTAAATCAGAACCTGTCCAGAAAAAAATGAACGACAAAATCTTTGTAGCACAGGCAACAGAAAACGCCCGGAAATATTATACTTACGGTAAATTTTATTCGGCTTAATCGTACTATTGGTTTGATAAGACTACGAACTAACTAATCTGACTACACTTTCAATAAATAAATCATGCCTAAGCATTATATTAGCTGGTCATCAGAAATGAAAGCATAGCTGAGAAATATCAACGTTTACACGACTATTTGTTCTATATTTTTGAGACGCAACAAAAAACATAAGGCTCGTGTTAACTACTTAATAAGAAAGAAATGCTTGCGTTAACCAGAGTCAAATAGTTATAGATTAGATAGCACTGTACACTGCTTGAGAAACAAATTATATTTATTATTACTTGGTATCTTCTAGTCGATGGTTAAGCAAGATGCTATGCAGCCGCCTTGGCATTCACTTTTCAACGCCAGTCATTAACAGTGGAGTTATATGCCGAACTTGCTTTTCCTGCACGCAGTAATATTGACCAATATTCAAATCAGTACTATCTTTCAAACAACCTGAAAAGTATACCATTGTTCGTACTTAACGAAGCCTATTCTTAAGCAACACTGCACAAGTTTCAACTGAGTAAATTCTTAAACGAAACTCATCTAACAAGAAAAGTGTCTATATTAATGTTGTCACTACAAAATATCGTGTCAGCGCTTGATGAACATACGTCTAAATTACCCATTCGAAGACGACAGGAGAGTAGTCGTGGGAAAGAAAGTTGGGAAGGAGGAGGAATCTAGAGAAAGTGGAGGAGGAATTTAGAAGAGAATTGGGGAGGAAAAGGAGAAGTAATGGGGTGAAATAGGAAAGAGAAAGGGTGTAACAGGTGAGTAAATACAAGGACAGATGGAAATCAATCTCACACTGTTAATCAAGTAATGCAATAGGCTTTGTAAAGGGTCGAGCGGAAGGAGTCTAATTGGAAATTTGAGTCATTTGATTATTGGATTGATATTAAATTGTTATTAATTGATTTTCAGCCTTTTTTTTAAATATTTAAGATCTAACCATGGGCATTAGTGTTTGGGAGCTTGGAGCTTTACGTCTATCTTTCACTAAATTTAACTTCCAACAAAACAGAATATGGGTGGGGCTTCTATAACAGTTTAAATAAAATATTGGGAGCACCCTACCCCAAAAGTATATTCCGTCACGCATATCAACATTAATAGTAAGGTTGTATATATGCTTCAAGGGGAATCGGTTCACAATTAATACTTCCAGTTCAGTACCCACGAATGTAGTTCTAGTCTATTTTTAGAACATTTTTTCCTCTCTCATTTTGGTGGTGATAGAAGACTTTTATTTATGCATTTTTGGTAGGGATTTAAAGGTAACTGTTTATTCTTCATAATATGAGCTCAGGGTGTTGTTGTATGTGTGTATTTCGGCGACAGTGCACAGTGAGTAATAAGGCCTTGGTGATGCTCCGGAAGTGAAATCTGTGTTCTGTTTACATGGTGATGTGTTGACAATTCAGCATCTAAAAAAAGAGCAGGTCAACCTTTGACGAGAACTTCACCGTGAAGTCATCTTTGAAGGTAGTTTAGATTAGCATATGATTTGTATTGATTGTCACACAGTGGAAAGGTCAGTACTGAGAAACCAATGTAGATAACATATAGTAAAATTAATTGTGTCCTATGTCCTGTCAGGGAAGCATTGATTCAACTTTAAATTGCTATAATATTTTTATTATTAATGATAGACACATGAGATTTTCACACCTTGTGTATATTGACTGTAGCAATCCGAAAATATAATTAAAATTTTAAAAAATTAATTAATTTTTTTTAAAATTAATTTTAAAAAATTTAAAAATTAAAAAAAAAAATTCCCTATAAATTCACAGAAATGGTATCTGTTGGAGATGACACTCATTATTATTAGCAGCAATGTATTCCTACACCGTATTGAAGTTGCAATGGAGGATTTTTTTGAAAGCCTGTCAGCAAAAATTTCATTGAATTCTGTAATAGCACATAATAGTGTTTGTAAAATATGGACAGGAAATGTAACAGCCAATGGATTATATGGCCTATTGTCATATAAGGATCCCACAACAAACACGTGGAAGAAAAAACATGTTCACAGACTGGCACTGATGGTGAAGTTGAGAAGTCTGACTATACCAAAGGAGCTAGATGCATCCCGTTTATGCCATAATAGTCTGTGTGTGAATGTGGATCATCTGGTTCTAGAGCGTCATTCCATTAATAATAATAGACAGTATTGCAAAGGTTATGGTCATTGCATTGGCCATGGTGACTATCCTGACTGCATGTTAAAGTTGAAATTGTAATATGGAATAAATTCAGGTATCATGATATATCCTTTACACCCACCCACATCCATATCAATGTATGTCTGGCATGGAAGGAAGGAAGGAAGGATGGATGGATGGATGGATGGATGTATGTATGTGTTGAGTAACAAGGAGAAAGGAAAGAGTGTGGTCTTTATTTTAGTAGACCATGCTGGTATGACAGTGCTTTCTTAAATACATTCCTTCCTTCCTTCCTTCTTTCCTTCCTTTTATTCATTCATTCATTCATTCATTCATTCATTCATTCATTCATTCATTCAGCTAGTCTAGTAAGTCATGTCTTGTCATGTCATGTTATTTTAATTTTGATTTTTTTAATCTTTATTTATTTTGCTTTTTAATGTCTTTATTTGTGTCTTCATATTCAGAGAAAACTGTTTCGACCTCTCCATAGGTCTCATCAGGTGGTAGTAAGTAACACAACTGCACATAATATGCGTTGTGTTACCTACGGATTTCCCCACTACAGTTTTCCCTTCTGTACAATGTGTTATTCATGGTGTATTTGAGCGCTTTCATTTTGCACATGGAATTAAGATAACTTTTTCTGTCTGCAGTGTCCATTGGCTCCTGCTAAACCTTTGCATAGGAGTGATCGCCCTTGGTATCTAGCAGTCCTTTGCAGTAGTCAGACTTCCTATTGCCTTGCTGTGTCCTGTACCTCAGATGGGCCTGTATCATATTTCCTCGTCTTGCTAGAATACGTTTCCTGGTTTTGGGATGCTTTTGATACAACTGATGGTAAGTGCAGTCTTTATCAATTGCCTCCAGTGATCTCAGAGTCCTTGTTGAAAGTTTACCTCCCAAGTGTGTCACTTTTTTTTTCAGTGATGATCCCAGGCTGTTATTGAGTCTGTGTATTGTTGAATGCACTCTTGCCTCAAAGTTTCTGGAATAGTTCACATTCTTAGGTAATGAAACACTGATTGATCTGTTCACTGCCTCACATTTCTGTGTGTTTGTGTTCAGTCGCAATCTTTCTACAACATCACAGGAGAGTTTCATTTTCAGAACTTCTAGCAGGATGTTCTTATCATTTTCTGTCATGTTGAGATGAGTCATTTGATGAGGGCCCAGGTATGCTGATCGCATCCACCAGCTGTTAGTACTTCCTCCCACACAGACCTTTGAATAATGCCGGCATTTGGAGCAGTCCCCTGAATAACAGCGCAGAGTGGCATCCAATACTTGGGGAAGTTGACATTTAATTTTTTTAACATCACCACTATTGTCCTCCATCATTTGTTTGAAGATTAAACCGCAACGTGCTTTAATGTCTTGGCTGAAAATTTTCTGTTTGAGCCTTTTTCCTTCTCTTGTTCTTATTCCTGGAAACATGTTTTCACTAAATATTGCAGAATTACACCGTTTGAACTGTAAACGACCCAAATGGATGGGATCCGACAGTCTTTCTACTTTCCACATTGGATGCAGAATGGTATAAGCATTTTGGAAGCCAGCAGCAGCCTGTGCATCTCCATCTGTTGTTGCATGTCTGATGAGAATCTCTTGCAGAACAAATTTTTGTCCCATTTCTCTTGCCATTTCATACTCTGAATGTGGTGCAACTGGTGACAGATTTGCTGTGCAGTCAACATGGCCTCCTGGACATTTCACATCAAAACCTTTTCCCTTCAGCCATGCTCCAGTCCAACACAGCTTGTTTTCTATTGTAGTTCCCACAATGTATTGCTTCTCTGTAACAGTTTCGCAGGCAATTCCAACAGCTTGTGATGAACTTTGACCAGGTTTCTTTTCATGTCCAAAGCTAATGGCATTGTATCTCGCATCAAAAGCAACATTTATTTGCTCAGGATGCTGAACACCACGCATAACATTAACTTGTCTGACTAGTTTCAGCTTCTCTGTCATGTCCATTTCATTCAGCTCCATAGTTGCTTTGCCTACAAGCTTGGAGGCCCTTTGCATAGATGTTCTGCTAGGTGGCGGAATGTCAGTGGCTGCAAGCAAGTATCTAGCCCTGGTGTTGCCCATTGGTGTATCTTGTAATCCAGCTTGAAACATCATATTTACAGCAGCAGGATTTGGCCCAGGTTTATTTGTTTTTATCTCATCATACAACTTATACTCTGGTGACTTAAAGCTGCAGTTTTTACACATCATAGTATGCTTCCAAGCAAGTCCCCATTTTATTTCATTAGCAATTTGGAACTCTGGTCTACCACATATGTTGACTTGATTGCCATGGCGATGAATGATATCATTCCACATTTCAACATTTTTTTTCATACAGGTCATACGTGTCCCATCATGCTCATTCAAATTTGTCTCTTTCAGGTCCAGTTTTGCTTTGGATGATGGTTGTAGAATGTTTGCAGTCCCAGGTGTGCCATTACAGTCTGGTGCCTGAACTGACTTGAGACCCCCATTTGTCGGCTTTGTCACTGCTGTGACAGAGAACTTGTCTGCATCCATTCTTCTTGTCACTGGAACAGATGCAGCACTGGAACTTGGTAGAGTATTATCAGTCAGATATGTGACTCCTTTGTTATGTGGAATATATCCAGGTTTAAAAAAAGTTGTCTTCCTCTTCTTGTACCCTTTCATGGTTTCAGTTACGATAACTGCATGTAAAATACAAGAATCATCCTCTCTCTCTCACTTATATAGTTAGGAGAAGGCATGCTAGCTTGGTTTCAGAGAACTTCACCAACTCTTCAATACTACTGGAAGCCTGACATCTGAAGACTCCTCCCCTTCATGGGTGGAAATGATGTCATGTACTTGGTTAGACCTAGCTTGCGTATTTAGATGCTACCAGATTTCAGGTGTTACCTTTCATTGACAAGCTTTGGTTTAATTGCTTCACACCTGATAAGGAAAACCATTGATGTTTATGACAAAGGATTGGAGAGACTTTGCCATAGAACAAAATTTGTCAACTTCAGGTTTTAAAATTTCATTAAAATTTAAGTTAAATTTAAATTTTCATATCAAAATATGTATGATTTTTTAAAATTGAATTTTCTAAGAAAGTTAAACAGTCTAGTTTAATTTCTAGTAATTTCCAGATTGGTGTTAGAACTAAAAACTAATTACAGTTTATTTGAAGTGTTTATCTTGATTAGCAAAATCACAATTAAACTTTAAGTTTTGTGCATTTTTGAAATTCGGCCATTTGGAATTGAGTTGTGTCTGTGTTACAGTGGTGTCAGCTAAAAGCCTGTATCTGTCCTATTCATGGATGAAAGTCCTTAAAACTTTGCAGCAGCATTTAAGAGACATTGATTTGATCATGGATGGAAGTTTTATCCATGGAGGTGAAATTGTCTAACCCTGTCAGGAATCGGTTCACAATTAATACTTCCAGTTCAGTACCCACGAATGTAGTTCTAGTCTATTTTTAGAACATTTTTTCCTCTCTCATTTTGGTGGTGATAGAAGACTTTTATTTATGCATTTTTGGTAGGGATTTAAAGGTAACTGTTTATTCTTCATAATATGAGCTCAGGGTGTTGTTGTATGTGTGTATTTCGGCGACAGTGCACAGTGAGTAATAAGGCCTTGGTGATGCTCCGGAAGTGAAATCTGTGTTCTGTTTACATGGTGATGTGTTGACAATTCAGCATCTAAAAAAAGAGCAGGTCAACCTTTGACGAGAACTTCACCGTGAAGTCATCTTTGAAGGTAGTTTAGATTAGCATATGATTTGTATTGATTGTCACACAGTGGAAAGGTCAGTACTGAGAAACCAATGTAGATAACATATAGTAAAATTAATTGTGTCCTATGTCCAAGGAGTCTGTATGAATCAATAAAGTCCCAAATACACGCTGAAGAAAGTGTTGCCTATTTCTACTGGCCCACGATTAAGTGCCATCGCTGGATATGCGACTGATATAGTAACTCGCTGACCCAGATGAAAAATCGCAATGAGACACAAAGACCTTCTAATCCCTAGTAGAGTAATTCTTCTCTGTGCATCTTGGTACTAGTAGTAGCCCAACGTTTCGAACTATGCTAAACAGTGAATGTGAAAAGTACATATAGAAGCATACATACAAAGTCACACACACACAAATTTGCGAGAAAATATTATTTTCAGGAGGTATCAAGATAATAAATCTGTAAAGTGATTGGAAAATATAATAAATAAGACGATATAATGTACGTAAAAGGCAAGTAAATTTCTTTACGAGATAAGGAAGTTAAGAACATCGTGGTGTTTATAAAAATGATACAAACTGTATACATCAGATAAATTGTGGGCTATCAGCAAAAAAAAGAAACACGTGAATTTATTGTTAGATTAAAAAAAAAGAAGGAAAACACACCGTAGGTAAAAGGTAATGTAACAAATATAACAAGTTTAACGTATTTTTCTTGCATATAAACACCAACATTTGTCTTTCATTCTGTGTGTAACGCTTGCCAAACAAGAGGTCGCGAGTTCCGAACTTGCAGCGAGATTCCATTTTTAAATGCTTTGTTTTGATATATTTATGTTCAAACTTGATTTTGAACTCGCCCATATTTGAAAAACTTGTTATTTCCGTCCTATGACGGGCAGTTGATATAGTTATTAAATAGACTTTGTGTTTACGTTTTACGTCACCATGGATTTATTGTTTGATTGGAAAACAAGGAAATGACACCGTAGATAAAAGGTAATATAACAAATATAACGAGATTAGAGAACTTTCCTTGCAAATAAACACTAACATTTGTCTTTCATTCTGTGTGTAACGCTTGCCAAACAAGAGGTCGCGAGTTACGAACTCGCTGCGAGATTCCGTTTTTTAAAATGCTTTTTTTTTAGCTATATTTGTTTTCAACCTTTCTTTTAAACTCGCTCATTTTTGAAAAAGTTGTTATTTACATCCTATGACGGGCAATTAATCTAGTTATTGAATAGACCGTGTGTTTATGTTTTACGTCACATCAAGACATGATGGTTAGGTTATGGTGAGGTAACTTGTATAACGTTTCTTACCCAGAAATAATCATGGCAGTCAGCCCGGGAGGATCGAATGGCAAGATTTGAAGCTGCACTTTATTAGCTGCGAGAGATGGACTCTAACCACTCAGCCAGTGCAGTAGCCAAATGGATATACAAAATAGAGAGCTGTACTGATTGGTTGACAAATATAGTGTTCTCCTCTACCCCACTCGTTTTACTATCTTGTCAAAATGCAGTCTCAGTGTCAGATGTGACCATACGCATCTATTTTGTCCTAGTATTTTGACCAAACGCGTTTTCTTGCTCATGTAATAATAGAGTTATGTGCCATACTTTATAATATCTGCCCTACCCCAATGCAATATGTACGTAAAGTTAGCACTGAAGAGAAAGTGAGCAGAAGGGAGCAGTACACTGACTACCAAGTGGCCTAATTATTAAATATAGTAATTATACCACGAATAATAGCAATAATAATAATAATAATAATAATAATAATAATAATAATAATGATAATAATAATAATGAGGACTTTGTATAGCGCCTAATCCTTAGAAGCTCTAAGCACTTTACAACATTAGACAACACCTATAACATAAAAATAAATATATATAGTGATATGATTACTAAAAACAAAACACCATAAAATTAGAAAACATAAAAAAGACATGATGAAAATATTTAATGTAGGAAACATTATTAGGTTTTTAAATATAGTCTTGCAGTCGAAATAAGTGAGTTTTAAGAACACTCTTGAATGGGATCTCTGTGTCTTTGTGTCTGGTATGCAAAAGAAGGTTGTCCATATGACTTCGATTTCATAGTGGGAATACTCAGAGCCATTTTAAGGAGTTTGGGGGCCCTAGGCACAAACCCTAACCTTAAACGTAACCGGATTTCCGCCTCAGTCTCACAGTCTCAGATATGGAGTATTGCATTGCATTTCCATGTGCATGTGTGTCATTTTGTTAAATTTGTTAATATAGTACTAAACTGCCAACACAGCTAACATAGCAAACTACAGAGGCCTACTACGAGTGTAAAACAAATAAAAATTGAGTTAAACATACGATAAAGTTTGTTTTGAATTAAACTGAAAACTGAAAGCGAGATTGTATTATTGTAATGAATTAATGTTTGCTTACTTTGCTATACATTGTCAGGACATTATCTTACAAACATCGCTTTCGTGTTTTGCTCTTAGCAAAGTCTATAATAATATCATAGAAATTCAACGACTCCAACACATCTGATTCTATGCTCATGGCACATGCAGTTTAGTCGTTCGTGCATCATACGGCTGCGAAGCTCGTTCTTGATTAATTTAAATTTTGAGAGCGAAAGTTCACCTTTACAGTTTGTCACAATCATTGACAGAAACATTCTTTTTGCAATTTCAACGTTTGGAAACGTTGATTCCAGATTGGCATTCTTTATCATGGCATAGATTAGTGACATAGATGTTTTTGCACATAATACTGACATTCAGGTGTACACATTCTGAAATTAGTTCGTGTTGGTAAAGATCTTGAGGATAGAACTTTGCAAGCTTTTCATTGTATTTTGTTATTTCTTTAACTTTCAAATGTTCCAGTTTGATTCAAAATGTAAATCTACTGATGATTTCTTCATAAGGGTCTCCACGTTTGTTTAGTTCAGTGATCAATGAGTCGATGATTGGCAAGTAGTTTTGAATTCTAAATTTTGTGCTCACATCCATAACAGTGTCAATTGCAGGACCATCCAGAAATGTTATTCGCATATTTCTTTTAGTCACTCGTCTTTGGCTGTCGTAGTGCTGTGCGTTGTGAGTTTGTGTTTTGGCTCTGCGTTCATATTATTCAAAATAATTATTGTCTCTATGTGCAACTTATCCATCCTTTTGCTTAGAGCTTCTGCTTCATATGAAGTGTCTCTAGGTTGGTCTTTTTGCTGTGCAATCCTATCAAGAGCTGCTTGAGCTTCTTTGTACCCATGACACATCCTTCACAGCATCAGCAAGAGCGGACCATGGCGTATCTGATAATCGTTTCCCTACTTTGTGTTCATGTCCTAAAGATGTCTCCAGGACATACCAACGATGCGCTGATGGAAAGAAAAAGGCATATGGTTTTTGAAGAAAGTTGAAGTAGGCTATGACTTGAGTGCAACATTCAACAACCTGCACGCCAACTAAATTCAGTAAATGTACCGCACACGGAACGTATCCAGCTAATTAGTTTATTCCTTGTATTCTAGCTGACACGCCAGGTATGTTAGAGGCATTATCATATGACTGTCCACGGCAATCTGCTATGCTGATGTTGTTTTCTTCCAGAAATTTCACGATGGTGTCTGCAGTATACTCTGCTCCATGACCGCGGATACATACAAATCCTAAGAACAATTCCACTGATGATAAATATTTCACATATCTCACGGTCAATATCAATTGATCGGTGTGACACACATCCGGGGTGGAGTCCACACTAAATTTTTTGCGTCTCAACAATGTCGGACTGTAATGATGATTGTGCGTTTTGACTTTGAAAAAAGACGATACTTTTGGATGTTTGGCCAAAGTTTCTAATTTTGCTGCTTCTTCTTTGTCTTCGCAGCACCACTTATACAATTTCTACACATTCTTGGTGGGTTGTCTAATGGTTCGTTTATTCGATCGTAGTTAGTGAAAATTGACAAAATAGAAAATTGGTGATAACTGACAATTACAATCTGAATCTTGATAAAAGTCTTGCGTCGACAGGTTTATGTGAGTCATTATATCCAGACATACATAGGAGTCTGCCGAAAGATGCAGCTTAAATTTCGGCCGAAACTGGGAATACACCGAAAGCAACGATTTGGTCACTTTCTGCACCGATACCAAAACCGACACCAAAATTTTGTTTTTGGGCCGCCGCGGAGCCCTCTGCTGTGCAGGGCCCCAGGCACGTGTTTCGCGTGCCTTTGTCTTAAAACGGCTCTAGTGTGTATGTGTGTCTGTGTAAACTGCATGTTAGCAGTAAACATTAATATCATAGTGATGACAGAATAAACAAAAACTTCATCTCTGTAATGTCCTCTCTCTCTCTCTCTCTCTCTCTCTCTCGTGAATAAACAAGAAAGAAAGTATGGCCTTGCTGTGCAGTTATCTGCAATTAGCGCAAGACATATGCGGTCTTTAGTGATACAAAAAAGGAGATTTAACACTGCACTCTAAATCAGTAAACATGCTCTAAGCTGATAACATTGTGAATGATAATTTAAAAACAAATTAGGACCTTAAACCTTGCTTGTAAGCGGCTACCCTATTCTGCCACCGTGTGCTAACGCTAAATTACACCCACAAAATGTCCAAATATAAATGGGGTGCGAATGGTCAACGGAAACATAACATTATATTAATACATTTAATTGCATACAGAGGCCAACTCTCTTCCGAAAGTTAATACTCCGGGAAATCAGCTGACTCTAACGCGGTAATATAATTTGAATGATATTTTAAATAAGACGCTCCAAACATTGCCGTAAAGGGGTATGACCTCTTGTTGCTAGGGTCAGGAGAATAGTGGTATTGTAAAAGATTGACGTGTCACGGCGCCATCTGTTGTTATAATGAAATATTATGTTATTCTAACTTCCGTGATGATAACTTGCAAGGTACTTGATGCTACATTATAATCATGCGTTTGGAAGGTGCAGTCTGTGTAACTTGTGATATAGCAAGTTTATAAATAGAGTATTAAAACTTGATATAAGTGACATAGTATTTGACCTACGACAAACAAATGAATCGATTCAGTAGTTAGCAAATTGCAAGATAAAATGACGCAGAAGGAAAGTTGATCTAAGTACTTGCAAGTAGCCATTTACAGCTTGCATCAATGGAGAATAGAAAATTCATGATTAGAATTATGAATGTAGCACTTGCAAGCAGCCATTGACAATAATGCAGGCGGAAAGTAGCACTTGCAAACTGCTACATACAATTTGCATCAATGAAGAATACAATATACATGGATACACTTATGAAGGTAGCACTTGCAAGCATCCTTTATAATAATGCATCAAGGAAGATTAGAAAATATATGCATGCACTTACGGCGGTAATCCCGCGCCAAAGGAGGAAGAGCCAAGAAAACTCTCTGGAAGAACAACCGACCAACGGGACGTTCTGGAAATCTTTCTCACATATATACTTTGCCGTTATAATGCACTTCATTATGCACCCTTTATTTCGAAGCCACTATTTCTTACCTTTCTAGAAGTGGATAAGAAAGCACTGTACAATGAACCAGTTATATCTTTTGATAGTAGATGCCTTTCGTTTAAGTTTTAATATGCCTACGAAACGAGGTGGTTACATATGGCATACTTGGAACATAACGATGAACAAATAATGGATCGACATAATATGTCGAACAGGGTAAATTTGTGGGTAAGTACTATCAACCGAGATAGTCGAGGCTTGTTTATTATCATTTCGGTTTTTTGGTTATCGTAACGAGATGTGATTACGCTGGAAGATGAATTGTCATAGGGTATTAATCGAGACCATTGTGTACCGTTGGGTTAGTGTATCTAGGTACGATTACACTGGGATATTAATTTTTATGGTGTATTAATCAAGACCATTGTGTACAGTTGAGTTATTGTATCTAGGTACGATTACACTGGAAGATGAATTATCAAGGTGCATGAACTGAGATCAGTGTACATATACGTGGCGTGTGACATATCGAAATGCATTTAGTTTTAAATACAGCAGCTGTGTATCACACGAAGTCGTTTCTTGAATGGATTGGGGTGAAGCAGAAACTTTTTTTTTCGTCTATCGACACTTATTATACTCTTAAAATATTAGTGCTGCTACCGTTTTCGATTTTGCATTCTTACGTAAATAGTATTCACTTCTTAAAGTTGAATCCTTTTAGTCTCAAATCCGTGGATTAATTTGTACAGATGTACATGTAGTCAGGTTAGCACAGGACGGGTATACAGCGCGCGCACATCTTAACTCATTCGCGCAAATGTATATAGGTAGGTAGGTATGCAGGTATATATGTATTTATGTATGCAACATTAAAAATATATTTTTATGGATTTAAAGTCAACGTAAATATTGATAAAAGTCCAGGACCTTCTCAGCATGAAAATCGAAATGGGAACCATCTCAAGTCAAAAACTCCAATACCTTCGCAGCATGAAGATAAAAACGGGATCGATCCCAAGTCAAAAAGCTCGAGACCTTCGCAGCATGAAGATCGAAACGAGACCCATGGAAAGTGAAAGCAGCTGAATCCATTAGTCATCTCCTGCTGGGTCTAGTATACATCACTGAACCTGTATTGACATCTCTCCAAAACACATAATCTCGAATTCCTTTCATAAAAACTCGATCCCTTGTCCAACATTAGAAACATAAAAACTCCATCCCTTGTCCAACATTAGAAACATTCGCGACCATTATTTCTGTTCTATTATTATAATTGGTGCTAGAAATAGTAAGACTAGTATTTCCTAGTATTTACACACACCACTTTAATCTTTTAATATGATTTTCTATTCTTTCCTAGAACAATTGTATTATAACATATACTTGTAATTATATTTTATCTGTCCTGAAATATTTTATTCGTGAAGCGATTTTTAATAGTGCTAAAGTCGGCTAGGACATAGCATGGTGCCGTTGACTGCTAACTTCTCGTATATATTTGCAGGTGCGATAGTAGAATATGCATGACAAATAACTTGTAAAACAACAATAATTATTTTCTGTTCCAAACTGTAGATCCCAAAGGATGTGTGTAGTCACATCACACAGGTACATCTATGTTTTACGAGGTAGGTTAAATACGCAGAGGAAAAGAAAGCGCTATATTTTATTCATTGATCTATTTAGTACTCATTGGTCCAGTTGTTTGAGTCCCGAGTCGGGACAAATGAGGTGCGTTTTAAAATCCTGCCATTCGATTGCCTGTTGTAAGTATCACTAGATAAGGGATTATATACTCATTAACTCACCATAACATAACCATCACTTGTTTATGTGACGTAAAGCACCAACGAGACAAATAAACAAACAAGTAATCTATTTAATAGCAAATACAGAAAAATAAACAAACAAATAACCTATTTAATAGCAAAAACAGACAAATAAACAAACAAATATTCTAATTAATGGCAAAAGGGGAAACATACCGATGGTGGATTTTCTTACTTAAATCAAAATAACGATGTTTTCGCCCAACAAGGGCATGTACGTCGGTTTTAATCCTGCACTGCAGGATGTTTAATTGCTCCTGGGGGAAGGAATTAGTGCCTCATCCCACAGGCATTTATGTGCTCACAGAACAATTTTTAATTCAGCCGTCAGGTCGTGGAACTATTATTTTATGTCCCTAACGACATGAATGTAGGGCTTACATGAGTAGGAACGGACCCAATACACACACATATCGCAATGATTTTAACATTGACCTATATTTATATCTCTTGCAGTGAACAATGTATTATAGAGCAGAAGCTCCACTTTACTTACCTCTTACAAATACTTACGGGGGTGGGGTGGGGTGGGTGGGTGGGCCTCGTTACGGATCACTGCCATCTCACCACTATCTGCGTGCGTTCGTGTCTCGGGATCGGCCTATTTGAGTACGTGAGAAAGCTTGCCAGTAGCTTCTCATGGGTCGGTGGTTCTTCCTTCACAATTTGTACTGGCCGCCATGTATAGCCTATATTGTGCTGAAAAATGGCGTTAAACCCTACAACGACAACAACAACAACAATAAGAAATACCTTTACAAATTGGAAAAGGAAGTATAAATAATCACACAAAAAGATTTTTTTATAGGACAGTTACTTATAATTATATTATTTGGCGGTAATTTAATATTTAGCTGAGCTACAAAATCAGTTAGTCATAAATGACGACAAACAAATGCGGAGGACAAAATAATTAAACTCAATGTAATAATAAATCGCATCTCATTCTAGCTAATGGCACATACTTTATTATGTTTGTCTACGTCGTATCATGTAATGTAACCTTTTGTTCTTTGCTTACATGTCAAAAAATGAATTCAGTCGCTTTCATTTCGTACATTATGTCATGTGATATATGCTTACGAATTATACATTTCCGTTACAGTTGATAAGCTTTGCTTTGCTTTCAGAACGTAATTTGTATGCCCTAGTTTTCAAGTAGTGAGGTATGAAATAAACAATAAAAAGATAAATTGCAACATAAATATATAAATGTAAAAGAAAATTAAACAAAATTGGATTAGCGAGTTTAAAAAGAAGGTTTGATCTTAAAAATTCAGAAGAGTATTCTTTTTTTAAAAAGTTGATAATGATTGACTAAGCGCCATTCACTGGTGCAGTTTTAAATGATGTTTCTCAGTAAAGTCTGTCCACCATAAAGGTTGACATAAAGGTTCTGTGAACCTGTGGAAACCTAATCTAACCTAAATAAAGAAGTAATACTACAGGGACTAACCTAACATAAATAAAGAAGTAATACTACAAGGAAGACCACATTAAAGGAATAGTAGATACAAAACGGATCGTAAGTAGCGAGCTCCTGTCTATAGAGAAAGGTCAGTTTTTATTTTGTTTTCATGGGCTTCATTTACTTAACAGTGTTTTAGATAATTATTAGCTTCAGGTTAAACGTAGGTACAATTTACGTAATATATTTTTCCCAACATAAATAACCAGTGACTCTGTCTCAGATATAACAGGAAGAGACATCATCAAGTTAGATGCAATTGTCTCGTTAATTTTAGAGAAAGCAAGGTGGTATAATTAAGGACAGACTATGAAAATGTCCAGAAGGAAACAAACTGAGATTAATTCGAGAAAAGTATCGTGTCAATATTCTGTTTTATCAAACAGAACCAGTCTAATTTGCATTGAAATTCGCTTCATGTGATTAATCAATAGGGTTATATAGGTAAAGTAGGAAGTACGAAAAGTAAAAATCCACGATGCACGTAATCGTTTTAAGCCACTTACAGAATAAAACCATCCTTTGATCAACTGCTACACCATACCGATTCGTTAAGCAGTCGTTTCAGAATTTAATTCAATCTATCTGTTGTAGCCATATAATTGCATATATTTTGTCAACTGGTAGTTATCGCTCGTTTCCTCATAGAGGTAATATCGTTATGGAATAAACATTGGGTTAACTCCCTGCAACTCTAATTGCTGCTAGTTGAGATAATCGCAGCTTGAATTTTCATAATTTCTGTTTGCTTCGATTATTGAAACAAGATGTAATTACATCAGTTTATGAAATGCTATAATATATTAAGTGAGAACAGTGTCCGTAGACATGGAAAGTGATACAGTGTAACGCCTTAGTTAAAAACAGCAGCAATGTATCACACTAAATAGTTTACTAGGGGGTTGGTTTAAGCTGAATCTTTGTCTTTATTCTTAAAATATTTATTATATATTATTTTGTATCACTTTTTTGATTTAGATTTTTCGTCATCAATTGCATCCGCTTTTCGAATCGCTCAAATCCTATTAATTTCATATGCAGCTATTCATGTAGTCAGGTTACCACCGTGCGGGTATGCAGGGAACACATATATATTAACCCATGTATGTATGTATGTATGTATGTATGTACGTATGTATGTAATGAAAAAGAATGAGCTGAAATATGCAGTAAGAAAGGTATCTCTCTAACTCTCTCTTTCGCTCTCTCTGTCTCTCTCTGTCTCTCTTTTCGCTCTCTCTCTCTCTCTCTCTCTCTCTCTCTCTCTCTCTATATATATATATATATATATATATATATATATATATATATATATATATATATATATGACCATCCAACTCAAACAAATTGCCTCCATTATTTGCCACTTGCAGGCCTATTATATATCCACAAGCCTGCATATAAATCGCACACAAGGTACATAATATCAAACACCTTTAATATAATGAGATTTCTGGTCCTGAATCAGAAATATTCGCGGCCATCAGGTTCCGATCTTGTATCGTAATTAGTAGTAGAAATACTATAATCATATGAATAGGCCAGTTGGGACTCAGTATATTGCTCGCTAATCCTTCCTTTCTGTTTAGTTTTACGTACATATTGTCAATGGAGATATTATAAAGTATGGCTCATACATCTAGTATTATATGAAGAAGAAAATGCTCTCGGTCAAAATACTAGGACATAACAGATGCGCACGGTCACATCTCACACGCACATTCTTTATTGATGAGGTAGAAAAAAGTGTAGTGGAGAAGAGTACAATATAGTTTTTCCATCTTAACGCTAATCAATCGATCTACTTTGATATATGTTTTTAGGTAATGTAGGTATTGCAGTAGTTGAGTAGCGAGCGTCCCAGAGTCGTCACTAACAAAGTGTGGTTGTCTGCCGTGGCGTGTCTCTGGGTAAATCACTTAATAGCAATTGACTCACCCAAACATAACCATCACGTGTTAGTGTGACGTAAAACATCACGTAGAAAAACAAACAACAATCCATTTAATAACAAAAGGGCAGTTCTACCGATCTGGATTTTGCATTGACCTATACTTATAGTGTCGTAACGTTTTCGTAAAGAAATTTTGTTGCCTTTTCTCGTAGATATGTCCTCTTCATTTGATCTGTTTGATTCGTTTCTTTGCACAATCCTGCACAATCCTGTATATAACTTTTTGCACACAACTGTTATGTTTAGTGCTAGTTTTTTTCTCTATGCATCCTTTGTCCTGTTATAAAGGAAAGAAAGAGCTAGCTACGTTCGAGCGAATGACTACAAATGGTACAAAGATACAAAGATACAAAGTCTCTTTTTTTCCCAAGTGATATTCCGAATTTAAATCTGGGTCAGCTAGTTA
This sequence comes from Sinohyriopsis cumingii, assembly GCA_028554795.2. Lineage (NCBI taxonomy): Eukaryota > Metazoa > Mollusca > Bivalvia > Unionida > Unionidae > Sinohyriopsis > Sinohyriopsis cumingii. The sequence continues at coordinate 125,113,679 of CM068824.1, read as the reverse complement.
CAATATCCAATTGCATATCCAACCCAATGCCCTCTCCATTGAACGAAACATGAGTATTTAAAATGATGCCACTTAATCGTGAATATATTCATTTGTGCGTAGCGTACTCTCGCTTGTCGACCTGGTGCTTAGCCCACAAACAACCAGTTAACGAACGAATCAGATTAGCGAACATTTCGTACCGAACCGGCTTTATCTAGACCAGGACTGCTCATGTTTTGTGGGTCTTCCGGGAGAAGTCAATATTCTTCATCACATGAAACCCAAATAGAAATAACTAGGATATAGTAGTCGAGGATCAATTTGACAGAAAAAACTTTCTTATTTCATCACATTACAGTCAATCGATGCTGTGTGCGACTGTTAGTATTAATGAAAAATAATTTATGATACGAAATCTTGTCCTGTCTATAAAGTATTTAAAACGGGTGGGGTTTTGTGCTAAATAACCAAACCCCACACTGTGTGGGCTCATAATTTATTTGCCTTTTTTAAATTTACGCACACCAAAAATATTGGTTTGTATTCTCTGCCCCAATGAACGGATTAGCTGGTAATTTTTGGGCGGTTTGATTACAACAAACTACGTTTTATGTAGCACTTAAACATTTCGGACAGGTGTTTCATATAAGTAAAAGCTATCAGAAAATTTAGGGTATACAGTTGAAAGACACAACTAACAATACACACTCACAGAGACACACATACACACACACATATGAGAGAGAGAGAGAGAGAGAGAGAGAGAGATATTGTAAAGAAATTGATTGTCTCAGACTAAAAGCAGCTTGAGATAAGAAGATAAAATGTTGCCCATGCTAAACACCAATATTATATCATAACACATTATTGGAAGGCTGAATTTTGTCTGATGACATCTGACCTGGAAAAATTTAAGCATTGGATAGCAAACGCGAATAAGGTGATGTCTAATGTTGTTGTTTTAATGCGCAGCTATGCATCTTAAACATTGTTATTGATAACAAGTCAATTTCATATTTTTGATTTTCAAATATAACACTATACAGTGGTATCACCATCTCAAAATGTGGACTGATTTTCCCAATAGTAATAGGTAACACCATATTCAGCAAGTATTTGAGACGTTATTCACATATACAGTCATGATCAAGCATATATAGAGTCTCATATAGTCTTGATGAATCATATGGAGTCTCATACAGTCTTGATGAAGCATATATAGAGTCTCCTACAGTCTTGGTGAAGCATATATGCAGTCTCACACAGTCTTGAGGAGGCATAGAGTCTCATACAGTCTTGATGAAGCATATATAGAGTCTCCTACAGTGTTGGTGAAGCATATATGCAGTCTCACACAGTCTTGAGGAGGCATAGAGTCTCATACAGTCTTGTGGAAGCATATATAGAGTCTGATACAGTCTTGAGGAAGCATATATAGAGTCCCATACAGTCTTGAGGAAGCATATATAGTTTCATTGTCTTGACAATGCATATATAGAGAATCTTACATTCTTGATGAATCATATATAGTCTCATACAGTCTTGATGAAGCATATATAGAGTCTCATACATTCTTGATGAATCATATATAGAGTCTCATACATTCTTGATGAATCATATATAGAGTCTCATACATTCTTGATTAATCATATATACAGTCTCATACAGTCTTGATGAAGCATATATAGAGTCTCATACAGTCTTGAAGAAGCATATATAGAGTCTCATACAGTCTTGATGAAGCATGTATAGAGTCTCATACAGTCTTGAAGAAGCATATATAGAGTCTCATACAGTCTTGATGAAGCATATATAGAGTCTCATACAGTCTTGAAGAAGCATATATAGAGTCTCATACAGTCTTGATGAAGCATATATAGTATTATACGTCTTGATGAAGCATATCTAGTGTCTTGTTAATGATGTTCAAGAGCAGTACACAAAGATTTGTTCAGTAACTGGTATTATGAGTTTAACTTCCCTGGAAATACAGAAACATTCTGGATTCCTCAGACGCTGTATCAGAGCAGATGTTATATATGGTGACTGGAGTTATTAACTGAAGCAAATGATGTTATCTCTTTTGCCAGTGGCATCTAAAATTAGATGAACTGAAATCGTGTTCGTGTGTGTATGTGTGACAGATAGAGATGACTTTCTTATTATCTTTATGGTACAAGAATGTACTAATTCTATAGACCAAAGACATATTTCTTAACCAAATTATACAAACAAATAATAGCAAATTCTGACTAAAATCAATGAAGAAAGAAATTGTTTCTCATTACCGTAGTCAACATCCATTACAAAAGCGTTCTAGACAATGTTCCATTTCAATTCAACGAGATACAAACTCTAATAAAAAGTGAACTTAAGTCAATGAAGTCTAACATGCTCGTTCCGATGACCTGCGTCCCATATCATAACATAGATTATTTAAATATACAACGATTCACAAGGTTTCAAGACTCTACCATGAAAATATCTCAGAAAGATTTTTAAAAAGTGAATACAAAAGTCAGCGAAACACATTTTCTAGGTTGCAATATCCTACTAATTAAACATTTATGTGCTTATTTGAAAGGCATCCCATCACCAAGTGTCATAACCAAGCCATCAGCAACGCAAGAGAAACTTGTTTTTGATTGCGGATTCTGATCACGGTCAGTGCAACATGAAATAAATGTCACAAGTGACCTACTTTCAGAATGTTGTAAGTCTCATAAGAAGCATCTTATAGTCATGTTTCTGGACTATACTAATATGACTCCTGAGAAATGAACTTAAATGCAAAGCTTACCAAACGTAAAACATGAAGCAAAAGTCACGTGGCCAAATTTCAAATTGATAATATATTTTACTTATAGAGATGCATTCATTTGCCGTGTGTTATGACTGCAATATGAAATTCTCCCTGAAAGTATTACTCAAATCAGAGTCGTCATAAAATATTAATGGTTGTACTTAAACTAATTGAATCTTCATTAAAGTATGTTAATGAAAATGAAAAGGAGCCGGTACATCGAACAATTCACTATACTGTAAAAATAATGTAGGTACATCAGGTATAATAGCTTGCCCAAAACCGTAACCATCAGTGACGCCGAGGCCATGGTTTAGAATACACGCTGTACGCCGAAGAGCAAGCTCATGTAAACTACATCAGAACAAGCACCTGCTAAACATTTACGTTAGCCAGATCTGAGTACATGCATAGGCTTTAAATGAGAAAACTGCTTTACAGAATGACAATTTGTGAGGTTGCAACTTTTGCAAAATAAAAATCAGGCTTCCCATTCAAATAATATTATTGTATGTAATAATACTACAACAGAACCGACGGAGTGGCTGTCCAGAAAGAAATGAAAGACAAAATCTTTGTAGCAAAAGGCAACAGAAAACGCCCGGGAAATATTATATTTACGGTAAATTTTATTCGACTTAAGTGTCACTACACTTTCAATAAATAAAATCATGTCTAAGCATTACATTAGCTGGTCATCAGAACTAAAGGCATAGCTGAGAAATATCAACGTTTACACGTATATTTGTTCTATATTTTTGAGACGCAACAAGAAAGATAAGGCTCGTGTTAACTACATAATAAGAAAGACATGCTTGCATTATACAACTAACCAGAGTCAGATAGTTATAAATCAGATATCACTGTACACTGCTTGAGAAACAAATTATAATTCTTATTACTTGGTATCTTCTAGTCGATGGTTAAGCAAGCTGCTATGCAGCCGCCTTGGCATTCACTTTTCAAAGCCAGTAATTAACAGTGGAGTTATATGCCGAACTTGCTTTTCCTGCACGCAGTAATATTGACCAATATTCAAATCTGTACCTTCTTTCAACCAACCTGAAAAGTATACCATTGTACGTATTTAACTAAGCTAATTCTGAAGTAACACTGCACAAGTTTCAACTGGGTAAATTCTTAAACGAAACTCATCTAGCAAGAAAATTGCCTATATTAATTTTGCCATCACAAACTATCGTGCTAGCTGCTATATGATCACACACTTGAATTACCGTTTGCAATAACAATCTCCTCATGTAATACTCCTCGCTTCTGCAACTGTATTTTCTTAAAACTACAAAAGCAGTAGGATTCGAAAACAAATTGCACAATTTATCAAAAGTGTTATGGCCTGTGATATCAAAAATATATAAACTTTAAAGAAAAATTTGTAAAAAATAATAAAATAGTTTGGAAACAAAACGAGAACACAGGAAGAAGATGGCAACGCAGACTACGAAGAAAGAAGTGCATAACAATATGAAAAGCGAATATGAAGAAGAACAAATAGAATACCTTAGCCTTAGACCATATGGTAAATTACAAACATAAATAGGGGCCCCGGGTGGCCACGTAGTCTCAAGTGTTCGCCTTTACCGATCACTGCCACCTCACCTGTGTCCGCGTGGGTTCGAGTCTCGGGCTCAGCCAATGTAGGTATGCGAGAAAGCTTGCTAGTAGCTTCCCTTGGGTCTGTGATTCTTACAGGGATTTTCCCGGGTTCTTCATCCACTAGTTCTACTGGCCGCCACGTATACACTATGTTGCACTGAAAAATGGCGTTAAACCCAAAACAACAAGAAAATAACCTCAATGAAGACTGTGTTTGAGCAAGATAAATTTATTATGAGTTTTAAACTAATTGTAATGCTACCATTTACAGGTTTGGTGGTAGTGACAGGAAAAAAAAGACAATTCAAAGACGATTATTTCAATCATACCTTGCAATTTCGACTTTGTTATTTGCGCATAATGACAGAAAATTATTCATCAAAAGCAGTTTGAGCACTTCAAAATCATATCGGAATCTCTAATGATCACGAATAAGTCGACAAAATATAATTGTGACACAGAGTTGTCTTTTGACATTAGTGAAATAGGCGCGTTTTTATACCTTTTTACGGTTTATTACTGACAAATCTTTATTGTCCGTGTTAGTTTTAGCTAATGCATTGTCTGTCAAATGCATTTAACAATAACATTTCGTTCGTTAGATTAAATTAAACATTCTGAACAAGTAAAGTATCTTAATATTATTAAATGACTTACGACAATAAAAGTCCAACATATTAATTTGAAATATTCCACTTCTTAAACGCAAAACTAATTTTCATCGTTTTGTGCCAAACGCCTGGCGTCTTCTTAAGTTACAAAACCCTTATCGCCAACTGCTGTATCTAGTCTATCTGAGAATGTTACTTGGTGAAGATTTTTTTCTTCTACCAAGCTTACCTAAATTGTTTTTTTCTTCACACATGCCATCATTTCGCCTAACTTGTGTTCTAACTTAAGGTTGACATAGCACCTGCGTTGCTTTTGCTTACACACGTTTTTTGTTTCTGCATAACAAAGGTCGAAACGTGCTGAATTTAAGTAAAGTACCATTTTCTTTCCTTTTCCAGTTTTGTTAAGGTCTGGAGAATCAAATGAGTGGTACGTACTAACCTTCAGTCCTTGGGGCAACCAGCTTGAGTTTACCATTTGAACTTAATGATATAAAGAAGATCAAACATTTCAGCATTTATTCTCGATCAGGCAGGTAAAATTCGTGGCAAATATGAAGGTCGGACCTTTCAAAGCAGATACCATCAACTTCCACACCCTATTGTCTCTTGCATGTGGACCTTTTCCCAGATTCCATGTCGGGTCAGGTCCTTATTACTATTGGCCCTTTAATGTCAGCGATTTATCAGATATATTCATATTTGAAGCGTGAATGTAAGACATTATCGAATCAATCATCTAAAAACACTCTTTCCAAATATGCTGCTTGAAACAAAATAATTTTATACCCACACGTGTCAAGTATGAAACTTCGCCGTCAGTCGCACCACACTATCTAAGGAAATATTTGTCATCCTTTATCAGCATCTTATGCGTCATTAATTCCAAAGTTTCAGTAAAAGTTAATGATCTCCAGACCCTTTATTCAGAATCATAACTCGTCCATTTCTTGGCAAGCTTAGTTATTGACCTTTAGTTTCTACCTAGTCAGCCATTTAAGAAACATAATAACTTTCAAAATTTGGTTTCTCCAATATTTTGTCCAGACTCTGGTCACCTTTATAAATACAACCCCCCCCCAAACCTGCGAATTGTTCCCTTCAAAACTAACAACATAGTAAAGGCAAAAATTGTTTTATGTCTGTATATGGCAAGCAAACGCTTACGTAATTCTTCACTGATTTCTACTTAAAATATTCGTCTCGCAGCTTGTGTATCATCCAACTTGAAATCATATTAGCATTTAAACTGATTTACATGTGTACATTCCAAAACTAATCTTGTTTGTCATGTCCCACTGATAGATACCCTTAATGGATATACAGCTTATCGAAACCAATGGTGAAACTTTGCAATTTCTCAACAATTTATGCTCTCTTGATCTAAAACAGACTTGTTTTTGTTTGTTTTTATTTTGAGATTTTTATTGCGCTTTGGGCGGTTTTTCGTGATATAATAACCAGTAACATTCTCTGATAACATGTCAAATACCTACTGACCCTGGTTCTTCCTTCGCATATTGTTTCTTCAAACTACTCACTTTAGTAATCTTAACTTCAAGACCTTAACTTGCTGCCTTAGTAATAAGACCAGCTGATTGACAAACTGAGCATTGAACATTAAAAATGTCTGATTCATTCACATAGTATTTTTTTTTAAAACACTAAGTAGAAAACAGATTGATACAATTGTTAACATAAACATAAATAACGTTCATTTGCTATAATTGTCTAAAACGTTTCTCATTGAACCAGTACCGGCCTCATGTCGCATCAGAATTTCCACTGATAATCCAAGCCTGTTTAATCTGAGAAAGATGATGGTCTCACGGGATTTACACAATATGTCGTGTTATGAGATTGTTGATATGGGTTGAAACGCATGTTTTCCTTGTTTGTTTTTGGTTGTTTTAATCACTCACTATTCTCTGGGCTATCATTTCTTCTTCAAATATTCTTCGTTCACGGCCTGAATGTTTGGCACAAAGTGTGATTCTCATTTTCCTGTACCACCTTCCTTCCAAACTCGAAGCGTCTTCAACATTTATTAATTTGTTACGGTGTTAAACAATGCCAATAGCTTGGGAGTGTTTGTTTGAAACGTGTACGACAAAGTGTCTAAATGAAACTTGACATCCTTCATTTTTATCATAGCAGCTTGATAATAATTGCTCTTGCAGTTCTAGAATATAGAATAGACTCGATGTGTCTTTTGCACTTCATAAGATGTTTTTAGTTGGGTTATGACGTGCACTAACGGCAGTATATCAATATTAGATTATATAACAAAACAAGGATCTGGCTACAAGTTCTCATAAAATTATATGTAGCTCAGATGTACAATAATGCTAAATATGAATGAAAAAACAAACGAATAGACTTTAAATAATAGTCACTGAAAACAGTAATTAACAAGGATGTCCGTTGTTCTCTTTCTGGAGGTTAGCGTGCCAGGAATGGTTGTTATAAGCTTCTTCTTATGTGATCAACACTAAATTTAAATATAGGTTTTGGAAGAATTGCATTCAGAAAAAAAATCAAGTTGGAGTGTCAGGTATTCTAGTCACAATTGTGATGAGTTTGTTTATTATTGTGAGTTTGTTTATTTTCTAGCTATTCTTTCCGTGTTTCCACGTGAAGTAATTCTTTCCTCAATCAAAATTTATTTGAAACGTAGGAGTGGTTTTGCACCATTCGAAAACTGAGCATGATCATACAAATTAATGTTACTTAAGTTATTCTTATTTGTTGTCGCCGTCGATATAGATGATTATTTTCTGCTTTAGCGCTATGGTAAAATTAGTACATGCAAGGCAGGAAAGGAACATTTATTGTAATACGCCAGGGTCTAACAGCACCTCATCAACAACCCTATTTCCATGGATCTAGAGACAACAGTAGTTGTCCATTGAATAATTCCTAAAAGCGCTAATAAGACAGATAATTTTCCTCAAATCAAAACTAAAGACCTTGTATTTGTGAGACTTCGCATTCTTATGATCAATCAGTACGTTTTTCGAAGCCGTTGATCGATATTTGATGTTACGTGCTACGAGACATGACCCAAACACCTAATTACAGAGACTTATTCCTATATCAAATTATTAAATATTTGTACATAGGATTATTACGAGAATTCTTTATCTTAAGTGAATACTGTATATGCTGATATATTGTCCTAGGAGGCGTCTAATATAAATCTCTTCCAAACATCGACTTCCTTTAATAAAACAAATAAACACTAAAATCAAACAAATCTATAAACAGAAACATAAATACATATGTTTATTACAACAAAAACAGATCATGTAGGTGGGTAAATGTATTAAATTGGTAAAAATTAAAGCAAATAATGCAGGGGAAAATGGGTGCATGATTACCAACATGGTAAACAATTATAATCAGTCATCGTTGTCAACCAATCAAATAATCAACGTGAACATGTACTCACAAATTGTATGCAAAAACCTATAGTTATCCATTGAATGATCCAATAACGTTTGTTCACAGCAAGAAAAGCATAACGAAGACAACAACAACAACAATACTAATAATAATAATATTGATAATAATAATAATAATATTGATAATAATAATCAGCATCATCATAATATCATCGTGGGAATGGGGCGGTGATTTTTACTTATAAGGAAACGAAACCTCCTCCTCCTCCTCATCATCATCCCCATCGGAATGACAATGCATATGTAATTGCCTTCAATTGAAATGACACAAAAAGGCGGTAAATGCACAGCATCAGTAACAGTTTTGATGGGAAAACCAAAATATTAGGAGTGTGGTTACATGACTGTCCCATATCATGTTAGGTCTGCTTGTAAGATGTTTAAAACATTTTTGTTCTCCTTTACGTGATCTACATGTAAAATGTTGTTCTGAAATTTGATTTATTTTAATCTAGTCAAATTGAGAAAGCACGTTAAACGTGTCTAATTGCAAAAGTTTTTCGTTTCAACATTGACGTTCTTCCCCTATATTGTAGTTTACATTGACTCCTTGATTATTTTGCTGAACAGGAGGAAAGACATGGGTAAGGTATCTTCCAAGTACTCGACTCTTCAACACCTCCAGGGACCAGGGACAGGAAACGCGAAAAATGCTTACGAAAGTAAGCAAGGTTTGTTTAAAATTTATATTATACATTTTAATTCCTAGCATTTGGAGCATTAATTTTATAGTCAATTGTGCCTGGACAAAACGGACGCCAAACAAAGTATATAAAAAAGGAATTGCAACAACAGAGTTACAACATATCCAGATATTTGCAACAAAATGCGCAATCATTTTTTGTTACGCTAATTTATCGCGGAAATCAGACTGAATTGGGAGGGATGACTTGTGGGATTGGGGACTTGTAGAGCTGCAGAAATATTGCCTCATATGTGTCTTGTATTGCTGTTCTAGGCAAGCTAACATATTGCCTTCCCCACAATTAAGATTTCGCACAGTCTGAGCTCAAACAAAAAGAATCCGTCATGTGAAAAGAAGTTAAAATAAATATGATCAAAATAAATATAGAGCGACTTTTAGTTCCAAATGTCTCACAAATTCCTTTACTATGATAATTTAGAAACGTGTGTTAGTTTATGCTTAAAGCTCCTGTCATTTTTCTCACGTGGTTAGAATGTTTTTAATAATAATAATAATAATAATAATAATTATAATAGAAGAACAATCATCATCATCAATCTCAGTAGAATCAAAGTGGCCATTTGCGATTGAATAGCCATCAATTTTATGCCTAACTATAGTGATTGGAGAGCCGTCAACATGGATCCAATAATACGCGTTTTACAAACCGACTCCATTCCTGAAGTTCGTAAAAAGGATATTTACTTTTCGTTTTCTTAATCTAGTCGTCTCGGAGGGTGAAGGCTTAAAATCCTTAGAAAGAACAGCAGCCATGTTAATTTCTTTCCTGCTAGCTATATAAAAATTTTCAAAGAGAGATACGCATTTTCTATCTACAAATCGTCCAGATGTGAATGTAAGTATCAATGTATCTAATTGTTTATCTGACCCCCCATTAATGATTCAACACAAGCACACACACGCACACACACACACACACACACACTATATATATATATATATATATATATATATATATATATATATATATAGAGAGAGAGAGAGAGAGAGAGAGAGAGAGAGAGAGAGAGAGAGATTGATACAAACGGTTTCCCAACGTGTCGAGCTTAGCAAGCTCTTTGACAGGGGGAAGACGTATACAAAAGAAAACACTTTACACAAAATCTATGAAATATTCTGCACTAATACAATTTAGAATGCCTAGGAACAATTTGCAAGAAGAAATATAAAATATAGCAATACAAAGTTGTGCAGAAATAGCAGACGAGCTCATTCTTGTGTTTATCACATATCGAACTAGGCAGTATGTTTTCACCTAATTCTAAGTTGTGAACAAAGGACCAGGCAAAGCGTGACGTGAGATCGACTCCGAAATGTATATCCCAGTAGCGTTATGCAAGGGGGTTTTAAAGGAGAATAGTTCGAATAATTGTTTTTCTGAATAATAATAATAATAATAATAATAAAGACAATTAAAGCGTAAAAATATAATTACTTGGGTACATATTAGCACAATCTTTGCTTCGGCTGCAAAACTAACGACTTGCTGTAATTTTGACAAGGCTGCCACGGGAAGTTAGATTTTTTAATTTAGGCCAAATTCTCCACTAGCTTTCAAATGTACTATCTAGAATCGTTCATTTGGTGTGCGTCCTGTGTCTGTCCATCCTAGGGTAGATTACAACAGTAACATCTCGTGCGACTCGATTGAATGTCCATTTGAGACGTAGTGGTTGTGAACTTGGGCGTCGATTTTGTTGTGAACGTGGCTTATGTGATTATTTATTCTTTTTCTGATATCAATGGTTTCGTCAATATATTGAAAGCAGAGATCTTGCATATCAGAAGATAGACTGCATTTTTGGATCAACATGTTAACTTCTGAAAGATTTGGTATCGGTAATATGTTTGCAATTTAGGGAACGATTGAATTTGCAATGGCATATGCCCTAATCTGAGTTCTTTTTTTAAGTTACTCCGTTACATGCCAGATCATCCTTCAGATTTTTAGGTCTATGGTATACACCATAGGAACTTCTCTAAATATACCATTGACAAGTTCAGACGATTCAATATGGTGCCAGTGCTAGCGTAAGATCTGTTGTAGGTTTTTGGAATCTGGGTGAAAAAAGAACCTGAATGGCACACACATGTTGATTTTCTTAGTTTCATATTTCAGGAGTGTTCCTCTGTCGAAGAGTCTGGTTTTATTAATAGCCTCCTCAATGTAGCTCCATTTGTATCCCCTCCTTTTAAGACGTCTGTATCTCTTTTCAAAGGTGACATGATTAGAACATCTGCGTTGTGTTTGAACGTACATACCGTAAGGGAAACTTTTTATTACGTCCTGGTGGTTGCAGCTGGTCGGCAGTATATACTGGTGAGAATTAGGAAGTTTAAAGTATAGGTCAGTTTCTATGTTCCCCTCCAGAAAGATACAGTGAATATCCAAAAAGATAATAGACGTGTTCGATGACTGCAGCGTAAATTTAATCGTAGGTAAAAGTTATATATACAGACAAGGAACAGTGCGAAATTACTATCTAGCCAAGCCCGAGCTTTTCAAAAGGCAAATACAAATACAAAACATATTCGAGACAAACAAATAAAACAGACAAACGGTTATGTTTGCGAAACTTTACATGGCCGTTTCTACAGGAATTCAACCTTTTAACTCTATTATGTGTCAACCAGTTTATTTCAGCGTGTTGCTAATACTGGAACGTATTTATATTGAACTAGAAATTGATGAGCTATAACGACATCTATTATTAAATGTAAATGTGTGTAAGCGCAGATTATATACCGGATATTTCACTGTTATAGTAGTCAGGCATAGGCTATTAAGCAAATGAAGAGAATTATTTAAAAGAAAATGTGTCGGCTGCAAAATTTAACTTTATTTGTGCATAGTTGTCTTTTTTTAGTCCTCTTGGTTTAAACCGCTTGGTTTCAATGTCCTAAGGTGGTGTATCCAGTAAGATTCCTTTTCTTTCCTGAAATATACTAGTTTGACACATAATAGAGATAAAAGGTTGAATTCATGTACAAAGAACCATGCAAAGTTTCGCAAACGTAACCGTTTTTCTGTTTTATTTGTTTATCTTGTCAATGATTTGTATTTGCCTTTGAAAAATACTTTTTTAAAGGGTAGAATGCGCTCGGGCTATCTAGATGCTAGCTTCGCACTGTTCGTTGTCAGTTTATCGCATTTCTCTTAATCAATCCCTGATATACGTGATCCCTTCCTGGATCCAGTGCACTCAAAATGATTGTTTTATTTGCCATATGATTTGTAATCAATCAAACTATCTATCTATATATCTATCTGTTTCTCCTTATGATGTCTATGAATAATAATTTCGATTTATTCATATATTCGTTTTAGCAGATATGTCTTGGAAAATCAATAAACGGAACACGTATGTGCTGTGTCTTGGCCAGGATTCTCGGAAGGCACCAGACAAAAGAGATGATGCAAAGACAGGTGTGAGTGAAAGCACTGTAGAGGATGGAACCATGCTAACGGGAGGTAAAGGAAGCGTTTTGGTTCATTCTTCCAGTGCCAATGGAAGCATATGCTTTTAAGAAATTATAAGAAAGTATTATAATGAAAATGAATATGGAATGTTAGAAAGAGTTGAAGAAACGGAGTGCTATATTGATCTGGATTCCATCGACACGAGTAAAAGTTTACATATATTGTCCTCTTTTATGAAATTTTCAGGAATTAAATATAAAAAAGAGAGTAAATAATGATTTATTTCTTTAATTCAAAGAGCCGATGTAACGGAGACACTGGGTCTTGTTTGCTTTATTTATGGCAATCCTTCACCTTAAATAGCAAGGAGTCTATACAAATTGACTGGAAGTTTGGACACTATAGTCTGGTTCTTTCTTACGACTAAAATCGGACTCTGGTTTAGTGATTGTATCTTCTAGCGTCTAGGCAGGCAGTAACCATTGTCATACAGAATTGTTACAAAGGAATGAAGCAAGTTAAAAGTTTTGATATCCTTAAAGAGGGAATTATTTAATATTGTCTTGCTACATACATAATAGGTGAGGGAGCAATATACCAAAATTATTTAATGCAATAATATAATCAAGTACATTGCACTGAGTGACCGAAATGTTAATCCCATTCATTATCTTTTATGTGATGATCTTTGTGATACTCTCTGTGACAGATTAATTTCATCTTGGATAGGGACTACGTAATTAAAAATCATGATTGTTAATTGGACAAAAAGAAAATGCAAAGCTTAGTGATGTCTGTAGTTCAATTTTTAATGTATGTCTTTCACAAAATTTAATTTACCTTGTAGCAGCATCGATGCCCCAAAATGTATTCCTTGTTGTTCTATTTCAGATGTGGAAGGCGATTCTCCGTATGAAACAGATGAGCTAGGTGAGATTTCCATAAGTGGTACACTGTTTACAATTTAACTAAAAATTGGCAATAAACTTTGCATTAAATTAAATTTAATAAACTGAATATTGTAGAAGTAATTAAAACCTAACTATATACTATATGTATGGGTGTGATAAATGAATTGTGTTTATTATACAACTGAATAATTCATTCAGCTTTTGGGGTGAGAATTCTACATCTTCTATATACTTGCTTAAAAGTCTTACCTCCCTTTTACATTTATGTGGCAAAATTCTGTAAGATCATCCATTAAATGTTCGTACATGACCGTTTGTATAGGCATCAACCTCACTTTTAAGGGTCTATAAGACTGGACCAAACATGTTCATCAGCGTACCAGTTATACACAACCCACAAAACTCCATTGCCCTGAAAATGGTTCATTATAGAGAATTGACACTATAGAAACTATTCCACGTTTACAAACAAATACTTAATGTCCGCCTTCTAAATCAGGTCTAGTTTGAATGTATTAGTTTCGTTTTTAATTGTTTTCTGTTTGTTTTGACTGTATCAGTTACATTACCCAATACACGAAAATTCGTTTTCCCCATTACAGTTTTAACTGCATCTATTTCTATTATATAATTTTCTTTCAAAGAAGTCACATATGTTCTCATGCGTTTCTCAGTTTCGTCCACATTACTTTGTACCACCTTTTTCAGATCAAATTATTATTTAGAATCTTTTCTTTATTTCTGATCATCTGTTATTGTTTAGATTTTCTCACTTATAAAAGTACTAGGTAAATCGTAATTTATCTTTAAAGATCTAAACATGATTTCATATCCATTTATTTGTTATTCGTGTCAGCTGTTTCTTTCCTTCATTCTTCTTCTGCAACTCTAATGTATAGTTTATGGTTACAAATTGTCTGCATACTAAAAGCAGTAATTTCTTTTCTTAAAATAATTCACTGTAGATCGCACACTTAATTACATTAATTCTTTTGTTCATTTGGTTGGACTTCATTATTTAAATCTTTAAGCTATTGTTCCAGTCTAGACTGCTCAAATCCTATGAGTTTTATATCTAGTCCGTGTACCTCTATTTTCGCTGTTTGCCATGTGCTTGACTGACTAGTAATATTGTTGAATATCACACATACACCATCGTACTGCTTCTGGCCTGCAACAGAAAATATGGTCCTGAATCCATCCGTAACCATCCTCTGTCGTTGGTCGTCGGCTTTCTGTTCTCATCAGTTTGGTTTTGTTATTCTGACATGTAGTTGCACTTTCATTGCCATATCTTCAATAACTTTTAATATATTGCCTACTTGGCCTATCCAAGTCGTACTATTTCGTCAAAGGATTTTTCAAGTTTGTATGTTTGTTCTTTAACTGTTCGGTCTTTAATCGTCTGAACTCTTTGCATGTTTTTTCTAAGTTGTTTCCAAATTTAACACAACGTGGAGTCTTAGACTTTTGCAATGTAACCTTACCGGACTAAGGTGAATATCCCACACATTGCCTTAAGCTTGATTTGTCAATCTTATTGTCATTTGTTGTATACATCTTTTACATCATGTATTAATTATACAAAGAAGGTATAAAAACTAACTCAACATGAGTGTCCTTCGGGTACACGTAATCTGAAATACGATTTATAGTTACATGAAATGTTAGTTTAAGTAGTCATGCCAGAGCAACGTGCACCGAAAATACAATCTAACAATGTTAGTTTCAATAGCCAAATTTTCAAAATAACTAGACTTTGAGTACAACCAAATCGTAAATCATGTCAAAACCAGATCATAAAAAAATAGAAGGATGAAAAAGACAAAATGCAAAGAGTAAAAGAAGAAATAAAAAAGGAACAATTGATAGCGTGTACATGGATAGAGATACAAATACCACAATGATGAATGATGAAATGAATTAACAAATATAACAACACGTATAATTTGCATTCTTTTAAATAAAAGTGTTAATTAGATACATTGCTATAAATGTTTGGTACTCCGTTTCATGATTGTTAGCATAGAGCATTTCATTGTTCCTATGCAAAACACAAATTATATTCACCGATCAAACTACCAGGACGGTGGAAACTTTCAAATACTGATTTAAATGCCATCCAAACACCACATAAAAGAACCTAATAGAAATGTTTGATCATTCAAGTTTTCTAACCTGAATATTAGTGAAATTTCGTACAATATTGCTTAATTATTTTTTAAAAATTATATAATGTGATGCATGTCATCAGTTATTTCTGAAATGACAACTCTAATAAGTAATTGTGGTCAATTTAAGTAAAGCAATCAGAACTTTGTAATCAAGCATGTTTTCAGTATTATCTTTTTACTGCATACTTTCTATTTCTGTTTAGAAATTAATATGTTTTTAAAGTTATCTAATTAGCACTCAGGACAGATTGAAGTAACACCAAATTGAATGTTACATATCCAGTGGAGAATATGATTCCATTTCAAGTCGCATAAACAAGTTTCAGTTCATTCCTCATTCTATTTCAATTATTGATTGATAGACGTTTGGTAATTTGTAATGTCATGTTGTAAATTTCAAGTCTGACTTTGATTTGAAAATCACTGTATCTCTCGCATAGACGAATATTTCATATTTCGTCTTGATTTATTTCCCATCCATTTTTAACAAACTCTTTTTCAGTTATACATTCAATAATTATTCCTTCGTTTGTTTCGTCTGATTTAGCTTTGTTCCATTGTCTTTCTTGGTATTTTTCAAACTCTTTGTATTAATTCATTGAACTTTGTCCTTATTTCACGATCGTGCTATGCAAATGCGCCAAAGACATATAGTTATATTATTCAGGCAGAAATCCACTTTTTCCCCAGTGGACTCATGCGTTGCCTGCGTGCTTGTTATTTTAACTAAGGGATATGTAAATAATACAGAAGTTGTCAAAACGAAAATAGAATATATGAAATTGAAATCTGATGTTAACATGCGTGAAAATAGATTGTGAAATTCAAAAGATATTAGCAATGAAATAAATGCAACCAACAGCAAGCTGTTATAGAAAACACACTTGGAAAGATTTGATAGCATAAAGACACACTTAATTCGACATGTATCACAGTTGGAAGTTAGAGAAAATACATAATAAATACATTCAAAATTAAATAAATATTACCATTAGAGGAAAGATTGAAAGAGCTGGCTAAGAAACATGTGTCAAAATTGATGCATTACAACTCATTAATGGAAGTAGTCTAACTAGTGCTGGAGAAAGTGAGACTCTACCAGGAAAAGACGACGATTCATTCGTTGACAGACTTAAAAAGGAATCTATAAAAATTATACTTATTTGAATCAGTAAAACAAAAAAGGACCCGCTTTACCCATTATTATTGTTAGAGTGATAAACTGACTGATCGGAACTTCTGACTAAATTGTTTCTTGCTTGCCAAATATTTATGCGTATCTTTCCTCAGAAAACTTAAAATAAATAATACAATTGCCTTTTTTATTTTGGATGCGACTTGTGAGCACACGCCGCTCAAAGAAATGTAATTTCACTCAAAATGACGTTTGATTGATACACATGTACAATAATGGATGGCCATATCGTTCTGGAACGACGTTGTGTGTATCAGAAATTTATGTGAACGAAAAAGAAATAAGGCAACCAGTAATTAAAGACACTCAGACGCTTCATTAATTTTAGCACAAAAATTTCTGACATTCGTTGAGATTAAATTGCACCAGAGCAGCGGATTTTAATGTGCTCATATTGGTCAACAAAAGTATAAAAAATTTAATTCTAGAAAACGTTATATTTAACCTTTAACCTGAGTTTGTTTGTATCTAGATTGGTAAAATCTTTTTTTCATTTGATTGCCAGTTTTGAAGGTCTTTTTATGTCTTGTTTTGTTTTGTTTTTATCATTTTCTTAATTATATTGAACTATCGAATTTTCCATATGAATAAGTACTAAAATTAATTCTCTTTATAAAATCTTTTGCCAACCTATTTGATAAATTCGCTACTAATGTCGTAGCATAAAACCCGGAAAGAATTATTCATAATTCAGACACACTCGCAGAATGCTTACAGGAGTGATGATATGATGATATTACAACTTTTATGACAATGTGTGCAGGGTCGTGGATGTGTAGGGTTTTGCGTGTGTAGTCAAGGAGACCTGTGTTCGAGTTTCTTTAGAAACGAATTAAACATATTTGAGACAATTTGGCATTAGCTTCGGTAATTACAATTTTAAAAGATGATATCACATGTAATACGTTTTCCTGGTTCAAAACATTATGTGAAAAGAAACAACAAGTTATCGCTAGCAATAGTTTATAGCAAATATTAGTACTCAGTGTTGATTTTTGTTTTCTTTCGGTACACGTGAATAATGTTACTGATTAACACATATCACTGAAATCATCTTTCAGTGCTTTTCTCATGATCCTCTCGAGATAAAACAAAAACATTGTAAGATATGACTTACAAATCTGCCACTATTGCTATATCTGGAGCTCTGACGAGAAACTTAATTTTATGAAATCACAAACCTGCATAGGAGGAATGTTGTCATTAAATTAACCATGGACTCAGCACATTTATAACATTATTCCAAGAGAAAGGCAGATTAAAGCAATTCAAATATGAAACAACTTTGAAAAAATTCTTTTTTCTTTTTTTCTTTTTTAAATAGATATTTTATCATTGCATCTATACCTGCATATGCGTCTTAAAATTACTAATTATTGGCACCAACATATTGATCATTTGTATATTACTGTCATAGAAACTATGCGGTATAATCAGACATAGTGATCGCTTTGCCACTAACAGAACAGACCGCAACAAAACACCTCGTATTAGACTCCAATTACATGGAACAATCTTGAACAATTAACTAGAATAAAACATTCGTCAAAATTTGGAAACAAGACCTTTTTATGTCTTTCGATAGAACACCAGCATATACAAATTGTCGTGATAATAACCTTCTCAAACGTTTACTACATACATGTTGTATATCAGGGATTGATTACATCGTACCCTGCCCGTCTATTTTTCTTTGGAAAAAATACTATATTTAAACTGTGATTAATGAGGGTGTATGCTAATACATTATTCATTTCCAAGACATTTGTTACTATAGTATCGGATGGATTAAGCGCAACCCCTCAGTGTTGCTCATTTGATTTAATGTGGAAATATTCACATGGACATTGGTGACTGTAGCATTAAAACATTTTAGAGGGATTTGGAGCATGCACAGTGGCAGAACAACGAGCACACGTTGTAAATCACTTTTGTGTATTATTTGTGAAAGTGAAATGCATTATGCCAGTAATAGTTCCAGAAATTTTATTAAATTTAGAGCCGTTGAAAGATCATTGATTATGCACAATACTTGTAAAGTTGCAAAAAGGTTACAAACCCGGGTGGAAAAATCGAAGTCTGATAATTGTGTACATAATAAGGACAAATCTTCGTGTTGTAATTGTTCATTGCAATTGTTAATTCCAGTCTGAAGTCAAACTTGGAATCTTTATCGGTGCAATAAAAAAGACTCACAGACACAATCTTCAGTGTAAAGTATTCCCGCTTTGGTAATACGAGTATATGCTATAACAAATATTTAAAACAATAATTATGGTGTTTGTTCTTATAAATCATGTTCAATTTTGTATGACAATATTTGGACCTGACATTCCAATGCGAATATAACTATGATGGCCGATTATGGGAAAAAGGACTGTGATGGTCTCTTGAATAAAAGGGTAAACACTTGAAAATGAAACTACTCCATGTTCCATTTTTACAGTATGATCCTGATACGATTGGGACTCTTTCTATTTGTATGTTCTAGATTTAAATTTCTAAATATTAACTTTCGTTTAAGAAAATAAAGCGCTGTTGTTTCTCGTTTCAGCTGGTAGGACAACACCTGAATTGCTATTATGATGAATGAATATCATTTTTAAATTGTCTTTAACGCCATTTAAGATACAGCGATAGTAATCATAAAAAATAAAGCAAAGTGATAGCAATTTGATATGATAACTGGTTACAAGTAAAGCATGAACCGAAGATCTTTAAGTGCCTTTTAGACACACACACACACACACACACACACACACACACACACACACATATATACAAAAGGAGGAATAATGGAGACCTTAAGGAAATTGGTATTTGTCCCTGATAAGGCGTTGTGTTTGCAATTACAGTAAATAATAATACCTTCAAGAACTAAAACTAATTGTATTGTAATTAAAGGTTATTGAGTGAGCAATGAGCAAACTTAATTAATTATTTAGTTAGTAAAAAGGTCTGTAAATAGATTATACTTTTATTTTTTGTGGGTGCCCTTTTGGAGTCTTCAATGCTTTAAGCCGCGTGTTTTCAGTGTTTTAAAGTCTTATATCATGTAAGGATCCTTTTCGTTCCAGATTTCGGAATTTCAATTGTGCTTGAGAGCAATTGAAGCTAGTCCTATATCGCTGAAGTATGGCCAGGGGAAGAGAAGTGTTCTGCAACTGAACTTCTGCCCAGCTTCTTTGTCATTCAATCAAATCTGTAAAGACTTTTGTTTACAATTTGAGATTTTTCGTTCTGCTGTATATAAAATACTGCTTTGGGGTATTTGAATGGCAGGTCATTGTAGCAATCGTTTTCATTTCAATAGGTCATTGCGCTTTTTTTTAGCCCTTTGTGCTTCTTCCGTTATCAGGTATTTCCCGTAACTTCAATTAATCAGGTTTGATTTTAATATGAAATCATCCAGATTTCCTCTCTTACAATCTTAAACGTCTCAACCTGCAACCAAGTAACTGTCTTTTGTGTTTATTATTTGTCTTGTCTCTGTTTTGTGTTTGCCTTTGACAACGACTCAATGACTAAATGCTCAGACAGATGCTATAAAATTGGAAGCGACCTTGATTTGATAAGGTGCATACGAATGCATCAACTGCCTATTGGAATTCTAACCGTCGGAGCAAGAAAGTATCAATGTGAAAAAGAGTCCCAATCTTCAATTCAAAACGTTTAATATTTGATTTCAGCCAGTTCTCACAATGAAGGGAGTTTTCAAGATTCCGAAGGACAAATAAATAAAAGTACAGGTACGTTGATGACATATATACACCCATCAAATTACTCCTTTATCAAATAATATCAAATTCTTGGCCCTTTCCATTTATTGCGTTGTTACGACCCTATGGTCTTAAACTAAGTAACAGAAAAGAGCGAAGAAAATGTTTCTAAAATTCAACAAATATTTTATTTTCCTTGAATACAAAGGAAAAAAAATGAAAAGAACTTACAGTAATGTGAATTAAATCGCAAATAGTCCTAACAGTTAATCACAAGTCCAAATGCATAGAGTTCCGATTTAATTTTAGTGGTGCTCCAAATAAAGTCCAATATTTAAATTTTTGATGTGCCTGTAGTCTCGAATTTGATAATGTGCAAATGGCCTGGAATGTGGCGACGTGCTAACATTCTTTTGATGCATCACAATAATATAATCCAAAATGTCCCTGAATGAAGCCACTATAATTCCAATTTAATGATGTAGTCCAATAAGAATTAATGAGCAGTTTGTAATTCCAGTGAATATTTAAAATAAATAAATCCACCCAGATTAAAAATTAAATACAACAATAAGACTGAATCCAGTTCAGATGTAAAGTTAGGAATTAGTAATGTTTTAAGTAAGCAGCATTGATATAAAAATCTAGGAGACAAAAATTGAGCCAGGATGTAGGAAAGTCTCCTGTCTGAAACATTCAAAGCTGTCAACAAGTTTAGGAATTTACAAGTGCGAACCTTGATGTCCTACATTCAGATTCAAGTAAACATGCTTACATCCATTAATAATGATTTTAATATTTAATCAATAATCACAGAGAAATATTTGTTATACATCATGTCACCGCTCCGGTGGCCTAGTAGTTAGAGCGTCCGCCTCGGATGCGGGAGGTCGTGGGTTCGATCCCCGGCCGAGTCATACCAGAGACTTAAAAAATAAATGGTACTAACAGCTGCCTCGCTTGGCGTTCAGCATTAAGAGGTTAGTGTTAGGACTGGTCGGCCTGGTGTCAGGATAATGTGACTGGGTGGGACATATGCTACCTGTCTGCGGCATGATGCCCCAGTGCTAGACATCACTATAAACTGCCACATTGCAGACATCGTAGCGATATGACTGAAAAATTGTTAAAGCTACGTTAAAAATCAAAATCACATCACACATATATATCATGTTGTTTACAAACTAAATGTCACTTAATTTTTGGACAAAGGCAAAGTACAAAATACAGATGTATATCGCATATAATCATTAGGAAAAGCCTACAAACAATACAAATTAATTATACATAACAACATGATTCTATTAAGCCTTTACTTAAAAGTTTAGTTGTAAGAGATTATAGTAGGTTAGAAGATGATTGTGATAAACATACATTTGGGATTCAGAAATTATGAAATGCTCCATTAGCAAAGAAAAATTGAGAACATGAGAACATTTCCAAATTTTTATTAACTAGAGTGACTTAAACCAGAGAGTTTACATTAGAGTAGCTAATATCTCAGTGGTAAATATTCAATTGACGCAAGTCAGTAGACTTTGGAATTATTAAGTGGTCTTAAAATTGATTGGTTGACTAAGCCTCTGTACAATAATAACCATCCAAATCCAAAGCAAACCAGCCTACCTACCAATGGATCAAATCAGTTACGACTCTATGGTCACAAACGGAGTAACAGAAAGAAGAGAAGCCAAAATGTTTGGTAATACTTAATATTTTTTTTTGATTATCAATGTTATATAATGAAAACATAAGAGGAACTTGCAGTATTATGAATTAATTTAAAAATAATCCTGAAAAAGTTCTATTAAAGTCTAAAAAAATGAAACGTCCATTATAAATTTCAGATCCACGAATATATTTGTCAGCCAACAGTGCTGACTTCTCAAAATATCATTGTCCAGAACTCCTTTAAATAATTCACAATAGTTCCAGAATAATAGTATAGTCCAATTAGCACATTCTATTATCACTGAATAATCTAAACGAATGTCTTTCCTCTCAAAGAGGATCAAATTACAGTAAGAAATGGGTCTGCAGGCTTGATGTTACAACAATAAGAAAACTGCTGTCATAGCTATTTATATCCAGGCAAAACGGCTAAAACACGCATACTATCATTACTTCAACGTAACAAATCGCAAATTTCCAACATCGAAGATGAACCTACATGATTTAACCCATCCAATCGGAATTAATTTAACTCTTCTAAGATACCTCCTGACCAATCTGTCCAATGGTGACAAGGCCAAATCTTGTCAAAACATTTACTCATAATTTTATTATTAGTAATTGTAAACACATACGTATGCATCTACTTATAGATCAATCCTATGTTCGTAACATCTTAAATTAGATCATATGCACATACACACAAGTCCAGCTAAAGAAAATCACTACACTTTACCGTCGCGAATAAAAATTACAAAAATATATATTGATACAAATAATACTATCATACAAGTTAGAGAATTTTTAATTCGTACTCTACGGATATTTGAACACAGATCCGCGGATAAACGGTACTCATCGCCTTGCCTGCACACACGAGCCCATATTCCCTCACGACTAAGCACACATCACCAAAACTGATGTTACTCAATCGGTGTTAGATGCACTCGTGTGTAGCAGACACACTCGCATGACGACCTAGTAATTAATTCTCACGTACCTACACAGTCATTTCTGATTACTATGAAAGAAATCAAGATATATAGAATTAATTATAGACAATTTTTAATTCGTGCTGTACGGAGATTTGACCTGGGTTCGAATCTCCGTAGAGTATGAATTATAAATTCTCTAACCTGTATGATAGTATTATTTGTATTAAAATATTAATTCTGCCTACTATTGTCAAGCATTCTTCTATATGGATCCAGGGATAGTACTTTCCGTTCTGTCTGGTGTATATTTATATTTCTCTATAATTAATTCTATATACTTTGATTTCTTTCATAGGAATCCCTAATGACGGCTTTTATTCATTCATTGGCCATCATATGCTTAAGGTGATAACATACACACATTTTTGATAATATTATGTGCTTCACTGCGGCATAACGTTTGAAAATTCAAGTATGAGGCGTTTCTTTCTAAAGCTAAGTACATGTCTCTGAGAATATGTTGTGCTTCACTGCAGCAAAACGTTTGAAAATTTAAGTATGAGCCTTATTTCTAAAGCTACGTACTATTTGAATTGTTGGGTAAAATATATGTAGTTTTCACACATCTATCAGTACCATTTATTCTAAGCAATTTCCACAAAAGGTAATATCTAGTGTTGTGTACCGGAAAGCAGGACTAGTTGTAATAATAAGTATCGTGGGAATCTGCATGGATGTTTTTTTTTTGGGGGGTCTTCTAGAGTGTTCGTCTTCTTCATGACTCTTTCCAGAGTAAAATAGGAATACAGTTCATGGTGGTGCAGCTCAGATAGATTCTTAAGCAATGACACATTTCTTTCACAGACGATGGTACAGAATATCGATTGTCAACACCATACGTGAATCTGACATTTTTGAGAGAAAAGGGACACTTACCAAAACGCAAGACATCAGGTAAAGATCTTTTGCGCTAATGCTACAAGTTTATGATAGCTAACTGGATGGAATTCAAAATGCTGTCCTCATCTGATGACAGATGGTCATAATATATATATATATATATATATATATATATATATATATATATATATATATATATACCGAGACAGTTTAAATAAAATTACCAAGAAGAAAACGTTCGTTCCGTTCCATCAAAATGTCTGCTTGGGGACAGAATGATTTGCCGAAGAGTTTATATGTAGGAAGTTAGTGTGTGCAAAGTCTTCAAGTAAGTGACAGCCGTCATGAGGTCTGCTCATGAAATGAAAGTTTGAGTTGTGCATGAATGATTAACAGACAAGCGGACAAAAAGTGAAAGCAACAAATATGGAAACTGAAGAATTACAGACAACAGAATCTACGCCTTATTATTGACTTATAAATATTAAGTTCATAAAGATATCTTAAATGGTTTGTTCTTTTGACGCGAGAAAAACGCCTAAATAAAAAGTGAATGGATGGATGAACAAAAAGACACAAAAAAAACGTATTGAAATTGAAGAAGTTTAAATAGAAATGTTTCATCTGAATCACTAATTTGTATCCAGAGATTCGTCGAGATATCATGAAGGGTTCTGGAATTATGCTCCAAAGAGAAAAATGTGAATAATGAATGGGTCGATGACTGACTAATAGAGCAAAACAAAAACAATAGAAACAGATAGACTTTGAGTAACAAACGACACACATATACCTCTAGTCCAATATATGTGCCAGATCATTCAAGTTAACAGCTAATGGAACATCTGGACAACTTGAAGAATATCTGTATAAAATTTCAAATATGCCTTGAACGGTCTATGAGGTTTCATCTAGAAATAATAGTTTTGTTAATGGATCTATGGATATATAAAGACAAACACAAAAGTGTTGACATATATTAAAACTGACATTCTGTGAATACCTAAAGGCATCTCTGGACTGATAGAGTAACGTGTGGTCATAGTTTCATTGAGATAGATTGAATGGTTTATGAGTTTTGGTCTGGAAACGTAAGCGTGGACACTGAATGATAGACGAAAAAACTTACAAAACTGTTTTTCAAATTATTGAAACTAAAGAATTGTGAATGGCAAAAGGAACAACTAGGTCACTAGCTAAATATGACTACTTAAATTTCAGAGCGATTTATTGAACAGTTTGAGAATTATTGTCTGGCGACAAAAGCGCGGCCACTGTCTGGCTGGATAGACATAAAAATAGACCAAAAATCATTGAAAAGATGCTGAATCGGTAAAGATTTGAATGGAACAGGCACAACTAAATACGTATACTAAAATTTCATAGAGATACCTTTAACCGTATGCTCTTCAATATGTTTATCGACAGTAAATAGTTAAAGCGATAAGTAAGGAATCCCACCCACCCGGACACACACGCGCATCGGGAGGGTGAAAGCTAAGTATGTAACGAAAAATATTCATATAATGCTCAGTTTTTATATATGTCATCAATAAAGTCAAATCAAAAACATTCCATACAACTTTAATGTTACAAATGGAATATGCATGATAATAGGACGGCTCAATCACAAATGTGCAGAATTTGAATATTACTAATGGATTGTAAATAATAACAAAACAGCTAACAATCACTCATGTTAGCCTCGTATACTGCAAATGTAACAAAAACTTATCTATTTATCTTTTCAGCACGCATACACTTACAAATACATTATATATATATATATATATATATATATATATATATATATATATATATATATATATATATATATATATATATATATATATATAAAATTTATACTACGTAGGTAATCAAGACTGTGAAGCAGCGTTATCCCTTCGACGACATTATCGGGAACTAAAACGAAGAGTCGTGCTTGAGAGTGTCTGCGATCACTTTATTCAAGATGATGTTTTGCAGGAACTTGATTATGAAAATATAATGCAAGGCTCCTATGCTCGACACGCACGTGTTGACATACTTCTCCAAATAATGCTCAGAAAGTCTTTAAAGCTTTTAATCTTGTTCTCCGAAAGACAGGATGTCAAGATTTGGCAGATAAACTTGAGAACACAGACGGAGTAGTGGCAGGTAACTGCTTCTCTCCCTTCACCTCCTCCCGTCTCTCCCTCTCTCTCTGCATATGCATACATTCTGAACTCATGCGCGCAGATATCTTTATTTGTTTGCTTGTGTGTGTCTGTGTGTGTGTTGGAGAGAAAGCGAATGTATAAATGAACCTGGCGATGGATTGTCGTAATGATACTTCTCCTCAATTAGATTTGTACGAAGCATGCCAACTAATGTTAGATATGAATGTAGCCCTGATATATCTCATGAACTACATAATTAAGTTCTAAACAGTTTCATACAAAGACTGGAATACTTATTATTGTAATGATTCTTATTTAAACCATTTGACTTTCACATCGACTGACTCATAATGATCATTTGTATTGCAGAAAAGCCATATGTGCGTGACTGGACCTCAAATTTAATTTTGAACGCTTGGCCACAAATAGAAATATATTTGATGGATGAACTCCAGCCTGAGTATATATTAGACTTCTTTATGCAAGAAAATATATTCTGCGTTGACGAGTATGAAGAAGTGTTTTGGTCCATGGGCAGAAGGGTGGAGATGAGGAAGACACTCTTGGAAAAAATGAAGAATCACCTACCAGATGCATAGTTTGTTCTTCTCTATGCCCTCAAAAAAATCGATGAGGAGAATAAAAACATGGTTGCAGAGTTAGAGAAACTTGTTGCAACAGGAAAAGATCAACAAGAGGCTTCTGGAAACTGTTATATGCTTCTTATTTTACAATAGAATCAAAATGCAGTTTTAGAATAATTTATATAGCATTTATGTAGGATGTAGCTCACAAACCTGGCGAGTAATACTTCTTTATTCAAAGTTGATTGTCCCTGTTAGTCTTGTGTCATATGTCGTCCATTCATCGATAATATTCTCTTTCCAATATCGTTTCTAAAAACTTCTCACCTTATTACTTTCTGGTCATAACAGTGTCACGTTCTTGCATGTAACAAAATTGTTCCAATTCCAAGTCAGCTTGATGTAATGATGCTGCCTTAAATTCTTTTGACTTGTTTTTAATAACCTCTTCACTTCATGTGACCGAATGTTACTTTTTTTAGTGCTAGAAAGAGTGCTTTTGAAAGCCTTTGTAATGCCTAAACGAATATGTTAACCAATGATCATACGGAGCATAGAACTAATGCATTTCAGTTCCAGACAAATAATACTGATCTGCCATCCAGTTTCATAAAGATAGAATATATTGTTGCCGTTCTTTTTTTTTACTTCGAGAAAGCTTATGATATCACATGGGCATGCGGCATACTGAATGAATTATTCAACCTAGGTTTATTCTCCACTTTTTTTAAAAAAGATAGAAGCATCAGAGTTAAGGTAGCCAACACTCGTTTTAAAAACTATCCTCAGGAGATAGGTATACCTCACCCGACCCAATTGTCAGTCACTCTGTTGAATATCAAGATCAACTGCATAGTGAACTTAATCAATGAACGTGCTCCTCGTTATAAGTTGACAACGTTTTGATCTGCTTTAGATACAAGAGTATGGATATTATTGAACGTCAACTACAGATGAGATAAACAAAGTTCGGAAATGGGCAGAAGAAAACGGGTTCAAATTTTAGAAATGAAAACTAGCTGCGTTCATTTCTGCCAATGACATCGTATCCATGATGACTCTCTTGACGGTTGTTTTATTTTTTGTGGAGGAGAGCAAGTTTAGCGCTTAGTTTGAGCAGCAAACTAACCTTCCATATATAAGATGCCCGAGGGACAAATGTAAAAATATATGGAGTTAATTCTAGTTGTAAACAATAGAGATAAGGAAGCAGAGACCAAGGTATTGCTTATGTTGTAAAGGTCATTAGCAAGATTAAAACTTGACTATTGCTTGATTGTGTATGGGTCAGTCTTCAAATCTTTCCTGCATATTCTTGATCGGATGAACTGTCAGTGACTTAGACTCTGTCAGAGTGCATTTACATCCTCCCTTAGAGAAAACCTTTATGTTGAGGCAAATAAACCATCATTGGGCTTTTCAATATGGTAAGAAACTACTTTCTAATCATCTAACCCCGTATATGATGTTGTTTTTAGGCCTAAATACCAAACAATGTACGTTCAAAAACATGGCTTCATTCCTCTCTTTGACAGAGAACAAGAGAAAACAATAGTAGTTGTATAACTCACCTCTACTTATGATGCAATGGTTTTGTTTTTACCTTTATCTCTCATGTTGTATACCTCTTACATAATTGTAACGCCTTTCTCTTTTCTTTTATATTCTAGTAATTCAGTTTAGTTGGAAGTGTTTATCTTCCTAATAGTTCTTTATATTCTCAATTTTCGAACTTAATATTTAATCAACACCATGTTGACAATGTTTTACGGATGTTCCCTTAAATCAAATACATAAAAATATTCAATACTTCTTTCAGTTTAGGGAAATGTAATCGTTAAAATCACCTCCATTTATATCCTTAGAACCAATTTGAGCTTCTTTAATAAGTGCTTAAATTCTGACAGGTCGGTCTATTGTTTTTCTCTAGCTTCTGAACGTCCTCTGAACGTCTGATATTATTTCTTTAGATTCGAGGTACCAAAAGTAGTCTATAGTTTGTAATCTGTTCCTTAGGTTTGCAAGACATCATGTTAATGATGTGGGACGATAGTTGGAAGGCTCAGTTTCGTCCTTTAGAGGTATGGATACCGGTATCGCAGTTGCTTCTCACTAAAACTGTGAGAAGTCGCCTGTTTTCTGTTATTTATTGTAAATTTTTAGCAGTGTATTTAGAGCTGTGTCAGGTGAGTGTTTCAGAAGTTTGCACTGGATATCAACTGTCCTGCAGATGATCCATGGACAGCCACAAGAGTCTTGTAACTCTCTGTGAGTGAAATGTTTATTGCAATCTTCAGCATTCCCAGAGTTTAGAAGAACCTTTCCTTTAAAGTTATTGACATTGTGGAAAATTTCAGAATAATTCGCCACTAATGACGTCTTCGATAATGTTTCGGCCAATGTATTTTATATTTTGGGGTTGGTTGTGGCCATCTTTTTATCAGATTTGTTTAAATGTTTGATATTGCTCTTCTGAGTTTTGCGCATGGTTTTCCTAACCATATTTCATACTGATTTAATAATGAAATGATAATTCAACCTGAAGAAATGTGATCTCAATGTTAACTTCAAGCTCTCCCTAATGGTATGACGAGAGAAATATTTAAATTTGCACACTAGAACAAGAAATAACCCATGCATTCATATTTGGCATAAGGCGTTGAATCAACGTTTTAAAACGACATATGTATAAACAAAGTCCTAAGGAATGCTTTTCAGGAATAAGAGAAAAATACCATTTTAGGCCGAAAGAATACAGGAATTACCTCCCATTGGACTATACACGTAGACAGAACAGTCTGGTACAGTCATATAGTATAATTCAAACACAATCTTAATTTTAGATTGATTCACTATTTATTGATATTATCAAATTAAAAGTGTGGTTTATCTTAGAAGAGGTCCCTACATTTGCAGATAGTTTACGGTATATATACTCCATTCTAGGTGAGAAACTGTCCAACACTGATGTCCATCTGGTTAATGGGCATGAAGCTACATTTTCTTTCACAGGTATGTATGTATGTATGTATGTATGTATGTATGTATGTAGGTACGTACGTATGTATGTATGTATGTCTGTATGTATGTATGTATGTATGTATGTATGTATGTATGTATGCATGTATGTATGTATGTATGTATGTATGTATGTATGTATGTATGTATGTATGTACGTTGGTATGTATGTCCGTATTTCTGTATGTATGTACTAAACGGACGGACAGAGAACGGACTATGTTACCAGCAGACATTGTGCCCCAAATCAGTTATATGAGGGTGCCTTAGCCAAAAACACTGATCTTTGACGGTCTCTAGTCAATGTGTGTTCTTGAATGTAATATTTTAATGAAGAATGCAGTATACATTTTGGAGATCCAAACAGAGCGAGAGTTTTGATAAAATAAGCATTTTATTTTCATAAATTCAGGTTTCTCTTATTCCATTGTTGGAGTATTTCAGACCTCGTGTAAACAGAGTACATTTCTAGATCATTATAATTTCGCATTCTGACACACACACACACACACACACACACACACACACACACACATATATATATATATATATATATATATATATATATATATATATATATATATATATATATATATATATATTATAAAACATAAATGTGGTTTTGTGATCGTAATATTAACTGTTGAAGTAAAGGTATGAACATCCTTATTTTAAAATAATCGGCACTTAATAATGAATGAAAAAGTCATGTTTTCGTTTACATTTTTATGATTACATAAAAAAATCCAATACAAATATGATAAGGTTGTTCACATATACTGGCATGGAAAGTGTATGCCATAATCTTTCTGATTGCAGCACCATTGTCCACAAATCCTGTCCGTGCTGTAAGGTTGACTGTAGAGAGGGAAGGCAATGTGATAGAAAATGTAGAAATTGAAATCGACAAATATGTGAATAACACCGATTCTGCCTGCCTGCTCGAAGTATTCTTACCATTAACTGACTGTGAAATAACGAAGTCCGAACGTGGTTGTGTCACTATCCATCTTCGGCCACATAGCAAGCATGCATTTGACAAATTGTCAAAGTACTGCAAGAATGGGGGATTGGAAAATTTGGTGCTTAATTTACTACGCGAGAAGGACATTTTATCCACACTTCCTGGCGGTGAATTGTGCATTAATATCCAAGTACAATACCACGTGGGAGATTTAAAAGACGAAGGTACAGATAGTAATGGAAACTTTGGGCACTTAGCAGAACATATTTATCGAAAAGTTAACCCTTTCATAATGCAATAAATTACAAGAATGAAATGCATGCACAACTTGGCATCCAAAGAATATTTTATATGTTGCTGTCATCTGAAATGCTTTTGACAATGCCATGAAGTGAGTGTTAATCTATTTTCAGTCACAATTCAAACTAAAGATCGGCAGAAATACATTCTAAATTTGTATATAAAGTAATCTACAGAATGTTCTTAATCTAAGTGAAAATTTGTTTTGTTCAAGATCTGTGAAGTATATTTGCTGTTTTATTGTTAAGGGGTGAAGGCCGTCAATTAATTGTCTAAGCCAGTTCATTTTCTCCACTCAAACTCCATTTTCTAAACATCGTTCATTCAAGAAAAATGTATGTGTATTTTTATTCTTGAACGACACGTTGATAACGTCTTTTAAATGTAGAAGCTGAAGAGGTCGAAACAGACTGGACAAAATCGATCGGAGACAACTGGTCCTTTCTTTGTGAGGAGCTGGACGTACACAATATGATTAGTGGCTCTATCAAGAAGAGAATACTCACAGATCAAGAAACCTATGAACTTGAGGGACGTACAGCGAAGGATAGGCACGAGGCTGCTGACTACTTCTTGAAATGTTTACTGAAAAAAGGACAAGCTGGAATAAACTTCCTGATGGATGCCCTAAGAGAGAAAAATAATACGAAAATTTTAAATCGCCTCCAAAAGTCAGATCCATTGTATCGTGAGTACAACTTTAACTTATTACAACGTTTTCTTTGTATTTCATGCTAAGTATGTTTGAATAATTAGTCATAATGAGATATTTAACTACATATATATGTATAGTATGTACGCTGTATCAATGATATACCACGATATGTATAAAATTTTTCAGTAAAAGAAAACGAAGCTTGCCGAGTTTCATTTTAATGAAAAATTTATACAACAATTGTTGATAACGTCTTTTAAAGGTAGAAGCTGAAGAGGTCGAAACAGACTGGACAAAATCGTTCGGAGACAACTGGTCCTGTCTTTAATTCTACATTTCAAAGACGTTATCAACAATTCATACAATTAAATTGCTTATTTAATTACTGCGAAAGACTATCATATGTATCGTTTATAATTCGAGTAATAAGTACAAAATCCTTTATTAGATCATCGCCATAATATAATAGATATTTAATGGAACATTTTCACCCTTTGTTGACTGGATCAACCAGGAAGAGATTACTCCTCCCGTAGCACTTTAGCAAGGATCAGTTCTTTTGAGCGTATCCATTGCTACGCGGATTGAATTGAATTATATTAGCTTAAAATGCATATACAATCAACATCAACATTTCCTTCTCTTATTTAATTTCCAAAGGGGTTCAACACGAATAAAATTATTAATGCATCATAGCAATCTTCTCATTTGTACTTGTCATTTTCCGGACACGTCTTTCATGAGAGCGTTGTACGTCAGATTATACAATTCTCAAGAGCGATTCTTTATCACGCAGTTTCTCGCTAATGTCGATATAAATATAAAAATATATATATATATATATATATATATATATATATATATATATATATATATATATATATATATATATATATATATATGAGATACAGGACGAAGCACGATCTGATCTAATTAATATTGGTAAATACCATCTCATGATCCCTGTTAATAAGTGTCTTATTGACGAATGCATTTCAGAAAATCCACAAGCAGTCAGGGAAAATATTATTGTTCACTTTGAGTCGATAGTTGAAGAAATCGATCCATCTCAATTCAAAGACACGTTTGTGGACAGGAAAATACTGGACAAGACGTTCTTCAGTGATGTCAGAGAAAACCATCCGAGGCGTAGAGACAGAGCAGCTTTGTTCCTGAGAGAAGTATTGAATAAAGGCAACAGAGCAATCTGTGCTTTCCTGGATGTTATGACAGATATGGGTTATGATGAACTACTTGCTAAACTTGTTTCCCTTGAAGACAATCTGCTCGAATCAAAGCAACATAATCAAGGTAGTATCAATTTCTGCTATAACCTGGTTGTTATTGCTATGGAATTATACACATATACAAAATTCAAGAATGATTACAGTATCAAAGTCAAATATCAGCATATACGTTTAAACATTGTGCATTGGCTGGCAAATACTCCTTTTTCAAAAGCAGTAGCATAATTGGAGTCAAAAATGCTAATTAAATTCTACTACGTATCGATCAAAACAAATTAATTTTAACAGATTTTCTTCTATAAAATTGAGTTATAGAAACATACGAATTAGAAGAAGATCCAGAGAAAGATACTTCCTTATGCTGACTGGGCAAACAAGCATATTACTATATACCTCATAATGTACTGTTTCCAGCATATAATTTGGGAATGCGCCGTTCTTGATTTAAAAACGTTTGCCCTACTAAAACCTTGTTTAATTGAAATTATTTTGCATGCATCGCATCATAAGCTGTCACTTGAGTACCATTTCAATATAGTAAAATGAATTCATTTACATTGTGCTTCAAAGCAAACGAAAGGAAGGAAGATATGGTGATGGAGGTTTCAAGTCGATCCAGTCCAGAAGGTTTTATATGGTCTTGCTGCCTGAAAGTAAATGTTGAGAAGAAAGTAAAAGGTAAAGTCGAGCCCTAATCCAATGAATGACAGTTACTATAGATAGTCACAGCTTAGAACGAATAATGTTTTAAATGAAATTGAACACTACACGTTTATACAAACCTTCCGCGATGATTACAATTTTACCTCTTCGACTTTATGTTCGTACAATTAATAATGTTTCATTTCTTTTATCGTTTCCTGCCTGATAATAAATGGTATTATACAATTATGTGTTTTGGAAATCTTGGCATTCTTTTCAAAACTTAGATGATGACACTTTCTCCATTGCATCAAATTTTTCGTTTCATATTTCTTCCTCTAATAGCAATCTTTTGGTACCGTTTTTGGCCACAAACTAGTCTGTGTTAAAAGGCATTTTCATGATCTGGCTGTACAATATATGTTATCCTCAAGTCTAGGAAGTTGCGAAGATACGTAATATTTAATCATACTTAGGGTTATTTGTTTGTAGGATGTACATCATTTTAAACTTTATATCTTACTTGTTTTATCAATCAGTTTCACAGTATATATACTTGAAGCTTTATGTGCGGAGTTGCTACAGCTACCAAATTATTATAATATGATCTAACTAACGCGTGCGTTTCAATTAATCAGCTATGAACAGCTTTTGCCCATTTTAGCAAAGACAGCATGCTTAAAATGGAAA
The DNA here is from genome assembly GCA_028554795.2 of Sinohyriopsis cumingii. Classification (NCBI taxonomy): domain Eukaryota; kingdom Metazoa; phylum Mollusca; class Bivalvia; order Unionida; family Unionidae; genus Sinohyriopsis; species Sinohyriopsis cumingii. The sequence continues at coordinate 125,079,314 of CM068824.1, read as the reverse complement.
TTTGGACAGGTTTATACATTTTAATACCAACAAATATGTGCACCGTATGTTTATTTTCTTTCCCTACATGGAATCTTTTATATGCTACCGACAATGTTTGACATGGAATTTAAAGAAACACATTTAATTTTTCTTCATGTCTCACTAAAACAAAAAAAGTCCGCAGCTTGAGATTTCTTTCAAAAGTATATGCAGAATTAGCGGAATAATTTTACATCGCACAACGTGACTAGTACTGGTTGTTTCTTCAATATTTTGTTCACTGTGTTGTGCATTTTTAAAATCTACTATAGAAAAACGACAGTACTCCTTTATTTCAGACGAGACGAAACAGCAAATGTCGGGTAGCAGCAGTGAAAAAGAAGAACCTATATATATATATGAATGTTCCACGGGATAAACCGGATGAGGGTATAGGCGAGACAGTAGGAAAACCTGTAATCTTCCTTTCAAAGGAAGGCATGGGTCAGACCAACCGACATGTGACGCATCTAGAAAACAGTTTGTCTCATTACATAGAATCAGATTCAGATAAATGTATGACTTATCCATGGACAAGAGAATCAGAAGAAGCAAAGAATCAATAGCTTATGTATTGCATCATACGTTGTCCCTCGTAATAGGATTCCATGACAGGACGATTCCATCCGTTTCTTTGCGGTACCACATATTTCTGCATTTTTACCCAATGTCTTATTAGGGTCCTGAGAATTGACTTGTTACAGTCATATTAATCTAAGAATATATGAATTCAATATATTGGCCTAGAGGTCACTAGGGGTCACTATTAACTTGTGACTATTTAGAGTACAATAGTTAGTATTCGTGAGAGAAGACAAGTGAAGGCAATATTTATGCTCTATAATTTTAATTAGGTTATACACTTTTTGTTGTCCTTATGCAAATTGCTTTTCCAAGATTATAACTGATTCATTTTTGAGACTGCATTGTTTACAAATACCATATTGCCAAGTAACAGTTATTTTTGTTTAATTGATTACTTACTTAATTAATTAATTTTGATACGTCTCTAAACATCATCAAAAACCTTCATTGACACCAAAGTACATTGTCGCAGTAATTGAAACCAGAACGGTCATAGTATCCGCATATGATGACCAAGTTACAAGAACCAACGCAAGCCACTAAATCAGAGATACGTAAAAACGTATGTTTAGGTACTGCTTATTGAATGTTCTTTTCTTTATAATTGCCCATAATTTTAAACAGTTTTGCAACTATAATTTAATAATCATGCTGCAAGCTAGTATTTTCTTAAGTTTGTTAACATTTTTTGTGAAGTCATGAAATTCAGCTCAGAATTGTTACAAAGTGAAACTCGTCACTAATTTAAATTCTTTCGCATTTATGGCATTGTCCATCAAGAACTTATCCATCCTTGGAACCACCCATTTCTTCGCCGTTTACGAGTTATTAGAAATTGCGATACATTAATATACTTCTATTGCTTTTCAGTTCTTAAGATTAATAATTTAGTATGCATAATGTCCCTTTGATTCTTGGTACTTCTATTTGACTTGCTTTCTATGAGTTTTGTGTACTTCCAATAATCAATGATGCGTTTTGAAAACAAGTACTATGTAAAATCAAACGTTTAATTTATATTACTTCAGACACATTGTAGTAGAATTAAATTTTCATATCGCTCGTTTTAACTGGATAGGCCTACATAAACCTGATAATCCAGTTTTCAAACATGAGCGAGTCACTGTTGCTATCCACAGAGGGCTTAAGCTTTGTAAACAATAATGTATTGCTTTTCCATTGAAAAATTAATTTTCATACAAATGATCATTTTTGGATATGGCTTCACAATCTGGAACTCAACCAGTATGCTAATATAGATATCGTATGTGTCGTCTCTTCCAGATAAATAACATCAGAACGATTGAAGGAAATAGATTATGGATCAAACAAATTCTGTTTTAACCATAAACATTGGCAGCTAAAATTTTGCTTCACAAAACACTTAATTAGTTATTCTTTGATGTCCCATTGGACTGTTCATATACACCAAGATTTAAATCCAAAATGTGCTTGGTAAAGTAAAAACTACTGGGGACGTGCTACTTATTTGATATTTTGGAATATATTTGTTCAAAATGACTTTGGATTTCATACTTTATATAAATTAAAGATAGTGTTGGAAACCGGTTGAAATTTCATGATAGATCATCGGTGATCTATTATTAATCTATTAAATATGTCTGACCCATGACAGAAATGATCAAAGTAATGAATACATTTTCGCTGGGGTCTAACTGGCATATAATCAGTATTTTTGTAAAAGAACTTAATTAATTAATATTTCTTTATTTAAAAAAATCCATCAAAATTGTGTTCATTTATATAATACGAACAGGTTAATAAAAAACAAATTATCAAAACTGTGCTTATTTGTTTATAAAGAACTGAAGAACAGGGCCCCGTTTCACGACGCAATGCTAGTTTACAAACATGATTTTCGTACGTTTTAAGCGTAAGAAAATCTTATGCTATTTAGTAATAGTGTTTCACAAAGATATCCGTAGGAAAAGTTCGTACGTCTAAGAAAAACATTTGCGTAAGTTACTCTGTTGCATGGGAGATAGATAATAAATCGGTAAAATAGAATAGGGCTTATCAAGATACTTAAGGCGGCTGACAAGAATAACATTAGCAATTCATCGACCCGCAACAAATATCCGACAAAAAATGCCCTGACGTATTGGTCATTTTGAATGAAATATAGATATCGTATCTGATTAAAGAAGACTCTGTGTGTGTGTGTGTGTGTGTGTGTGTGTGTAGCGACTCATTTATGACTTTGCAACCCAGCGTGGGCTATAAATTGCAACACTACCACACCCCGTCTAAAACAAACCCTTAACACCAGACCATTTTAAAGACCGTTAATCTCTTGAGTAATATAAAAAATTATAATTAGTGTTTTTATATGCAAAGTAAATACACTTTTTGACAAATGCAGATTTTCATACTTTAAAATCTGCCGCTGCTTGGATGTCTTTCCGCCCTAGGCAGACAGCTGCCTTGTCTGAGAGAGATGGTTAAGCTCTAATATAAGTAGATTAATAAACATAATATAACTTCCTTGTTGAAGGTAACGGCCAAGCCATATTTCTTTGGCTGAATATATCAAAATATTATCTAATCACTTAACTATCTTTATCGACTTTTATTTCTTTTAAATTCTGAAATGTACTTGAAGGTCCTTGCACTGTCGTTTTCAACGACAAGCCAGTAGAGTCCGCCATCATAGACGAGAAGGTAAATGTGATGCATTCTGCAATATTTTGCGTTATCTACAACCATGAACGGCGTTTGGGGGTGGCGAGTGGGGCGACCGCTCCAGGCCCCGCTCTTGAGGGAGCCCCACGCTTCAGGCCTAAGGTCGTCCTTATGAGTTTGTTAAGCTATATTTTCCGGTAAATTGGAAACGCTGATACAGGCAGCACGTAATGCAGGCAAAGTTGCGAAGTCAACTTAGTCAACTTCGTAACGCAATTAACAGGTGGCAGCACGGATGCAGACAGATGCAGCCATTTTCTCAACGCCACTTGCGGGCAATCGAGATACCGGTACTCTGGCTCCCCCTGGTCATGGTCGGCCCATGGCCCCGCGTACTCCTAACGCCGCCTCTAGCTACAACCTTCCGAACATATTTGAAAGTAATTGCAATACTAAGAATACAGTTTTAGTTCGGTATTACTTTACTTTTGCTTAAATTATTTGCACTATAAGACAAAAATCTGAGGAAAAAGATCACCATTCATTCGCGCTCCAACACCTCCTTTCTATGTATTGGAATAAAATTACGTAGTATGCAGTGGGACGTGAAGTAGATCCAATTTGTTAGAATGGGGGAACGTCTCAACATGATCTGTCTCTCTTTCTTTGACGCACACTCACAAATCATAAATTCTATCCTCATATTATTACGATATGTTAATTAAAATATATTATTATATTTTTAGCAACATAAAAAGAAACTTGTTATGATTTTGGTTTATTTAATGATACATTTATGCAAAGAAACAAAATGCTATAAAATATTATGGTTTATTTCTAATTATTAGATTGATATCCATATAAACGATGAATAGTTTTATCATCATATCTATTGTATCCATTAAGGTCTACAAGTTTTGAAAAGTCTATTACATGACCTTAACTTTAAAAACTATATTTGTTTGAAAAAAGTATGCTCCATACAGATTAAAGTTTTCAAAATGACTAATTACCAATGAAGACTGATCGAAGCAGTCACGCATGTATATAAACATTTCAAACGAGCTTCACTTGTTTTCTGTAGATCTGTCTGACTGTCTGGAGATTTTGAAAAACAATCGGCAAGAGCCATTCAATGTATACAATGAATTTTTGCATACAATTTTGTTTTTACTTTCCATTTTTAAATATTCTTCAATAATAACGAAGTCCCCTTTATTAATATTAGTTTCTTGTTTTAGCTTACACTATTTTTTAAATCAATGACCCAGAGCCTGCATGAAGGAATTAATAATATTAGCCGTTATTGAAAAATAAACGTTATTAATTCCATTTTCTTGACGATATGATTATCTGATTTAGGTGATAATGAAGACGTTGCTGCCAATGATGATCAGCGTTTACAGTGAGGACTGTTCGATTTAGTTATCAAAAGACAGCGGTACCCTGTGGTGGCTGAGTGGTCTAATCATTGCCATCTCACCTTTGTCTGTCTCGATTCGAGTCTAGAGCTTAGCCAATGTTGGTATATGAGAAAGCTTTCCACTAGCTTCACTTGGGTTGGTGGTTCCTACCATGTTTTCCCGAATTCTTCCCTACAACTTATTCTGACTGCCATATATTGCCCGTCATCAGCTGAAAAATGACGATAACCCAAAACATCGACATTAAAAGACAGCTGCTATTACCATAAAAAGTGGAAATATTGACATCGTCACACGTTAACATGAAGAAAAAAAAATTTGCATGTACCGTATGAAGGTATTACAAAGAACGTAGTCTATTCTGGTTTAGATTTTCAGCATCTTGATTTATCTCTTTACTAACATCAGTATATCTATATCACATTTGATATAATAGCTCTGCATATCGGCAATTCCTGACCTTGACATAACGTATATAAAAGCGCAATTTTTCTGCCGTAGTTTTTCATGGAATTTAAATAAATTGATGACTTTATGTCTTGCTTGCTTAGATTTTTTATAGAATAATCAACAAAGTAAATTGTATCATACACGTATTTGTTGTTTACGTATTTATTTGTTTTACATACAACGTTTATAAATATGATTTAAAAGAGAGAAGATCCGCTTTACGGCAAATATTGGATTATCAGGGCGCATCTCAAAACAATCCTCTCATTGTAACTCTGGCTTTCCACAAACATTCTTACGAGCAACGTGCCACATACGAGTGCCTGATACTTGCCGTAAAGTTATGTAAAATTGTAAAGGAAACTTAGGAAACATCGTACGTAATTCTGGTTAGTGAAATACCCCTAATCAGGTACGAATATCTTGTGCGTACGTCATTTTGTAAGACGGGGCCCAGTTGAACAGGTAATATCATTTGTGATGTAAATGATGTAAAGACTAGATAGTATGCACATGATTCAAACATGAACCTACTTAGATGATGAACTTAATTATCATTAACAGCAGACTTTATAACTAAAAATTATATTATTTTCTGAATAGTCTTCAAAATGTTGACTAAGGTAACACATTTAGATTAACTGTCATTCAATCAACGTTCAGAGCAAGACTTATGACTTCATATTCTTATGGAGAAACACGTCACATCCACATTTTCTGGTTTGAGCTGAGACCGCTTTTTATTTTATAATATTGCCCGGCAAGACTTGTCAAAAATATCGTAAAATCAAAACAAATTTGCTTTCGTTCAAGATTATGTACACGTCTTTTACTAACCAAAGAACTAGCATTCTTTCTTCCACAACTTGCAAATCACTTTTGTCAATTGGAACATCACTAATTAAAGGTTTACTTTGTGTAAAGCAGAAGGCGATACTCACTGTTTATGAAATGGAAATAACTTACCTTCCTTGTGATCTTTCGTTTCTTTGATTCTACATCTTTCGTTTCTTTGATTCTACTCTATCTTTCGTTTCTTTGATTCTACTCTATCATTACTACAGATTGGTACAAGAAAAATGTGCAAGTTTTTATTGATACGGTGATCATCGGTTTTCATTTTAAAATAATTCCAATTATTATAACTTGACTGCGTCTTCTACACTTTGATTGGATGTAAACGGTCACGTGATAGTAATCTGGAATTTTTTTACACATCGATGCATTTTGCGAACTACTTTTGGTTCCCTGTTACCAACTCATCTGATGTGAAGTTGTATCTATATCAACGCCTTACACCCTAATAATAACAACAAGCTCCCATCCACCCATTCTTGTGATTTCCGATAAAAAATGACAAGCCACAGCTTAAAATCGACCATTAGAAGTTAAACAATGTAATTTCACAGACCTTCCTGCACTCCAACACTCATCCCTTTTGCCGAAGAAGGCATATGGCAGGCTTAAGAAGCCAATCTTTGGAAATTATTGCATTTCACCTCGACACCATGTTACAGCAGCGGTTATTAAAGGTCAGGGTCATATATCAGCCAAGGGATGCCACTGAAAATGGACACGATTTTGCTTTTGAAAGATCGAAATGCATAGATAGTAACAACGACGTTGCTATAACGACACCTGCCATACGCAGGCATAATTTTCAAAAAAAACCGGAATATTCCTACTTTAACCGCAACAACCTATTTTTATATATTAAAATATTGATCATAACAGTATATCACTGGCATGACCTGCAATGACATTCGTTCCCGTATCACTGTATAAAGAATCGATGAATCTAGGCTAGCAAAGATAGGGCTATGTATTCTATAGCAGTTAAGAGGCTAATGAAAGAAAACTTTGATGTCCACAAAAGCGAATGTTTTGTTGGTTAAATCTGCTGATCAGATGTTAGAAAGGAAGTAAATTGGAAATATAAGGATTAAATGATCATGATTGGGTATTTATCGATGTGTAAATTTTACCCAATCACTCACAAAGTTTACATAAAGTCCTTCGGTCTTTATTTACTTTGTGAGTGATTAGGTAAAATTTACACATCGATAAATACCCAGCCTCGATCAATTAATTCTATAATGTTTTTGATGCAAAGCCATGATTGCGGTATATGGAACACCTTGTGATGCCTGGCTACTTTTACCTGTCAATGTTTTAATAAACTATCACACGTGAAGATGTGTCATAACTTGGGAGAAATAAATTGTAACACTTATTAAATTTGAAATTTACCTTTTAACATCTTCACACATACAACAAAACAAAACTGTATCACTTAAAGAAGCAAATATGTTCCCGATACACTTCTTCCTAGATCATATTTGCTAAAAATTCAGAGTTTGATTTGAATTTGAAAATCCTTATGCTACGGACATGTGGATTTAGGAAAGCCTGTATGCATCTCCAAACTACCTGTACAGTATATATATATATATATATATATATATATATATATATATATATATATATATATATATATATATATATATATATATATATATATATATATATATATATATTGTGTGCTTCACTTTTGTCCATGATTGTGAATTGTGCTTTAAGATTATCTTCATTTGTAAATAACATTTTTACATAACTAAAGTTTCTCTAGATTTGTAAGTTGTAAATACAATGTCTATCAGATTTTTGAGTTCAGAATATTTTATAAACAATTTAATGGGATTTTCCTATTGAACATGTTTCGCATCAAGGGAATTCAAGAACATTCTATTGTGTCTTAGATCAGGTGAAGTATTTATGAACAGAGGCCTTGTAAACAAGTATTCACTCCTGTTTCAAATCAGTTTTTAGGAATCTCGGATCAGAGTTTTGAATTTTGTTCACATATAATTTGAGAGGAATCATTTGTTTAAATGTGCGTTGACTTCTGGACTAACACATTGTTTTCCTTTATTTTGAATTCATTCAAATACATTCTGGATAACATTATTGGTACTTCAGGACCGTCATGACTACTGAAATTCATTCAGAACATTCTATAATTTTGGACTTACGATAGAACATTTAGGATTATCTGGAATTTAATTCACAATACTGTAAGTTGCTCTTAAGTTCACAATTTGCAACCCTGGAGACTAAATAACTTAAATTGTTTTCTTAATTTTGTTTCTGGCAATTTACGAACTAGAGTTGTAACGGAATTCTTGAATAAAAATGCGACAAAACATTACCCAACCTTTGTTCATTTTACTCAGTTAACCAAAACTTAAAATACGCGAGGGAATTATATTCCTGTGTAACCAATTATTGCAATAATTAGGTTGTGTAAATCAGTATTTAGGAGTTTTAACCATGTTTTTAGTGTGACACACCATGACAGATTTGATACCCAAGTTTTAAAGCTACACGTTCAAAAGACCATCACTTTGGAAATACCACTAGTTCAACTCTTTGCAAATGTATTTGTACATACAATTAACTTAAGAAAGAAGCCTTACACTGGACAGGCCAACATATTCATTATTCTTCAAATTTTGAACTGTCAGACATTAATTAAGAATTATTTGTGATAAAGTCTTTAATAAAAAGAATATGAATTTTTTATGGAACAGATAATTGTGCATAGTGTGTATGTGGTTTGCACATTTGCAACCTCTTGTATTTTCTTATACAGTACTCCATCTGTTCATGGAATCAGTAAATGATCTGCACTATAACAGCGAGGCCACCTTTCAGTGTCTTAAGTTCTAACAAGGCCGTACAATCACTGTCAATAAAATTCAAATGTACGGTAGTCACTCATATCACCTCAAACAAAGGGAATGGAAGCGAATTCCATCAACTTAGCAAAGCACTGTGCAATGGGTCACATACTTCACTTCCATCATTAATGCTTCATTACTCACTGTATACTGTCGCCGAAATAAACAAAGGCAACCACACCATAATGCTCAAATTCTAAGGAATAAACAATTACCTTTAAATCAATACCAAATATCAAGGTAATTTCTCACAAAGTGGATGTATTTTTTCAATGATAAAAATATAGCTAGTATACATTGGTAACCGCTCTGATGAATGTGTGTTCAACAAATATTATGTTCAAAGTTGAGCACATACGCGAAGTATAGCATAACGAGTTGGAAACAATGAGAACTTCGTTGAGCTGGAGTAAGTCAACAGGGTTAAAATGTTTTATATATTTTCTTCTTTGAAGAACTTTTTAAAGATTATAAACACTACACCATAATTGAAGGAGCTAATGTTTATTTTAACTAATTCACAAAGCAGATGCAAACAAAATCCAGTGAGTTTTGCTTTCGTTTGTGGACCCAACTTCCCATGGAATAGAAAAAGGAGTCTATACCAGTAAACTAGAACGATATACATTATAGTTTGTTTCCTTCCGGAGACTAATATTAGCCTACGTTTTGGTGGCTGTGCATTCTTGCGTTCAGGCAATCGGTAACCATTGTCCTAAGAATTTGCATAAAGCAATTTCAAATCTGGGATACCGTTTTAGAAGGTAATATGTAATTGCTGAGTCTCGTCAATTAGAACGCAATTAGGGTAAATGACGGCGCAATATATTAAACCTACTGGATGACAGAATATAACCGTGTATGTTACAACAACGTCAACAAAGGTCAATCGTCTGGATCATAGACCCTAACAAATGAGTGCTTAATTTGACTTATTAATATATTTGGCACCAATCTAAAGATAGTCTGAAGACATTATATTTCATCTGATAATCTTCATGTAACTCTTTCTGACAGGTTAATATTTTTATCGAAAGAAACTTCTTAAAGCCATTTTTTAATTTGTTAAAACAATGCAATTTAAATTGATGTTCCTTATTCAGTTTATACAGTCGCTTCTGCCAAACAATTGAAAGTACAATTTAATAGCATGCATGCCTTTCGATTCAGTATGTTTTTATTTTTTTATATTTCAGATGTGAAAGAGGATCCCCCTTTTGCAACACTTGATCTACAAAAAAAAATCTGCAAGCAGTACACTGTTTACCGTTTAACTAAGACTTCATTATACACTTTGCATGAAATTACATTAAATGAAACAAATACTGCAAACTTAAGGAAGATGTACAAGAGCAAATATTATTTGGGGGTCATCAGTAAAGGTTGTCTATCTTGGAAACAACTGTATATGGTTATTACTTTTACCTGGGCAGTTACTAGGTGTCTGTCTGTCTGTTTTTCTGTCTGTGTCTGTGTCTCTTTGTCTCTCTCTCTCCATCTCTCCCTTCTCTCTCTCTCTCTCTCTCTCTCTCTCTCTCTCTCTCTCTCTCTCTCTCTCTATATATATATATATATATGTATATATCCATTACACATAAAAAGGAATTTTTGCACGATCAGCACATGTAATTCCGACGGTTGAGTAAAACCAGTCTATTGTAAAAATTGAAGATTTATTTTCCTGGGTAATTTACGAAAGTCATATGTCCGTAAAATTGTTTGAATCTGAAATATGATGATACATGATGTTCCAGAAAAATTGATGATGACAGCGTACATTAATCACAATACTGGCTATAAAATGGTACGGTTCAAACATCCAGACAACTTTGGATTAAATATAGTTCTATGCTCATTCAATTCATGCATCCTGCCAATGGGGTTTAGTTATATGCACTGTTTTAATTTTATTTGCGGTGATTTCAACTTTTGAGCTGTTTTTCAAACATTCAGCATCTATACTTGCTTCGTTGTCAAAATGTTCAGTCTCTGACTTCATCCATGTATATTTTAAGGTTGTAAAAGCAAATTAGTTTTATTTTTGTCATTTTTATAGTTCATGATATTGTTTCGAATTTATTGGATATAGTTTGGTAGCCAATAACATATTATTTGCAGCAGTATTGATTGCTTACATCTTATGTTACCAACTAAATGATAAACTAGACTACTTTTACAGGCAATCTGTCGCTAGTAATATAACTTTCATTTGTATAGGAGTTATTTAAATAGACAAAACTTAAAACCCTTCTGTTTAATGTGAGCCCTTTGTTGTAACACTGATAGGTTTACTGTCTATTTTAAGCTTTTGCAAAATCTTTTTCTCTTCCAAACACTTTCCTACAAATGTTCTTTTTGTTGCAAAAGGAGACTAAAAAAGTACTTCTACGCCTTGATTGTCTCTACTGGAGTTGTTTTTATATATGTTCTTTTTATACCTCTTTGACTCCTTGATTTTCAAAATAAATCTTTCATAACTGATGTATGCTTGATTTATTACTTTGCTTAGTTAGTCACGAATACTGATTCAACTTAATGGTCGTGGTAATTGAGATTTCATCATGATTTAAAACGTTATTGTAAATTAAATTTCCCATTAATACATCTTAACAAATCCTGACAATGTTCTCCCAATGCCACCGAAGCCAAAGGAAAAAAAGCTATATCGGTCGCTATTCTCGCTACACGTAATCCATACCAATTGACATTGTGACCATGCTAGTCACTATTTATGTTTGTATTTCGGTCTAACACCTCTATACTATTTCATCTCAATTAACAAGTAAGTTTTAGTCTCGCAGTTGTTTGCAGTATAAAGATAATGTCATTGTCAGTTATTAGAGTTGCATATAAAATATGTGTACTTACTTTCTATTCGCTTAAGTATATGTCGGTACGATAAAGATTTGATTTTTTAGTTGTAGCAGATTTAATACTTTCTCTGATCAATAGAAGGCGAACACTGTTGTAATTTATACATTTTCCTTTGCATTGCTTTTCAAAACCGACATATGGTAAATATCTTTAAAAAACATTTTATTAGCAACTTTTAGAGCATAGTTTTGTGTTGCATTGTAAACGATGATAGTAAATAAATTTTAGATATGATATATATTAAGTAGTAAAGGTTACAGCATCTTTTGGTTTGGATTTATACATCTGTTGCCCATTGCTTTTGGCATGGGAGAAACATGTTTCTTTTCGTCTTGTAACTTCGTTGATAGTTCATTTCAATGTCAGATTCTCAACAAAGTTCAGACGCAACACCTTCGCAACCGCAACCAAATGTTGAAGACTTTGTAAAGCAAAATGGATTGTACATGTCGACCACATGAACCATATTCTTAAAATAGCTACACACACTATTAAATAGTAGGTTATTTTCGAACTTTGTAAACTTGTATCTCTTTTTAAATAAGTGTTACCTCAAGTTCTTTTGTTCTTTCTTTAAATTGTCAGCTTTCAATCTCTTTAACTGTATCCTTGTACATGTCTTGCTAACTGAGTTCAGTTTTACGTTGATTGCCATTGTAATGTGATCTTTTCAAGTGACGTCAGGCCCTCACTACCTGTGGCATGATTTGTCAATCTTCTTTTCAATATCAATTTTGCCATTTTCATAGTTTTTATTTTAGAACGAAAACTTATCAAATACCCCATATGAATATGCCTCTGGCACATGTCTCTAGTGCGATTTTAAGTTTATTAAAAAGGTAATATAAAGTTGTCATGCCAGTACAACGTACACCACAAGTAATCTTACAGTGTTACCTTGAATAGAGAAAACTTAACTGCAATACGTTCGCTTTCAAAGTTATTTCAGCGATGTTGGAAATATAAAGACGTGAAAAGTGTGTATTAGATGAACGCAAAAGCGAAGTGATTATGAATCACGTACAGAATAATACATGAGAAAAAAGATGAAAATAAAAAGCAGCGCAATGAGTACAAGAACAACAAAAATAGAAAGAATGGAGAGCACACTACTAAATAGATGAAACACAAATATCACAATGGCAAACATCAAATTAACAAAAAATAGAAGAAGTGGAATTTACAAGCATCAAACCAAAACTGTAAATTAGATTATAAGGTTTCCGTCCAGTGACGTTGACGGTAGATGGTTAAATTTTACCAACATAAATGGGCAAATTATTTCATTCCAAGCTGAGCATCTAATTTGTCCTGTGCAAAAAAAAAATAAACTGTATTCGCTGATCAAAACTAGATAGCCAGTGGAATCTGAAAGGACCTGATAAAATACCATTCAAAAACTAGATACAAGAACTTTATAGGGAAGTCAAATCATTCTAGATTTCATACTTGATTATCAGTGAAATCTTCTACATTACTGCCTAGTCTGTTTGTTATTATGGACGTTAATATGTTAAATCAGCTACTCCATTTGTGAAAAATACAGAACATTTTTTGTTCAGATTAATAATGCGTATAAAGTAAAGCAATCAGGGCTTCTTATCAAGCTTTCTAATCAATTTTCCTACATAGACTATATTGCCGATTAGAAATTAATATGTATCAAAGTTATATAATTAGTTGTTTAGTGTAGATGGAAGTAATCCTAGTTTAACTGATACGAATCAAGAGGAGTATCTGACACTATTTCTTGTCATGTATGCACGTTTCATTTCATCTTGTTGACTAAATTATCGATTTAAGAAATTTGCGATAAATGATGTCACATTACAAATTACAAAGCCTGATGATGATTTGAAAATCGAAGCATTTCTAGAATAGACTGATGTTTCGTAAGTCTTCTTTATTTTTGTTCCGCATTCTTATTCAATTATAGTTTTAATAATTGTTCCTTTGTATGTTCCATTTGCAATGGTTATGTTCAGTTCATTGTTTATATTCGTCAATTTATTTTAGTATGTTATTGAGCTTTGTCCTACTTTCAGGATGGTCATCTGCACTTGTGCCAAAGGGATTCATTCATAATCTTTCATCCAAAAACATACAAAGTCTTTCTCCGCAAGACTCGGCACCATTGATATACTGGTAACAAACTGAGATGCCTACCTGCCGAAGACACAATCATTGTTAATTTAACTAATATATAGGAGAATGTTTCAGAAGATGTCAAATAAAAAATATAACATATGAAATCTGATGTTGAAAAAAAGATTTAGAAGTATCAGAAAATAAAGAGAAGTAAAGGAAGAACAAGCTGGACATCTACCACAGAGAAATGGTAAAAAGATATATAACGAATAAATTCAAAACTTTAGATTAATATTATCGTTAAAAATAGTTTGGAACATCTGACTCCAAAGGTATGTGACTATTACAGCTACTTGACCACCAGTAGATTGTTATTGGTAATATTATTGTAGGTGCTGTGACTGGTGTTGGAGACAGCATGACTCCAAAGGGAAGAAAAGGTGATTAATTCGATCACAAAGTTATAAAGGGCTTCTTAAAAATGGCAATTATTTGAGTTATCAAAACAATACACCAGGTTTAGCCACTAGTTGTTGGTGGCGTGTTCAGCTGACTGCTTAAAACTTTTGGCAAAATTGATTCTTTGTTTGGTCCAAAATGTTATTTGTGTTATTTGGCATTAGTGGGTGTCTTATTTGTATTCTGGACAAAGGTGTAAACAAATCACCTAGCAAAACTGAGCTAAGTGTAAGTGCATAACACAATTTGAGGTTAGGAAACGTTCACATTGTAAGCTATATCATCTCATGCAATCGCCAGATTAAATGATTGTTTGTTTTTCACATGGTCAATTGTCATATTTCGAATTGTTGTGTCACCTCCACCGCCAAATCTAGGTTCTCACTAACAGATCTGACAATAGGACCATTGTCATCATTTTTTTCTTTTCTATCGATTCTTCAAATTGTTAGTCTTCGAAACTAGTCTCTTTTCTACATTCATATTCTTAGTAACGTTTGCCTTAGTTTAAAACGAGGAAGTGGATTCTTCTAAAACATTTTTGAATCCAACGATACTACCACGTTTCACAATCATACCTTGTTTTAATACAATTCATTTTCACTATTCAATCTATTGTCCTTGACAAAATGATAATATTTTCATCGCTATTATAATCACTCTTCTAAAATATACAACTATATTGTCTCTTGTCTTGTAAAGGGAACAGTAGCGTCAAACTCTGAAATAGAAATTTCGTTCCTAGGTTGTCCGCTTTTGATACAGAGTATAGAGGTGTGTATGCTCGGACTGTTGACCATTTTTGTTCTGCCATAAATTATGATCTTCAGTTAACAGTTCCTCCTGCATTTAACGCTATCTTCTCCGTAGCTGTTACTACGTTTGTATGCAGCTAACACAACAGCAAATCAAAACCTTAGTTTATATAGTGGACTGTGTATAGAGGTTGTTTTTGTTCTAAACAGTTTGTAATGTTCGTTCTCAATCTTCAAAAATGAATAAATCATTTCAAGCGTTTGTCAACTTTTGTTATTCTCATTATAAATCTGCTATAGTCACGTCACCACGAGTTGTTTTACGTCGAGTCTTGTTTGCTCTTAAATTGTGTCATTTCCCTGAGTTACTGTAGATGGATGTTGTAAAGTGTAATAGCTCTACAATGTGCATTAAAACTTTAGCCGAAATCGAATCGGTGCATTGACCCACATGAAATACATATCTTATTTCTTCATCATCTTCTTTTGTTTTAACCGTCTTAATCGCAGTTATTCATGCTTCTTCTTTAAATGCTATCATCACTACATGTAATCGGTATTTCTGCACTGTTTTTGAAAACAGAAATATATGATTTTATATTTTTTAATTCGAATATTAACTCATATTCTCTAGGATATTGTTATGGTTGTTAGCTTGATCATCCTAGTCGATGACGCGTCAAGTAAAATGTTGGAATGGTATCAGTAAGAAGCACTGTACTCTTCCCAGAAGGTTTAAATAAAATCTATGATTTTGTGTTTACATTTGTATTTGCCCATGTTGATTCACAAATAACAGTTCAACCCTATGCGTTTTGTGTGATAAGTATATTTTCTGGTATAGTATGTATATTAGCACTCGAATTCTCTTACATGCGAACTGATACATTTTTTTCTTTTACATCCTGATACCATATTTTTCGGACAGTAAGTGTATAACATCATGTTGGTCAGTGAAAATGTCATTTTGTATGGTATATAAATGGAGATGGCATCTCAAAGCCGCGTGTTGCACTTTATGTTCAGTTTAAATATTACATTTCCCATCGTGTTGATATTAAAAGCACTAATATATTTCAGATAAACGAAAAGTATTATATAAAATAAGTTGGGTGGGGCTATTTGATTATCAGCTTAATAGTGACCTTTGTGCAGCAAAATGATGTTGAATAAGTACATCATCATTTGTTCTCCATCAATTGTAATATTTGAAATGAAGAAAGACTTGCAAGAAGGCAAAGTCATTCAATCTGCATGACTATCTTCAAGAACAAAGGATAACCATTTAATAAAAACAAATCATCATCCGAGTGCCCTATTTGTTGTTGGTTGCATTCATTATTTTATATACCTGTAACACGTGTGATCCCTTTCAGTTCTAGTCCGAGGATTTCAAATCAAACGTGCAAAAGGAACAACATCTCTTTTAACTGAAATTTTGCGATACATGTCCATTATTATTATTATCGGCACAACCATTAATTTATTGAAAAAAATAGAAACCTATGCAAAATAGATTCTCCAAAGATAAATATTTCAGTCTATCAATAGAAATCAACCTGATTTATTTTGTTCCTCAAGAAAGTGAATCAAGTTAAAGAAAATATTTTTATTTTACCCAATAAATCTCCATGTCATAAAATCATTTGGAATGTCACTAATGATTTAAAGGAGGATTCTCTTGAACTTGTTAACCATATACAGTCTTGTAATCTGCATTTAACACAGTCTAAAAATCTAAAGAGAAAATTCTTGTATACAAGTGAATTTGTAAACGTTAATAGTAAATCCATTGAAAACGTTTTCATTTTCAATATTTTTAAGCGCTAAACGGCATTACTTCATGGTTAATATACTCTCACGGAACTATTAACAACGTTCTGCTTGATAATTGCTTTTTATTTTTCTACGGTCATCAATAGGGAAACAATTAAAATAAAGGAATGTAATTTCATTCTTAATGTCTGCACGCAGAGTGAGTATACTATTCATCTCAACATATTCTCTGTCTCTTCTCTCATACCGATATTACATATTTCACAGATATTTAAGTTTTAAGTTTTTGTTTACATCTTTGCCAAAATAGCTTCGGCATTTAGAAGGTTTAACATATATTCATGCCTTAATATGCTTGGAAGAACATTTAAAACGAGCAGTGCACGAGGAGCTATTAAAAGTTTTTAAGCTTGTTTTATATAGTATACATGTTCAATTTGCAATGTCTGCTTGTCGTCCTCACAAAATGAAAATGAAGAAAGCAATTACTCTGTGAACATTTTGATAGCATGTTCCGAACATTTACAACGCACAGAAACGTAAAGATCACTGAAAATGAATTTTCGTTTAATAGTCTTTAATAATGTAGTTGATCTTCTCTTTTTGGAACATCGTTATGCAGAACAGAAAATAAAATTCTGGAAGAGGAACTTCTTAACAATGAGACTCAAAATTTATTTGATCCCTAATTTTCTGGTACTAGGTGAGCTTAATTTGTGCCAAAAAATTGATTTTAATGTACACATGATGCTTATTTGCAAGCATTAAAGATATAATTACTGAAAGGTTTCTCAAAATGCAACCTTTAATAATAGTCTGAACTTTTATGGCTCGATATTTTATTAATTCCATATTTAATTTCACAACACTCTATTTTATATATTTACTTAATTCAATTACTTATTTGTTTCAAATGTTGTCAACGATTTCGACTTTGAATGAGTTAATCATGAAGGTAATGTCGTTGACAATGTATGCCACCTGTACCCACCACCACTTTATCTTTATGTAAAAATACTTGAAATAAAACATCTTTATTTGATCTTTAGCCGAGATGGTTCAATTTTTCATGAACGCGCGTATTATCTATTTGATAGCTTAGCAACTGGGAGGCTGTATCATAAAATCTGGAAAGAATTATTCAAACTTTCTGCTATTTTTCTTTCTGATGGAAATCTCGAATCAAATTCTGACTACGAAAATCGTCGCTCACACGGTATCTGGCTTATTCTAGTTATATGGCTATGATATATTAAATGAAATAAACAGTACATTCTTTTAAATGTTTTTCACTCCTATTCATTATATAGATAAATGTTTGATCATTTTTAGAAGAAAACGTATTCAAAGTATTATTTATTATGAAGACGATATATGTACATTTGCGTACAATTATAGACATGTGTACAATCCACATATCTGGATAGGACTCGGGTTAGTTTCACCCTTGCTCGGCTGTGTAGTTTTGTTGCACGTTTTTTCATTAAAGTATATTTTGTATAAAAGTACTAGTAATGGCCCATTCATTGTCCTTCAGCTGCTTATCAATTTATCGACTTTTATAATGTGAGATGTTCAGCTCTAGATAATAATGAATATTGTTACACTGTTTAATGCCTTTAATCAAAGTCAATTGGCAGGGTTCGTTATTGAAACTTGTAAAGGTGGTGTCACATATAACGTATTGTTCTAATTCAGTGATATATTAAAAGAAACAACAGGTTATCGTTGGCAATGGCCCATGGTGTCAAAAAGGTTGGACAGAACTGATCTATGTACATACAATACAATCACTAATAAATGGGCACCATCATATCTCAAATATCACTTATCAACGATTATCATAGAATATCTGTGCGTTATAATTTGAGACATGACGATCGATTTGACACCATACTGAGTAGAAAAGCTCTTGCAAAAATCGCAGTATCGTGTCAAACACAACTACTTGGAACACTTCTGAAGAATCCACTAGGAATGAAACATCCATCAAAATGTATAAGCATGTACTTTGTGTGTCTCCTGATATGCCCCAGCATAGTTTGAATGGAATGTGGAAAGTTTTGTCATGCTATCATACTCAAAATATGAATGTATGGTTATATCATTCTAATAGTATTGTTTGCTGAGGAATTGAAAACAACTTTTCATTCAATGCTTGAATTAATCTTGTGCAACCTCCATCTGGTTATTGTATTTCTAAATATGTCATGGCATAATTTATTTCGGTCTTAACTTACAAGAGCCAGAACCTACTTTGACCCCTGAGATATAATCGATAGCTTGTTGTAAAAGAAAAGAAAATACAAAATAGACAGTCCGTGTACTTTATATACGATCATTCAACAGTAACTGTCACCCCATTTGTAAGCGCTTCGATTGATTCCTTGTTTAGCTGTTGCCATCTAATTTGTGCATCATAAAATCCATCAAAACGTCCTCCTTGCCTGTAGTTATTTTCAGCGATTATTTTGCAGGGACCATATTAACTTGTGAATAATAAATACAATCATCCTCTTTATTATTTTTTATCGGGTTTTTGTTAACTTTTGTTGTTGCCTTTTCAAATCTAATCTGAGAACAACAGTTTCAAAAGTGAGGGAAAACGAGTGAAGACCAAAAAGTCATGGTTTCAAATCCTATTCAGAGACCTGAATAGTAATTAGTGTTACTCTGCCATATTAACGGTACTCGTATCATTATTATATTTGTTATAATCCACAGTGTTCGATGATAAGGCTCAAATTAATTTGAAAATGGATCTAATACTGTCGTTTAGACACGATAGAGTTGACATTATTAACTAGATATTTTAGACCAGTATGTATAATATGAAGTAAAAACACCTTGAATTGTTATTTTAATAATTACGCCTTTCTTCTTTAGAAAACTTGCTGTATGGATGTAGGCTAATACGCTGATCATCTCCAAGACTTTGCTATTGTATCAAACAGATTTGGCTCAGTAACTCTGTACTGTGACACTGATTGAATGGAGGAATCTTCGAGTGTATACAGTTGACTGTAACCCTGAAAATCACTTTTGGGAGGTTTAGAGTATGGACAGAGGTACTGCAATCGACATATTATTAATCAGTTTGGTCCCATTTTCTATTAACGTGAGATAAGTTGTTACTTCGATAGCGCCCATAGATTCTATTACATTTACAATCGTAAACAATTGCTTAGTGTGCTCAATACTTGGGAAAATTGTCAAAATGGTTAAGAACATGGAAAGAACACCAAACCTTTGATATTATGTGGATGATAAATAAAAATCATCATACAATAATCACTGATTCTAGCTCAAATGCAAAATGGAAATGTTTATCAGTGAAACGGCAAATACGCAAGAACAAAATTTTCGTTTAACTGAAGTCACGTTTTGTTATTGTGAATCTATGTTATTACCAGTATTTACTGCACCACCTTTAGTCTTTAGTCCTATCAACCATGTTCGAACCTTTTTTCACACCATCTACACCTAAAGTTCTAATAGGTATGTGTCAGTAATGGTCTCTAGGATAAATCGATAAACCATACTATATACGTATAGTATGTACGTTCTATCAATGATATGCCTAGTTTCCTTTTAATGAAACATTTATACAAGAAGTGGTATATCATTGATAGAACGTATATATTATACATATATTGTATTTACATTACGTACAAACACATGTATTTGCCCCTTCAAAGGAGTTAAGATTTACTACAGTCAACTGTGTATCTGTGTATTGACTGATGGGACGAATTCCTCACAATACTGCCGAGTGTGTCCGCCACAAAATGTAGTTCTGTGCCTTTTGTGGTTATTCACAATCACCTCTCTTATTGAAAAGCTGATTGTTTTCTTTCTTGAGTTGTTTTTTATTCTTCTCATTGATTAAATCAATATAATACACACGTATGATTTAAACATTAAATTTATTGTTAGTGAAGAAAGTAGAGCAATACAAACACACGGTTAGCTACGCCGTTTTCATGAATGTTCAGCCATTCACGTACCCCAGCATAAAAATTAATAAGGAATATATAAAGCGAAATGATCAAGAGGGTATTACTATATTTTAATGTATTGACATTGATATAAGTCATTATTTTGTTTTAATAACAGTACTACCGATCACGAAACAAACTATATCCCTCTCTTCTCTGGACCATCGTAGCAATAAACTTTGTAGCCTATATCATGCGAAGCTATCTCTGGACCTATGAATAATAGTACAAGTTGAAGTAAAACCGACCAATGGAAAGGGGAAAAAAGAGATGTAGGATAAAAACAATTTTATGGTCGGTAGCAATGTTAATTAAAGCGGAATAATAACTTAGATCAAGTGTAAATACATTAAAATATTTCAGCTGCATCCTTTCATCCTTGTCATATTCCTTAGTTTTTATTCCACACTTATTTCTATACATTCACCCTTACGTGACTAGCTGAGAGTTTAGCGTTTAAGAAGCTAACCATGTTATTGGAATCAGTAGTGCTCTTCTACTTTCTTGTGTATGTGGGTGTGTGAGAAACCCGGCCAGTAGATTCATGTGGGTTGGTGGTTCTTCCCTGGGTTTTCCCGGGTTCTTCCTCCGCCAGCCCAAAAACCTTCATCTGAAGTAAAATCGTTGAGATAATCTTCTAAATCATAATGTTTGGAGTACAGTAGACATATCATATAGAAAACCATTATAACTATGTTTTGGAGTACAGTATATATATCATATAGAAATAAATTATAACTATGTTTGGAGTACAGTATAAATATCATATAGAAAAAATTATAAATATGTTGGGAGTACAGTATAGGTCGACAAATAGAAAAATATAACTATGTTTGGAATACAGCATATATATAATTTAGAAAACATTTTAACTATATTTGGAGTAAAAAAATTGCCAACAAAAATCTCTATAGAGTTAAGTTTATTAATGTTCTGTAAAAAAGGCCTAAAATATAAGTTTTTACTTATATGTGCGAGCTTCTATTTAAATCATTTCCAAGGAGGATGTAGTAGATCGTTGAATTAAACATTGTTTTTCCTTGGTAAATTATTTAATTACACACATTTGATAAAGGTATAGTCAATCAGTGAGCATCCACATTGTTGTCTAATGTAGCAAACGTTGTTCCAGGTCCTACCCAAGGCGAGTTAGAATCTGTGAAAATGGACGAGCTGCTTGAGCTTGCCAGACATTATAGTCTTTCGGAAGAGAAATCATCTTTATGAAAACAAGAGATACAGAATATTTTGGTTCAGTATTTGGTAGGCAAGGAAATTATGACTG
This sequence comes from Sinohyriopsis cumingii, assembly GCA_028554795.2. Classification (NCBI taxonomy): domain Eukaryota; kingdom Metazoa; phylum Mollusca; class Bivalvia; order Unionida; family Unionidae; genus Sinohyriopsis; species Sinohyriopsis cumingii. The sequence continues at coordinate 125,057,216 of CM068824.1, read as the reverse complement.
TTTTGGTTTTGTTTGGTGGGTGTGTCACTAGTTTAGATATGAAGTTAAAGGAAATACAGTTACAAAAACAACAAATGAAATTGGATTTAATAAAGTTTCTATTTCAGAAAGAAATGATAAAAATGCAAATGCAAAGAGGGAGAGAGTGCGAAAAGTACAAACGAAGAGAAAAAGAAGAGATGCATACACATGCAGAAGGGGACAGCGGGGACAGACAGCAAAAAGAAAAGAAAAGAGAGAAATACAAATGCAGAGAGAGAGAGAGAGAGAGAGAGAGAGAGAGAGAGAGACATACAAATGCAAAATCAGGGGTAAGAAAGGGAAATGAACACAGATTATAGCATTAAAATTGGCAAACGGGGCAACACTCCAACACCGTAAACACAGCTTTAGGTTTCGATGTTACCATATAGGTTATATCGTATCTGGTTATTATAATGGGTAGGGTCAATTAACGTTTTGATAGTCAGTCTAGTCTACGAATAATGACACGTATTAATCCTGTCGAAATTGCAGAATATTTCACACATACAACATCAATATCATTGGTCGTCAAAGATGACATTCACTTTGAAACATTCCAAATCTATCCATTGGGCTACGTACCCGTGCTTGGTGTTCGTGTGTAAGATAAGTTTTATAAATATTTATATGTACTGGACTCTGACCACGGTGCCGAGGAATTTGTAGACGGTGCGTTGAATCAGCTGACAGCGGGTAATAACATGGACGGCGATTTTGTTCCATATATCGGCTAATATCTGCGTTCGAGTTAAAAAGAATCATTTTGCACTGAAAAATAATCTTCTTAAATCGGTACCATCCTGATGTATCGATACCAACAAGAGGCCATTTTGTTGCTATAGCATTAATACGTGAAAACTCTCTGTCACTGACTGCACCACCAAATGTGAAACTACTCTATGATTCTTTCTACAGCGATGAAAGTGGAATCCATCGCTGAAGCCACGTAGGTTACATTTCCCAACGAAAGTGTTAAACCAACATTACGTCAACCGAGACAGGAAAGATCTTGACTGTTATCCAACATTTGCTCGTGTAACAGTTCTTGGACATAGACGAGACGATCTTTTCAGACATTATTTAAAGGTACGATTAGTATGGTTTTATGTGATCATGGTGCTTTGCCCACAGAAAGCACAATTGTCGGAGACCTAAATGTTCCTGAGACTAAGATTTGCTATTCTCGTATGGTAACAGCAGCAGTAAAAATAGTCATTGGCTAGAAGTGTTTTTGTGTGTGTGTGTTTGTGTGTTGCACCTGATCGATATGTCGTTTGATTATGCGGCGGGATCACATTATTAATAAAAGAACTATAAGGGACCTTCAATGTTACCGACACGAAAATAGAGTCAACGCGGGACAACACCAGGAGAATAACGCTACCTGTTAAATGCAAACGCATTTGCCGAATCGCCGCAACAGGCACAGTTGTTCTGTATATAGCGGAAATTGTGGATGAGGAAACTGTTATAGGTACACCGTTCCGAATTTATAATGCAGCGATGAATAGCGATTGTTCTGACTGGCCGCACTAGTAAAACCAACTCATAATCGCTGTAATTGCAAATATGTTCCATTAAGTCTCAATACGATTAATAAATTCTACTCCATGGCTATTGAGGACATTAGCATGACCGAGTTCGAAACCCCTTTGGCGGAAATAGAAAACCGAGTAAAGTCTTGTTTGTTTAACAGTGTCACCGTTCATATAATTTTGCAGTAGAGTGATTTACAATAGAAGTGTTATAATAGCGGTTATGTTGGATACTCATGTAGGTCAAAATATTTTACCCCACACGATTCTTCTCATGCATGGGCTGCTATTTGCAACTTTCACCGCTTACAGTCTTCAGGTTCACATGCTTACGGGTGTGATTTTGTATGATATGAGGACAACGTCACGTGCGATAGAAATGTGTGACCTAGATCAGTAACAAAAATGAAAAAAACCCCGCTATTATAACACTGCTAACCAATCGATTGTCAGACCTTACGTTTAGTGAATATACGGAAAATTATACTACCTCAAGGAAACGGACGGAATTGTCAAAAGACTGTCTTCAATGGCCATGGATACGATGCTTTATAATAAATGAACTATATATTTACTGGAAGAACAAAACAAATAAATGTTTAGCGAGCTGTAATCAACAAGGGCAAAGAGAAAAAAGCAGAAATGTTATGGGAAAATTAGTGAAAGGAAATATAATGACATAAGAATAAACTATTAAATAGAGATACATTAGACCATACACTATATTGGGGATCGCAAGCGAATCTATAATTATAACATATATATTTTTTGAATCTTTAAATCCAAACAAGTTTGAACATTTCGTACAAGACTCACTCAACCAAGAGTTGCTTACATTATGTAAAGCTTTGCATTCGAATAACTTAACAGAATCTACTCTAATAGTACATTATACACACACCTCTTACAGACTTAAATTGTTTTAGTGGTTATTTCACTCTAAGAGTAGTGTAAAGCTTATTATGTTCGATGCTTTTCTGTACAGCTTCATAGTCGTTCGAGAGTAATTTTTGTTTGACGTAAGGCACAGCAGTTGACTGATTAATTGTTTTATTATATATGTATTTATGTATTTCACATTTATGTTTTATTATTTATTTAATCAAAATGTACTATGTTTTGCAAGACGAAATTATGTTATAGTTCATTTTGTGTATAGAAAAAGAAAGGACATTCATTCATTATGAATCAATCTGAATAATGTTTTATTACTGTGCATATCCAAAGTTTAGCCTGAAAAACTAGAATTGATTGATCTTTTTGAAATGTGGAGTCAATATTTATTAAAGAAGAATACTTAGAAGTGGAAAAAAGATATCGATGCTCCTGTTATCTTTCACTCACACAGCAGTTGAGGTAATAAGAGAACATATGAATTTCTTTCCTTCTTCTGCTTCTTTGCTTCTTTGATAATGATATTAATTAACAATGAGGACTTTGTATAGCGCCTAATCTTTAAAAGCTCTAAGCGCTTTAAAATATTAGACAACACCTATACCATGAAAACATAAATAATGATATTATTATAGAAAACAAACGCCATGAAATTAGAAAACAAAAACATGCTGTAAATATTTAAGGTAAGGAACATTATTGGGTCTTTAAGTTTGTTCTTGCAGTCAAAATAAGTGAGTTTTAAAAGCACTCTTGAATGGGTTCACTGTGTCTTTGTGTCTAAGTTCAATGGGCAATTCATTCCACGTATCTGGGCACTGGTATGCAAAAGAACGTTGTCCGCATGACTTCGTTTTTGTAGCGGGAATAATGAGTATACGATGTTAGAAGAGGAGCATAAGTATCTTGCTGGTGTGACAACATCGATGAGGTCGGATAGGTATGTTGGATTGGAGTTCGTCAGTGAAACGTATCATAGAGAACATATTTTGTGTTTGAATGGATAGCCTTGTAGGGTACAGAGCAGCGGAGAGGTGTGCTCTGATCGTGCTACTCTAAGTATGATTCGAGCAGCTCTATTTTGAACTTTTTGAAGTTTCTGAAGTAGATATTGAGATGAACTAGACAGAATTGAGTTACAATAGCCCAGACTTGAAAGTACTAATGAACGTACAATTGTTTTAGTGCCATAAACTGGAAGATGTTTGCGAATGGAGCCGATGCATCTCAGCTCAAGATATGCAGCCTTGCATATGTTCATGACATGTTGGTGCAACGTGAGAGTACTGACCAGAGTGACACATTGGTTTCGTAATGACTGTGTGCATTTAATGGTAGTGTTACTGATATTTATTGTTTGAGGTAAAGAATGTGACTGGGAAAGACTTTGTGTTGTAATCAGAATGGCCTCAGTTTTATCATCATCCATCTGTAGCTTGTTACATGTCATCCATGATTTCACACCAGAAATGCACGTCTCTACACCTTGGATGGTAGCATCAGCTTCAGTTGGGTGGCTAGATTTGTATATTTGGGTGTCATCAGCGTACAATTGGTGAGACACTGGATGATGATCTATGACACTTGAGAGCGAGTGAGTGTACAGAATGAAGAGAACAGGTCCAATAACAGACCTCTGTGGAACACCACAACATAGATTAACTGGGATGGAATGTATTCCATTTGCAGACACAAATTGGGTCCTGTTGACCAAGTAGGACTTGAATCACAGTAAGGCTGTATCATGAATGCCAAATACATGCTGGAGACGGTGAAGTAATATATCATGGTCTATTGTGTCAAATGCAACAGACAAATCAAGGAGGGTGAGGATTGTAATCTTTCCGCTATCCAAAGAGAATGTCATGAACTACTTTTAGAAGAGTAATTTCACTACTGTGGCAAGGGCGATGTGTAGATTGTACATTGCTAAAAAGACTGTTTGAATTCAGATGAGATACAAGTTGGGATATAACAACCTTTTCTAAGATTCTTTATATGAATGGGATATTATAGACTGGTGGGTAGATCTTTACATCGTTATGGTCGAGTGTTGGTTTCTTCAAATCAAATATTTATCTGAATTTGCTTTTGTGTCAACATGTTTGACCGATGCTTTCTTATGAACGTAAGGTTACAGGCGATTTCTCTTCTGCTACGCCAATACCGTCATCCTGATCATCCCATGGCAAATTCATATATAAAGGTTCTTCGTTCTCACTCCTACTCCCAGACATTTGCTGTTTTGTCTCGTCTGAAATTAAGCGGTATTGTCTTTGTTGTATTTTATATTGTAAAAATGCACACTATAGTGACACTGAAGAATTATTAAGTGCTACTCACGATGAGTGATAAAGCATTTTATTCAGGTAATTCTGCAGAACCTTTTGAGTGAAAGTTCAAATTTCATTCAGGTTATTGTTTTTTGCTTATCGAACTTATTATAACTTATGTCGAATTCTTACTTTTCATTCCTAAATTATGTCCTGTTCCGTCTTCAGTACTAAGATGGTATGTTTTGTTTCAGTGAGACATTGAAAACGATAAAATGTTTTCTGTTCAAAATTTGTTTGTCGTTTTTGGTTGCAGATCAACTAAGAGATTACATATACAAAAAAGTTAATAAACATACTTTGCATATATTTTCTTGCATCGAAAGCTGACGAATATCAACCGAATGAAACTGATGAGTATCAACTGCAGAAAACAAATTGTTCATAAATGATGAATTGAAACGCTCGATTACGTTGGACTATAGCTAATGTTTATGTATATCTATACCATCTTGGTACTTAAACTTCAAATATATATCATTTGAAAGTGATGAGAAAAACAATACTAGTAAGAAAGTTCAAAATGATATATGAACTAGAAACAAACTTTAAAATGATTGAAATACCACATAATTTTTGCAAGTTTGTTGGCTTGATGATAAATATATAGATCTAAATACCGTTTAAACACACAAGGGTTTGCGGAAATATAAGATAGCAGGCAGAGAAGGAAATATGCAAAACAATAATGATGCATTTGGAGAAAATGCTTCAATATCTAAATTATAATTATAATGCTATATTTTGCAACATGCATCCGTTGTTAAATACGCTTTGTTAACCAGCACTGAGAAAATAAAATTATATGGAATATTATTAGCTGTACGGATAGAAAGTCAAAAAGGTGAATTAATAATAATTGCAGGAGTTTTTATGATTTTCCACAATAAGATTTTAGTTTTCCAGGTCAAATTTTAAACTTTATTCTTTCTAAATTTTGAGTAGCTATATTAATTGTCATGCATTTGTTTTTAGTGAACGACTTTACCTTCTTTTTTTTCAACATATACTTTCATGCAGCTCGACCACACCAAACCTTCTGGACTTGGGGTATTGGACACTATACCTTCCTTTCCGTCGTCTGTTTTGAAACACAATGTAAGTAAATACGAATTACTTTAACCATATTGAACTGGTACTAAAGGTCAATAAAAATGCATACAGTTAGCTTTGCTAGGTTGAAACATAACATTTGATGGTACTCAAGTTACACTTTGGACCGCGACACAAATACAAACTAGGTTTTTCTAGGATCCAAAAGCTTTAAAATGAATCGAGGCGCATTTTAAAAGTATTAAAGATAAACTCAACGGAAGGAATTTGCAGAAAAATTGTATCATGAAGTATATATTCATATGCTTGTTTGCTCAGTCAACATTAGCACGCATCTTTCCCTGGATATTTCTTTGACTTTTATTTTTCTGTAAAGCAATTTTGATTTTGCCTACTTTGCGTTCTTTCCACTCGTCCTAGCATATACTGCTTTGTATATTTAGCCCCTATATGACCACTGCGCGTTAGGTTTTCCGCACATACACGCACACTTCCGCGAAGTGAGTGAGCAACTCATGAGGGTGATGGTGGTGGCCGAGTCTGGCCCGGATGGAAATCTTACAAAGGATTTCCGGAAAAGCCAAAAAAAAAAAACCACCAGCCGTGCACTCCACTCTGTTGTGATTGTATAAACGAAATCCTTGTCAACAATTGCAAGAATATGGTAGCGATCAATATACACAATGCGAGCTAATATTTTATCGATCGATAACCATTTGTTTGCGTGCAGATTATTTGGTTTTCTCTGTCTGTATGTAGACTAAGAGCCTCAGTGTAATGAAGAAATGTAAAGTGTTTTTGATAAGTACTGTATAAAGGAAGGCTTGAATTGCAATTTTTACAAATACTCTCTATTGAATTTTCTTCACACGTATGTAGCAAGATTTTTTTAATGACCAAGAAAGAAATATATTAGATGAGTTTTGAGTATTGTAGTACGTTTGTGTATTATACCAATTTTAAGGAACCATGCCATTGATTAACAAAGTATACTAAATGAATTTAGAGGAATTTGTATTAGTGGTGTAAACTTGCCAAATGAATGGAATGTGAAAATTGTGACCGATAGACTAAGATCGCTGTATCGTTTGAGCACATCCTACTGGTTAATTAAAGAGGCACAACAGAACAATTTGCAGAAGCTTTTGCTTAAAGCAATGAAACAAAATTTCTCCAGGATATTTACCCGCTTTCCGGAAAATTCAATGTTATTGGATACCAGCACATAAACCTTTATATACCCCAAGTTGGTATAATACTCAGTGATGGGTCAGTTGGGCTTATTTGGCTTGGACCACGATTAATATGGTTTTATTCTACTTTCGATATCGTTTTGATGAAGCCAAAAACAATTACGTATTTTATATATTATACCAGTTTTAAAGCTTCGATTTACCATATGTCGGTGGGATGATGGATATTTTGATGGTTTCAATCCGCCTAGCGGTTGATTGTTAAGCTCGTGGCAGAATGTGTCATGATGAGTACTGCAAGACACACACGCAGATATTGCGTGATGGTCAAGGGCACTCTTCTGCATTAAGTACGGCTGAGATTGAAACAGTTCTGGCGGAAATGTAAACTCACAGAAAGATACGAGCAGAAATAAGAGATAACGCGGATTTACAGACAGAAAACTGCTTAAAGTCGAAAACAATTTAGCACCCAGTGTGCATACTGATCGCTACAACAGGCTTGCCTGATTAGGTACGTTCCACTATAGGATTTCGTGTCAACAATCACAAAAGATTAGTGTGCAATATTGGTGTTTTGGTCATTTTGGAAACCCTTTAGGACAGTTACCCTTTAGGGTAAGACTCTACCACGCATGTCACGTGCGTGTGTGCGTATGTGTGTGCGGACAAACTTAACGTGGAACGGTCATGTAGGTGCTGAATATGTCATGCGAATGGAGGCGATGACGGGCGGAAAGGCCACAAAGGGGACGAAAATGCAAAAGCACTACTTCACTCCATAAAATCATTTTATATTGATAGTTTTGAATATAATGTTTTCCTCTGTTAACGCTGGTTTGGAAGCAAATAGTTTTTAGCAATTGGGTGCACTATGATTAAAATCTTTTGATGATATCTGACTTTGATATTGGAATCATTGTTTCATTAAGTATGGTCTTTTTTTAATTGAAAAACAGCAAGGTTCATCATGGTGATTCATATTACCTTTCTTCGATACGAACATATCGTTTTCAGGGGAAAGAAGTTTGGCAAGTAGATCCTCATAACCTGTATCTGTGATAACATCCACGAAAGCATAGATTGCTCTGTTTCCTTTACTCAGCACTTCTCTCAGGAACAAGGCTGCCCTACATCTTCGTCTACGATGTTTTTCTCTGAGATCCGTGAAGAACATCCTGCCCGATATTTTCCTGTCTACAAACGTGTCTTTGAATTGCGATGGATCGATTTCTTGAACTATCAATTCAAAGTGGGTAAGCAGATTTTCTTTCACTGCTTGTGGATTAACTGAAATGCATTTAAAATGAAAGAAAGTCAGAGTCAGGTGGAAACGTAACTGGTATCATGAGATGATAATTACGAGTGTTGAGTAAAGGCGGATAAGTGTGACTGTGTAGCCTCCCGTATCCCACAGGAAATTCCTCTTTCCACTGTAGGTATTCATAAATACATGAATATTATTGAAAAATAGGTTTTATAACCTGCTTGGAGAATTGTGTATCGTGGCTTACAGTGCTAACATGAAAGACGTGTCACATACAAACGATCGGATCGCTCTACGATGCATCTCCAAAAAATTCCAGTGTTGCATTATTAATGTCATTGTTCTTAATTCCACATGGAAACTGAATAACAAGGAAATGTTGACTCCAATTGTATATGTATTTAAAAGAAATTGAATCAACTCGGTCGACGAATCAAAGGTTACGCTATAATGAGTTGATTTTTGATAACATTCACGGAACGGGTGAGATCTTCTTTGTTTATCGAGTCAACATGGGTTGTTACTTTGCATTAAACATCTTTTATGCAATGCCAAAGACCTGATAAAGGAGTTGTTACTTATTAATCAAATTAAAAACGATCCATATCATAGTCTTCATCCCTAATATAACCAATATTTACTCATTGAGTTAGGAATGTCTGAACGTAAGGATTCGAGAAATTTTCAATGCAAATATTGTATTTTCATCCAAAACTTAATTCGGACACACACACACACACACACACACACACACACACACACGCACGCACGCACACAATTATACACTTCCATATCTCATTATGAAATAATGAATTAAACGTAATGCTTTAAACACGATCGGGTAGGATACAAAGCTAACATTTTCCTATATTAAATATGTACTTACGATGTAATCGTTCAGACTTTTGAAGACGATTTATTATTTTCATATTGTTTGTCTTTTTTAGAGCGTCGATCAGGAATTGAATTCCTGTTTGTCCTTTATTCAGCAAACATGCCAAGAAGTAGGCGGCAGCCTCGTGCCTATCCTTCGCTGCACGTCCCTCAAGTTCATTGGTTTCTTTATCTGTGAATACTGACCTATCTAACGAGCCACTAATCAAGGCTTTTACATCCAGCTCCTCACAAAGAAAAGACCAGTTGTCTTTGGTCGATTTTGCCAAGTCTGTCTCAAGCTCCTCGGCATCTGTTTATAAAGAACATTTTCAACTTGTAGTTCATGCAAGACATTTGCATATGACATTTACTTGATAAAATACAAAACTAGTAGATATTAAGGAAATGGAATATATAGTGGATCAATGAACTGGCCATGGCAATATTCAGGCGATAGATCGGTGGTCCTCGTTCCTTTACAACTAAGACACAAACACAATTCACAGATCGAATAAAAAAAGTAAAATGTCTTCTGCCGTTAAGAACATTGTATGGATTATTTTATATCGAAACTTAGACTGTATTGCTTCTAATCTTAACTTGAATTGTGATTGAAAATTGATTATTGATTATTATGGCACGAAAGTATTATGAATAGTTGACGAACTTTGCAATCTATATCTACAGTTTCACGTGATACAGAAATCAAGAGGTTGATGACAGCAACAGATAAAATATCCTTCGACGCCAATTTAATTATAGACTATAAACAATTTTAATCCTTGTACACGTATTTCAGTCTTATTATTTCTTGCATTACGAATGGATTACTAAGTTTCCAAGTTTTCATTAGTATCTATACCTTCGTCTTTTAAATCTCCCACCTGGTATTGTACTTGAATATTAATGCACAATTCACCGCCAGGAAGTGTGGATAAAATGTCCTTCTCGCGTAGTAAATTGAGCACAAAGTTTACCAATCCCCCATTTTTGCAGAACTTGGACAATTTATTCAATGCATGCTTGCTATGCGGCCGGAGATGGATAATGACACAACCACGTTCTGACTTCGTTATTTCACAGCCGGTTTGTGGTAAGAATACTTCGAGCAGGCAGGCAGTATCGGTGTTATTCATATATTTGTCGATTTCAATTTCTACATGTTCCATTACCTTGCCTTCCTTTTCTACACTAAGCCGCACAGTACAGATAGGTGTTGTGGATAATGGTACTGCAATCAGTAAAGATTATTGCATACATTTTCCAAGCGATTATGTGTAAAAATATATTTTTCATATTTGTATTTATTTTCTTTGTAATCATGAAAATATAAATACAATAATACAAATTTGTCATTGTTTATTTAGTGCCACCTATTTTAAAATAATGATGTTCATGCTTTTTTAACAGATAATCTTACAAACAATTACAAAGCGACTTTTCTGTTATGTACAGTCAAATGATAATTGCAAATTATTTCTTTGTTTGGCATACATACACTTGTGTTCTTCAGAATGCTAAGTCAGAAGAGAATTGTATGCACGAGATCTGAAATAACTCCAGGAAAAGATCAAGAACAACCCAAGTCTAGGAAATAACTGGATATTTCACCATACTTCTCACTCTATTTAAATCATCAGAAATTGATATAACATTACTAGTTAAAATATTAAAATTAAGGAACACACATTGACTAGAAACAGTCAATGAATGTCTTTAAATAACTTGTACATTCCTACTAATGGTGTCCTCCGTACTATGTGCTGACGTAACACGCTTTACTAACTCACTAAAAATCAATCATAGATCGGCTGTATTGGCAATTTGAGCTGAATCTGAGCAAATTGTCTGCTTGTTACGTAGTCCTCTCTCTCTCTCAATCTCGCTAGGAGATACTTGCATATATATATATATATATATATATATATATATATATATATATATATATATATATATATATATATATATATATATATATATATATATATACCTGTGACTGAGGAAGCATTTTCATCACCAGGCACCAGAAAGACAACCTCTTTTGTCTGATTGTCATCTAGAATATAGTAAACACACCGGATACTATATAGAACATTAGGGTACAATTATAATTTAAGCCATACTTTGATTTTGATAATAGCTATTAAAAGGAAATTCATTTTCAAATAAATTGGAGTCGCAAAAGAGACTGTTTGTAGTCGTATGATTGCAATTTTACATAACAGCCTAGGTGTATAGTCCGAGAGTCAACAATTCCTGCATTCTTCCTTCCTAAGACATTGTTCTATTGTCTCGTTCGTAAACACTTGATTTAGACTTTACTCCTCGAAATTATAATTTTGAGTCGTTGATTCGACGTCCTGTGCGAAATATGAATGCATGATTTTATTTTGTTATTTTAGTGTGAACTTTTAAATATTTATTTTTCCGTTACATCAGAGAGAATAAGACGCAAACATGGACACGATATATGTTTATGTTGGACTCTTAGCTCTCCATTATATCGGTATGGAATACGGAAGGAAGAATTCATTGGCAGAATTAAAGCAGTTGAATACACATTTATAATATCGTGGCAGAAACCTTCTTCAAGAACATATCTGTAAAGAATTATTCTGAAACCTTCCACCCTGTCAATAATTTGATAGAAAAGATCCTTTACATTTCAAATCTCCTGATGCTGAAGATTTGGATAAACCTTTCTCTCTCAGCGAGTTATAACCCTATCATGACCACTGTCCTGACCCGATTATATCAGCTATCAACTTCTGAACACTTATAATGACACAGCGCTAAATGCACGGCATATCATTTTGAATAAAACTTAGGAAATTGGCGTCTACCTGCAGTCTTGGCGAGAAGCAACGATGATACAAGTAACCAGACAATAAAATGACCAAAATAATGTTCGACCTATCGTCTTACAGCCTTAACAAGATGTATTTTCAAAACTCTGGTACCAATAATAAATGTTAGTCTGCTCTCGTATCTCGAATCCAACAACCTACTATCTGACGCTTAATGTGGATTCAGGTGCGATAGAACTTCAATAGACCAACGTTTCAGACCTTAGGCATTAATTTGAGAAGATTTGATGAAGAAGGAACTTATAATCACCGTATTATTGGACTCAGAGAGAGTGGATAACACCACATACAAGTAAGGCACCGTGTATGAGTTATTCAAGCTAATTAAAAGGGACCGATTACATAATTGTATCCATTTTTTTGAAATATAGAAAATTTAGAGCTGAAAGCTATGCTCAGAAAACTGGTGAATCTCGGCTAAGCATATTGTCAGTCACTATAATCAGTATAAGAATCAATCAATACTATGGAAAGTTTATAACCGACTTCTTACGTTACGTGCTTAGGCTCTAATAAACAGTAACAAAATAAAAAGTGAAAACAGCAAGCTTTGAAAAATTTAACACATAATTTATTTCCCTGTGAAATCACTGTAAAAATATAGAAAGAACTTACGGTTTTAAGAATCAAATCCAGAAATAGTCCAATAATTATCCACGAATACAATTTTTGGAAATCCTAGTAATGAAATGTTCTAATGAATTCAAATTCTAGTCCCGACGAAAAATCCAAAATGGAAGACGATGACGTATACTGTAGCCTTTATTTTCGGATGTGTCTACAGTTCTTTGCTGATTCACAAACAATATTCCGGTGTTTGAAATTCCGAATAAAATTTAAATAAATGTCTTTGTTCAAGAATTCTGTATGCGCACTTAAATATTTCCAGGAAAAAAGAATTTATCTTTTAGAATCCAAATAATTTGAAGAAAAATTAAAATGTAACTCAAGACTGGTCACAAACAAACACTTTTCGGTGTAAAGCCCAAACTATCTGTAAATATCTCTAAATATTACTAATAAATCTACCTACTGCGCAATTTCGGAAAACCAAGAATTGCGAAATAGGGCTGTTTACAATCTAAAGTCACATACTCCCAGTATAACCTTGACAAAAACCAATCATTTTGCCCCAAGAATAAAATAAAAATAGAAAGATGTTTACTTGTCTCAGTGATTTCGGAATCAAGGTCGGCAACTAAGCCAAAAATAGAAACAGTGTTTCTATTATTAGGTATTTATGAAAAGATTCAGTTCAAACTGAATTTTCTGGAAAATATCAAATTCCTAACAAACAAAATTTTATTACATTGACATGTAATGAAATAAAAAATAAAAAAATTAAAAATTACAAACAGACAAATTAAATCTAATATAAATTAAATCAAATATACATAACAGAATAAACATAATGATTGCTACTTTCAAGTGCCTGTATGAAATGGCGTTTTTATCAGGCTATGATGTATGCAGCATTTAATAATCTCTATGGTTATGATTTAAACACTAATATGTATCCAAGTTAGCAAAGCATCTAATTATCAGTTTCATGATTGAAAAAGAAACAGTACCAAGAGAATGATCTTTAACACACAATTTCCATCAATCAAGTATGAAATATGTGTCAAACAAACGTCTTTAGTCAGAACGGGTGTAGTGCTTATACGAATATATCTTCTCACTAAGGTTTAGTAGCCTATATCAGATAATATATTCATAGAATGAAAACGCCTTATATAATCTTGAGCTAACTAAAAAAAAGCACGTACCCAAAGCCAGTAAAAGATGAAATATATATCACGACCAGCCTCTGTTGTTGTAGTGGTCTGGTACAAGTAAACATGCATATCATCATAAATTGTATGATTCTGGCCTGAACAAAGTCTGCGACATAAACATCAAACACAAAATTTAACCGAAGACAGTTAAGCGTTAAATCGGTATACTGACCTACTTCTGAAATCATTGAAAGCTCATAAAGCTGACCACCTTATCAAGTTTCTTTATTCTAGAGAGGATGGTATGTGTATAGCATATAAAAACCGTTTTGTGGTCATGAGCTAAATGCGAAATCTTAACCTGAGCTATACAAATGTTAAATGCGGGACACGATAATCTCTTGTTTGTGCGCATGGTCCTAATATGTGTGCATCATTTAGTTTAATGATTCAAACCTATATAGTTTAAACACAAACTGCAACCAAAGTCAGAGAAGCGTGTTCTAATGGTCCCAGTAACGTGGTTTTGTGATGGGTGTGTGTTATTCGTCCAGATGTATCTACTTACCGAAATAAAATTCCTGGGATAACAATAGGCATACAGATTGGAAAACCCAGCTTAACATAACATATCTACATAAGGATGCTCAAATAATGTACACGAATATAAAAAGTTACGACACTAGCCCCAGTCCATGAGGGATACGTCCTAAGACACTCACTGTTAATTTTTATTATTTACCTTTTATAGATTTCAACACCTTTCCATGTTGTTTATCAACTTGCAGTTCTTCTTTTTTTAATTTAGTTCGAAACATTTATCTTCCTAAAGTTGCTTCTCAGTTCTTTGCATAGTCAGTTTTGAAACTTAATCTTTAATCAGCACCTTGTAGACAGTTTTTTGCTGACGTTCCACTAAATGCCATAAATATATATCTCACCTACAGAAATCTGTAAAGAATTTCCTTTTGATATTGTTAGAACTGTGACCCATTTTATTATATGGCTGATAAGTTATACTCGTCAGAAGCTGAAGTGCAAAAATTATATGCTGATTCGTATAATTGGTAAAAACATTCTTGTGGGTAATACAAAGCCTTTAAAAGGATTTTGTCTGGTAATGAAATCATTATTTGAGTGGAAATATTATTTGTTTCAAATTGGGTTTTGATGCCACAGGACGCCATGTGAAATTTGGTCACATTGAAAGTAGCGACGATTCACTATAGGACATTTGGGCCACATCCTTAAATGAAGTTTACTGACTTGAACAGTTTTACCAAACTCAGAACATTGATAACATCATGACCTGGGTGTTATAAAGAGAGAAAGTTTTAAAAAACCTTTTTGTAAAATCGTATTGATGATGTACGATACAAGAATAACACCGACAATCAACAATGAATAAAGAAACATTACTCCCTAGGCTTGTAACTAGTTAAACTATATGCTATGTAAATAATAATAAAACCGCATTAATCTGTAAAATAAGAAGTATACGACAGATTTACAGATTTTAGAAGTCTCTTGTCGATATTTTCCTGTTGCCACCAGTCTCTCCAATTCTTCAACTATGTGTTCATTATTCTCGTCGACTTCTTCGAGAGCGTAGAGAAGAACAAACAATGCCTCTGGTAGGTGTTTCTTCATTGTTTCCAACAGTGCATTGGTCATCTCTAACCTTCTTCCCACAGACCAAAATACTTCTTCGTACTCGCCAACAGAGAATATATTTTCTTGCAAAAAGAAGTCTAGTATATACTCAGGCTGAAGCTCGTCCATCAAAATTTCTTCTATTCCTGGCCAAGAGTTCAAAATTTCGTCTTCGCTCCAGTCACGCATATATGGCTTGTCTGGAATGTAAATGTACATGTGTTCATAATAAGTCAGCTAATGGGAAATACAACATGTTTGTTACGAATCATTCAATATTAATTGTACGAATCTCTGAATTAAACTCTTAGGAGCGTATGTAATTCTGATCCTTGAATGTTCATGCAGATGTCTGAGAGCAAAGTTGATATTTAACATTTGCTGGCACTTTTCACTCAAATCTAAAATTATTGGGAAGTATAATTACTAAAGTCAATCGCTGGGTTTATTTATTATTTCGCTTTCCTTCCAAAACACACACACATTCACGCACATAAACAAAACAAAACATCTACGCGTTCTTAATTTACACAATGTCAGCAAGTTCGAGAGAGAGAGAGAGAGAGAGAGAGAGAGAGAGAGAGAGAGAGAGAGACAGAGAGAGAGAGGAAGAGAGAGGAGGTTACCACACACTGCTTCTTTACTTTTCTCTAGTTCTTCTGCCAAATCTTGACAACCCGTGTTTCGGAGTGCAAGATTGAATGCTTTAAAGACTTTCTGACTCTTTTCTTGGAGCATTAACTGGAGGAGTATATCAACACGTGCTTCTCGTGGAAAGGAGCCGTGCGTTATATTTTCAAAATCAAGGCCCAGAAAGATCCCATTTTGAATAAAGTGATCGCAGACACTCTCGAGCCAGACTCTTCTTTTCAGTACCTGATAATGTCGTAGAATGGACAATGCTGCTTCATCTACTGGACGACCTACGTAGTGTATATTATATATATATATATATATATATATACCACATACATTAAAAAGCAATTTGATATACCAATGCTATTGATACGTCAAATTGTGATCCGCCCATAGCGCAATAATACGCATATATAAACATTCTCGCAACCTTGTGCTGTTAATTCTAGATCAATGAAGAATTTCCACACATTAATCATTAGTAACGTATGAAAATAATGAAAAATGTATTAATAATTCCCATTTTCTACATGAATTTAATATGCTACACAATTCCATCGCAATCATTTTCGCTTTGTTTTCCCCTCCCCCCTCATGCATAACGGACAAACTACGTGAGGTAGAAAAATAATTTGTGCTGGATGAAAAACGTGAAATTGAATTTACTCCAAATAACCTACACGAATATGGTTCGTCGTAAAGATATATGTGCACATTCCTTGGGGTTTATCTACAGTGTTTATATAATCAATGATACAAAGTTGCAAACCCTGTCGACATTAAATGGTAACTTTCTCGGTTACATGGTACACATACTGTGATGTATTTAATGTTTTGTTGTTGTTTCTTAAACGTATTACAATGTTATAAAAATCGATTATTATTAACTAAATATGCAAACGTCTCAGGGCAGATCTCTCTCTCTCTCACTCTGACCCATTGTAGCAAGATATGGGCTAAAATCTACGAAAAGACTAGCGTAGAGGAATTTCGTTTTTGTCATCCCACGATTTTCTGGACTTAGGGATGATGGTAAAAGTTGTCAACCCGACCAAAGGATGAGAGAGAGAGAGAGAGAGAGAGAGAGAGAGAGAGAGAGAGAGAGAGAGAGAGAGAGAATACTGACTTAGATCAACTGTAACTATATTAAGATACGTTAATACCCTCTTGTTAATTCATTATTTCGCTTTTTTTATTCCTTATTAATTTCCATGCGACGGTAAGTGAATGGCTGAGCGTTGAAGTAAATGGCGTAGCTAACCATGTGTTTGTAGTGCTCTACATTCTTCATTAAAACCATCTTTTTTGTTTAGAGTGTATTATATTGATTAAATCAATGTGAAGAAAAATAAAAGCTAAAAAAAGAAAACAATCAACTTATCAATATGCAACGGAGATTGTGAATAGTCACAAAAGGCACAGTACTGCAGTGTGTGGCGGACACACCAGGAGTTCATTCACCCGGTCAATACAAAGTTGCCTGTAGTAAATCTTACCTCCGTTGAAGGGGCAAATATATGTATTTGTATGTGATGTAAATAAAATATATCTATAGTATGTAAGCTGTATCAATGATATACTAGTCCTTGTATACATTTTTCATCGAAAGGAATCTCGGCATGCCTCGTTTCTTTTTTAATGAAAAACGTATACATCTCGTGGTACATCATTGATACATCGTACATAATATATATATATATATATATATATATATATATATATATATATATATATATATATATATATATATGGCGTCTTTTGACATAGTTGACGACTTCGATGGGAAATGGTAAGAAATGAACTATGTTAACATGTTTTCTTACAAATCGAGTCGGAATCCTCGGGGTGGGAGGCGAATCAAGCTATCGCTGTGACTAATTATAATTATAAAAGAGAGTATCATGTAAAGACAGCATCTTGAATTTAAGCGAGTTATCTATCGCAATGTTGTGTCACGCGTGTAAAGAATATTTACCTGGTTTCTCTCTTGTTGGTATATGGCCCTGTTCTCTCAGAAGCTTCCCATTCAAGTATGCGGTTGAAAATCGATATTCTATACCATCGTCTGAAAAGAAACTGATTTCTTTCTTAAGAAACTAATGGAGTTGCCCCGCAGCAAAATTTATTCCTTTCGTACTTTTTGAAAGGTCATTAGGAAGATGAACACTAGAAGAAAAAAAGATCCCTATACTTTCCCATATATATTAAAGCTACTGAAGCGTCAGACACTCATTATTACAAATTTGTTCCTACGATAACGCACGACAACTAGTCATACACTCGGATATAAAAGATTACATGTTACGTTTTAGAAATTCTACAAAATACCATCTAATAAATTGTACTACCTGATCAATGGCAATTACATTTATTTTAGAGAACAATACAAAATAATATTTAAATTTAAAAAAGACTCATGCTTGAAGATGAGAACCATCTCACTTCGATTACGTCTGAACGTAATCTCTTTCGACTGTTTTATAAACATATACGAAATATGAAATCGTTTCTAATTAAAAATATTTTCTCTGCTTTTAGAACTTGTAGATAAGGCAGAACAATATTTAGACTACACGAAACATTTGCTTGTGGATATAACAGGTATGCATGTACATTAGAAGTTAGCTATCAGATGATAAGCCGTAAGATGCAGATTCTTGAACCACAAATTAATTACAAAACAAAACTTTTTTAATCGATAAAACCGCCGTTAGATAAGACAATCCCGATCTAGAGTAGCATAACTAATTTTCTATATTTCTTGATTGTATTTATGGAGTGAACGAACCCCGCGGGAAACGGCCTAGGTGACAAAGTGTAGTATAAAGATACGAACATTTAAGGCTATTTTCTCTTTCCTTGTTGTATATCAATTAATATACGGACTATTAACTAGGAACTATATATATATATATATATATATATATATATATATATATATATATATATATATATATATATATATATATGACAGACGCATGACTGCTGTAAATGTGCCTCTGTCTGTGTTATAATTCGTTAAGTCTTTAATTCATCTGCAACATCCTGCTTTTTATGAATACCTGTAATTATTTTACTATATTTACCATATTTTATAATCCATTTGTAATCTTCAAATTAGAGACACCGGTTGTTGAGCTATCATGAGATTTATTCTAAACTTCAAGTTATATGGAGTGTTTTGACATAGTTGACGACTTCGATGGGAAATGGTAAGAAATGAACTATGCTAACATGTTCTCTTTCACATCGAGTCGGAATCCTCGGGGTGGGAGGCGATTCAAGCTATCGCTGTGACTATTATAATTATAAAAGAAAGTATCATGTAAAGACAGCGTCTTGAATTTAAGCGAGTTATCTATCGCAATGTTGTGTCACGCGTGTAAAGAATATTTACCTGGTTTCTCTCTTGTTGGTATATGGCCCTGTTCTCTCAGAAGTTTCGGACTTAAGTATCCTGTTGACAATCGGTATTCTGTACCATCTTCTGAAAAGATTTGTTTGTTAAGAAACTAATGGAATTGCCCCGCAACAAAATGTATTCCTTTTGTACTTTTCAAAGTGTCATTAAGAAGATGAAGACTAGAAGAAAAATAGATCGCTATACGTTCCCATATATGTTAAGGCTACTGCAGTGTCTGATGATACTCATTATTACAAATTTGCTCCTACGATAATGCATGACAACTAGTCATACACTCGGATATAAAACATCATATGTTACTTTTTAGAAATTCTACGAAATACCATCTATTAAATGGTACTACCAGATCTACGGCAATTACATATATTTTAGAGAACAATACAAAAAATAATTAAATTTAAAAAGACTCACGCTTGAAGATGAGAACCATCTCACTTCGATTACATCTGAACGTAATCTCTTTCGACTGTTTTATAAACATATACGAAATATGAAATCGTTTCTAATTAAAAATATTTTCTCTGTTTTTAGAACTTGTAGATAAGGCAGAACAATATTTAGACTACACGAAACATTTGCTTGTGGATATAACAGGTATGCATGTACATTAGAAGTTAGCTACCAGATGTTAAGGCGTAAGATGCAGATTCTTGAACCACAAATTAATTACAAAACAAAACTTTTCTTAATCGATAAAACTGCTGTTAGTTTAGACAATCACGACGTGAGTAGCATAACTAATTTTCTATATCTCTTGATTGTATTTATGGAGTGAACGAACTCCGCGGGAAATGGCCTAGGCGACATTATTATAAAGAGACGATCATATAAGGCTATGTTCTCTTTCCTCGTTGTATATCAATTAATATACGGACTATTAAATAGGAATAATATATATATATATATATATATATATATATATATATATATATATATATATATATATATATATATATATATATATATATTAAAGGCAGTGACGGTTAATAACATATTGGTAAAATGTCGGTGGAGATATGATAGAAAGATCGGGTAAGTACCTCAAGAGGCATTTTTCTTCATTCCCATTAACACATGGGCGAAGAAGAACAAAAGGGAATACCTGTGTAAATAAGCCACTGCAAAACTAGACATGGTGCTATTTCTTGGAAGGATGCCGCGAAAACGACTAAAAATGGGATGGATGGCGTTGTCTTGAGGAAGTAAGTTGCTATAAATATTGTGAAGAGAGCAACCAATTCTTAAAGTAGATTCGGCCCATCCTTGAAACCAGTGACAGAACGTATACATTTTCCACACTTTGTGATAATTTTTCAGTAATTTCCTTCTAAGGTTCGTGACCTTTCATGTTAGATAATTCTTTTCATCTGCAGAGGTTAAGTCAACCTACAAGGTATCTGTTTCGTTTTAAGTTACAAAGTCAGTTTAATTGCGTCATTTGAAAATAAATGTTGCTGAGTTAGTGACTTCTCAAATGTCGGTGCTAAAGTTAAATTCACTATTTGTTTAAAATAAAGAATATAACACTGTTTTCAATGTTCGTTTCTGCACTCATGTCACATTTCATAACTTCGTATAATTTCCGATTTGACACGATAGAAATTATCTTCCAACCAATCTTGTACATTAATTTGTTGCTTGAAAACTCATGTAAAAATGGAATGGGGAGATTACTGGAGATCGGAACAGTTTGATACAACTTGATAAAGGAATAATTGATGGTTGTGTATATATTGTCCACGTACCTTTATTTTTATCAATTTGCTCTTCAGGATACTGAAATCTCCCCTCATCATGTGATCTGACTGACAAAAAAGGCAACCACATTACTTGAAAATTAATAATCTATTTCTCGCTTAGGCTTTCTTAGTAACAGAGAGAAAGAAGGATAGCAAAGTTATTTCCTTATAAAATGAATTCAATGTCACTTTACTTAAGTTCAAAACATAAGAGGATCATTTTTGTTACACGCACATAACCAAATCAATGTATAGAATATATTTGAAATTTTAGTTATTGCAAAATCTTGAAGCGTATAGGAATAAAGGAACAGTAAGAGGACAAATGGTTAAAAAAAGAGAAAACACGCAGTGTTTGATTTGATTAAAGAATTATTGCCCTTAGTTTGTTGAGCAGTTTGCAGCTGCATTTAGTATGAACTTTTTTACCTGATGATTAACCTTCTATAGTGAAGATACTTCCAAGTTTTACCGAATATATGAGCAATAGTTGCATATTGAATTAATCTTTCAGCTGGCCACATGAATATAAAGCGCATTTTAATGACGTTCTTTTCATGTTACCCGTTGTCATATTAAATGAGTTCTCTAATTATCACTTTGTTTTAATTTTCATGAACTATATCAGTATAGATGGTGTTTATAGAAACAAAAATAACAAGTTTTTTTTTATACATTCATTCACCATGAAAAGCAGTTATTTTTCAAACAAAAATATCGTACCTGGATAATTTTCATATTCATTAGTTGTCACGTCATCTCGAGCTGAAATGAGAAATCAGCGTGTTATCTTTTCAAAACTAACTACAGGAAATGAGGACGTTTTGATGGATTTTGTGATGTAAATAATATGGTCTCTGCTAAACAAGGACTCAAGCTAACCGCATACAAATGGGGTGTCGGTTACAGTTGATTGATTTGATATAAAGTAAAAGGACTGTATATTTTGTGTTTTCTTTTCTTTCATAACAAGCCATTAATGTTTTCTCAGCGGTCAAAGTAGGAATTTGTTTTATCCAGGTTCTGACTCTTTTACGCTAAGACCGAAATAAGTTTGCCTTCATTATCCAGGACATATTTAGAAACAGAATAATCAGATGGATTTGCAAAGATTAATTCAAGCATTGAATGAAACGTTGTTTTCAAGTCGTCCGCAAACAATACTATAATATACTGATATAATACGCCATTCATATCCTAAACTTTTGAGTAGAATATCATGACGAAATTTTCCGAATTCCATTCAAACTATGCTGTCGCATATCAGGAGACACATAAAGTGCATGCATATATATTTTGATAGATGTTTCATTCCTCGTGGAATCTTCAAGATTGTTCCAAGTAGTTGTGTTTGACACAATACAGCGATTTTTGCTGAGAGCTGTTTATACGGTATGATGTCAAATCGATCATCATGTCTCAAATTAAAACGCATATATATTCTATGATGATCGTGGATAAGTTATATGCGAGCTATGTTTGTGCCAATATATTAGTAATTGTATAGTATGTACATAGATGTTTGACCGTTTGCCTCTCTACTCAAACTATGTTTCTGACTGCATATTTAGATACCGTGGATACTAATTAGTTTGTTTGTACCTCTTAACACTTTTCAGTCAGATTGATTACATGATGAGCAAACCTCAGATGCATACCCAGGTATAGATCTGATGAAAGTACACAAAGAAAAAAGTAAAGAAATGTCTGGAATTGTACGCATATATATATATATATATATATATATATATATATATATATATATATATATATATATATATATATATATATATATATATATATCGTCTTCATAATACATACTACTTTGAATACTTTGTCCTCTAAAAATGATCACACATTTATATATAATGAATAGGGATGAAAACACTTAAAAGAACATACAGTTTATTTCATTTAATTTATCATATCAATATAACCAGAATAAGTCGGATACCTTGGGAGCGAAGATTTTCGTAGTCAGAATTAGATTGGATTTGTTCATCTGAAAGAAAAATAGCAGAAGCTTGAATAACTCTTTCCAGATTTTATGTTACGGCCTCCCAGTGGTTAAGTTATCAAATAGGTAATACACGCGTTCATGCAATATTAAACCACGTCCGCTAAAGATTTAATAAAGACGTTTTATTTAAGTACCTTCACATACGATCAATTGGAAGGTGGGGACAGGCGATAAATAACGTCAACGACATTACCTTCATTATTAAGTCATTCAAATTCAAAATCGTGACAAGATGTGCAAGGTGCCTACACAATCGAATTAAGAACAAAATATAAAAATCAGAGCATTGCAAAATAAAATATGAAATTAATAGAATGTCGAGCCATAAACGTTCAGACTATTACTAAGGGCTGCATTTTGAGAAACCTTTCAGTAATTACTTATTTAATGATTGCTGAAAAGCATTATATATACATTAAAATCCATTTATTTGGTACAAATTAAGCTCACATAGTACCACAAAATTAGCGCTGAAATAAATTATGAGTCTCATTGTTAAAAATTTCCTTTTGCAAAATTTTATTTTTTGTTACGCATAACGACATTACAGAAAGAAACCACCATCATGTGTTGTTAAAGAGTATAAAATGAAAAGTCATTTTCAGTGATATCTACGTCTCAACGCCTAGCAAATGATCGAACCATGCTATCACAATGTACACAGAGCAATTTACTTTCTTCATTTCAATTTTGTGAGGACAACACGCAGAAATTGAAAATTATCATATATACTTTATACAATAACTTTAAATACTTTTAATAGCTCCTCGTGCACTGCTATTTATAAATGTTCTTCGAAGCTTATTAAAGCTATGAATATATACTAAACCTTCCAAATGCCGAAACTATTTAGGCGTAGATTTAATCAAAAACTTAAAACTTAAATAATTGTGAACAACTATATAATGTCGGTATCAGAGAGAGAGAGAGAGTGAGAGAGAGTGATTGAGAGAGAGAGAGAGAGAGAGAGAGAGATAGATAGATAGAGGGAGAGAGAGAGCATGTTGAGATAAAGAGTTTACTCACATTGCGTGCAGACATTAAGAATGAAGTTACATTCCTTTATTTTATTTGTTTCTCTACTGAACGCCATAGGAGATATATAAAATGCAATTATTTAGCAGAATATTGCAAATACTTGCGTGAGAGAAGATTAACCTTGGAAGAATGCAGTTTAGTGCTGCTAAATACGGAAAATGAAACTTGTCACTGTTTCAATGGATTTATCATTAAAATTTACAAATTAACGTGGGTTCAAGATGTTTTCTCTTTAGGTTCTTAAACCCTGTTAAATACATATTACAAGATTGCTGCGGGGTCTATGGCTAATAAGTTCAAGATAATCCTTCTTCTTTCAAGTCTGTGTAAATGTCAAATGTTCCAACATTTCCAAATGAAGTTATTCGACATCATGATGTTTTATTTATTCAACAACATTTTGCTGCACAAAGGTCTCTATTAAGATGATGATGAAATAGCCCTCATCCAACTTATTTTATTATATAATACTTTGCTTTAATCTGAAATATATTAGTGAAGTGGAATAGGAAACGTTAAAGCTTTGTGTTAAAAGTGGAAATATTTTTCTTGTACCGTTGACCAAAAATCTTAGGGAAAGAGAATATCATCATATATTTATTTAAAATTAAGTAGCAAAAGTCAAGTGGCAAACATGAAAATTGATTAAAGCAGTTAGGATGTGCAATTGGTGCAGACGTATTGATCAATGGTTTTGTTCTTAATAAACGTTGTACAAAAGGAACCACACAGAGTAGCTTTAAGTTTAGATTTCTTTATAAAAACATTGCCATAAATCTGTTTGTGAAAACAGACTAAGTTAAATGACAATTATTGCTAACAAGTTTTAACTTAGTTGTATACTTCGTGGATATATATGAAAGTTAATCACTCGAAATTTAGATATAAGCGAACCTAGTTTTGTTTTCTTTATTTCTTTTAAGGAAATACTAATTATCATGTTATTGTGAACTTCCTAGTTTTGCTTTTAAAATATGATCCTGATCGCGCTACTCATACAAATTCCAAATGTCACCTTGTATCAAATATGTCTCATATGATAAACTAAGCTTGGAAAGTATGGAACCAAATTGGATAAAATACTGATGGTTTAGAGAAAATTGGAGAGATTCTATTTTTTGGTATGTCATTTTATAAAGTTGTTTTACACTTTTATGACTGTTGTGTGCAAAGAAAAATATGTTAGACTAAAATCAACAATACACGCCAAAACCAAAACGGGCAATTTAATAACCTATTGTGCTTTCTTTGTGTTGAATATTTATAATTGTATGTTTTGTGTATGTACATGAATTTCTGTCCGTGTTTTTAATATTTTTAAGCAAATACATATAAAGATTAAGCTGAAAATTAAGTAATGTTTCATGCACGAAACCAGATGGTGATGTAAGAGAACATATAAAATCCAAGACAACTCATGTTGAAAAAAAAACAAAAACGTTTGTTCATATTGGTACATCTTAATCATTTCTGAAATCACTGAAGACAGCTGATATTTAGTAGTAGATGGAGCGAGATAGAAAATCCTGTTGAATTGGATTAACATATATGGATCTCTATAGGGACACGATTGAAAATCTAACTTTACAAAAATGGATATAAATAAATTAGAAATGTGTGTCAAAGGTTTCATAGGCATTACGGACCTTTATATGAAGAAGATGGAGAATGTAATGTTTAAGCTGAACCTATTATGCAATATGCGGCTTTGAGATGTCATCTCCCATTTATATACCATCCAAAATGCCATTTTCACTGACCAACATGAAGTTATGTACCATCCAACACCGCACACTTACTATTCGAAAATTCTGGTGTCAGGATGTATAAAATTTATTAATTCACATATGAGAGTCGAAGTGCTAATGTACATAATAAACCCAAAAATATACATATCACACATAACGCATAGGGTTTAAAATGTTATTTGTAAATCGGCAAGAACAAATATGAATACAAACACAAAGTCATATATTTATTTGGCAATGACTGAATAGTATTTCTGTTTTCAAGATAATGCAGTAACAATGAAAAGTATTACATAGGATGTTAATAACAAATGTTCAGTTTATACATCACTTTCCAGATTAGGATCACTACTACTGTTCCGTCAGCATCGCTTGAAATCTATCTAATTTTGATTTGGTTGGGAACATCACTGGTGCTCTTGCTCCTGCCTTTTCTCTTTACGCTGGTTTCTTTCTCCATGACATTTGTGATGAATTAATTTGCCATTGTTTAGTATATTAATGTTCATTTCCACAATGTCACATGGGACAAGTGATGGAGGATGTTCTTGGCTTTGTCCAAATGGGTGGCAGCTTGCATTATTGTAACTCATTTTGTTTCTTTGTTGAATCGACAATGAATGTCAAGACTGGTGAACGCACGGGTTTATATGCACGAGGCACATACATGAAGGAAAAGACTCGGAAAAATCCAATTTTGGAAATTTGCATGTCGACAGAGAGCAAGCGAAAGAACATGTCAAAAGAACTTGTGTTACCTGATAAGAGAAATCAATAATATTTATCAAAAATCTCCATAATATTTTATATAATAAACCCCACTATGTCAGAACATTTAAACAACTCAAGAGGGACGATATGGACTAGTTTCATTCGCATCAATTACAAAATGTTAAACATGAACTTTTTTTTACAAGATTGACAATGTTGTGGAGTAAGACTAGACTTTCTCTAATCGAGCAAAGTGTCATGTTTGCCACATATGAGCACTACGCAAAGTGTCATGTTTGCCACATATGAGCACTACTATAGATAACCACAACGCTCACAAAACATTTCTACTTTTGCATTTATTCTAGAGTAATCGAGTTCAAAACAAATTAGTAAATGTTCTAAGGTGAATTGTCTCTATGGTGTTCTGGCAAATCTGTAGAATCTTGTTAAGATACTATTGAATCTGATCGTTGTAATTTCGCATTATTTAATTGACGGCATAAAGTATATATGTTCACATCATCTTCCAGAGCAGGGAAGCTATAGGAATCAACGCATTCTACGCTGTGATTGTTGAAAAAAAAGCTAGTCAATTGGTTCAATGTCGTCGGTGCTGATCAAAGAAGATCGAACTTCTTTGGGTTTTGGACGGAGATGTTCCTCGTTAGCATGCCCAACTGGATTCCAAGAAACTATTTGCGAAGTGTGGGTGAGAGGGTAATGAAGTTCCAATGTATTCGTTCTTGACAGGTAATGCTTAATAATGATCTCACAGTTGACATTTTGTTTGGAAAGGTATGTCCCTTAAGTCCATGAAGCAGTGTTGGATAATCTGTTCCCTAAGAGTTTCGATGATGCGTTTAGTCTTTAAAAATGTCAGTACAGTTAGGGAATGATCACTCAAAACTTTATGTCATTTTTATAACTTCTGGGATGAGTACAGCGCTTTTTCCTTATACTCTTCCAACTTTGTATCTTGACTCCTCATCAATTAGGATGATCAATTTGACAACCATAACATGGTTCAAGACAATAAGAGTTAATATAAAAGAATACATTTCTATGTTTCGAAACATGTGTAGGACATAGATTACATTTAGTAATGATAGCATTTAAATAAAAAACATACATAATCGCGAGTAGGACGGTTAAACAAAATAAGACGATGAAGAAATACAATATGTATTTGATGTGGGTTAATGCACATATTCGATTTCGGCTACAGTTGTAATACACATTGTAGAGCTATTAAACTTTACGGTATCCTATTACAGACACTCAAGGAAAAGATACAATTTAAGAACAACATAACTCGACTTAAAACAAATCGTGGTGATAGCAGATTAATAATAGAAATTGTAACAGCTGATAAAAATTTGAAATGATTCGTTCATTTTTGAAGAACGAAAATAAACATTTTAAACTGTTGACAACAAAAACAACCGTTATATATACAGTCCACTAAGTAAACTAAGGCTTTGGCTTGCTGTCGTGTCAGCTGCTTAAAAACGTAGCTACTGCTAAGGAGAAGATGCAGCTGAATGCAGGAGACACTGTCAACTGTAGAACATAACTTATGGAAGAAAAAGATGGCCAAGATTGATTATGATAGTGATTACAATATTGTCACTTTGTCAAGGACAATATATAGACTAGTGAAAATGTACTATGAACGATTGTTTCTATTAAAACAAAGTATGATTATGAAACTTGGTAGTATCGTTAGTTTCAAGAACTACATAGCGAAATCCTGTGCCTCGTTGTAACCTAGGGTAAACTTTACTATGAATATGAATGTAAGAAAGAACAGTTTCTAAGACTAACAATTTGTCACATTAGAAGAATCTTTACAAAAGAAAATAATTGTGATTACCAGTGTCCTACTGTCCGATGTCGTAGGGAAATCCTAGATTCGGACGTTGAGATTTAAACATATGACAACTGTCATTGTGAAAAGCATATTATCATTAAATTGGTGATTGCAGGAGATGCGATAGCTTAAAATGTGAAAGTTTACAGGATGACAATTTAAAGGTAGAAGAGAAGACTTTGAACTATCACTCTTAATTAAAAAAAGATACAAGGTCAAATAGTTCTAACCGAACCAATTATTTAACAGTGTGTGTAGCTATTTTAAGTGTATGGTTCATGTGGTCTACAAGTACAATCAAATTTACTTCATAAAGTCTTCAACATTTAGTTGTGGGTTTGAAAGGCGTTGCGTCTGAACTCGGTATTGGTATCTGACATCAAAATCAACAATCAACCAAGTTATAAAACAAAAGAAACATGTTTGTACCATACCAAAATCAATGAGCACCAGATGTGCAACCAAAACCGAAAACTGTTGTAACCTTTGCTACTTAATATATATCATAGCTATTTCCTACACCAACTGTCAAGCGAAACAAACATTAGTCACTATCCTTATTTAAATGCAACGCAAGACTATGCTCTAACATCTGCAAATAAAATGTCTTATTTTAAAGATATTTACCATATTTCAGTTTTGAACAACAATGCAAAGAACAGCGTACAAATTACATAAGAGGGTACACCTTTCGTTCAGCAGAGAAAGTGTTAACTTTGCTACAACTAACAAATCAAATCTTTATCTTACCAACATATAATTAAGCGAATGGATAGTTAAGTAAACATCTTTTATATCCAACTCTTATAACTGACAATGGCATTATCTTTAAGCTGCAAAAAATTGAGAGTTTACAAAATTATTTTGTTAGTGAGATGAAAGAATATAGAAGTGTTAGATTTTAATCCAAACTTGGTAACAAGGTTTTGACATGAATAGTGGTTAACATGATAAAAATGTCAATTGCTATGGATTACATTTTGCAAGAATAGCGACCGATTCAGTTGCTCTTTAGCCTTCGGTGGCTTTAGGATAAAATTGTCAGGATTTGTTGATAGGAAATTGAATCTACAATAATGGTTTTAAACATGATGAAATATCTATTTCTACGGCCATTACGTTGTATCAGTACTTTTGACGTACTAAGCAAAGTAATAGGTCAAAGTTGTAAGTAGCCAATAATGTCTTTTACTAAACAAATGATATAATAAAACACATCTAATTGCTTTTACAACATTGAGATGTACATGAATTAAGTCAGAGACTGAAATTGTTGATAACAAAGCAAGTATAGATGTTTAATGTTTGAAAAACAGCTCAAATGTTGTAATCACCGGAAATACAAATTAACTAGTGCATATCGCCAAAACCCATTGCTTGAACATAAACATTACTGCATTTACTTTGCTCCCAAACAATGCACAAAATATTATTTTAGTGGTAAATTTGGAGAATATATAACTTAAGTAACAGTTTGTAGGCAGTATTATAAACAATGTGCGCTGTAATCTTCAATTTTGCTGGAAGATTATGTATTCTCATATTTCAGATTCAACCCATTTATGGACATATATCTTTTGTAAAGTTTCTTGGAAAATAAATACTCAATTTGTGCAGTATACTGGTTTTATGAGTTTATTAGGCGTTACACCATGCGTACTCAACCGTCGGAATTACATGTCCTGTTCAAGTTCCGCTTATCATGCTAAAAGTTTACTATTGTGTTATTCATATATCAGAACACAGCAAAGCTTGTACAGTACCAAATTTAGAAAGATTAGTTGATTTATTGTGTTTTACAAGCAAAATAACTTTTAATGATGACCTCAAAATAATATTTTATCTTGTAGATCTTACTTACGTTAGCAATATTTGTTTTATTTAATGTAATTGCATGCAAAATATATGATGAAGTTTTAGTTAAATTGTAAACAGTGTACCTCTTGTGGATGTTGTTCCTAGATTTGCGTACGGAGGATCCTCTTCCACATCTGAAGTAGAAAAGAAACATGTACTGAATCGGAGAGCATCACTGCTACTAAATGGTAATTTTAATTGTTTGGCAAAGCTGACGGTTGATAGTGAGTAATAAATATTAATGTAGATTTGTATTGTTTTAACCATTTAAAACGTTTGATTTTAAGTAGTTTCTAATTAACCTGTCACACAGAATTACATAAAGATTATCTGATGAAACAGATCTTCAGACTATCTTTAGACTGGTCCTAAAGATCTTACTTGGTTCACTCAGTGCAACATACACGGTTATATTCTGTCATCCTGTAGGTTTACTATATTGCGCCGTCATTTAACCTAATTGCTTTCTAACTGAAGAGACTCGGTAATTAAATATTACCGTATAAAACGGTATCCCAGATCTGAACTTTCTTTATGCAAATTCTTATGACAATGGGAACTGCTGCCTTGACGCAAGAAGGCACAGCCACCAAAACATAGGCCAATATTTGTCTCAAGAAAGAAACAAACTATAATGTATAGCGTTCTAGTTTACTGGTATAGACTCCTTGCCTATTACAAGGGATGTTGGTGCCAAGAAGGCATGCAAGACTTAGTGGCTTTGCATGCATCTGCTGTTTGAATTAAAATAAACATTAGTTCCTTTGATTATTTTGTATTTTGTATAATCTTTAAAAACGTCTTCGAAGAAGAAAATATATAAAACATTTTAACCCTGCTGATGAATTCCAGCTCAACTAAGTGTTCAGTGTTTCCAACTCGTTATTCCATTCTTCACTCATGTGATCAGACATGCACGTATAATTTGTTGAATGCACATGATTTCCGTGAGACTAACGCTTCCATAACATTCGATTAACTCGTTTTCATTCTATACCGTTTTGGTAGTTGTGCTTTTATGCTCACATGTCTTTGAAGGATCCGTTTTATCTGCCGCATTTTGGGAATCCTGGCTATGGTACCACAAGTACGTGTTCCGTCTATTGATTTTCATGGAAATGTTTGCTAAAAATAAAAGAGAATAATTTACACTATAATTTGGAGATAGAAAGCTAGACTGACCAAGGTATAAAGATATTGGATGCTATAGATAGGCAGATAGCTAGACTCATTGAATGATTAAAAGAATGATGAATATAAAGCCAGATAGATAGACACATAGATAGACAGATCCATATTTAAAGATGTTCTAAATCAATGATTGTATATGTTGCATACAAAAATGAAATGTAGCCATGGCAAATGCACAACGCCTTAATTATTGGTTCAGGCAATATGTTATCTTGTCTACAATATTAATATTGGAAAATGTGGATAGATGAGACAACATTTCTAGAATTGCTCAATTTACATTCCATAGTCTTTCCCACCAAATTCAGCATTGTTTCCGCAACAAACCAACGAAAATTGCGCATTATACAGAAGCGTTCTGAATATGCTGTAAGTCTTGTATTTCATATCCCTGTTTTCCTTTCTCTTTTGACGTCCACGATTCCCTCGTGCAGGGGCTGTAAGATTAGTACCTAAATACATTAGCAGTTAAGCATGTATAATATGAATTTTAAACAAACCTTGTTTATGTTCATGACCATTGTTTGCCCCTTCTGTTACTTGCTGTTCCTGCAAGTGTTGCCGACTCAACTGCTTGGACGATCCCTTGCCCATGTCTTTACATCTGTTCAGAAAAGTATTAAGGTGGTAATGTAGAAAAAAATGTAGATCATTAATCTTTTAAAGAACAAAAGTAACTTTTGACGACATTTTGTAAATAGCCACTTTTTATGTGTATTCTCAATGTGAAAAGATTAACATAAATGAAAGTTTTGAATAACGTTTTACACATAGGTCATATAGTAAAACATGCTTTCAGTATCTTATAAGTTCTTGATCTTGAATGAAGGAAATATTAGTGCTAGGATGGTGTGGAGCAAGCTGATGATCACACACCTTTACTTTCGCATTTACGAGACCGATATATTCTGTTGGAAACAGACGAAGATGATAACGGCGACAATACTATTATCGTTGTTATTATACTATTAGTAGTAGTATTCTTATTTTTGTTATCTTTGTGATAATTCACTTGCTGAAAACGAAGATAATCGTAGTCTTAATGTAAATGACTATCATTATTAAACTTAATTCATCGACACAATCTCTCGTTAATAGTTTGATCAGTGGTTGAGTAATGATTGATTGATTATACTTGTCTACAATGCGGAAACATATGTATCTGCTTGACCATATTCGCATTTGCTTGAATATTTACCGATTTATTGCAATGATCTGATTTAATTGTATCAAACTTAGGGTATGAGCTAATTATAATTATGTCTCCGTTATAGTTTCATTATGATTTACCGTTTATATGTTAGACTATAGGAAATCCGTGTTGGGAATCTATTTTTCAAACAGAGTAATAAGCCAATGATTAGGAACAGGCGACAGAATATACAGTATTCACGATACTTTATGATAGCACTGATTAGTTAGTAAAACCAATCCTCTCTAACTTCGTAATATAAATAATTACATGGATATTCTTCCACACATGTGTCTGGCAGTTTGATATAGGAATAATTCTATGTATTATTAGATTGGATTATATTTTATAGTACGTCATATGAAATATCAATCAACAGCCTAGAAAAACGTAAGATATCAGAGTATGAATAGAAAAAGACCTCCATTCAAGTGTGAATTAGAGTCGTGTGACGTATGTTCTTTAGTTGCACTAGATGACAATTTTGTGTGGTATTATGACATTATAGAACCCTTCAATTGACAACGACTTCTATTCTTAGGTCCTTGAAAATATAGGAAACATGAACATCACATTAGTGTTCGACAAAGTTAGTTACGCTCTGTAGCAAAATGCTGTTAGACGGCTGGCATGACACAATATATTTTCATTTCATTTCCATGCAGATGCAAATGTTACCCAAGCGCTATTCTCGGGAGGATTTCTGTACAATGCGATGAGTCTGAGATAGGAGATGTATTGGCAGAAAAAAGCCCATTAACCACAACCTCGACAACAACAAGCAACAACATACAATTATATGATTGTTTTAAGTTATCAATGGTACAAAACCAATCACACGATTAAAACAAGTTTTGTTTGAGGAAATGAAAACTTTGTGTGTAAACTTAAAGAATAGGCAGAAATTAAACGAACTCATTGCATGTTTATGTTTAGGATACCTGTCAGTCCCACTTGATTTTTTTTGGTTGAATGCCCTTCCACTAACACTGTGTTTAAACATAGCGTTATCCACATTCTACGACGCTTCTAACAACAATGCCTGATATGTTTACCTGTAAATTCCATTCCCAAAAGAGAACAGCTTGCGTTCTTGCTATCGACTGTATTCAAATGGCAAATCTTTAAAGTCAAATTCTCGTTTTGTTCACATTTAGCATTATTGTAACCATGTACTTCACATAAAGTTGTGAGATTCTGTAGCCAGACCCTTCTTCATTTATAGGAGACAGAACTTGTATCTTTTCATTACTTCGTGTCCCCTGAGGATTGTTTGTTTCTTTTGAAGTATAACTATATAAATTTCCTTGAACGTTATTATTTACTTAAGTAATCTTATTCACAGGTAAATATTCAGTAAGTTTAGATACGTTGTCAATGTTTGATTAGAATGTATTAGTTTTACTCAGGAGTCTACTCACTTATTCCGGTGATTTTGCGTAGGCTACGAGTCTCCTTCAGCCAGGTTATCGTGTTATTCTGAGATATGTATGTCGTGTGAGAGTCTAGTAAAGACCTATACAACAGACGTTCATATATTGATAGGCAAACCAGTTTTCTTCATTGAAAATTTTAAATTAAACCTATATTCGAAAATATTTCCTTTTTTGTTCCCCTTTATGTTTTAAACCAACAACATATTATTTTTGCAGGTAATATAGCTTTCAATTTCGCAATTAAATCTCAAATTGATTAAGAGCGTTTAAGGTTATTCACTATTGTATATCGCGAATCCAAAGTATATAATCCATTTAGATTTCCAGTGTTTATGTATGTGAATGTTTGAATACCTCTCCTGTATGGAAATAGTGTCAGTAACTCGAGTTACTGGTATACAGAGATTTTGTTTTCTGGACGAATGAAAAAGGCGAAAACCATTACCAGACTCATTCCGAGTCTTTCAGATCTAGAGTTAGGCTGGAAGAACAAGACAAAGTTTCAATATACGCTTAGGGACTCGTTGGTAACTTCCCAGGCATAATTATTTTGACGTAATCAGTTTATCAGATGCAAGAAACCATTCGTATGTATGTATGAATATATGTATGTATGTATGTATGTATGTATGTATGTATGTATGTTGTTGTAGGGTTTAACGCCATTTTTCAGCACACGATAGGCTATACATGGCGGCCAGTATGGTGGAGGAAGAACCCGGGAAAACCCTTGAAAGAACCGCCGACCCACGAGAAGCTACTGGCAAGCTTTCTCACATACCCACATTGGCTGAATCCGAGACTCGAACCCACGCAGACGGAGGTGAGATGTATATATGTATGTATATATGTATGTATGTATGTATGTATGTATGTATGTATGTATGTATGTGTGTGATTTGGATTTTTAAAGTAGCTTTAACAGTATATCAGTCATATCGTTATGATGTCTGCAGTGTGACAGTTTATAGTGATGCCAAGCATCATGTCCCATTCAGTCACATTATCCTGACCCCAGGATGACCAGTACTAACACCAACCTCTTGATCCTGAGCGCCAAGCGATTCACTTGTTACTATCAGTTTTTTGTAAGTCTTTGGTATTACTCGGCCGGGGATCGAACCCACGACCCCCCGCATCCGAGGCGGACGCTCTAACCACTATGCCACCGGAGTGGTCAATGTATGTATGTATGTATGTATGTATGTATGTATGTATGTGTGTGTATGTATGTATTTATGTATGTATGTATGTATGTATGTATGTATGTATGTATGTATGTATGTATGTATGTATGTATGTATGTATGCATGTATGTATGTATGTATGTATGTATGTGTGTGTGTTTGTGTGTGTATGTATGTATGTATGTATATAGGTAGGTAGGTAGGTACGTAGGTAGGTGGGTAGGTATGTATGTATTGTGATATATATTTCATTTTTATTATTTGACGGATTATATTGTGTGAATGACCTTAGTATTCGAGTTAAGGGCCCTCTTGACAAGTAGCATTTAATTTGTAAACAACATAATGCATAGATAATATTGTTCTAGTTTTATATATTATATATTCAGATAATTATTGACAGAAGTAAATTAATTTCTTTGTATCTGAAGATAAGACGTGAGTTTTTCACTAGGAAAATGTTGACGAATTTAAATGTCTTAGAAACGAACTTGATCGCAACCTAGTTTTATTGTGTTGTAGCTTTTTAGCTTAGTGTTAATTGCTTTAAAAAATACTCATTACTACTTTAACATCTGAAGTAAAACAGTTTGTATTGTTGTGTTTAGATTTTAATTATGGATGATTCATTTGATTTAAATATTCACTGGAATTGTAAAGTACTCATTAATACTTCTTGGACTAAATCTTTGTTTTAGAATTACTGTGTATTCAGTCAAGGACACTTAGCAATATATCGTTACGGTACATCATGGCCGTTGGCAAATTAGCACATTCAATGCGATTAGCACAGCAACACTTTCAATATTGGAGTTGATCAAAAACACTTTCAATTTTGGAATTTATCAAAAACACTACTCGAATTCGTTGGAACTCTTTGCATTTTGACTTGTAATAGAACGTGTTTGACTATTTTGGATTCAACTGACAATACTGTAATTTCCTTTTAAATTTGCACGTTTTAACCTAGAAAAACAAATTAATTATTGAAGTTTACAAACGTTTTAGTTTTAGCTCTTTTCTTTACTTAGTTTAAAACCCTAGAGTTGTAAGTATATGTATTACAGATCAGCACGATCCTGGCTACATTGTGACAAGAAAATGTTTGTTAGCACCAATGGCAGTTAACCCTTTTGTCAAAATCAGCACGAACACAAGCCTCTACATCTAAAACAAAATAACCACCATGAGACAAAATAGAAAAGCAGCAATGTTGCACAAAGTCCTAAAAGATGCATACAAGAAGAACATAAAAACAGAAAGCGTCGTATCCTTAAAGTAAAATTCAAATAATCACATATGAATCACGATCGTATTAAAAGTCAAGACCTTTCGAGTTGGAACACTAAAACAAGATGCATCTCACAAAGACATGGCTAATTTATGCACCTTTTCAACGTTCACATTTGTGCACTAAAAGTGTCGGTGAATTATACAATCATAGGCAACACATATTCCCCAATTAGTCACCTCTCATATAGCATGCAGAAGGCACATCGCGATTATTCTACATCCCTGAATCGGCAGGTAATGTCGACTGCTACAGTAAATGCCAGATTTCAATCAAAGACATTCATACATTTCGGCATTGTTTGACACTGGGAAAAATTAACAAACTTCGCAGCACCTCCGAGTTTAGACAGAAGGCAGTACATGAGTACGAAGCTAATCTGATGACCAGGGATTCAGATGATGAGCTAAAACAATTTGAAATTCGCATTCAGAGGGGTAAACTAACAAAAACAAAAGAACCTGCCTTTTCGACCCATAGGAATCGCCTAACAGGACACATGGTATCAGTCCTCTAAGCAAGCAGGTTTGTATTTTCAGTTCGAAAAACAAGATCACTGGAAATTCTAATGCAACAATCAGCTGATACCGCTGATGTTCAATGAGAAAAGTCAAAAATGATTACAGCAACTGATCTTTGTTTGAATAAATCGATCATCAACTTCATAGTTAAAAATTAATAATTATGTAGATTAATCCGACTTTTTCAGTACTCGGTGGTCAGTTTGTCAAACTACTGGCCACACAGCTATCACAGCAAGGTCATGAAGTTAAGATTACTCGAAAACTATAAAGATGTTGAGAATAATCAGATCTTTGCACGAAAACAGCCCAAAGCTTACTTAATAAAAGATATAGATAGATCAGGTCTGCTTTTGATCTAGAGAACATACACTATATATTGTTGAGACGTTTAAACATTTCTTCATAAAATAATCATATCAGAAATTGATTACAGTTTCAGTAAATCCATTCGAGGTTCTTAAAACCACGCACTCAGCACTGAACAAGCGAGATTAGTTTTGGATTGTATAAATGCAAATCAATGTATATAATATAATTTCAGTTTGGAGAGAGATTACCAGAAAAATGATAGTGCATATTATTTTAAGAAGAAATGAATCATATATAAATTCTCCCCGAGTTCATAAATTACTGGAGTTTTTGCCTTCAATATGCAGTGTGAAGTGTCGAACTTTAAAGTTAAATGCGTTGAGCCTTACAGTGTTATCGCATTTAAGCCAGAAAACACTTTGTAAAGGGTCACTTCGACCTTTGTTCGTTCATCTCCCCCAGCCATGTCAGTGTAAAGTTCAAAGGGGCAGAATTACAATTCAGTGAATCTGACCGGGGTATCTTAACACGGTCCTTAGAAAGTAAACATTTGAGCTACCAACCCTAACCGCTTGGTAGCAACCTATGTCCACTTATCATTTTTTCAAAGGGAAATTTCCACGCACTGTCGTTTACAGATTCCGAGCTGTCTAAACCTGATGAATAAGGAATCACTGCCTACGACTGGGCAAAATAAATTAAGGCGTACAGTTTAAAGCAATCAGAGTTTAAAGTTACGACCTAAGTCGAAATTCTTAAGTCTGAAAATCTCCTGAAAGAGGAAAGATCCGTAGAAAGCCTAAAGAGGTTATTGCTTTCCTGGTGAAACGAGAAAGGGACCAGGTGGTCGTCTTATAAAAAGAAAGACAGGGTTAAGTGCAAAGACGCACAAGTTCTGAAAGAGAACATTAATACGGAAGTTCTGAAAGAGAACAGCAATAAGGAACATCTTTCTGAAAGAGCGACGAGACAGTCTGGGGACAGAAGTTCGAGGAAACGAGGACGAGGTCAGAATAACAGGACCAGGAAGTCCATGAAGGAGCAAAGCATGGAGCTTAGGAAGGATGAACTAGGAGACGTTGATATACGGTCCAGACAGGAAGGTGATACGAATCGGTCGTAGACATTGTTCTCTTTTCATCACTCGTTGTGATGAGGAAATAACTCCAAATTA
Organism: Sinohyriopsis cumingii; assembly: GCA_028554795.2. NCBI lineage: Eukaryota > Metazoa > Mollusca > Bivalvia > Unionida > Unionidae > Sinohyriopsis > Sinohyriopsis cumingii. The sequence continues at coordinate 125,018,453 of CM068824.1, read as the reverse complement.
GACACACCTGTTAAATTATATTGATATAATCTAACTTGAATTGGAATTGCCGTTATTAATTTGTTCTAATTATTTTATTGTCCAAGGGGGCCCGTATTGCTTTTTTTCTTCCCAGTAATCTCGCTCAGTTCTCTGTTGAAATTATATTCTTCTTTCACTCCCGATGGTATAATATCGAGGGAGGTCATCCTTTAGATTCCGCCATCAAAATCCAATTAACCAACCCTTTTTTAATTTGAACTCTTGACGGCAAACTTGACTACGGTCAAGAAGTAAGCTTGCGGACCATTTATAGTGTCATGAAGACAGTTAAGTATTCGCCTCAAAACGAGCCCAGCCTATATACTAACTAATGCTTTTTTTGGTATGTGCTATTAGAAGAGTTTATGATTCTGAATAATGTTTGTGGGAATCATTAGCTTATATAGATACTTAGAAATGAAAAATGTACAGAGAAAAGGATGTTAGTAACTGCTCAAAACGTGGGTTCTTTCGTCAGATAGATTGTTTCCTTTCATATTTATGGATCAACGGAGAGTAAAAGTTTCACACTAGGTACATGTGTATATAAATAAATATTTTGCTCAGAGCAGCATTTTGGAAATAACAGTTTGAGATAATTAATGGCCAGGACTTTATTCAGTGATGCTTTTAACATGGACGACTTCTGCTATACCGGTGGTATTAAAGGGACAAAAGTCATATGGGTCACATCTAATTTGGAGTCTGAGAAAAGGTTAATACTGAAGTTATGTTATGGTGAGTCACTTGGAATAAACTGCCATATATATATATATATATATATATATATATATATATATATATATATATATATATATATATATATATATATATATATATATATATATATATATATAGATATGTGTGTGTGTGTGTGTGTGTGTGTGTGTGTGTGTGTATATACACACAAAGCGATGGACGAACTGATAGATAAATGTAGCGCTGCATTTTCCCCATGCATATTTTTACTTCCTCGTATAAAAGATATGTGCTTGTGCGATCTGACCATACGCATCATTTGAGACCTATAATGTGTGACTGAAAAAATTCGCTGGCAGATGTAATACTAGAACAGAGACATTTTAAACCTTCTAATGTCTCTCGTTTCCAGTTAGCAGTTAACAGAAACAGAGGAGTACACCGCGCCCCAACTGGCCGTGACATAATCATATATTTCTGACTACAGAAAATCCCAATTATCATATTTCACAAAAGATTGAACATAATTATAAGATTTTCCTATGATGGAATTGTTGTCAGAAATACACAAAACTTATATTGGAAGATTACATGTGCGTTCTGGACAACAACAACAACAACAACTACTACTACAACTACTACTACTACTAAGTGTAATAATAAGACATAAGTAGAAGGTCGCTAATGTTTCTATTGTAGAACCAGGAAAACACATTTTTATGAAAGGTGATATATTTTTATTTGTTTGGTCTTTTTGTGAGATCTCTATGCAGACCCATGGATTTATGATGGGCCCAAGGTAGCCTCAAGCAATAGACGATTGACTTTCATCCCTATATATATATATATATATATATATATATATATGACTTTCGGTCTGTATATATGTATTTATGTGCATTCTCTTTTATTACATAGTACCTACATTTGCAGGAATGCATTTCGGTGTGTACAAGCTTCATTTTCTCACGGTGCTAATCAGAATACATGTACGGCGGTATACAAAATTAATGCAATGATTTGAGATGAACTTCAAGAAATGCATATTATTTATAGAGAATATAAAATCTACAACAGAAATAAAACTAAGTTTTCAAATAGATCATAACTGTTGGACAAAAGACAATGTTTCTGCTTCACCCCAACCCCTTCAAAAAGATAGTTTGTATTTTACATGGTTGTATTTAAGAATGGGCATTACAGTATGTCACCCTCCATATCTATATGTTGATATACGTTACTAATTCATTTACCAATGTATCAATATCTAGTTATAATAAACGAATATACAGAGATGATAATACGCAAGTCGTGATTATCTCGGCTGATTTTACTTACCCACAATTGCAAAGAGTGTAACTTCCTTCTGTCAAAATCTATATTTGTTACATGACATATATAACCACCTCATTTCGTATGCATAGTACGACTTGAATTGGTCCCATAATTCGAATTCACGCTCAAGACGCACGGCTGCTCCATATGACTCCCTTATCCACCGCAAGATAGGTAAGAAATAATGGGCTCGAAATTAAGCTGGCCCACTAAGTTGTAGTATCACGTTTCATCGACTGATAGATATATAGATGGAGAAATTGATACACTGATGGAAGAATGTAGTTAGTGGTATCCAACCAGCTTTAGTATTAACAAATTGGGAACAAGTATTGAAAGAATACTGAACGTCAGCGATGTTTGCTGTGCATGATTATGGCCTATGGCAGCGGTGAATATAATTTGTTTCTGGGGTTGGTAAATCCTCAATCAACCTTACAAAACATCGGTAGTTGCAGTGTAACATTATCTACTTATATATGTTTTAGAGGAAGTCGATGTACAGAAAGAAGTGGGAATATTCTTACTGTTAAGGGGATCGTTGTTTATGATTGGAATATATACTGTTATTGAACAGACATTCCCCGTGACTAAATGGATCAAAGTTTACCAGGCGTTGATAGTAGTGTGGGTGATTTGTGAGGAATAAAAGGTTGGTTGTGTGGATACGGTAGCGGAAGAAAGACACCATACAGTGAGTGATGGATTAAGTATGGTATTCCCTTCACACAAAATGCAAAATACCCAAGCAGGAATGACAGAGTGATGTATCATCGAGCATACCTTTGAGATCAGTGTATAGCCTAAGCAAAATAAAATATCCCTTAAAGAGGCCCATAATATGAGACTCAACATGAAGGATAATGTAGGACAGGTGAGCTATTTGTGCTAGATTTTCTAATATCGGATAACAGACATCAGGTGTCATATTTGATACATGTTTCAAGTATAAGCTATGCAGAGTATGGTGCATATAGTAAATGCGGGTATCCATGGCCGGAGGGTGATTATTATCTGGAACCTAAAGGGCAAAGAAACCTCTTGCATGGGGAAAGTGAGAAATGCGTGCTTGGAACAATCAATGAGCCTGCGGCGTAGGGAAAATAATATTTTCGACGTCTTATCTCAGAATGGGGAGGATGTGTACGGGCAAGAAGGTGTTGAAGAGTTACTCGAAGGAGGGACAAAAGTAAATTCACATACGATATGCCAGTCTGACCAAATTATTGGTAGCCTTGTGTACTGCTATTGTAAACTATTAACCATAATAAATCTAAGCTCGTGTACGTCAGCTACCATGATGTCTGAACAAGTTTTCTAAACTAGAACATTTAATGTTGAATAATAATTCAATATAAAAGACAAAATAATTTTAGTGAGATTTCAGATCAACTGAGGCAATCAAAGTCATATCTTACCTAAAGTAATTCAGGCCAATTCAATGGTTAAAACTTCCTTCGATGCAAGAAACTGCGATGAGGAGCATAGTAGCCCGATCTAAGTGACTCTTACGTTACATGATACATAATTTATAATACGAAACAGGAGGCAGATATGTCTCTTGGCGACAAGATGGAGGATCCAGTGTGAAAACAATGTCCATAAAGTTGACACTATGGATCTGTCTGGCGAGAAATATAACATTATGACAGTATGGGGTGTCCGGCCTTTAACCAGAAATCACATATGAAATATGCAGGTTTATCATGCGTCTGCAAGGACTGGACAAAAGGGAAATATATTACTGTAATGTCACTCTGGAACCAAACCAGAATTTAACATGGGTTGTGGGGTCCTCTGGACTCTAGCAGGATTATAACATCGGGATGTGGTCCTCTAGCCTTTAACCAAAACCAACATTACGCCGCAGGTTTAATGTACGTGGAATTATGCAGCCTTTAATGGGAACTCAGCATGATGTAGCTCTATGGACTCTAATGGCAAACATAAGGTTAACAACGTCCATAGGTCTAGCACACTTTGACTTACAAATATCTAGTGGCCTCCAATCCATTACCCCACACCACATATTGTCTATACAAACTCACACCCTGTTTATCACTCATGGTTACTCTGTTATATAGGGCATGGTTAGTGTCTATAAGAAGTGGTATAAAATAGGAATTAAATTCCTTTTTTTTAATTTTGTTTCTTCATATTCCCAATCCGCCTAAAGTATGCCAATATAAACATAATGATCCCAATTTTGGTTTATAATAGGTTTACATGAAAGCCTAGATTTTAATTCTTTCACACAACTACTCAGCAAATATCACTACAAACTATATAAACTTCAACGTGAAAAAGATGTCAGACAGTTCTACCTATCAGCGGTAATCAGACACCACAAGTGTCTGAGAGAGAGAGAGTAAATGATTTTGTCAAACCTAACCTGCCTTCGAACATTTGTGGTAGAATTCACCACTGACAGATGAAACAGAAACAACATAATAACAATTTAAAACCACATCAATTGCTTCACATTTACTGTATTTCATTTTTGGTATATCTTAGCTTGCATATATTTTATTTTGCGTCAGTACAGTTTTGTTCATTAAAATGTTGCTGCCAGCACTTTTGTGAAATTTGGAGGCTATCTCGATGCATATTAGTCATTATAAAATAGCGTTAAATTTCAAGCATTCGCTCTCAAATTTAACGTAATTGATGCTACTGTCGGTACAGAAACGAACAACTTATGTATTGAAGTTGCAATCGATAGAAAGAGATCCATGTCTCAAAACATAAATCTTTTGTTCATTATTTGTAAAAGAGAAACAGTAAAATCTCAGTAGTATACGAGGAATGTATGGGTTCTTTGCATTACTATAGCTCTTACGTAAAGTTAACATAAGGTTTTGGAACTCTTCCTATATTGTTTTGTACTGCTACAGGAAAAATCAGTATCTTCATTAAACAAGTGTTACTGCAATAGCAAAGGTCAAGGTTTTTAAATTAAATGTGTTTCGCTCTAGCAATGGCACTCAGCTGTTTCACCAAATTTTGTGAGACAGCACAAATGGAACTATGTTTCTTCACTAAATTGTCTGCTATTTCAACAAAAGGTCAAAGTCTTAACTAAGTGTGTGTTACTCTAAGTAAAAGTTTCGTTATTCACCAAATTATTTGCGACTGCGACGAGTAATGTTAATTTCGTCACTAAAATGCGTCTTACTGCAACACTAAAATGTAACATTTGTTAGATGCATATATTACGTTCCACTGACTGTATTTAAATGGGTTTCAAACGTTTCTCTGTTGAGATTTATTCGTGTTAGTCATGAAACTTGATAACAGATTTTTATTTCTTCACAATCATATATAAAATGTTCACTGTTCTTGGAAATTATCTAGAACTCAGGAGAAGGGTGTAAACCCCTGCTTGACATCAGTGCGACGCAAAAATCAGTGACATATTATAGGTTGTTCGAGTATATATTTAAATGAAATGTTCAGTCTGTAAAGATGGGATAGCCACAATACATGACACTTTTAGTTAATGATTTACAAATTGATTTTTAATGAATCCCATAGAACATCTATTTACTTATTTTGAACGCCACGTCTCTGGATAGAAAGTTATACTCTCTCACACCTGGGGCTTTGTTTTTTTTTGGGGTTTTGTTGGGATTTTTTGTCATCTGCAATAGATGCAAAGAAATACTTTGGGCTGTAGAATTTGCCAGTGTCCTAAGTCTAGGATAACAAATGTTTAACAATGTAAACGCCCGAGGTTACGACAATGTATTAATCATAGAATTTGCAAAAACAGAAACTAATGAATGAACAATTCCTGACTTGATACTGTATATCTTTGAAATATAACTTGGTGCCAGTAAGTAGTCTTTAATGAGAGAATTAGATTGATGACTGCAAAAAATGATGATAAAATTCCAATATTGTTCGGATAATATTGCGTGTATTTTTTCAGGAATGCGTTATTGGATTCCTATTAGATCATGTACTTATGATCAATAAGAACCCATACCTGAAAAGTTCAAAAAAGAATGACAGTAAAAGGGAAGCAAACACTAGACTTTAGCGATGTGTTTTTGAAATGTTATTGCTATAGCAATATTAATGTGAAGATACAAAACTCGAATTTTCTCTATGTCTTGAGTTTGATATGTTTTTTTTTTTTAAATTAAAATTATGGATAATATATATACACACATGCACACATTTGATAAAAATGTTTTTTTTAATTTTTTTTTGGTTTCATTTGAGTAATATCTTTTTTTCCAATAGATTTATGCTGGTTGTGAAAAGTTTTATTTGTGTTTTCAACAAAGACATTTTAGGCCATCTCTCTATCTCTCTTTCAATCATGCACATGTCACGCTTTCGATTTGCCACGCTCGACCTGTAACTCTCTTACATCATTTTCATTAGGTCAATGTTATTGTAATTGCAATTGTAATTGTAACGATAGTTGCTGAGCGGTTTTGTGAAAAATAAAATCGAATTATCCCTGGCTACAAGCTCTAAAACCTACTTAGGGTTCTTATCCTTATATTGTGGAGATGGTAGTTTTAAAACTTTATTCAGTCTTTGAATAACAGTCTCATAAATATTTGTTTTTATTTTTGTGAAAGTGATCATATTCACCATGTCACCAACACCCACACACGTTTAATTTAAAAAACAAAACAAAAACACACCGTCGAAAACGCCTATGCCACATTTTGTGTTTCGTTTAGTAGCCTCTGAATATTGATTTATTTCAATAGCTTTTAAGCCCTCATATGTTGTTGTTGTTGTTGTTGTTGTAGGGTTTAACGCCATTTTTCAGCACACGGTAGGCTATACATGGCGGGCAGTATTAATGGTGGAGGAAGAACCCGGGAAAACCCCGGAGAGAACCACCGACCCACGAGAAGCTACTGGCAAGCTTTCTCACATACCCACATTGGCTGAATCCGAGACTCGAACCCATGCAGACAGAGGTGAGATGGCTGTGATCCTTAACGGACAGCGCTTTAGACCACTCGGCCACTAGGGGCCCCAAGCCCTCATATAATGTCTTGAATCATTGTTTATATCCCTCAGCGGCCTCAGAACTGACTGGCTCAGTTCCCACGCTATTATTTGTTGTTGTTGTGTATGGCTAGGGGGACTGAGGTCATATAGTGCTGTGTGAGGGAATTTATAAATCTTTGTTGTTCTGTTTCATTTTAAGCGTTTGCAACATCCATCGCATTATCGTCAAATCCATCTGCATCAGCTTCAATCGCTGCTATTATTTCTTTTAACTCCTTGTCATCTAATTGTTCAAAAATCTTCGCATAAAATTGCAGTGAAAAAGCACCGTAATTGACCATTTTACCCGACTTTGTAGCAGACGAAAGCCAAATTGTAAAATATGCATTTCAGTCAAAGAATATTTGAAAAAGTATTAAAAAAGTATATTTGCTGAAAAAAATTTAAAACATGAGACAATCGTTTTACAATGACGTGTATGCAATGTTTATTTATAATTCAAACAGTACAAAAACCGAAAGTAGTCTCAGAATTTATTGATGTGTAACAAATTCGAGATCAGTATCACGTGACCGTTTAGAGCCAATCGTATTGCACAAAATCCGTTTAATTTATAAACATTGGAATTATTCTAATTTAAACTATTAACATCATCTCTCGTTAAATATTAATATAATGAAATCACTTAAACCACTTATATGAGTACGTCAAAATAACAAATTTATAAATTAAATTAATAAATATATTAACTGTCTATACCTACACAACTAATACTCTCTCCAATCTTCTAGATAATACATTAATGCACTGATATTGGAAACAATCATGAAAACAAGACCCGATCTGAATATATTCCTATTAATCGAACAGAAAATATTAGATGGTTTTAAAACAAATCCACCAGATCCAGCCACACAAAGTGGCATCATTTGGAAGAATATAACTACCCAAGAACAGAATACTACAAACTGACTCAAAATGTTTAATGGTATAAAGCGGTCCCAAGCCAGGACCATCAGGCCTGAAGCACAAGGTCGCATTTCTTTTAGACAACTATAACTTCATGAATAAACAGATTGAATGTAGTCCTCAAATTTTTGATACGGTGGTTAAAAGCTCAACCCACCACATCCAACCGCACAAAACGGTACAGAAAAACCTACAAAAAACCAACAAAATCATCAAATTAATACTATGAATATAAGTTCCACAATAAAACTATTTGATAAAAGGTGTTTAAAAACCGTACTCATCAGGTCCAGTCGAACAGGGTGGTACTGATTTCTAAGAACTATAAATAAGCTATAGAAAATAAAAGTGCATTAGATAGATGCATGATCAGATGCAAAGTTGCATCAACAAACGCCAATAAGAACAGCTCTCATTTTTCAAAATTCCGTGCAAAGCGACACCACTGGATTAATTGGACCCAACATATGGCATCAACCAGACAGGACAAAGCCGAGTACATGGGACGATTCCCACTTGTTAATAACCCTTATATCACCAACGTGACTGCTTGCACGCAACCGGGGTCACGTCGGATAGTAGCATACGAAGATTAACTGCGTATCACGTTATGCGTGCAGTAATGTGTCGGGTGGCCGCACTGGTATGAACCTAAGTAATCCACTCAGTGCACAGTAAATCTTCGTACATGTCCGAATTGACGCACGCGAATTAAATGTAATAGACAGACAGAAATACTGTCTAGCCCCCTCCCCCGTCGTTGACTGTCAACAGATACACACCCCTTTTATGATTTGAAAGTTGAACGAAGCCTACGTGCATTATATGTCTGCGGCACATTGTCTCGGCGCTAGACATCACTATAAACTTCCACACCCCATATATCGTAGCGACATGACTGAACAATGGTTCAAGTTACGTTAAAAATCAATATCACACACTCACTCAGGAAAGTTGCAGGAAGCAGTAGATATATTGGTGCACATAGAGCAACTGTTAGAACAGGTAGAGACTCAATGGTATACCATAAGCCGTATTCGTCTGGAAGTTGCTGCACTTCAGAGAGTCAATGGTCTGATCAAAGAAGTGATAGCGGAAGAAACTAAGAAGAAAAAGAATACCTAAGAGGTGAAGGAAAGAAGAGGAAAGTCTGATAAGTCACAGCATCTAAGTATCATTCTTGATATTGTAGCCGTAGGGGTAAGACAGCGTGCTTACTTTTAAGTGTGACACACCGGAAATTAATTGTTATCTGATATGTCCGATCTACTCGGTCTCGAGTACAACTATTCCTTGGGTGGTATAAATGTTTAGTAATATCGTTGAAAGCTTTTTTGTATTCATATTGGCAAATGTCTTCCCTCACACAATTTAGGTTTTACAGCTTCAAAATGTTTCAATGTGTTTGTAAATTTTTCATCGATAAAATGTTTGGATAGAAGCGATTAGTCGATAAACTTATACTTATCAACAAAAATCGAATAGATTTTAATCGTTGCTTTCTTACATTTGTCTCCAAATGGCATTTCTTGTCCACTTAGACAACGCATCTTTTAGGAATCTATAAGATAGGAAATCTTTACTGAATTCAGTTTATTTCTCGTCATTATTCTTGGGAGTTTTACATCTTAATCTCAGTAATTTTTCATAAATATCTTCCTGAACAGAACACGGTCATAATCGGGCGGTTTGTGTAAGTTTTAGTTTTGACGTATTTGGGGTATTTGAAATTCTTTGAAATCATTGCGTGCAAGACATTTGTACTTATATGTAAGGTGACTGTAATAGCTACCTCTTTCTTTTCAATATTTTTCTTCAACAGATAGGCATAAGATTATATAATTATTGAGTTAAATGTTTTTCATCTTCCACTTAACTCCCATACATTTTGAAGATTTTTGCTTTTTGTACTTGTCGCCTAACTTCCTTAATATATTTATCTGCAACTGTTTCAAACACAGTTTTGGAGATGTCATATTTGAGTTTAATGGTTTGATGCGTGCGAAATACAAGGTATCAGTCAAACTCGTGATTTAATGAAAGTAAGCTATTTTAAAATGCTCTACCTAGGTAATCATTCAGTGCATTTTAAACTGATTCAAACGGTATTTTTTTAAACTGGCACACACGCTTATAATTTTAAGTCATTCTGGTAAATCTTTATTTGAGTTTCATCTTACTGATTGAAACCTATCCGCGTGCAGTGTTAAACATGCAATCCTATCAAACATTCACCTCGTGCTTTCACGTTTTCCTTGCGAAATGTTTATATAAAATATCAAATAAACGTTCAGTTCAATCATCTATTCGACCGCTGTTCATCATTATATTCATACGGCTTGTTCCGCCATAGAATTGACCGTATTCCACCTACTCTCTTTCGTGTGTTGTGTTACCGATAGCTGTTTTATCTATTTAATTTATTATATTCTTTTATTTAATATTTTGGGCTTATGAGATTTATATTTTAAATTCTATAATTAATTGGCTCGCTAGCACTATAGTGAAGTACATACACAATACTTTGTAAGACTCTCATTCATAAAACGTGGCCGATCGCTAAGGTTGGATTACCAACTATTTAGATCATGTACGCCACGCTTTATTTCAGTGAATGGCACAGCAACATACCATGATTCTATGGAGTATATTTATATTGAGGATATATCACAAGCGTCCTATCAGATGTTTAGATAATGCATACAAAAGTATTGTTAACGACTAAGGTCCATTGAAAGGGAAAAATATTTTAAATATTTGGTAATCGTTAATTGCGTCAAATTTTGTTTATTTGGTGCGTATTTAGGGACTATATAATTAAAAAAAAAGGCTAGACGTATTATATTTTTTAGATTGTGCCAATTCTGTAAGAGTTGTAGAAATAGTGGTATATTGACAATATGTCTTTACTGGATTTAGCAGAGAGGAAATTTTTTACTTTGAACTGTCATTACCGCATGGATTTTATGAATGTATTCAAGGACATGAATAATTAAATAATTCTATTGGATTATGTGAAATGTTCAAGGACTTCGTTGACAATCTACATTCACGGGATTACCTTGACATAAACACATAATAACCTTCATTCGGAATATCTTTTGACAGCTCCTCGATTCGTTGCGTAATGATAGTACAGTTTAGTGTATACTAGGAATTCATTCACTGGAAAAGTTATTTCCAGTTCTTTCACTTTGATTGATATAATACAATAATATATATTGTGTTGATTGGAATAAGGTAAATGTGCTGTGCTCATTAATTTTGAAGAGAAAGTTTGATAAACTCTGTAAAAATTTCTTCGTTCGGCTAGAAGCAAAGACATTTAAGCTATAAAATGCGTAATATAAGAATCCAAAATGAAGACTAATTACACAATACGAAAACGTTTTATAGTTTCGAATGTAAATTTAAATAAAGCGTGAAAACGTTGAGGCGAACATTAATGTAGAGTCAGGTATATAAGAAAAAAGGTATAGGAGAGGCCATTACCACAGCTCTGAAAAATCGCTCAGTAAGAACATTGGTTCATTAGCAAGGTTTAGGAGTTGGGGGATATATTGTTCTTATGACCAAATTGAAGTAGTGGCTCAGCTATGATTCCTTGCCGTTTTACCAGGATGATTTGTTTATGAAGTAGTAGTGAATGTGATCCAGCTTTGAGGAGATGGCGTTTGAGTGAATTGTTTTCTGAGTTTATAATAATTTTGTGATATTTGTTGACCGTGGCCACATAGCTAACCTTTGATTTCCCCTCACCCTAACGGCAAGAAATCGTTTGTTCGTTATTAGCAACAACTAGAGAGCGTGGAATTAGATTTCTGCGGTCTTGAATTTACGCATACTACTCTCTATCAGACCCTTATTTTGGTATTCAAGAATGAAATTTCTAAGGTGACTGGCATTAAAATAGAGGAATCATGAAAGCTTTACTGCCGTTTACGTAGCTTTCTCAATACCCTCAATACCGTGTGTACAGATATAAGGCAACCCACTGTTTGCGTTTCAGCGGAAGTGGAATATACTACATAGACATCTATTTGATGGCACAAATTTCATGTCCACGAGAAAGCTTGTTCGGCGATGAAAGGAAAGTTATTTTTTATTCAAATATTCTCATGAACAGTACGACAGATAAATCCTATAGCTGTTTTGTATCACTAGTTCTTAGCTGCATTTCCTTCCTACATTTGATATGGATATACTCCTTTTAATCATATGTACAAATTAAAAGAATATTTTGATATTTTGATTTCTGGAAATATTCCAGGTGATGTGTATATTCGATTTCCTAAGTCCAGCATAAATAATATATGTCACAATAAAGTGATGCTTGTTTTCTATTAAAGCGTAACATATCAGATATATTTTATCATCATAGAGAATATATTCTTACTTTACTACATTTGGTCTAACTGGTAATTTTCTTGCTCTTAACCAGCAAATTAGATTTACTTAAAAGCCGAACAATTTGGTTATCTATTACAAGTTTTTCTCTTAAAATTCCATTAAATACACTTATAAAATTATAACCATACCCTTCCAGTAATCTCATCAATGAAAATGTCTCTACAAAGCTTTCTAAATTTTTAAATCAGCAGTCGCTCATAAGTAACTCCCTGTCATAACCAAAGATTAGTAAATCCTTAGTTGAATAATAATTGTTTTTACGTCATTTGACCAACAGTTATAGCTTTCAGTCCATTTCAAATGGAAATTTTGATACTGTCTTGGAACTCTGCTGGTTGGAATTTTTAAAATCCGAGACCAGTACTTCTATCACGAACTCGAATATATTGAACGTTGTTCAAGTACATTCTTCCTAATTCGTGATAAGCATAAACATATGGTGTGTTTGTTGACAGACCCAATATCAATTTAAAAACACCTTTTCTATATTAAGTGCTTCATTGAAGCCTCATAGTTCGTATCCATAGTTTAAAATAGGTAAAAAATTTGTATAATATATGTGGAGCAGGGTTTGCAAGGTAATTTACCAAATTTAGATAAAGTACTTTACAGTGTGTGTATAGCTGTTTTGCGGCTTTAATATCAGACTACCAAGATTACATTTTAGGCGTAAATGCAACCGATATATGAATAGCATGCTTCAGCTGCAATTTCGTTTTGAACAGAATATCAGTTCTAGAAGCCACATAGATGGCCTCCCCTAAAGACAACAACAATTCGTGATTTTCCAAAGTTGATAGATAGTTTGAATCGAGAGCAATATCTTCTAATTGTATTTAACATTTTCTGTAACTAAAACACTGTATTTAAGAATAATATTAAGGCATTGGAATACACCAAGATAGACAATTATCATTGTTTTAGTGACATACCAGAAAATTCCACTGCTATTGTACTCTGAAGTTCTTTTAAAAAAAATAAACAATGCAGAAATTAATGGAGATAGAACACATACTTGTCATACTCCATTTGGAAAATCAAAACATTCCGAAAACAATTATAACACTTAACACAAGCATTTATATTTTTATAGATTGCTCTAAACATTCTTAAGATTTTGGTTTTACTAATTTCAGTGCTTTTGGTATAAAAGATTCTTCTTTACACGATCACAAGACTTTTCAAAATACGTCAATAGCCATGACATCTCCCTTATGCTTTCTTCAGATTTATGTTTATTAATGTGTATATTATGAACATATTGGGAACTGATGAGTATCCAGACCGGCAACCAGCATATTCCTCTCCCAGAAATTCATTATGTACAACCCATTTATCCAATGGGTTACTCATAATAGTCGTAAATACCTTGCTTTAAACTGGCAACAAACCTATTCCTTTATAGTTGGAAGGGTTACGCGTACCACCCTTTTTAAAAATTGAAGTAATTGTCGCTGCTGACCAGATTGTGGAAAATAACCATTATCAAATAATTTCATTTGGAACTACCACTGCTGTTTCTTCCCGACAAAATTAAGCATCAGATGCATGCAGGTGCAATAAGTTACATATAATCATACAGTTTGTTGCCCGAAAATTTCTTTCGTATTATCTCAATTATTTCTATCACTGAATGACTAAGAGGTTACAAGTAAGCAGGGGCCCCGAGTGGCAGAGTGGTCTAAAGCGCTCTCCGTTACGGATCATTGCCAACTCACCTCTATCTGCGTGGGTTAAAGTCTCGGATTCGGTCAATGTGGGTATGTGAGAAAGCTTGCCAGTAGCTTCTCGAGGGTCGGTGATTCTTTCCTGGGTTCTTCCTCCACCATTAATACTGACCGCCATGTATAGCCTATCGTGTGCTGAAAGGATGGTGTTAAACTCTACAACAACAACAACAACAACGGAGCAAAATAGTTCGGTCAATCTTTGTTTAGCAAACACCGGTTGGGATCCGAATGGCAACTATCGACATAAAATCAAGGCATGATCCATATGACCGATCTCGACGTTCCGAATGAAATAATTTATGAAATAACGGAAGTATTGAGGTAATAGTATCAAAACAAGTATTGAGGTAATAGTATATTCCATGGGTGTTATCGTATTTCAGGCATGACGGTGCGATTCTCACCTTTTCCTCTGATATGACATTGTCTACACATTTCATGCTGGATAATTAAATTTTCTGTATCGTGGGAATGTTACTCTGATTAGCTTAGAAAATTATGAATATCAAGGTGAACAAGAAATAGTGTATATACCGTAGACACATGCCGTTTTAGTAACTGCCAAAACTGTTTTGTATTATTCTCATACAAGTTATGTATTATTATATCGTTTTGCTCCTTTTTATACTGGTTTGCTTTAATTCTGCAAATTATTTGATAAGCGTTACAATGAAACTTTGTCTTCAAGTAAATCAGATGTTTTGTTAAACCGAAATATTGGGAGTATCTGTACGGTAGTATATTTGGCAAATGCAAAATACCTATCAACCTTAGCTGAGATTTCAAATTTCTACTAACACTAATAACACTACTTCTTCGACTTCCAACATTGACTTACATTGTTTTTGCCAAGGCTTAAAACACATTATTTTAAAATTCAATATTTTTTCGAAAGATAGTATCAAACAACGTTTATTGTGTTATTTGATCCTTTGTGCAAAAAAGTTGCAAAGGGTTCTACAAATTGTTGTCGTTTTGCTTTGACCTATTTGCACTGATCGTTTAGAATAACATTTAAAATGTCGGATATGCCCTTGTGATCATAAATGTTGCCGCATTAAATACAGACTTTAATTGTCATGTGTATTGATTCGAATTTATCATCATCATCAAAGGAAGATATGTAATACAAATCAGTTAATCAGGTAAAACATAATATATCGTGGTAGCGGAAATATCTTCAATACATGTACATTTTCCGATGCCTTGTTTTGCTCAACACATGAAATTTAAAATTCAGTTAATTCGGCCAAATTAAGAACTTGGTTTGCATGATCATTTAATCTCCGAATATTATATATAATTGAAACCAAGAAGTGCGTCAATAATACTATTAGACCTAACGACTTTGTGTTCTGCGCTCGTCAGCAAGTACAAATTTATGCTCTGTGTATTTCTCTTTGAAATTAGCTATATCGATTACCATCATTGCAAATGTCTTTTCCTCAGAGTGAACAGATGAATAAGGTTCAAAATTATGTTAGAATTATAAGTAACTCCTAACCAAATAATGACGTTAGAAATACTACGTTTTTGAATAAGTTTATAATCTATTAAACGCGACTTATATACATATACAGCTATACCTACCTTCAGAGTTTCAATTTGCCTATTGTGAGTTTTGTACTGATATTGTAAACACGTAACTTGATTGGTACTATCTGCCAAAATTTCAATAAAACCAGTCAAATCAAAATGTTAAATATAAGTTCTAAAATTAATGTATTCTATTTTAACAATGAAGCCAGATATGTTTCACTTTAAATACTTTAAAATATTATTATTGTCTGTGACATTCGCTTTATATCTCTCTTGTCGTAGTCAAACCCTGACCGTTTCCTAATTACTTAGGAGCAAGCAATACCTCATCAGACACATACGTATGCCATCAATAACCATTTCAGCATACTTGTAAAATGCCTTCGCTTCTTTTCGGAATTCTTTCCTTATGATCAGATGGAGGTTTTTCCTATTAAACGTGCATGTGTTACGAAATCTACCGCAATACGGACCCCTGGTTCTGTGTCGACGCACTCTCTCAGAGCAATGGTTATTCGCTTACAAGTTGCTGCAGCGTCACGGTATTTTTGCTATGACACATTACGATATATGTCTAACATTTTCTTCTTATCTCTGTATTTTCAAACTTAATGAAGGCCAAGCATGGTTGTTCTTCTCATTTGAGTTTGCGTACTCCTATCTCATTATCTTCTGTATTTAAACTAAGTACATATGACAGACCAAAACAAACAAAGCACAAATTTTTGTATGTGGCCCAAGTCCAATCCCTAATATTATATTGTACCTATCAAATTTACGGAATAGTTAACTCTAGTTTCACCCTGTTATCTACCTCTATATACCAAAAAGCCAATAATAATAATAATAATAATAATAATAATAATAATAATAACTTGTATATGTATTTGATTTGGTAAAAACTTTTATTCAACAACCTTTCTTTACAAATCAATAATGTGCGTCTTCACTTTTACAAACCTACCTTAATTTCAACACGTTAGCTTAAAACAAATAAAGCTGAAGTTATTTATTACTTCTACTAACCTGTTAACCAATCAGGTCATGACACGTTTCCTGCTCTTTGCCCGAACTGATTTGTGACTCTACACGAATAAATGACTACTTGACTTTATATATAGTAAGTAACTTCGGTATTTGGTTACTTTTCAGTACAAAAAAACTTCTTTGCAAATTTGCGTTGACAGTTGATTGATAATTGCTACTGAAAGGTGTCAAAATTTCATTAAATTTGGGTTAAGATACAAACATAATATTAAATTCGTGACACTCAAATCAGCAAATGTTGCACATTAACAAGTAAAATTAAAATGTTGCTGTATTGGTGTGATTACATCGCTAGATTGCTTCTATCTCTAGTTACAGTTGTTAAAATATTTGCATATCGTTTCTTCATCCAACTATTCCATCTCCAAGATTTACAGGAAGGCACTAAGAAATAGATTCATATAAATATGGTAAGTATTGATCGATATAACACTCATTTTATCACCTCATATACATGTAGCTTGTCCATAGTATTGGCCTGAGCAGGGCAGTTTGACCAGTGTAGTTTTAATGTCTCCTTACTGAAAACAGTGACTTTGCTATACCTCACTAAAACCATGATGGAATACAATTTGGTACACTCGTGACTCCAATGTACTGTTTGAACAGACGCGTTAATCCTTGAAATCTACATTTTACAACAAAGCTCTGGTAATTAAATAGGCATATAGGTGTAGAAACCTGGGGTGCATCAAAGAACTGTTGCGAGAGAAATTCCTATAGGCAGTAGTGAGACATAATGCAAGAACTATCGAGTAAACTGATG
The DNA here is from genome assembly GCA_028554795.2 of Sinohyriopsis cumingii. NCBI lineage: Eukaryota > Metazoa > Mollusca > Bivalvia > Unionida > Unionidae > Sinohyriopsis > Sinohyriopsis cumingii. The sequence continues at coordinate 125,000,957 of CM068824.1, read as the reverse complement.
AACTTAGCAAATAAATATCTAAGGAAATAGAGCTTAGCAAATAAATGTCTAAGGATATATAACAAAAAACACTGACAAAGGAACACACATCTTACGGTAAAACTATTATGGACTTGCGAAGCAATTAATGGAATGACCTAAATGAGAACATAAATTTGAGCAGATTCATGGTTGATTCGATATTTATATCTTCTTAAATGTTCACGAACAAACAAATCTTGAACATTCAATGAATTATATTGGTCAAATTGTTTTATAAGTTCTCTGCTTGAGATACAAAATGTGCCATTTATTATGGATTTTGATGTGGTGAATTCAGATGTGACAATTAAAACAGGGGCCCCGAGTGGCCGAGTGGTCTAAAGCGCTCTCCGTTACGGATCACTGCCATCTCACCTCTGTCTGCGTGGATTAGAGTTTTGGATTCGGCTAATGTGGGTATGTAAGAAAGCTTGCCAGTAGCTTCTCGTGGGTCGGTGGTTCTTCTTGGGGTTTTCCCGGGTTCTTCCTCCGCCATTAATACTGGCGGCCATGCATAGCCTATCGTATGCTGAGAAATGGCGTTAAACCCCACAACAACAACAACAATTAAAACAACTGCTTGGCTACTGTTTCCAAGATATTTACGTGTTTACCTTTTACGTTAATGTATATTGCGTAGTAGAGTTTGAATCTTAAAATGTAAACCTAGGTCGTTTCATGTGCTTAACGATGCTTTACATGATAATATTTCACCTGTCCTGTGTATGTAACACTTTTTAAAAAACAGCAAAAGGGTTATATAAATAAAATATATAATGAAACAAAAGGCAAAAATCTATTATATATAAATCAGTACATAGTTTAGTCCTTATTCAGTGTCTACTCTGTGCTTCTTGGCTTGTCCCTTGTATTCATTAAACGGTGCATCTCTTTTCACTGTATAGCAATAGTCTGTAAGCATGAGTGTGCAGAAAAGTATCTTTATTGACATGTTTGTTGCAGCCAAGGCATTTGCATGCCTTGATGAGGTTTTCTACCAACTCCCTGTTGTTGTCTGCCTTATTGTTTCCGGGAAAATATGTTGCCATTAATTTAATAGTTTTCCATGACGCATTTTTCTTGCCAAGCAGAGCACAGACAAATGCATAATCTAGAAGAAGTTCACGACCCTGCGGACCAGCAAAGCAACCTTCCTTTATCTTAGCTTCACTCAACCTTGGATATTTTCCATGGAGGTATTTGAAAAGGTTCTTGTGTTTTGTTCATGACCTTGACAAAGTTCTTCTGAGTGGCTAATCTCTGTTGATGTAGTGGGAATCGCTCGTACTAAGATCATATTCGCAAACAGAGCGTATCCCGTCCGCAGACCAAGAAAGAGTGGAATAACCTTTAAATCGCCACAGAGCTGCTACTGATGATGGTCATAGTTTATGTACCTCAAAAGTTGTTTCATGTTTTCATGCTGTTCCTTCATGTTCCTGCATGACCAACTGGATCTTACGTCAAACACCTTGTCATTATGCTGCAAAAACATATTTAAAACTCGTCTTCGATAAATCAATCAACGGTCTCCGCTCATCTGTATTATGAACAATGATGAAGGCTGCCATCATACCATCAGTGTTGTTGCAGACTACAAGATCACCTTCCATGAAGAGGAATGGGATAAGATCCTTTTGACGGTCACGGAACATAGAAACACCAACAACACCCGCCAAGAGAATCCACTGCTCTCGTCTAGAGCCCAGTTGCTCTGACTTGCTCTTGGATAGTTCCAAATCCCTGACATAATCATTCAGTTCACTTTGTGTTATGAGGTGTAGTTCAGAGGAGGAGGATGGTAGAAAATATGGGTTATGTGATATTGATGGTTCAAGGCTAAAAGTTTCATCCTTCTCCTGTTCCTGTCAGACTCAATTGAGAATGATTCTGGTGCATGAGCAACTGGCAGTCCTTCTCCATGGGTTACTGGTACTGGACGTATGACTGATGGAATGTTCGAATAATGCACAGTCCACTTTTTCTTCTTTGATACACCTTTCCCAACTGTAAGCACCGTACAGAAACAACAATTGCTGATATGATCTGTTGGCCCTCTGCAAATCATTGGCACTGCAAAAGGCATATATTTACTTTTCCTGTTTAACCACTGTCGAAGATGTGTTGCACAAGTGTTGCAGCATGTGTGGGGTCTACCTCTTGTCCCGATCTCCAATGTTGCAGCCAGAATAAAGGGGATAGGCTTTCTTAGCCATAGTAATTATACTTCACTTTTGTGATGCGAAAGTCACTTCAATACAAACATAGCAGAGGTTATCTGCATTGTTCACACAAGTACGAGACACTTCTGCTCCCTTTTGCTAAAGAGAAATGTATCCCTTTGCAACCTCACACACTGACAAATGGGAGAGCACGACACTGTATGATTGCTAGATCTCGTAAAGGACAATTTGTTTAGCAGAGTGATGAAAGCTTAGTTACGATTGCATTATCCATGACTTCTAGGAATAACATGATGCAATTCATATCATGTATGACGCAATACCAGCTACAGGTTGTATCATTCATTGTTTTGCCTAAAAATAGTAATGTCTAAACCCAGTCATAGATTTATTCACTGATCCAGTCACAGATGTATTTTAGCCATTTCTGATTTAAATTGAGATCCCTTCGCTTTATAACTCACTTATCCTCCTCCATTCCCAAGTCAACTGTTGCATATACTGACTCAGTATCATATCTTTAAAACTAGAGCCAAACAACAATTTGAAGCATCATTTTCGTTCTCAGTTGCCCAGAATTAGTAAAGGTTCACAACGGTTAATTCAGAAGAAATGTTTTGACTGTATATCAGTGTTATCAATCCATGAATTGATAAAGAGTATGACATAATTTATAACTCTGTAATCAATTAATATAAAATCATGAAAACTGTTATTGTACTGAATATGCATTTCTTAAAATCTGAAACGAAATGGTTATCTACCTCTCTGACTGTTTGTTAAGCTTATCATTTTCAAAGCTTTTGTATGTCACTTTTTAAAGTCTGTATAGGATATGTTTCCTTCGTGAAAAGCTTTTATCGACTGCTAGTTTTGTTTATTTATTTGTTTATAATATATTTAAAGGATTTCCTTTTGTTTCAAGATACTCTGTAGATGCTCAGTTACTGGCAACGAATACAAAAGAAGACATACATTCAGTTAACAGCCAATCTGAATTATTGTGATTACTTTCTATATCCAATGTTTATTCTCAAATAATAGTACAGACTGGTCATTCTAAAATGTGGTATCAATATTGTTCAAATGTATCCTATTTGGAACCATTTATATCGATGCCGCTGTCATTTACTGACGTAATAAGGGAAAGCATGTTTTTCATTCCTTCGTCTGATTCTCTAATTCTTGGATAAGTCAAACATTTTTCTGATTCTGAGTAATGCGACAAGCTGCTCTTTGGATGTGTGACAGGTCGAATCGATTGACCTATGCTTTCTTTTGAACGTAAGGTTACAGAAAATTTGTCTTCTTCCCCGCCAAGACCCTCATCTCTGTTATCCCATCTCATATTCATATACAATGGTTCCTCTTTAATACTTCCGCTACCAGACATTTGCTCTTTATTCTCGTCTGAAATTATACAGATTGGTCTTTGTTATATTGAATAATTTTAAAATACGCACCATACAGAACAAAATAATAAAGAAGCAATAAGTTACTAAAACGGAGAAACATTCAGCATTTTTAAGCTAATGTTGCAGATACTTTTAAAAGAAAGCTCGTTTTGTATTAGAGCTTTTGCAGCTTATTTTGTTTATTGAAAAACTTCTTGAGAAGAATTCTTACTTTTTGTCTTTAAGTTATGATCTGTTAGTTTCGTCTCAGCGATAAAAGAGATATTTTGCGGCAGTTAGACATATTAAAAGTTAAACATATTTCTATTTAAAACCATTGCATGGCCTTATTAGCAGCAGATCAGGCATTCCATGTGCGGATTGTAAATATATATACCCTTTATTTGAATTAAAATGTATACACTTATCCAGGTTTACTGTTTGACCCATGTCATTCCAGAACTGAATAAAACTGGTGAGAATTAACCGGGCAAAATATAGCTTATGACCGCTCAATTGAAATGATAGAGCCAGCTAGGTTATAAATAAAATCCATAGCAACTCAGCACATACAACTTCAAAAATTTATTATTTGCAATGATGAGGACAAAATACTAGTAAGATAGAAAGCATGAAGTGATGTACAGTCCACAAAGAAACACTCTTTCTACGATTGATATATTAGATATCCTTGCATATTCTTTGTCTTATGATAAAAAGATGAACATCCAAATGGAAGAAAACATGTTTTAAACAAAGAGTAGTATGTGGATACATTTTCAGCATGAATAATTTGTAACGAAACGAAATTAATGACAATTATCAATATTACGGATACAGGGGCAAAAAGACTGTATAAGGAATAATCTCAGAAGAATTTACAGTATTTCGATGATATATATATATATATATATATATATATATATATATATATATATATATATATATATATATATATATATATATATATATGCCTTGAGATTTACAGGTGCTTTAATTATTTTATTAGTTTCCAAGTTTTGACTAGCTATAATAACTGTCATATATTGAACTGAAGATCAACTTTACCTTTATCTTTTTTCTCAACATTTATTTTCATGCAGCACGACCATATCAAGCCATCTGGACTGGGTGCATTATAAACTTCCATCACTACTTCTGTTTTCAAGCACCGTATAAGAAATATAAATATATCCAATTAGTTTTGCCATGTTTTAACTGAGAGTGTTTAAGGCTATTTAATTAATACTTTATGCCCCGATATCTAACAAAATATTTCTTGCAGGGAGCAGTAGATACTGAAGTATTTATTCATATGCTTGCTTGCTCAACAGAAGCGAACAGCTTTGCCTGGATCTTTCTGTAAATTGTAGTGTTTCTATGGAGCACATTTATAGACGAAAATCATTTTAAAATAATTTTATATTGGTAGATACCTAGTAGTTTTTGGCTACTAAAATAATTTCCTGTAATTGTTTGTGTTGATTTGAAAAATCAGCTTAATATATGCACTGAATACACAAAGTTGTTAAAAAGTATCTGCTGATAGTGGACTTTGATATTGTAACCATTCTTTCACTCTGTATGAACACAATAATAAAGAAACAATAAGCTCCATATAGGTAATAACGTTTAATAGATTAATTAGCTAAGTATGCATATACTTCCGAAAGAAAGCTCGTATTGTATGGTCGATTTTGAAATTGATTTGCTTTTCGCATTTTTTAACAAGAATATTCCTTGAGAAGAACTCTTTTGAGAAGAATTTTGATTGGAATAACAACAACGTTTAGCACTTGCTATTCATTTTACCTTTCTTTTCTTGATTTGGTATGAGCACATTGTCTTCAGTAGAAGCAAGTTTGGCAAGCAGTTCCTGACAACCCATCTCTGTCAATACGTCTACAAGAGCATAAATTGCTCTGTTGCCTTTGTTCAATACTTCTCTCAGGAACAAAGCTGCCCTGCATCTACGTCTCAAATGTTTTTTTCTGAGATCCGTGAAGAACTTTCTGTCCAGTATGTTCCTATCTACAAATGTCTCTTTGAATTGAGATGGGTCGATTTCTTGAACTATCAGTTCGAAGTGAACAAGCAGATTTTCTTTGATTCCTTGTGGATTTTCTGAAATGCATTTAAAAGAAAGCAAAGGTCAGCATGAAGCTTAATAACTGTGATACTTTGATGATAATTGTAACAATTGATTACGAGATATAAGTGTAATTGTATGATCTCATGTATGAAGTTTTCCTTTTCACTTTACGTGTCTAAAAATGTATCAACATTTGGGAGAAATGCGTGGTAACGGATCTCTTTTCGAAATTTATATAACGTGACTGACAACGCCAGCATCCTCGATGTATCAGGAAAATTTCAATTACAAAAGATCAAATGGTTGTATAATGTATCTCCAAATAGTTGTTATCTTGTATTAATAGTTACTACTTGTACTAATTCCCCTTGGTAACTGTATAAAAGATGGGACATGTGAAACCGATTGCTTTTGTAAGCCAACTGGAGGCAGCTCAGTTTCGCATATAAATTACTACGCTGGAAGGATTTGATTTTTGTTTGAAAAAATACATACATGACCTCTTCCTTGTCTATTCAAGCAGCACGGGGCGTTAATTTGCACTCCATTACGTAGGAATTACCTTGAAAATATTCTGTGGTGGCAACAATCTGATGGAAACATGGATACTTATTCAAATTATAAACGGTACTAATGAAAGTCTTTCTCCTCTCAAGTATGATTATATTCGTACTCAATGTTTTGGGAGAATTTCTGCAAAATAATTCGTAGAGGTACCCGATGTAAATAGCGTATATTCATCCAGTGCTAGTTGATAATTGTTCACTGCTTTACAGGCAGTATAACCTCATTCTTCATACATACTGGGTATGAAGTGAGATAAAACATACTGGGTATGAAGTGAGATAAAAACATTCTACTATGTTAAATTAAAGTGGTACTCACTGCATAATGGATTTACGTTCTGGAGTCGATTTATAATTTTCATTTTATTTCTCTTTTCTAGGGCCTTCATTAGGAATTCCATTCCTGTTTGTCCTTTATTCAGTAAACATGTCAAGAAGTAGGCAGCACCCTCATGCCTACCATTAGCTGCACGTCCTTCAAGTTCGTTGGTTTCTTCATCTGTGAATACTGATGTATCTATAGAGCCACTAATCAAGGCTTTTACATCAAGCTCTTCTCGAAGAAACGACCAGTTGTCCTTGATCGATTGTATCAAGTCCGTCTCTGGCTCTTCTGTATCTGCCTCTAAAAATAGTTAAAACATAAAGTTTACGCATAAATGATATTTGACGAAATGGGATATATCAGGTAATGGAAGTTTCATTGGGGAAATAAATGGTCCTGGAATATTTAGGCCAAATGAAATAATGCAGATCTAGTAGAAAACTTATAATTTTCAATTCTATTAAAGGCTTTCTATAGATTATTTTACATCAAAACTTAGAACGTATTGCTAACAATCACCAATATTTGTTTTGAGATATGATTGAAAAACCGACTCATGTCACGAAACATATCAACAACCGTTGACGAGCGGTTTTGAAGAGAAGAAATGTTGAATAAAGTAGGATCTTAACGTTTAAAAATCTCCACAATAACAAATGGAAAAACAATTTAGATCAATATTTTAATGCATGCACGGTTTCGTGTGATTGTGAAAACAAGACATTGTTAATTGCAGTAGATATAATATGTAATAATGCCAAGTTATTACAGATTACAAAGGTTATTATTCTCGTGCACGAGTTTCGTTCTAATAATTTCGTTCATATTAAAACGGTTGACCTTTCGAAACATTTTGCACTCCGGTTTTCATTCATAGACATACCTTCCGCCTCCAATTCTCCCTCGTGGTATAGAACCTCGATATTAACACACACTTCACCAGCAGGAAGAGCGGATATAATGTTCTTCTCACGTAGTAAATTTAGCACAAATTGTTTCAATTCACCATTTTTGCAGAACTTGGACAACTTGTCAAATGCATGCTTGCTATGCGGCCGAAGATGGACAATGACACAACCACGTTCGGATTTCGTTATTTCACAGCCAGTTAGAGGTAGAAATATTTGGACAAAGCATGCAGTATCGGTATTATTCATTGTTTTGTCAATTTCAACTTCTACCGTTTCCATCACATTGCCTTCTTTCACTACTCCCACCTTCACTGTAAAACGAAGGTTCGTGGACAATGGTGCTGCAATCCAGGAAGATCATTGTTTGGAGATTTCATGTGGAAGAATTTAAAAATAATATTTTATATTGATATTCGTTTTGTTATATGGATGGAAATATAAATTGAAACATTAATTTGAGAATGACGATTCGTATGAAAATAGTTCCGTGTGCTCTACGATCCAGTAGTCGTTCAAAGCCTAAACCTTTCAAATAAGAATATAAAATCATTATGTCAACCTGAATCTAACATACAAGCTCAAAACTATTCTCGGAATGTGTACGGTCAATCAGTCATGGAAAAGTATCTCTTTTTGACAAGAACATATTTTTGTTTGTCAGAAGGCTCATTTTTACTCATCTAAACAGGAGCGCTAGTTACACGATTTCTGAAATGACTCTAGCAAAGTAAGGAGAATAACCCTAATCTATGATAAGAAAATCCAAATTTAATCACTGTATTCACTCTAGCTAGATATCCCATCATTTACAGAAACATTAGTCGTTCAAATGTGTAATTAAATGACACAGTCATTAGAAAAGGTTGTTTCCAATTTGTGCCTCAAAATAACTTTCAGGGTCACACTCATTTTTATGCTCTGTTCTACGGTACTAATTCGACTTTATTAACTAAATATCATGAAGTTAAACATGGGTTCGTAACTATAAGGCACCATCAGAAAATCGAGTCTCAGCTCATTGTCTGTTCGTAAGGTAGTCCGCTTTCTGTCTGTCCTTTTGTCCTATGCTTTGTCTCTACGATATCTACGTACCTGCAGCTGATGAATCAGTTACATCAACACCAACCGGAGAGACACTAGCTTCTGCCGGCTTCTCACCTACAATGGATTATACAGTTATACACTGTAGACATCAATCTTAGTTTAAACTTCTAGTTTAATCAACAGTTTGATTTTGTTAATAGCGATAAGAAGTGATTTGATTTCAATTAAATTGAGATGGCAAATAAAATTGCTGGAAGATCTATGACATAATTGCAACTGGGTGCACATTCTAGGCATATAATACGCACTGTCTTTTCATTCTAAAACATTTTTTTTGTATCATTACGTATACACATGATTTTTAAGACCTTGGTTTTATATCAAAGACCAAATATGAATGCGTGTATGGTTCACTATGTATGTTATCTTTTATCTACAAGTTTAAATATGTGTGTCTATAAGCGTTTGCGATCAATATGCTTGCGTTTTGGTATATGCTGTTATTTATTATGTCAATAAAAACATGGTCCCTATTGGATAGAATACATTAGATAATACTTTTATCAGTGTTCCCATTTGATCCACTACCATCATCTCCAAGCACGGCATTATAACATCTGTGTGACTTTGGCTGGACAAATTTAATTTTTTATGTACACACCACGTTCAAGGCCTAGTATTACAGCACTGTCTAATAGAATCAGTTCAAAGTGTTTTTCAATAATGTTATTATAAGCTCATTGTTCACAATAAAAAGAGTGTTTATCATGATAGAAATAGACATAACCCAAACGCGTTTATTTTGTATTAACAACATTTCTGACAGTTTGGGGTGAAATATGTCTAACAACTCGGAGGATGGTTTCCAAAGTTTGACTAGTAATAAACAGTAGATTAGCAATACGAATTCCAGATTACTGCATGCCATATATATAACACTTTGGATTAATTTATTAAAGAGGGTGTGAATTGTACTGAACTTCCGAAAGAAGGTACTTTAATATAAAGATTGTGGAAGTAATTGTGTTGTTTCCACGAAAGGTTTGACTGTTCGTTGCAACCACGAAATAACAAATAATAGGTACCTCAGAAAATATTGAATTTACATTACTCGGCAGCACTGGTTTAGACATTTTATAAATGAAATCTGCGAAATATATTTCGTTTTCTGTTTTTACCGTTACTCTAGATCAGCATTTTTTTCTAAAGCTGGATAACACTAATACTATAATGCATTTATGAAAACTGGTCAACGTTATTTCTGTAGGTAAATGATACATTTGTCAAAGATTCGTTTTAAAATCTAGTAATGAAAACATTTTGTATAAATTAAGCTTTGATGGTGGAGTGCACCATACACAATTTGATAATAGTTCCTCAAGGTCTTTTCGAAGCACGTCATTTTAGAAATTCACTTTTGCAAAATGCAAGACAATAATGAACAAAGTGTGATAAGGTAAGAATGTATCCAAACGCTCTTATAGAAATGATATTGTAAACCAATTGACATCGTTACTTTGATGCAAGACTATTACCGAGAATCAATAATGAACAAACAGCGTTACTCGTGAGGTTTTATACTAAGTGACTGATATGTGGATATTGTTTACGATTAAAAATATTAAACTGCATTTCGATTTCAACGCAAGGACTACGCATATGACATTTTTCAAAACCTTCTTGTCCATCTTTTCCTGTTGTAATGAGTTTTTCTAAGTCTTCAACCATGTGTTTATTCTCCTTGTCTACGTCTTCAAGGGCATAGAGAAGAACACAAAATGCCTTAGGTAGTTTTTCTCTCATCTTTTTCAGCAGTTCTTCTGTCATCTTCATGCCTCGTCTACACTGAAATACATCTGCATACTCGTCAATGGAGAATATATTTTCCTGCATAAAGTAGTCTAGGATATACTCGGGCAGAAGCTCTTCCATCAAATATTCCTCTATCGATGGCCAAGCGTTCAGAATTTCCTTTAAGCTCCAGTCACGCATATATGACTTAACTGCAACGCAAAGGTGAATATGTCCATTATGATTGAAAATAAGTAAATATCACTTTAAATACAAATCATTAAAACACGTATAGTTCCAATATCTGCGTGAAATTGTTAAGAACCTATATTATTGCTCTACGTCATAAAATTGAAGGTGTATGAGAACCTAGTTTGTTGGAATGTTTCGGCCATATTTATTGGAAAAAACATGATGACTCTCATTCGCTGGGTTTACTTAATATCTCACGTGTTTTATAAATCAGAATGAACACATAAACAACTTATGGAAATGGAGAGAAAATTGAGAAGGGAGACGCAAGCTTACCAGGGAATACGCCTTCAGTGTCCTCGAGTTTATCTGCCAAATCTATACAGTCTGTACTTCGGAGTGCAAGACAAAAAGCTTTAAAGACGTTCTGTCTGTTTTTCCGGAGCATTGTCTGAAGTAGCATGTCCACACGTGCATGTCGTGAATACGAGTCCAGCATTATGTTTTCAAGGTCAAACTGCAGCAAAACACCTTCCTGAATAAGGTAATCGCACACACTCTCAAGTGAGACACGGCTTTTAACTTCCCGATAATGCCGTCGAACTGACAATTGTCCAAATTCCATACAACCTAAGATATATATATATATATATATATATATATATATATATATATATATATATATATATATATATATATATATATATATATATATATATATATATATATATATATATATATATATATGTTTGTGTCTGTGTGCATGTGTATGCATGTGTGCATTATAATATATATGTTTGTGTCTGTGTGCATGTGTATGTATGTGTGCATTATAATATATATGTTTGTGTCTGTGTGCATGTGTATGTATGTGTGCATTATACTTGCAGCATCCTAGGCTCACTTCAATCCTTGTGAGCTGTCCACGTTTCATGTACAGTATAGTTGTTCATTTGTTTCAATTGAGGACTTATACAAAATGGGCAATAAATGATCTGTACTAATATGTTTCCTTACTGTTCAAGTACATTCCAATAACATATTAGTTTGATTCTAATGCAATACATCGACTCAAGGTAATTGTATTATCTATTTTGTTCTGGAATGGTGGAGTAAGATTATATGATAAAAATAATTTATAAAGGCAAGGTCATTAATTCCCAACTAAATATCGGAAATATGTGACACACACATATAAGACATCTGTACCTGATTTTGTTCTTGTTGGAATGTGTCCCTTTTTTGTCAGAAACTTCAGATTCACATACGGTGTTGATAATCGATAATTGTTACTCTCTTCTGAAAACAAATTGTTTGATTTATTCATTAGAATAATACTAAGGTTGAATAAATTTCAGATATGTTCTTGCTTTTTATAAGTCGCCAAGGGACGAAAATACCCATGTATCTCAAAGATATCGGATCCTACACTATAAGTCTGACAACTAGTCATATGTTCAGATGCAAAACATTTTTTATCATTAGATCCTTTAATTCAAAACAAATGCTATATAGAATGTTCTGGCAAAAAATGCCACTGACATTTTTCCCCTTTAAAATACAAATACGTAACAAAAGTAGCTAGGCAAAATGTTGTTGCACTGATTTACAAACAAGAAGTATGCATGTATGTGTATTTTGGATTTTAGTGTAGCTTTAACAGTATTTTGGTCATCAAGGTGTCACTATTATAGGCTCTTTCAAAACATAAAATGGAACACAGTGAAGACAACAAACTTTGTAAAATTTAACAAATATTTCCCCCTAGAATATCAAGTGAAAAATGAGAAAAATAACATATTGTTTTACGAATCCAAATTCAATAATAATTTAATAATTAAAAAATCATAGTTCTAGTAAATAAAATATCCTAAATGAAACTGAGTTTGAATTCTGATGAAATACAAAATGGAAGACGATGACGTCATTAATAGTCAGCGACGTGCTGCAGAGTCAACAGTCTCTTGTTGAATCACAAAAATTAATATTCCAAATTTTGAATTCTGTATAAATTTTTATCAATGTCCTTGTCCAAGAATTAATTTAGAGCACTAGTATTTCCAGGGAAAAGAATCAACTGAATTGAACGTAATTTGAAGAAACTAAAATAAACTAAAATTTAGCCCAAACTAGACACAACATAAAACACATTGACGTCTCAAGTGTTAAGGTACGCCTGACAATTCTTTCTCAATACATCATTAATAAGTCTAAGACGCAAACCAGATTACCGGTTGAGAGTCGACCTTCTAGAAATCGAAGTTTGTTACATGATAAATATCACGTAATCCAGGTATTGCCTTGACTTAGCTTAATAATTCTTTCTTTGAGAAAGAATTTTTAAAAAATTAAAATAGATGTTTGCCCAAATGGTCACTGTTCTGAATCAAGTTCAGAAACTAGATGCAGTGTTTCTATTAGTAAGTGTTTACCAATGAAAATTTAAACATATGAGGTCAGTTACAACTAAAGTGAATTTCTGGACAAGTTCAAATTCCAGTAAATAAAGTTACATCGCAATAACATGCAATGGAATAAAAGAAAACACCCACCCACCCACCCCAAAAAACCCAAATAATTAAATTAAATCAAAACAAAGTTATATCCATTGTACTTTTAGTTGAAAACATATCTTGAAATGAAAGAAAAGAAATATCTTGGTTCAAAACTAAGTCCAAAATCACTCCATCCCCCAAGCGATAGTCAAGTAATAACCATATGCGGCCGGTTGTATCACTTTGCTAATTAATTTCACCACGTGACCAATAAATATGGATAATGAAAATGACAGATAATTCTCGATTACTGTCGTTTACTATATGCTTTCAATTAGGTCCCATAATAAAATGAGATAAGGAATTTGAAGAAAAAAATAAACACGAAGATATATATTCGGATATTAATAAATTATCCCTATGTGAAATTATCTCAAACTGTCTAAATATACAATATATTTTGTCACTTTGTTACATTTGTAAGACAATTGTATACACTCACAGTGTTGGAGAACGATGATATAATTTAATTACCTTTGCCTGAGGGAGTTTTTTCAGGTTTTGTTTCGAACTAAGTCTAATCCTTTCTTGAGTAAAAAATAATAATAATATATCTATTATAAAACCTAATACCAAAACATTGACATAATTTACACGTATATACAATTCTAATGAAGAATTACTCGGTACAATTTGAATATATTTATTCTTGTCGAATACAAAACATGCCATACATATTCCTTATATAATGAATCGGAATGAAGATGAGACTTCTAGATTTCGAGTTTTACATTTTTCTCACAGGTAATAAAAGGTAGGTATCGAAAATAAGATCACCTTGATTTGTGTTTCAGGAATTCTTCCAGGGTATTGTGAAAGATGAATAAAATATTAAAATATCTTCCAACGGTAACAGTAAGCATTAACTACCTACAGAAAAAAATGATTTACGTAAAAATAATTATATCAAGAACATTTTCATAACCTTCCGTTGGCTCACATTCTTGGGCTGAAAAAAGCAATACTAAATTCTGACGTTTGTTAATCTTCGGTTTGTCTCACCCATGCGACATAGAAATCTAGCTAATTTGCTAATCTTACTTTCTTATCTTAGTGTAGTCATCTCAGACCAGTCGTTTGAGTTAAGGTGTCCACGCGCTCAGAACTACTTTAAAAAAATCAAACCTTGTAATCTTCTGCTGTACATGATGTAGTTGTTCTAACAATAACAACAACAGCAAATATATAACAAAAATGTAGTAGCTTGAGGTCAATTCATCTTTGAGAATACACCTTACAAAACATTTCGGGAGACACATACGCACACGATGTCGAGCTCTTTGGTATTTTGCTAGTTAGTTTCACACAGCATGGTCAATTTTATCCTATATACAGGCCTAACTCAGTACATTTTCAGGTCAGCGTCATTACATGCAGCGAAAGCCACCTAACTAAATTTAAATATTTCGAGTGAAACAAATTATATACTGTTAGCTACATTTAATGACGCTGACCTGAAAAGTTACTTTGCTACAGATAGGATAAATATTTCAATGCTGTGTGGAATGAATCATAACAGAAAACTCTGATCCATGCAGATAGGCCAAGACACTTCATAGACACGTGGAGAAACAAATAATATAACCCCTTGACTGGAATTTCCTTGTCTTCGTCCAGAATCCCAAGAAAGATTCTATTAATCAAGGGATACTCATGCTATACACACTACTGGCCACACAAAAAACCCACCTCCCTCAACAACTACAGAAAACGTAGTAACAGCCAGACATTTTTTAGGTCAAACAGGCTTTCTTGTAATTTTGTTGAGCATTTAAAATTGTGCCACAGTTAAATCAAACATATACCTACAATCTTTAATGACAAATGATGCATTTACCAGCCAGAAGGAATCATTTATCCGTCCACACATTAATCTATAAGCAAATGTCACAGTAGCACTTGCCATATTTCAAAGACAGAAAAAGTAATTTTCATCGAAACTGTGAACTTGAAAGTTTAGCACATTGTTATCCGCTAGAGTCTGCATTTGGAGGTTCTTCATACACGGCGGACATTTTACAATCAAGATTAATTACAACACAAGTATGTCACAAAACAGTTTCACCTCCTCCAAAGACAAGTAGAGTTATATACAATAGTGAAAGATCTCTAATTATCCATGTATAATCTTATGCAACATGTTACTCTTCGTTACAGCTTGTACTAAGTATAACTACAATAGAGATTTGTACCCAATATCATTTCGTTATTTACAATATAACCTTTCAAAATTTGGACTAATGAAAACTAAACATTTTCTTGTAATAAATATTAATTATTTATTGTTAATATTATATAGCATCCATATAATTATTAAATGTGATAATACCTCACTACCATGCGACGTTTCATGTTGTTATTTTTCTATGCTCACGCGAATAAACTGTGTACTTCGGATGCAACGGTCACATCACAGCCTTCATTAATATATTTGTATTAATGAGCCGCATGTAAACATTTGGACGTGGACTGTATTACACTAGTGAAGAGTTCTTTGTGCTTAAAAGGACAATATTGGGTAAGAAAAATAATCTACGTTTGGGTTTGGACCGATACAAGGAAATCCAAGTCGCGGGGTTACATTATATGTCTCCCCAATAGGGAAGCCTCGTGGGGAGACAATTTATGTAACCCCTTGACTGGGATTTCCTTGTCTCGGTCCAAACCCCAACATAGATTCCATATATCCTCTTTGCTATATTTAAGACGCCATCGCATAAATATAGCACTAGAACTTCAAGTATAATTTTTTTTAAAGCTTTATAGCCTGAGTTTTAAACTAAACTCCAAATCTGTTGTACAAAATACTATTTCTAATACAGATTTACAGAAACAAAGTGGGATGCACCCAAAACCTTTTTCGTATCTTACTCTCCACTACACGTATGACGAATGCAAGTTTAATTCTAAATATAATTACACTTAAAACACAAATATATTTCTTTATTTTACACAAAATTAAACCTAACAGTCTGATCGGATTCATTTTTATTTCCTTGTTCTTTACATATTTCCATTTCTCTGATATACTGTGTATAATAGATTGTTTCAACAATCCTAAATTTAATTGAAGATTAATCAAGCTGTATGAACGTGACAGTGCATGTTACTTTCAAACCATCTGACCAAAAACGAATTATTGCTACTGTGTATGTAATGCTCTCTTGAGTGATTGGTTATGCATACACAAACATCAAACCAATGTGACAAGGAAGAAAGGTTGAATCAAATTCCTCTGATATAGACCATATACATCCGTGTGAATTCTATTAAGTATCAAACTGTACCCTCCTTAAAAATATGTGAAAGAATACTCTTAAAGACACGCACAATATATATATATATATATATATATATATATATATATATATATATATATATATATATATATATATATATATATATATATATATGAAGAATAACTAGATAGTAGATTAATTACTTAAACTAACTGTTGTTGGTTCTGAAAACTGTTTATAATTATACGTCTTACATAAAGAAAACACAAAATTAGTAGCTAAACTGAAATTTTGGATTCCTCTTCAAACTAAATTTATATTATTATGAAAACCTATGCATAACTGCAACTTCAGATGCGACGAAAATAATAAAATTAATCGCCGTTAAACTGAACAATCACTGAGGCGAAACGTCTAACTAATCAAGATCAAAGTCTGTTTAGTGCCCATCACATCAGTGTTGTCGCTTTTCATAAATAATTTCCAGTACGACTTGTACTTACGATTCATAATGTACAGTTATTATCTAACCATCATCCGATGCTATCAGAGCAGAAATAAACTGTTTATAAACACTGCACACCAATAATGCCTTGATCAAAATATACAGTTCCTGTTCTCTTTGTCATTCTCTCACTATTGTAACTGACAGCATGTATCATATGACAATAAAAGACAAGATGATGCCAGTCAGCGAAAACAGTATACTCTGATTTTACAAACATTGACCAGAAACGCTAAAGATATACTATATTTACTATCTACTTTTCCGTTAGTGCTGACAGAAAAAACGTTAAAACGATTTAGATTGGGTTTTTAGCGACTTCGAATCTAGCAACAATTCATATATAAAACTGTATCAATGCAACCTCGAATAGTACAACGACGATCACTCGGACGTACGTGGGATGTTAATTCGTGCCAGAAATCCCATGACTACTAATGCTTTCACTTTTAACTCATCTCATTCAAGTTGTTTCCATACTGTACATCTTGTCAAACTTGTCAAATAAAAGCAACAACAAATCAGTAAAAACATATTTCTCATCTGCAACATATTCCTGTATTTGACGAACCATTTTGTATAATAATGGTATATTGTGTCGGTCCCTTATCTAAGACCAAGTCAGACTACCAATACATCTTAACCGTAATATGTATTTCCATAAATATTTCTAGAGGCAAACCATTTGAAAAATATTTTAACTAAAGTTTTTGTAAAAGCTCTTGACAAAGTTTTCTGTACATGTTGGCATTCCCAACTCTGTCCAGTATGATCAAGGGTCAAATTGTATGCCCGAAGTTTCCCAACACATAAGGAACAAGTTAGGTATCCAATAGTTAAAGTGTTCTGTCCATGATCCTAAATTCCAATGGGCTTCAGAAAGATTTCATCGAAACTTTCAAGAATCTGATTCGGTCATAATGTTTTGAAAGAGTCAAAGATTGGGATTACGATATTGATTTGCTGTTGTTCGCTGGCAGGGAATCAGTTCAAGTATATTATGTTTTTAGTCCTTTTGAACTAGATTTTAGATATAATGTGAGCGGACCACTGAAGTTAATAAAAAATGAATCCTTTTTAAACGAAGACTGCAAAATTATTTTTTACTATGTATCTAATTTTAAATATAAGTTGTCAGTGGCTTGTGAATTAACAGTAACTAATGTGCATTCTACTCGGTCAGAAATGAAATTAAGTTATGAGAGAGATTCATTTTTCATCCTGGTGATATAGCTCTGGCTCCCTTGCCCATAACTCAAACTACTCGTCGGGATCAATGCCATTGTCCTTATAAAATTGAAAAGAAACTAAATTACATAAATTACATTATTACCCATCCTTAGGAGACGGAAGCAGAAACAAAAGTTGTCATATAAATATAATAAAGGTGTCTTTTCGTAGAAATAGCCCAGCTAATAATTCAGTGCTTGTGTTACATTGTTAGGACATATTGTGGAACACGACCGAGTTAAGTTTGTAGAAATTAAGGTCAAAACTAGCTCTGAATTTCCATTGCCTCTTAGTATAAAGTAGCGGATGCAATTTGTTGAGTAAAAAATTGTATTGGTCTGACAAATGTCAAAACGATTTTGATAAATTAAAGTTCATACTTTAGTGTGCACCAGTTCTTTTAACTCCAAATGTCAACCAATCATTTTAAACGTCTGTTAATGCACGTGATGCATTGGTTGATATAGTATGGATTCAGGAAGACAAATCTTGTATGGATCATCCAGTGTGCTATGTTTCTAAAACAATATATAAGCACCAGAGAAATTATTCTACAATCGAGAAAGCATGTTTGACAAAGATATTGGCTTTGCAACACTTGAAGTGTATATTAGTAGTTCAGCTCCTTCGATTACCATATTCATTGATGACAGTTCCCCTTACTTTTAATGACAAAATAAAAACAAAAGGTCAGAGATTATTGAGTTTGAACTTGCAAGAAGTCAACATTAAGATCAGGTACATCTAGGTTAAAGGTAGTCTGATTGGTGATGCACTCCCATAAAAATACTATATCGCTTTATTTTGTATATATTTTGTGTCTATCGTCCTATATAATTTTAATTATTAATGTATCATAAATATGTTTGACCAATATGCAAAAGAAAGCATAATTGTATAAATCGTTCCTTTTCTATATGAGGGGAGGTGTTATGCATATCTATATTGTGTACTTAACTTTTATCGGCGATAGTAGATGTAGTTTACGCTAATGGTCATTTATACAGAAGTGTTTAGAATGCTAGTTTTTGTCCATGGCTGTGGGTTTTACTTTAAGATATTATTTGTAAACATAACGGCGTTGCCGTTTGACCTTAGAGTGTTCTAGAAGCTAACTTATGAACCGCAAGCTGATCTTATTGTGCGTTAGGATTTTAAATTAAGGTCTGATACATATAGTTATTTATTCCTATGTTAATGCCAGTCTTTCAAAATCTATGATCAGAGCTTCACGTAGTGTTCAGATATTGTTTGAGAGGATTTGTTTACATTAAAATATTAATTTAATTTACAACGTGCTTTAAAATTTAGTCTAAAACATTGCTTTGAGGATGCATTCAAAGACATTTTGAATTATATCATTGTGATACATAAAGACTACTGGTACAACATCACATTCGAGATTGGAATTTATTTCGAACACATTATAATTTTGGACACCTGATTCAACTTTTAGGATTATTTGGGATTTAATTCACAATACTATGAATTTCATTTAAGTTTTCTCTTTGTTTCCCAAGAAATAAATTGTTTGTTGAATTTTACTAAACTTGTTCATTTTGCTTCATCTTGTTACTTGGTGTAAGACCACAGAGTCGTAATGATAATGAATCAGGAATTGTATTGACACCACTCCAGGCATAAGAAAGACATACTGACACAAGTGACTTTAAACAAAGTGCAGAGTTCCATTTACCTAGAAAAACTGCATAAACTTAAAATATTGGAGTTGAGAGAGGCTGAATAGATGTAAATAAATTACAGACAGCTGCCTATCACACAGTGAGATATTAATTTAGTACTAATTATGTACCACTACAATGTAATCATTGATAAACAAAATATAGCATCTAAAGCAAACTAAGTTTGCTAATATATAACGTTATATACATTGACCGTTACATGCATATCGATATCAAAGTAGACGCAATAAGATAAATGAAGTAATAAAAATTAAGTGCGTAATACAAATAAACTGTTACTTTCCTCCTATTTTATTTCATTGATTTTAAATTTGAAAGAAGGCTTTAAATTCATTTTAATACAAGTACAACGATTTATAATATTTTAACTTTAAATAGTTCACATGAATAGCGTGTATCTTACTGGCATATAAAACTGATTTGAACGTATGCATAAATCTGCACTACTCTTTGCAAGTGCTATGCGCTTATCAGTTGTATGCGAAATTTGCCTACTAATTAGTTTTAGACTTAAATGCGGCAACAACATTTTTAAATAATTACCCCCCCTCTCTCTCTCTCTCTCTCTCTCTCTCTCTCTCACTGACGCCGTTTATTATGTTCATACAAACATCAAACTGATTTTGGTTTGTTATGCCAGAGATAAATGAAAAATGTTATATAGTCTCCAATGTGTTAAGTATATTTCAAATGATGTTGTTGTTGTTGTTCTGGGGTTTAACGCCATTTTCAGCACAAGACAGGCCATATATGGCGGCCAGTATAACTGGTGGAGGAAGAACCCTGGAAAAGCCAGGAAAGAATCACCGACCCACGAGAAGCTACTGGCAGGCTTTCCCACGTACCCACGCTAGCCGAGCCTTGGACTCGAACATACGCAGACAGAGGTGAGATGGCAGTGATCCGGAACGGTGAGCGCTTTAGACCACTCGGCCACTCGGGGCCCCCGTATTTCAAATGAAGTTCATAACTTGCCATGAAAAAGTTCACTGGCTACACCAGCTCAGATATGGCTAACAACAACATCACGGAAAACATGCGGGTTAATAAAGAAGTTACAAATAAAGAAGTTACAAAGTCGTTTTCACTGGTTTGTTTAAATTAGTGCGGTGGACGTAAAAATGAGGTTTACTGCAATTGGCAGGCTAGGTCGACTGGCAGGCTATGCCGCTTTAAATATCTGAATAGTCGTGGAAACTTTATGTGTGAAGCAACGCCCTGCAACAATTGCAATGTTCGGGGTATTATTGACACTGGTATCAAGCGATTCTCTCGAAATATTTGGTTCAATCTGTAAAAATACAAAAGCACGTGTTCTATAGATGGCCGATATAGAATTCTTGATGCTCCAAATGCACTTGATTTTGTGGTCGATATAGTAACCAACATTATCAAATACATGCAAAATTCGCCTGCCAATGAATGTTTGACTTCAATGATGGCTCGGAATTTTCATTTTCTTAACTCTCTCTCTCTTTAAATATTTGAACTTGTAACTTAACTTGAAAAAGCTTTTCCAAAACTGATCAACTCCATACATTTTTAAGCGCTGTTTCAAAACCAATCACTTTCACTGAGGCATTATTGGAATAACTGTAAGAACTACGTACGTCATGATCTAGACGATATGCATAAACTTCTCACCAGCAAAACTGAAGATTTGATAAACAATTTAACATTTTGCAAAAAACACATATTCACACATTTTGTATGAAGCACTTTATTTAGTTTAAATTACAATCAAGACATGGACATTTAAAATAAGGCAAAAAGGCCAATTGTTTGGAATTGTTTTGTTAAACTCATAACCCATCAAGTAGGTCGGCATAGGGATAATATATACTTTTGTATAGTAAATAGCCAGATCTCAGAGGCACGGGCTTAGAGGCAATGGTGCGGAGTGAAATAGAAATCAAAAGATTTCAGTGCAGTTCGTGCTTTGCAACTTTCACATACTCAAGCGGTAGAAAACAAACAAAAAGATACAACATATCCATGTCTACATATAAGTGGTTGTATTACCCTTAGGTTGAAATTCTCCATCACTTCCATCATTGAACTTCACTTCGCTATATGCGCCAACATCTTGGTTGGAGCTTCTAACCGCTGGATCTCCTGAATCCGGTTCAACCGTTTCATAGTCGTTCGTCACTTGTACATATAATTGAGATATAAACATGGATACACATACAGGAAGTAAAATGCACGAAAGAAAGGAAAAAGTAAAATATTAATATTTTTATAGAGAGTAAAAGGCTAACTAATTATTGTAAAATTGCATTTTTGGCAAATGTTTTAAGCTGAAGCGAGGGGGATATTTTGATGCGTTACCTATTACTCTGAGATCCGATTATTGGTTGTAATATCAGCATGGTATTTTTCCTATTGAACTGTTAAGGATTCCTATGAATGAGTTTAACTTTTGCATATATTTGGTATGTACACATGCATGATTTCATTTCTTCTTGGCAGGACACGATTATCGGATGCTTATCTCAGTGAAAAGGTACGTTTCTTGTTCGCTATGCTAGTTAGACCAAAAACTAAATTAGTCTAGATACTAAGACTTGCTGACGCGGAAAATGAATTGACTGTATGAGACCCCCATATCTCGAATATATATATATTCGAATATATATATATGCATATACATATGCATGCATAGTATTACGGAAGAAAGATTATTCATGTAAGCTGCTAAATAAATATTTAAATATAATAAGAAACGTAGTGGATACCCTGGTAGGGAATATTTTCATAGTCCGGATTTGGTTCTGTTCTGGCGTCTGAAAAATATATCTTTATTGAATCAGTCCCATTTTGAATGAAAATTAATCATCGTTTAATACCGTTCTAAAATTGCTACTAAATTAAATCATCATCATCTTCATCATTATCATCACCATAATTATCATCATCATCATCATCATCATCATCATCATCATCATCATCGTGAAAATAAGAATGTCAACCCTATGTGCACCACTAAGAGAATGCATTGAAATAGGACAGGCGTGGACAACTGTTAGGAATACGTGACGACACTGTTACTAATTCTTACGAATCTCCAAAAAGGAAAAGGTATGCAAAGGATACTATAATTTCTTCTTCTTTATATATTCACGTTGATACTTCTTATCGTTTCAGCGAATGTAAGCTTTTATATTCTTTCGTGTCATGAAGTGGGTTATATAGATGAAGTTGCTCGTGTTTTGCGTTTTGGTTCATGACAAAAAACAATGTTCTTGAAATACTTTTATCGCTAAGTTTATTCAAATGTTATTCCACAAGAGCGTGCTGTACCGTTTGTGGTAGGATCCACTTGACTGACTGCTTCATATTCATTATCGGAAACATCTGGAAAAATCAAGCCTTAAGAAAGAGACAATGAAACTAAACATTGCCGAATCTAAATAAAAAAAGAAAATTTGTAGATATAGACATTCATACTCTTAATAATAATTAAATATTTTAATGTGACGACAGATGTAATTTATATTGCAATTAAAAGAAAAAGATTGCATTTGCGAGATATACGCTGTATTAGAAATTTATTTGTAACCATAGAAAATAACCATAGCGAAATCAAAGTTTAAATGCAATACATTCCACACATTCCACACAATTTATGAGCGTGCTCTGAGTATAGATCTCAATTTTTATGCTTGTTGTTTAGGACTATAACATTTGTATCCGACCATTATGTGCGGCACTCGTACCTTTCACCGAAAAATGTCCAATACAGCAAATACGTGTCTACCAATTTGTGACAGTGGCCTCTTGTAACGCAGGTTGAAAATATCTAACAAGGATTAAGATAACTGCATTTATTATATGCTCATTTTTGTCTCCGTTAACTTTACATTGTCAGAATCGTGGTATAGTTTACAATATTGCACGCCTTCATACTGCACTCGCGCGCACGACACGTGTGCCCAATAGTGTATTAGGAACTACTTTGCAAACAAATCACGTACAGTCATGTAGTAGACGCTTTACCTTTTGGTTGATTAAATTTTTTCTGAACGAACTAAAGCAAATATTTCGTGGACTGCCACATACCAGCTTATTTGCAATATTCCGCGTTAACTTTTTTGGTACAATGTTTTGGATTTAGGCTAGCGATAGACTCCGGACAAGTCATACAATTGCTGAGTTCCTACAAATAACATGCAAGTGACAAGGCACAAACGTGTCTTCTTTATCTGGTAATAAGAATGTCAAAATTATACTTACAGTTTTACATTCTGAAGTCCCTCAAAATGTACTTTCTTAGTTTTGCAAATCCGAATTACATGAGCCATGTCATGGGTTCCAAAGCTTGATTACACATTTCGAAATTGTAATGTAATTTCAACTACTTTTCAAATGCAATAACGTCCTCCTTACTGCACTCAAAATGAAATGAACATTATATTTCATAGCGTCTTTTTGATAATTACAATTGAAAGAGTTCCTTTTTTCCCCCATATTGTGATTCCAAACATTCAATGACAGAACAGAAACACACTTGATGTTACGTCAAGACGTTGCTTCCTCGCTGCACAAATCAGATGTTACTTTATGTAGAACTGACACAGATAAATGCTGTCCATAATCAGCGAATTTAGTAGAATCAACAAAATACTAAAATGTATTCATTTATTATTAATTATATAAAATAAATAATACATTCATCTACCAGTTGTAATCAATTTTGAAAGTATTTATATCTAAAATAAAAAATACAAAGTATTTCTTTTTACTCGTTGTTCCTCAATACAGCTGGGATATCATCATTACCTGTTGCAGGAAGAATGTTACCGGCAGGTGTCTTTGAATGATTGCCGCCTGGACAGTCAAAGTATGTGTTTCGTTTCCCATTAGGTGTGATTATATTTGCGTCAGATAAATCTGCAGTTGTAAAGAGTGACATTCAGTAAGTTGTACGAACACACAAATCATTAAAATAGAAAGAAGGATATATAGATAAATAACTAGATATTGGTGACTAACCATAATTAAGATCTAGATTAGTTCAAGCTGTGGAGACCTCTGGAATTTATGCAAACTTATCCTTTCTCCGTTCTCAGGATCAAACTAAGCTAACAATAAAAAACATTGCATTTTATCTTTGACGTTCATATTTAAAGTCGATTAAAGACATGTTTTCTGTTATTATTGTTGCATGCGTGGTACATACAATTAATGTAGTAAGTTAAAGTTACGACAGCTTTTTCACCGATAAATTTAACTTTGAGCATACCCGTCCTCACCAAATATGAGAAAGATAAAATCACTTACACATCGTACACACACACACACACACACACACACACACATATATATATATATATATATATATATATATATATATATATATATATATATATATATATATATATATATATATATATATATATATATAACGAAAATACAGGTACACTTCATCATTGGCAGAATGGTTCATTCTAGAATGATGTCACACGTAGAAACAAACAGAACCCTGGTCAAGGCAAGTGATTTAGGATACGTTACTTCCTTATACATTTTATGGTAAATTTCAGGAATGCTTTTGGAACACACTTTGCTCTGGAAAACAGATTTTAATCTACCCAAAGATGATAATAATAATAATAATAATAATAATAATAATAATAATAACAACAACAACAACAATAATAATAATAATAATAATAATAATAATAATAATAATAATAATAATAGAAATAATAATAATAATAATAATAATAATAATAATAATAATTATTATTATTATTATTATTATTATTATTATTTAACATTTTTTATTAAGTACCTTGGTATTTCCCATGTAGATTTTCTACGTCATCTTGTTTTGTATATTTTGCCACAAGGTTTGGTAATTTTACTTCCTTTGATGCTGACCTTCCCATCTTGTTTAAACCTAGTCATAAAACATTCAGTTACACATGCAATGGTGGAAAGAATGTTCAGAATTAAAGACACGTATAAACGTGCATACTGTCTCTAGTCCTCAAAATTCATCTTACCTGTGTACTGAAGAGTTATCCTTATGAATTAAATTATTAAACTTGCAACAACAAAAAAAACAAAAACAATGCTGAATGCAGCTTTTCTACCAAATAACTTCAATCTATATCATATCTTTACACGCGTTTCGAATCCCAACAACCATTACATAGAACTCTGCAGTCAAGTAGTCTAATTTTAAGTGTAGATCACCCTCTCTGACGTAAGTTCAATAGAATGATATTACCATGATAGGTCCATATGCCATTCGTACAGCAACGTTGTGGGATTAATCGAGAAAATTACCATATCATACAGAATTGCAAACCTTGCACCAAATACAATTTTGCCAATAATGGACTCAATGTAATTGCATATTGAAAGAAACGATTCCTGGGTCTTACCATAAAATATCTGAAGGGATATAGAGTATAACGAATCCTAGTTTGTTTCTATTTTAAATGTATTGTGTATGTTTTATGTACTGATATAGCATGACAGTCTATATGAGCTACGATGCAAGTTATCTTACGTCTGTACGCTATATGAAAATCACCTATGCAAACAGACCTACATTACCTGCATGACGAAACGGGAGTCACTTTTCAACCGTCTGTCTATCTATCTATCTATCTATGCACCATTTATATTACTTACTTCATGATCTGTTGAATGTTAATGTAAACGTGACATTTGTATAATGACTATCGGCTATGGAATGTAAATTCTGGCACCTTTTTGTCACAACGGATTTCATTAGTCGAAATCAATGAATGGTTGCATGGATTCATTTGTCTGTTTTTCCATTCATTTACGAACGTATGTATGTATGATTCGTATTAATTATCTATCTGCTTACCTAACTACTAGCTACACACACACACACACACACACACACACACACACACACACACACGTATGTGTGAGTGTATATATAAATTCACCAGTCTATCCACCTATGTATTTACACTCCGCACATAAAGACAAATGTATATATGCGTATATTTATGTACACACTTTATAGATCTATCTAACTTTATCTCTGTGAAATCGTTTAGTATTAGAATAACACTTTAAAACAGGCATGTATTCACTGCGACATTCTTCTTTTCCCAATACGGAAGTTCAATATGAAACTGCTTATCAATTGTGTGAAGAACATTTTATGTAAAATGGTACCTAAATTTACCTGAAACTTGTTAAATTTATATCTAGCACACTTTAGGAAATTGAATTTCATGAAATCAAAATAAAAACTCACCGTTGTCGGTAGACAGGAGTTTATCAATAATCAGTCCACCATGTTTTCATGATTCCACAATGACTAACAGTTATTTATATATGTAGAGTGGTTTACCATTAAGTACGTAGGATCACTTTTTGGTTTAGGGTTTTCCTTGTAATATAATATTACTTCCTCCTTTGAGTTCTTAACAGGTTGGGCCAATTAAACTTTGACATGCATATACCCTAGGTAAATATATTATTTCCAAATGTGCCTGTAAAGGCCCTTATGTTCGTTGTACCTTTACAGGTTAGCAAGTAAAGTGAGAAGGTAAGACGATAATGAAAAATTTTGTGAAATGTACACCAGACTGGGTGTCAACTGTAAAGCGACTGAGTTTAGCGTCTGGGCCTTTGCGGAGATTATTGTTAACGCATGTCCGATTAGTCCAGTGACATTGTCAGAAAAGGGCCCTTAAATTTGAATAGGTTATGGTGGGGGATACTTTTTCTTCTTCTTGTTACTGCACTGTCTTTAGCTACTGAAATTGTATTGCTTTCATTGATCAGCAAATGCATTGAAAAAGCATGCAACAAAACGTTCTCTCCTTGTCTCTTCTTTTTCCTACACAGACATGCGTGTGTGTGTGTGTGTGTGTGTGTGTGTGTGTGTGTGTGTGCTTGAACTTTTA
Source organism: Sinohyriopsis cumingii (assembly GCA_028554795.2). Classification (NCBI taxonomy): domain Eukaryota; kingdom Metazoa; phylum Mollusca; class Bivalvia; order Unionida; family Unionidae; genus Sinohyriopsis; species Sinohyriopsis cumingii. The sequence goes on along the minus strand of CM068824.1, from coordinate 124,973,299 downwards.
ATATAGCTTTAACAATTCTTCAGTAATATCGATAGGATGTCTGCACTTTGGCAGTCCATAGTGATATCGAGCTCTTGAGCGGCGGGGTGTGGGGGTATGTGTGTAAAACCCTACAGCTCTAGGGAGCGTCCTATTTCTGAAATTAAACCCTCATACGAAAATGGCATAAAGGTAAAAAGGAATAAAACGAGGCCTGTAACGTTCCTCTTAACTCGTCCCTTTATTTTCCACTTTACCTTTTGTGTGTCAAAGTTTTATGCGTCATAGTTCATGACCCGAAACATCCATGTTGGTCCTCCCCCCCCCACTGCTCTGTGCGTGTGTGTGGGAGAGTGGGGGTGGTAAGTAAAAGTAGCTGTTAGGTGACAGGTCACTCAACCAAACTTTTATCGAGACCTATGAGAGATCGTGACCGAGGATCATGAAAAGAAACTGTTAAACTTAGTCATATCCATGTCCCCTGAACACCAGATCTGGTAGATGTTTCTTAGAGTGTGGGTATCAACACCATTCAGAGGCGTAGCTGGGGGGGGGGGGCAGGGGGGTACATATGTCCCCGGGCGCCAAGGTACAGGGGCGCCAAAATGAGGCTTACAACGGTACATTATAATAAGTAAACAAGGGTAATATTCAAAAATGTGATTAAACGGGGAGGGGGCTGGGGCGCCAATTTTATAGTTCGTCCCCGGGCGCAAAATATCATAGCTACGCCTCTGACACCATTAAAGAAAATCAGAAGATTGCATTTATTTCTGATCACTCTAGGTATTTGCATATATCGCTGAGAAAAATATAATATCGGTGTTTTTGTGTGTGCCTCGAGAAAATATCTGAGTTGGATTTGATTGTTTAACTAGTATCACATCAGTGTATGTACTATGAGATTCTTGGTGTCCCCGCTGAGCAGATTGACCAACGGCACGTTGTTGATGTCAGTAATAAAATAAATGACACAATTGACATCAATCATTCTTGCATATTTATTACAATGCAGACCCCATAACTTTGGAATGTTGCTTCTGACAATGGCAGGAAAGGCACGAGAGTGATGCCTTCAGGTCTATTGTACCTTTACGGTCAAAACTTTTCAACTTTGACATGTGCAGATTTCAATCAAACCAGGTAATGTTGACTTGATCTATATAGATGACTGTATGTTTTTGCCGTGTGTAATATACGATAGCCACGAAAATATGAATTTAAATGGCAGAAAATATAAACATTCGAGAATTCTTGCCTTCTTAACATTTTTATACTTTATATAGCCTCAGTTGCTCGTATTAACTCATGTTTAGATGAGGCATACTCTTTGTTCTCCGAGTGTATACGGTACTGCTGTTCTTAGCTATGTAGCACACATGGGCATGCAATGACTGTTCAGTGGACCTTTATTATGATTTTGTTGCATCTATATTATTATTATTATTATTATTATTATTATTATTATTATTATTATTATTGTTATTATTCATGTTGTTCTTGTTGTTGTAATTAAGTCAATCAATCAATCAATCAAGCCGATCAAGCAAACATTGCTTTGCAATATTTACATGAAGAATATTCTGTCCTTGAAAATAAATTTTAGACTACAGCTCCGGTGGTTTAAGTGGTTAGAGCGTCCGCTTCTGATGCGGAAGGTCGCAGATTCGAACCCCGGCCAAGTCATACCAAAGACTTAAAGTAATAGTACTAACAGCTACCTAGTTAGGCGTTCAGCATTAAGAGGTTAGCGTTAGGACTGGTCGGTCTGGTGTTAGGATAATGTGACTGGGTAGGAAATCGTGCTACATGTCTGTGGCATGATGTTCCAGTACTAGACATCACTATAAACTGCCACACTGCAGACATCATAGCAATATGACTGAAAAATTGTTGAAGCCACGTTAAAATTGCAATTCACACACACGTTATAGATTTCATTAATGATATATTTGTTGTGTCATGAACTAAAATTAACTACTTAATGTACTGACTGCTGAGCTAATGGTTCCAGTGAATGCTATATTGTACTAGAAATTGTTTTAGAACAAACATTATATTGCATTTGTATTTTGCTTAATGCACGGAAATCTATACTCATTTCATATATGGAGATGTCACAGTGTACTTTTATTTGTAATATATGCTATCACCCCTCGTTTCATAGCAACAAACGAGCCCCTACATCGAGAACGGACATTTAAATGGGTGACGTCAGTGCACTGGAGAAAATGGCAAGTGTTACAAGCACTGACCTCATCGGAGCGGGTACCTAATAATAGTGTTCGGCTTGACCTAAATACATTCAACTCAGGGTCGTATAAAAAAGCCTGTTAAATGGACCACTTGGTTTAGCTTGGGAAGAGCACTAGAGCGTGAAGGGATATCCAACATGGGAGGGACACTACGGTGTCAAGAGGAATTTAACACGGAGTCCTGCCGTGTTTGCTTGACATTTACCATTTTTAACCTGACAATATGCATACCGAACGAGAAGATTTCTATGCTTGGCACCACTGTCACACTTCCAACCCCATTGAATTTCAGGAAGAAATGTTATACTTTTGTCAATCCGATGTGGACATTTGATGCCGTTGCTGTGGAAAACTTCGACAACCGTTTATGGAGTACAAAGGGATCAATCCTTTCAATGAAGCCTGTACCATCGCTAAAGCGAGCTCCTTAGTGTACATCAACCGATTTATGTCTCAGAACACACTTACGCTATCAAACTTCCCAGTCCGGCTAAGCTCTGAGTTGGTAATATTACCTGGCTGTCAAGGAAGACAAACGGATCAAACATGCCAGAAACAGAGGAAACGAAAAAAAGAATTTTTTCCCTGGATGAATGGGATTTAGAAGTCACAAACGTCGTCTACGAATTTCATGATTACTTATTTCACGGATTCAAAATATGTTACCCTCAACGAGCCCCGAAAAGTCAACTGTCAGACGGAACCTACTAAATATTGTTTGAGCGAACATTCAAACAACGCCTGCGCTTAGAACAAACAGGATATCGAGTGATAGAAATGTTGGAGTACGAATATGATCGACGTTTAAAAACCGTTCCAGAGATTATGCGCATTGCCGAAAGTTACGACGTTGTGACCATGTGACTTCTGAACCCCGCAACAGTTTGTTTTGAGGACGAAGCAATGCCACACGCTTGCGGACGAATCTGCAGGAGAAGAAACCAAATAACTTGAAGTGTATTCGCCATATCCTTGGATGTGCAAATATTGTAACTTTCCTACGAGGCATTCAAATGTTGACGGAACCCGTCTAAGACGATCACAATCGTCAATACGAAGGCTTGATCACATGGAAAATCTTGCCTCCCACCGACTTGCGTCATCCCGTTTTACCCCACCATTGCCAAGAAAAGATTTTGTTTTCTCTGTGCGGTACCTATGCCGAAACTCGTAACCAAGACCAGCCTTGTTATCACACCCAAGATGAATGCCCTTTTTCAGGAACGTTGGTCATCGTGAGATTGTTTCGTGCTTTGGATTTGGGATAATGTTTGTTAAAAGTGTATGAAATACACCACATTCCCTGCAATGAAGTTTACCAAGGCATTTTCTCGTGCTACATCAACTCTTGTTTGAAAAACAAGCAAGAAGGTAGCGGCTATCATTACTGGTATCAGACTCTTAAAGACTTCCAAAACACGAACCGATTTAGTGGGAGCGTTAAACAAAGGGATCGTCAACTCTCCGATGGAAAACAGACAAAGGCACCTAATTTCTAAACCAAGCTTTCCAAAAAATATTGAAGAAAGGATACATCCAGTTCTTCACCACTGAGAATCCCGAAACCAAGGCCAACTTCGTGTAACGTTTTCAAAGCACATTAAAAGTGCGCATGTGGAAATATTTCACGCATTAACACACTATCAAATAAATTATTGTGTTACCGTGTATTGGTCAAAGGTTACCATTAATAGTACCATCTGAGCAGATGAAGTCACAGACGAAAAACGAAGTGGACGTATTTAAGCTCTCGATTGGAACATCCCTTACTACCCTCAAGAAGCATGGACTATTAACGACGAGAAATTATGTGCGCATTGGAAAAAGCAAACGAAACTTCTACAATGGGTATCTATCTAACATGAACACCGAATTGTTTTGCGTAAAAGAACGAGTGCGAGGGCGCCATCCTCCCGTCAAAATTATAAGATATGAACGGCGAATGAACTTTTGACTTACGTTACAACGAGTGACCAGAAAAGAAGACAATGTGTACGACATAGAAAAGATCTTCAAGCGAAGAACCCGTAAAGTAAGCGAACGCAGAGTCGAAGGAATGAAGGTGCTTTGGAAAGGATATCCCCCGAGTTTTAATTTTTGGGTTGCTGATACCGAAGTTTAAATCGATCGTAATAACAGTTACTTGTATCTGAAAGTCAAAGCTCTCAAAACGGCGGATAACAACAATCATGGATTCGTTGCACAGTGAAGTGGAGTTGTACTTCAATAACAAACTGGATAGCAATAGCATGGATACTTACCCTTACCGAGCGTAAGCTGAAAATCTCCGGACGTACAGAAAAGAAACCAAGAACACCCATTTAGATTCTTTCGTGCTCTTGAAACCTCACACGTTCAACGATTGAGTGGAAGTCGAGTTTGACACCACATCGTTGTCAACCATGTAAATATGCGAACGTGAGGGTATTAAGAGGTCTTCAAAGAAGGAGATAAAAGAGTGGACAGAGAAGTATTTGCAAGAGAAAGAGCATCAAGAAAGAGGCATTGTAAATTGTAGATGCGACATAAAGGTGTTTTTTCTTCTCCTTCAGAAGAAGCAGACTTTGTTCCTGTGGGAAAGCCTTCATGAAGGAAGAAATTGCCAAAACAATACTGTCCTTTTTTATGGCTAAGAGATATCTAGAGAAGAGACTGTCAACTGCCAACATATTTTGATTGCATGAATGTGTTTGTATGCGTATGAGTTCTTCTTTGTTAGTCTTTGTTTTTTCTCAATAGAAATTCATTTTTCTTCTCTAGTGTCTGTTTATATGTAAGGGTTTAATGGTGTGTTTAATGGTGTGTCTGCAAACGCTAAATATCCTTGTTTGTTTGATAGTGTGTGATTTGTATGAATATGAGTGTGCTTGTCTTTATTTGTTGGCAAAAGAGGAGAGTATTTAAGGTATTTGTTTGATGTAGTATAGTGTGCTTTTATGTAAAAACAAGTGGAGAGAGTTTGTATGTACAAACAAGTTGAAGAGAGTTAGTTTTAGGTCCGCGAGATGTATCCTTTCTATACGATACGATCCTGGATTATAGACGTGTGCGCCTATAGGGCATATACGTCTTGTTTATCCCACATAGTCGGATATTTAATTTGTCGCACGGGAGTTAAATCGAGCCACGCTTCCGTACACATGTACGCATAGAATGTAAGCTTTTTAGTGAAATGTACTGGCATTGAAGCCCCAATCAACATGTCAGAGTTTATGAAAAGTGGGAATGGAAACCATGCACACACTGATCGTGGTACAGTCACTATATTGCACATAGGACGCCCGGTGAATATTAATACCTCTCTGAAGACACCACCCTGGTTTGGTTACTAGACGATTGGGAATCGGCCACACACTCGTATTTGTGTGTCCTCGCAGGAAAGTTAGACAAGGGACTCGGATGGAGGGTACAAACCACAGCCGGAACGTAATGGAACGCCATATGTGTACATATGTCAGATTCCTTAAACTTTTATAATTACAATCGGTAACTAGTTTGTTAACATTTATCTTTAATTCTCTTGTTGTCATCTTTCTAGTTCCTGTTCTAATCTTCAAAACCTTCTAAGGTAACTCGCATCATATTTTAAGTTAGCAATTTTAATTTCTTAAAAATGACACATGATCTTATGCCATGTTCCTAAATAAAAAAGTCTAGCCAAACGCTAAATTAACAAGCAGAACAAATACACTTAAATAATTATATACTTAAACAGTGAATACATTTATCAGTTTTACACAGTATTGCCATTTCGTTCCGGCACGAAAGAATTTGAAACGATACATTATGTTCATCAGATGTCTGATGTAAGAGATAAACACAAGTTTTCTGTGAAGAAAGGTGTGTTTGAAATTTTGATGGGGAGGAAGATGATGATGTTGATGGGTTAAGATGATAGCGATGGATTACGGTGATAGCGATGAGCATCACCAGTTCAATAATATCTTCATCTATCAAAACCGGAGCTTTTTGGATACAATAGACATGTAATGATTACAATTTTTCATTATCTGTCAGGGGATAAGTCTAATGTGTTTGTTTTGTACCTACGTTGCAATAATGTTTTGATACCTTGCCAACCATACTCTCCACTGCTTATCAAATACCTTATAGGAGACTCAGTTTCTCTATCAAAGCTGCTAGTCACAATTGTGCAAGCTAGCACGTGCTTTTAAACATGCAAATTCAATTCATGAATATTTGATGTTAATTCCAGATATTAAAAAGAATCCAGACGTTGTATGGCAATTTAACTTTTCTAGGCAACGCAGGAATTATCAGTGTTCAAACAGTGTCTAGAATGAGTTTTAAACAGGTAAATTTAAAATGTGAGAGATCTTTTGGCCTGCATTGCCCATGACCCGATTCCTGTTACAATGAAATCAGTATGAGGAGTTACGCCGACGTTTTCTAAGGCTAAATCAGGTCCGGGGTTTCGATAAACGTCTTAAATCTTTCTTTCTCAGGATGAGGTGTATCACTATTTCAGAGAGGGGGGGGGGAGGCTTCTGCTGAAACCTAACCGCACATCTGTGCATGAGAGAAAGCTACCTTGGTGGCACTTTCGCCACAGTCATATCTTCAGATTTGAAATGTAAAATTCAACAAATTTATAGGTTGGCCATACATAATACTAACATACAAATAATATATACAAACTACAAAGAATAATTTAAAATCCTTTGGAATTACACGTCAGAAGGATGAGTCTTTACAAATAGCTGTAAAGCATCAATATAGGTGCATCTTTTTTAATTTTAAAAAAATATTCTTACACGGCGTTCGCTATGACCTCTTTTAAATTTCTAGAAGACTCTTACAACTTAAGTAACTACCGGCATTTACACACAATATCAAAGTATCAAAGTAAAAGTAAATATATATTTTATTTAAAAGTTCATATTTCTATTTAAACGTTTATACGTTAACAGTTTAACAATGCCTTGACTTAGATATAATTTGTAAGTTTTATGTTGTTCTGTGCATTTTTATGATAATGTTATACAGGTATATAATACTGATGATGATTTGAAAGATGATGATGATGATGATATACAAGTCTCTAATTATGATAAATATTTTCATGATGTTGATGATAATAATATACAAGTCTATAATAATGATAGTGATTTTTGTGATATTTATGGTGATATACAAATCAGTATTAATGCATATGATTTGAAAGATGATGATGATATACAAGTCTATAATAATGATAATGATTTGAAAGTTGATGATGAAATAAAAATATGCAATAAACACTGATTTATCCGACGATCCAGCCTTCTCAGATGGTGCTAACAAAGTATAGTTTTGACCGGAGAGTTGGATAGGTATAACACAAGAGAGAGAGAGAGAGAGAGAGAGAGAGAGAGATAGATAGAGAGAGAGAGAGAGAGAGAGAGAGAGAGAGAGAGAGTCTAATATTTGCTTTGAGAGTAAATGTCAGTTTTCCATCATGGCTAAGATGAATCCAAGCTATACAAGTTCATAAACCGGTTTTACAGATGTATTTGTGTTTAGCAGAGTAACAATATACGCTTTTCCTATGCTACAACGGCAGTCATTGTAATGTAAATGCCATCAGAAAACACGTGTATGGTGTGCGAAAAGTAGTTTAAACATTACAGTGCATGGCACGGTGATCTTATGTGTTGATTTAAGATTAAGTTAACAAAACATGTTTACAATTGATAAATATATCGCAATAATTGAACAAGGAACATATATAGTTCTACTTTGATGAGCAAATAAACATGACAACGAGAGATTGGTAAACGTTTATAAGTGTACACAATAGTTGACATTTTCAATCGGTAGATATAAATAGGTTATATACCATGGGCTGGACGGAACAGCAAAGTCATTCACTTTTAATAATTTGGCAGGAAACTGCTTTATGGCAGTGCTCGCATGGTGACCTTTTCACCAGCGAATTGAGCCATTGTGCATAATAACATAACAAGTATCTACCTTGAAGTGTCTAGAAATATATCCATAAATATTGCATTTAAACACTTAAAAAGAAAGTTTGTTTAAAAGACGACAAGGACACTTGTTTGTTGTTATGTTTAATAATTGCAACGTGTCACAAAATATGCAGATTTTTACAGAATAAAGTATAAATAAAATCAAAATTCGAACAATATGAAGAAACAATCAAAGCGTGTTTGTAATTGAAATACCTTGTAAGGACAATATGAGCTCATGCAACTCAGCATTACACATATTTATCAAACACACCTAACAATCCGTATAAAAATATACAATTAATAACATACCCCCCAAAACCCATAACAAATTATATAATTTTAAAATTCATCAAAGGAACTATGATTGCATCTTTGTTATAAATCAAGTACGTGATGTTCCACATTCTAAATAGATCACAAATGGATTATGTCGCCAGAACAAAACTGCTGAAATCGATTCCCTATTTTAATGAATTAATATTAAATAACATGGAAATATCGAATTTAGCAAGCTAGGTACATAACCATAACATACACAAATTGTTATCAGTTTCTTCGTAAAGAATTGATCATATGGATTGTAATATGTGCTGTTTTTCAAACACAAATCATCATACTAAAAAGGTAAATCAGACACACAAATATGTTGATGGGTCTCATTTATGAAACAAGGCCAGAGTCTGCATATCGAGTCCACGATCGACGCTTAGCTGTAAAATGTGTGACATTGACCCCAAGGTCATATGACTGAGCGAGCATGCTGCAGAACGTACTATCTGAGCTTCATAATGTCTGTTCCAGAGAGCTTACGAAATAGCTAATGAAACTAAGTTGGACCAAAACGTTAAAGCAAGTTTTCTATGACTGTAACCTTGATCTGAAGGCTGTTACTCTTGTTATAGGGTTTAAAGCTATTCTTCTGCACAGGATAAAGGCTATACGTGGCTGCCAGTATAAATGGCGGAGGAAGAACCCGTGAAAACACCGGGAAGAAACATCGACCCAGCAGAAGCTACTGGCAAGCTTTCTCACGTACCCACATTGGCCAGAGACTTGAACCGAAGTTCAAAAGGTCGATCGTATGTGTCCTAGAAATGTGACTGGTATCTCACCTGCCAATAATGTCGGCTTGATAAAACATACACTTCAGTTTCTTCGTTGCTGAAATACGATTTTATTTGCTGCTTTCAATCAGGGAAAACACTCAGTTGGTGAAATGTCTTTTGAATGGCCGTCCAGTCTGTTTGAATTTTATGTCACTTCATTTTCAAGCCTCCAGAATGAAATGGTCTCTGCATGATATTCACTATGTAGCAATCAAATGCCAATATGCTGAAATTTATTCTGACGTTAAGTGCAAAATTACGACAAATTATAAGAGACACTTATGACTAATATATGCTTCAATTGCATAGTTGAAAAGTTTTTACCGTTGACATCAACTATGAATCGGCACTATATAGCTAGTTTTGTACGGCAATGTCGTTAAACCACATACATACATACATACATACATACATGATTTTACTAGACATAAAGCATAATATATTCTAAATGATGAAGATGAAAAAGATTCATTTAAATGACATAACATATATATACAACAACGAGTTGATAAAAACCAAAAGTAATTTTTTAAAATATTGTTTCTAAATTCTGCTGCAGAAGCCGATATCGCTGATCATCCAAGAAGCCAGATATTAATGGGTAAAATCAATGGACTTTGAATAATCGTGGAGTGACCTTCAGTGCCCAATAATAATAATAATTCATGTATCCATAATTACCTTGATTAGCCACTACAGCGTTAAGCCTTATATGAAAATCATGAAATTTGAAGCTCACTCATCCAATAAGTATCCTTATTCACTCGCACAATGCACTGTTGACCTGTTCATGATAGTTGATCACACTATACAATGCATAGCGATGTGGAAGGTGTACAATCAAATAAACATAAGTATTGTTACTTCTGTCTGCAATGGTCCGAAATGACCTTTTGATTGGGGTAGAATTTATATAGCATTGAACAATCTATGTTGTCGTAAACAAGGCTCGAATACTTAATAACCAGTTAAATGTATCAAGTTTTATGACAGGAGTATAAACAGTACCCAATAAATGAACTTTAATCAATACTTTCAACACATATAATGCAGGACGAATAAAAGTGACAAGGAAGTTTTTCTCAACAAATGAATAGTACTTTTCAAGATGCTTCCACTCATCAAGATTCATGATTCTAGATAGGAAAGTATGCATATAATAGGCTATAAATCGTGTTTTAATTAACAAAAAGTAAACACTTTACCAAACTAAGCAAGTAAAATGTTAAATGTAGAGCACACTGATACTTTTATATATGTATCTTACTGATAGTAATGTATTTACTTGATTAATGATTCAAGCATGAACATTTAAAACACACAGTTTACGGAAGTAGATGGAGCGTGAAATATGGGCCACACATGCCAATATAGAGCAGCGCTAAGCAAGACGCATCCTGTTACAAAATTGTATGATTCCTTGAATGACGACCAGAAATGTCGCAATTAGCTATTCAAAAAAATAATGCATAATCTTTGTACAACGTGAAATGCCTATTACTGTGAATTTTGTGTTGAAACTTATATGATGATTATAAACAGCGCTTAAAAAATAGAAGCGCATGGAACATGGGACAAGTTTGCATTCAAGGTACTGAGCTAGTCGAGATGCATTACCTCTTAGAATTCCGTGATTCCAGGTATGAAATAACTATTCGGGGTGCAGGAACCCATATAGTCGTTACCTGAACGCAAACAATAAAACGAAGCCAGTAAAAGGGAAAAAACAAGTCACAGTAACCATGTTTTATTATACCATGTTTTATTATAAGGTTGTGATACTAAAAAAGTTACATATAAAACATGTTTGGATGATTGTAGCTTGGACAGGGCTTGAAAAGTAAACTTAAACACAAAATTCAACGAATTTCATTTAATTGTAATTTTGGTCCACGAGACCTACGTTCTATGAGGGTGGAGTAATTATAAAGATGCATTCCCTCAGAATTGTTTTAGATTCTAGGTCAGGAGCTTAAAGATAAGAACTTAATCTAAGCCAGGAAAATGTTAAATGTATGTCATATTGACATTTTGCCTTGCGGTTGTTTTGTTAAAAGAGATGCATACAATCATCCAGTTAGATGATTCTAGCATTAATCAGGGACTGAGAAATAAACTTAAAACTCAGGTATAACCGAACGCAGCGAAGCTTAACATATTGATTGCCGTGACCTCCTTTTGTGATGAGCTTGTATTACTCGTAAAAATTCCTCTCTGTACTAGGTTTTATGATTCGATGCACAATCGATATACAATCGATATACAGTGTGCAAAAAATCTGGACTAAACGCAAAATCTTAATCAAGAATGTATTACTTATGTACACGTATGCCCTTGGCCCCGTTGGGTGGGGGATGGGATGTATGTGCTATGAAACGCACTCCAGACTGTTGCCTAACGTCTTGGAAGGAAGATTGGTAGATATGCAGTGATGATGTACACATGTATTTTTAAATGTGCAGACGTATACGTCGACTCATTGTGTAGGAGAATATTTTTCGTAATGTTGAGCACCCAAAAAAAATAGAACCAATACATGATTTAGAGAATGAAATACATCCAATTGATGAGGAACCAAGCTTAGCGACTTGCAAAATCTATTCAAACAAGTTTTTAGTATAGAAACTACAATCAGCACTCAGTGCAGCTCATTTGTTAAAATTAAAATCTTGTAAATTGCAAGAAGTAGGAAAATCACCAGAGCGCATGCTCCGTGTGATATAGCTACCTCATTTGCTCTAAGGAAAAATGCAATACATCAAATTTGTGTAATATCTTGGAGACTTTCTTTATTCTTCGCAAGATATTTATTACGTATGTCTGACACTAAAAAATCATGACGATAATTCTGTCTGACTCTAAAATTTGTATGTAGCTTGATATTGCAGAGATTTGCTTAATTTACTTTCATATATTCTCTTCGTTTTGGATTTTTACGTCAAGTGTTGAGCTCTTTTAAACAGATTACACTTTTTTAAATGCGGCTGGATTGAAAAGCTTTATAAAGAAAAATTCTTTGAAGAAAATTCAAACTTTCAATATTTCAAAGATTGTTGTTTGTTATAATATAAACATTTAATTAAGACTAGTGCTTAGAAAGGTGAATACCCTCTCATCTACCGTCATTTATTGCAGATATTCTACGTCAACTGCTCTCTTTTTCTTTATTCTTTGTGACTTTCCTTCCCATACAATAAAACACACTAAACGTTAGACTTTTACAAATCCCTGCAGTTATGATTACCAGTTTAATATTAGAAGGTGTAACTAATCAGTTCTCAGGGTGTTCGTAAACTGTTTGGTAAAAACTACGTTTGACTGTAGCACGTTAAAGAAAACGATAAAATTATATAGGCGTATAACTTTTAATGTGTTAGAAACATTAGGTAATAAATGGGCTCTATACAGTCAAATTCATTCCATATATCTCGGTGAACTAACATATAATGTATTACTTCATACAACCGTTATCTTGAGCGAGCGTAACATATCTTCCAACCGCTATTGCTGGATATGAAGAAGATTATTTACAAACAGCGCGCTAGTTGTAGCAGCTGCTTCCCTTGGACATAGGAAAAACAACCCACACCATTGTATAAGTACATTCTAGGCTTCTTTAGGGAACATCTCAAACACAATAAAAGGACAGCAGCGCATTTCTATATCATAGATTCATTTTAAATATCTAGATCATAAAGTAGATAGTTGCATTTAATCATTTGCGGTTGTGTGTTTGCGTCATTTATCTGTGTATTGTCAATCGTCATTTGACTTACTACTAGGGTGCTAGTTACATGACCGAGTTATGAACTTTATTTTATTGAAGTTATTTTAACCCTCTAGGTTAATTGATAATACAGGTACTGGAATTTACATCTTGCTAATAGACCAATCATATGCAGGGATTTGTGTTTAGCAGATAATGAAATGCATTATAATCGTATAGATATTGGAAGGAGGAGTAATTGGATCACGTCTATGCGCTATTATGCTACCAATAAATGAGTTTCATTCTTTTGATTTATTGTAACATTTTAGGAAGACTATACGAATTTGTATAGGAGTCTGATACTACTTCACTGGTGCTAAACATATTAGCTAAAGAATTACATGCAACTATCACAGGGAAGGTTATATTAATTGTTTGCGAAATATGACGCATATCGTTCAATAATGACAGAAGAACAACAATGTAAGTTGCAGAATCTGGCGATGTTCTCACAACACTTCTTTGGAATCTCGGATATCTATGCCACTGTCTTTTACTTGTCGTGCTGCTGAACTAAGTAGAGTGGGTTGATTTGGATTTGCCTTATCTGAAAGTCCAATTGTCGGATAAGTCAAACATGTTTCTAACTCTGACTGTGAGTTACGGGCGTAGTTGCTTTCTGGTTGTCGACACGACAAACTCATGTCTTGTTTTATACGTAATGTAACAGATGATTTGCTCTCTGCCTCAACTATGCCATCATCCATTTCATCCAACGGTTGAGTCGTGCTGAACACCTGCTCCACTTTACTGCACCCTCCAGATATTTCGCTCTTGTTGTCTGAAAGGAAGTTATATGTTGCTTTTGCAATTTGAATCTCTCATATACAGGAATACGTTTGTATAAAAAAAAATCCTGATCAAACTATTCAAATTATAAAAGGCAAGTATGTAACTGCTATTGATGACGTTCTCCATATGAGACAACTAAGTGTTCATTTCTGTGAAGAACGTCTCATGCCAGTATAATTGCCGGAGGGAGAACTCAGGAATACCCCGGGAAGAACCACCGACCCACGAGAAGCTACTGGCAGGCTTTCTCAGGTACCCACCCACATTAGCCGAGCCTGAGACTCGAACTCACGCAGAATGAGGTGAGATGGCAGTGATCCGTAACGGTGAGCACTTTAGACCACTCGGCCAAACGAGAAAAGTAGTGATATAAATTATGGCAATACTATTTTTATTTAAATATTTGTCTCGTTAACAGACCATGGTTTACTGTTCAAGACTAGTCGTTTTCATAAGAATGACTTTGTATATTTTATGTATTTTTGTTGTCGTTCTGGGTTTAGCGCCATTTCGCAGCAGCAATAGTGGCCAGTATACCTGGTGGAGGAAAAAAGCAGAAAACCTCGGTAAGAACCATCGACCCACGGGAAGCTACTAGAAAGCTTTCTAACCTATCCATATTGGCCGAGACCGATACTCAAAATCATGTGGACAGAGGTGAGATGGCAGTGGTTAGTAAAGGCGAACACTTTAGACCACTCAGCCACACAGGGCAATATAGAAATATTTATGTCAATATCATTTGTATATAATGTCTAAATGTAAATCAGATTCCCGCGCACAGATAGAGCACCAACATTCTTTATTTTTATTACATTTTTATCCAGTTTTCTTTTAAAATAATAATAATTTACAATACACAATTTTTCAATTGCATTTAAAATTTCCTGTCAAATTAAGGCGAATCAGTGATAATCACTGCATATGGTTATTATCTTCTCTTTAAAGTTTTCCCTTCTAACTAGGGAACAACTTTCATTAGCAGTCGTCATTAACTTACCTTTTAGAATTTTTCAAACATCCATTTTCAAGCAACACGTCCACACCAATCCTTCCATAGCCGGTGAATTTGAAACTTCTAAATCTACGTATTCAGTGCTCCTATCTGTGTTAAAACGTAGTGTATAAATATGCGAACAAGTGAAGTTTAGTTTACTATTTTATACATCCTACCACATCAATAGGTAATAAACTGACACATAATAACGCAGCTCAGAACAACAATTTCCTTACATCATGTCTGCTAACTATGTAACATACACGCTAGTTAGTACATTGCCAAACTATTAAGAAAAGAATGTGAAGCAAACAATGTACAAAATCAATTTAATTAGTTTCGGATGTGTTTTGGTTATGAGTAAACATATAAGCTTTACTTGATGCCCTTGAAACTTTTTTTCATTAAAACAAATTCGTTTATCTACAAGACAGTTTTGTATATTAAATCGTTGTAGTGACTGATATGAAGTAATAATGGGGTATCGAGCTTTTGAATCGTTTTACCGAATTTTGCATTTTTGTTTTTCTCTCCGAGTAGCTCAATATGCATAAGGAAATACAAAATGTAGGTTTTTGCTAACTATTTGCTTTTGTTTGTCATTCGTGTTTTACTGGTGTTTATGCATAATGTTCTATAAGTACGGACGTATTTCAGAGTTCGCATATTGAAAGTCACAGTCAACTAGGATACTTTAAATGCAACTTACCTTTGCATGGGGACTTCGGTGAATCTGCCCTATCCTCCACAGCAGTTAGTTTATCAACTAGTTCATTGCACCCCATCTCTCTCATGACATCCATGAAAGCGAAAAGTGCTTTACTGCCTTTAGCCAACACCTCCGTCAAGAAAGAATATGCTCTGACCCGCCTTCGATCCTTTTTCTCTTCCAGTTTGATGAAGAATTCTTTGTCCATAATTTTTCAGTTTGATGAAGAATTCTTTTTCCATAATTTTTCTGTCCACAAACGTGTCTTCAAACTGAGACGGGTCAATTTCATCCACAATTAAGCCATAGTGACAGTGCAGGTTGTCTTTGATTACTTTTTGATTTCCTGCAATATTTCACAAATTTCGACAATCTGTAGTACTGAACTTCTGAACACAATACTGTCAATAAGTTTTATGACGTGATAACTGTAGTTCTTCTTGTATGTGTGTGTGTTGGAATGAGTTTCTTTCACCTATTATTTCTATTTATAATAACAGGACGAAAATGTATGACTAGGAGATTTGGTATTGCAGATGAGTCATGTGACAGACCTTTTCAGTAAACGTTTATCAATTAGTGCGTCACGTTATTGGCACTATATATTTCCAAATGGTCATCCCATTAACATAATATTTATGCTTTGTACAGTTACAAAACATTATACTGATTCAATAGATATTCCGAGATACAAAATGCTTATAAAATTATAATGATAGTATACTTACTTCTCAGCTTCGAAATAGTGATACGTGTTCTCTACACCATCATTAAAGACTTTCCCATTCTTACGCAGCAGTAAGAATCATAGTTGTCTCTTTTAATGTCGCATGTGGATTCAAGCAGTAGTTTATAATGACTTTTTAATTTGAAAGCAAAATGCAACTACTTCATAATAAATTTTCGAACACAATTTTTAATCATTCTACAAAACAGACATTTTGCTTTTGTAATAATGAAGTTTTACTCACGATATTTCGGATCTATATTTTGGAGGCGATCAATGATGATTGTCGTCTTTTTCTTTTTCAGTGCAGTCATAAGAGCGTCTATTCCCCTTGCTCCTTTTTTAAGCAAGCACTGCAAAAAATAATCGGCAGCCTCATGCCGATGCCTTGCTAAACGTTTCTTTATTTTAGTGTTTTCATAATGATTGAATACTTTCTTTGCTACAAAATCGCCAGTTAATTTTTGGACATCAAGTTCCTTACAAAGAAAGCACCAGTTGTCTTTAATCATTTGCATTATGTCCGTCTGTGGTTTTGTCTTCACCTGTTTAGAAATACAGTGGTCAACGATCCAGACAATAATGATATTTGCACTTGACTTATTTTACTTTGACATTACATCATAGCATTGGATCATAGACAAACAAATCAGACACAACAAATTTCAAGGAAGACTCTTAGGGTCTGTTCTAGACTACAATATACTTCGCTGATGAAGAATCTGAGTTAAAGTAAAGTCCTAATTTACATTTAAAATTCAGTGATCTGATTTACTGAATTTAAATCAAGCTTAAAACTAACCAATTTAATGCCTTAGGTTGGGACCTAACTATAGATTAGTGTTAATGAAACTGGCTCCTGGTTATTTCTTAAGATCTGGAAGCGGTAATATTATTGACCCTTCCCCACAGCAGATATAGAAAAGTTCACATGCAAAACAGAAACATAATATGCTTTTACTTAAGAGGTTGAAACAAACTCATTCATATCAATCGATGTTTGAAGTTACGTTTAAAAATACTTTGTATTATGCGGAATCGTTTTGAACTCCCTTGGACACGGTATAAAAATTAAACATCATAACTAATTATAAACTTTGGGTTTGAAACCATTTCTTAATAAAAATCTAAACTATTTAACAAGTGTACATCTTAAGTCTGAAAGAAATATTTGCACTTAAGTCAATATATAACTTTTAGGATTTCACAGTATACATAAAACTAAAAGTGCTTGACACTTTAATTAGACCAATGTCCGTTTACGGAGAGCCATTTTCATTTGTGATCTCACCATTAATAAAAATGATTTTTAAAAAACAAAGTATAAGTTTTGTTAAAAGGTTCACAATAAATCAAATAGATTTGCATGCGGTTTTGAATTAGGAGGTCACCAATTCCAGTTTTGTTACACATCTATAAATACTGTGATAGAATATGACAACTTCCATATTCAAGGTTGTGTTACGAGTGTGTGCTCTTAAAATAAGTAATTAAAAAGAGTGAAGACAACAAGATTTGTAAAATTTAACAAAAGAATTTATTTCCCCAGAAATGAGAAAAGTAAGACAAAAAGAACTTAAGGTTTTGCAAATTAAATCCAAAAATAATCCAAGAATTAAAGACACAAGTCCTAGTAATAATAAGTCCTAAATAAAAGTCAGTTAAAGTCCCGAAGAGATTTGAAATTGAAGGTGATTACATGTATATTATGGTCTGCGAAGTGCTGATGTGTCAACAGTCTCTTGTTGAATCACAGAAATATTATTCCAGGTTTGAGTTCAGTATAAATGTCAATGAATGTCTTTATCCATGAATTTTACCTAAGCTCTTTTGTATTTTCAGAAGAAAAAAATCACTTGAATTCAATACTTTGAAGAAAATAAAATTCCGCCCAAATTGGAAAAAACATAATACAACTTTAAGTGCTAGATGCTAAAGCACGACTGTGAACTCCTCGTAGTCACAAGATAATATAGTTCTCTGCTTGACCCCGGGTCACAAATTAGCATTTTCTAAAAACAATCATTACCTAACGGAAAATAACCTTCTAGAATGATCTAGTGTACCTTGTTTACTTACAACACAAAATAGGCTATAAAATTCACTTGGGAATCTCCAAAACCCTGACCCAAATCAACATGTTTACCTAAATAATAATTCAGTTAATAACTTCACAGACATAGAAAATAATGAAGCTATTATTAGTTGTTTACGTAACTCAAATAAAAAAAAAGATTTATAAAGGTCGATCAGGTCAAGTAGAAATGAACTCAGTTTTGGACAAGGTCAAGTGCAGCAAACAATGTCACATTACAAAAACATTTAATGAAATAAAAAATTTAAAACTAACAGGCAAACAATTAAATTAAATATATATAACAATTGTTATAAATACTTTCAACCAATACAGATTTGTATCGCTCATGTTATTGACATGTTTATCCAAAAATGTGCTAACAATACAACAAAATGTATTGTAGGTCTTTTAAAAATTGGTTGAGGTTTGAATCCAAACTATAGCTTATTGTTAGATAATGTACATAATTGGAACTACTGTAGATAGTAGGCGTTTTTTTTCCACACATGCGAGACATAGACTTTTAGTGATACCTACAATTTCATGTACCCAATTATAACATCAGAGAATTATCGAACTTAACTCAGATAAACTTCATACTGAAATTGGCAGGTTTACTAGAATCTTAATTTTCGCTAAAATAGATTTCGTAATATATGTAATACAGTTGAAATTAGCTACGTTATACAGCGCAATGAGATAAATAAGGTAGAAAGAGTAGGATTATCCCAACATTGAAACATTAGGAATAGCACAGGTGTAGATCTAAATTTAGCCAAGCAATTTCTTAACCCAGAGGCAAAACAGGCATGTAACGTCATGTCCGATCTAATTGGCTATACGTGTTAACAATGTAAATAAAATAATGATAACTGTAAATCAACATCTATTTTCGGTAACAACTTGGTATTCCTGTTTCAGAACATAATGAATTAGATGATTTTATATCTTTCTGTTTCTAGAAAAGTACTGTCATCTATTTGAGTTCTACATTTCAACCATTTATGATAAAGAAAAGATTTGCATTTTATTTTCTAAGATATTCAAATAAGAATATAAAGAAATAATCTCTGACAAAATAGTTTATATTTAATAAGAAACTGTAAAATATAATTTCAAAAGCAGATATTAACTCTCCCTGTCGCTATATTAGTTTATAACAATTTGAAAGTCAAGATGTTTTAACCACCGTTGCATTAATGACCGTACCTTGGATCTCTGGTTTGTCCTCATGATATAGCACTTTAACATCGATGGATAATTCACCCTCAGGGATAGAGGAGATAATGTCCTTCTCACGTAGTAAATTTAACACAAAGCTGTTCATGCCATCCTTCTTACAGAATTCCGACAATTTTTGATATGCATATCTGCTATGCGGCCGAAGATGTACAACGACGCAACCATTTTCTGATTTCGTAATTTCACAGCCAGTTTTTTTTTGGTAGGAAATCCTGTACCGGCTGACCATCCTTCTTTAAATTCAACTCCAGCGTATACTTAGTTTGTGGGGACAATGGTGCTGCAATCATTGAGGAATGAATATATTGCTATTGTCATTCTGCATTTCCTGATGACGAGACAATTCTTGGAATTTATTGTGATATTACATTTTGGATACAAATAAAACGCCCAATATTAATGACAAAATATCAATCCTTTTCCTTGTACATAATCTTGCCTAATATGCATAATTGGTATTATGTTTTATACTCTACATCTAGAACCATAACATTTTGTATAAACCTGTACTGACTTTGTTATTTATGAAAAATATATTTATTCCAGGCATACCTTATATAAAAAAGGAGATACTTAATCCAGAGCTGATCAGTCATGAGGTCTATCTTTTACTGAAATATAACAATTGATTATTAAAGGCCGCTTTCTCATGCTTGTAAGCATGAGAAGCATTGCAAGTATATACTAGTACCTAAACCCGGAAAATAGTAACAGAAGAAAAACTGAAATCTCAGATATATTGTTAAAAGTTGACATTCAAACAGAAAATGTTCATGGGTAAGGCATACTGATGCAACGTTTGCTCCATTTTAAAAATGTCCAACTAATCCAAGGAATGATCCGTAAATAACATTCACTTTCATTACCGTCAGTGTTATCGTCATCCTCATCACCACCAACACCACATACTGTGTCATTCTTGTTGTATTTAACTGTGAACATTTATAAACAAAATCTACACATATATGAATTGTATGCTTGCATTTACACACGCGTGTGTGTATGTGTTCGTATCAAACCTGTCATGGGTGAAGCTGTGTCATTGGCAGTAACCAGATAAACTCCCACGTATGGTTGCTCATTGCCTAGAACGAATATAAATAAAAAAGGATAATTTACGATTTGATATTCACGCACTATTTGCTTGCCACTTTAATTGTACTTTTATTGCCACGAAATGCGAGGGCTGAATGCTTAAATTCTTAAATATGTTAAAACATGATGAAGTTGGTTAAGATACGAGTCATATCATTCAAAGATATCCTCTCTCTCTCTGTGTATATAAGAGATTATTAATTGAATTATGCATCTAAGTAGGTTCAAATACGTATTCATGTGACAATACAATACTGAAACCATACAACGTGCGAATAAATCTTACTGATGCCAACGTTTTCCGGTGCCTTTACGCCTTTACATTAACATAAATAACATTTATCTCTATTCTATAGTCCCGTCTCCTATTTCGTTCTCATTCACTTGCTTTAAATATGACTGGATTTGCCTCTACGATCAGATATACAATTGTTAATGTTTATTTAGTTGCAAAAAATCTCTTTATGACGAAACCGTCTGCTACATACTTGTAAAGGGAACGAAGGTCCGTAGACATTTGTCTTCCGAATGATAGCAGCTGTAGCAGTAACTAACAGTAGATCGTCATCATAGACACAACTTTGAACGAGATAGGTAATAATGCAGTTACTGACGTTTCCAAATTTATATCCTCTTTTCAATTGAACTTGTCTGATTGGCAGACTATCATTTAATGTATGCAGATAAATGACTCATGTGAAACATTTTCCTGCAGTACATGAATCGGAAACGATTTTGTATTTCACAAGACGTCTTTCAAGGCTTTTGTATCTATTAACTCCGGATCCATTAAACGGAAGATTGGCATATTTTGTATACGTGCTGGTCCTAATGTAAGTGAGTTTTGTTTAGAGATAATATCTTCAGACTTTCGACAAGAACTCATTCAAGATTTTTCAAAGATATTCACGTTTTTTCCCGTTGGAAGTTCTGGGGAATAAAAAAGATTTTATGCACTGCTAAACCGTGAGCATAGAGGCAAAAATTGATCAAACCGTTGATGGGAATTACTGTCGGATCACGAACGCATAATACAAACTCTACAAATGGACGTGGCACGACAAGAACAGAACATTTATTACAAACTCAAATGACTCTATGCCCGATGAATTCTACGTGGAAGTCATTATTTTAACTAGACTAAATCTGAATTCAGATTATATGCTAGAATATAAACGTACGAGAATTTTCCGTCTTGTGTTTGTTCCGTTGCTCTTCTAACAGTTTTATCCAAGACATAAACACTGTTTTATTAATTTTGTCTTCTTTTTCAAGAGCATACAGAAGAACGAAAATTGCTTCTTGTAGGTTTTCTTTAATCTTTTCCATAGGTGTTTCCGCCATCTTTCTCATTGTTCCCATGCACTTAAATATGTCTTCATAATCGTCTACAGTGATTGTATTTTCGTGCATAATCTATTATATATTCGGGCAAGAGTTTATCCTTTAAAATTCGACTATCCTTGGCCAACCGTCTAGGATGTCCTTTGAGCTCCAAGCACGAATATATGGTTTTTCTGCAATGCAAATTATATTAAACATTCATAATACTGAAAAGGACAGGAAAGACATTTTTTCTACCGAGTTCCGAACTCATGCAGAACTTCTTACACCTAATTCATAAGCTATACCATTAGACTTAAACCATACATTTAGCTGACTTATTCAGTACGAGGCCGAACTCAATGTTGCACTCATTTCCCCACATAATTTAGCATGTGGAATTCATCCTAAATTTTGCGTATCTCTCATACTTTCCAAGGTATGTGAAATATCTTTGTTCAGCCCACTAACATTTGATTCGTGGTCGCTGCACTTATTGTACCCGAAAACTGAAAATGTGTAAACGAATAACATCACACACCAAATTGACATAAACAAATATAACTATTGGCCGAATGAGATAAACCTGCAGTGTGTTTGATGAAAATAAAAGATTGCATGAGCAGGTATGTGGAAAACATTTTGTATTGTTTTAATGTAGCCAAAAAGGTAAACTATTAATGGTTACTGTATATTTAATACACTGCAGATGAGATAACTTTCATTATATCATTTTGTTTAATTGTTATTTTTTAAAATGCAATTTGGATCTCAATTATCGAGCTTTTTGTTATAGATTTATCTACATTGAGCAATATCGTAGATTAGATTTTCAGGATCAGCACTTATTAACGCTTACCACTGCCAAATTATTAATTTTTTAAAATAGAGAAATGATACGATGATAAAAAATCTTTCTATTCACAAAATATAATGGTTAGAGTTTCTGGTCTGCACGAGTCCGAAACGACCACCTTTTTGTTTCGGATTTGTTTCTCGCCAGATTATACATGCATGATTAATGACGCTTTAAGAGTTTTTGCTCTTAAAACGTTATCTTCAAATATCTAAATATGTGTTAAGATAATCCATGTTTAAAAGTCTTACTTGCTGATACTTGTACTATAAACTGCTTCCACGTTTGATTTTGTTAGAGGGAGAGACGAGACCATCTCACATGTAGTTTTATCATGATAGGTGTAACAAGTTTTCCTCTGAAGTAATTTAATGATGCACCTTTTTTCCTTAGGTGGTAAAATTCAATACCTGCTGCTAAATGGCTTAAAATAATCCTGACCATCGCAAAGATTTATTGTGGTTTTGAAACGTTATTGATTCGTTGTGCACATATTCGAAGCAGATCATACGAACACTTCATATTAGAAAATAAGTAATTGAATTTAGAGGGAAAAAATTGCGAAATTAAGCCGATTTTCAAATGTCTACATATGTGTTAAGATAATCCATGATAAGCCGATTTGCAAATGTCTACATATGTGCTAAGATAATCCGTGATCAGCCGATTTGTACTGTTTACATATGCGTTCGTTAAGATAATCCAAGATAAGCCGATTTGCGAATACTTAGGTAGTCTTATCCATTATAACAACACTCAAACACAAAGGCACAAAAGAAACTCAAAACTCACACACCAAAACGCACACACGTATTTTATTTCATTAGAGCTATTAAAAATGGGTGCAGTGCAAGGGGTCGTGATCAATACAGTTTCATTGACAGAGCCTTAAACAAGTTGATGCATTGGATGCTAAAATCAATTAGTATTAACGGGCCATAATTCATGCCAAAGATAACGTTGAATGTTAGAAACCAAACCCATTCAAAGTCTCATCAGTAGAAGAGTATATGATACATTTGCTTGAAATATAAATTTTTTAATAATGGTACAATGTTTAAACCCATATCAGGAGATTTTGTTATGACGTGCTGAACATCAATTATATAATAATGTCTAAAGCTCATTCACGATCTCATCAATACAAAGTTGCGTGTCATATTTGGTTGAAATTCCCACAAAACCCTTTGATAAATATGATGTTTATCTCTGTTAAAGATACATTGGAACACTAAAAATGAGCTTTATTAAAGTTCTAGTCGAGATATAGTTGTATGGCATATCTGTTTTTTCAAAAATTCCTTTGTGATGTAATATAAAGAAAGTCAGGCAAAGAGGTAATCAGGAACCATATATCTTCTTCATAATGATTGGGAACGCTTTAATTGAAATTTGTTCATGCTTTTGTTGACATAAACCTTCATTTAGAATCGCATCTGTTTTCTGTACAATATTTTAGTTGCAAAATTGAAAGACAGGAGGATACACAATCAAAGGCTGAAAGTCTTGAAAAGTTATAAATCAAATCAAATTAGTTCAATATGAAAGGGTTTGCTTAAGTTTGATGAAATCAAAGCATTCTTGGTGATGTTATTTTGCATAAAGCAAAGTTAGGGAGCTGCGTAAGCAGGGGCGAAACGTACTGTAATTGATGTTGTTAAATGCTAGAAATGAACCTTTTACTGAGTATGCGGAATATAAAATGCATAACTAAATTCGGTTTAAATCCAGTAAACCCGAAGTGAATATGTGGAAGCTAACAAAATGAAGAGGACAGAAAATCGAGGAATCTAACGCATGCTAACGAGGCCATGGAATGATGCTGCAAATCAATTCCACGCATTGCTACGTTAATGTAAAATTGCATACGAAATTTATATCGAACGCTCTTTTGCAAAGTTATGTAAACGTCAGGCGTACATGAAATGAGAGAGTATAACTTTGTAAATGATGTCCTAAAACTCTGAAAATCGAACTTATTCAAGGCCTAGTCACTACAGAACTGCATCCCAAACGTGGCTAAAGTTCAACTATTTTTGGTAATATACAGCTGCAGACGGTATGACTCGTATAAAGGATGACAATAATAACCGGACACAGAACTCATTGTCAAGCTGAACACTCAATTTTGTAGACATCCAGTAATTTTCAGAAACGTTTTCTTGCATGAAGCAAACGATCAAACGCGATCGTTATTGGGCACTCAAGAGATTGTGGATATGCAAAGAGAGATATAATTGTTACCTGTTAAACCATCTGTATTTTCGAGTTTCTTCGCCAAATCCTGGCAGCCTGTATTCTTAAGAGCACGAAGAAAATCGCTGAAATAAGACTCACTTCTTCTCTGAAGCAATATCTGAAGAAGTTTGTCGACTCGTGCGTGTCTTGGATACCACTTGCATTGTATGATCCCCATGTCATATATGTGTAGGACTCCGCTCTGAATTAGGTGATTGCAAACATTCTCAATGTAGACCCTTTCTTTAAGTTCACGATAATGTCGTCTTACTGATAAATCCCCTCTACATTTTGAGCCACCTAAGGGAGAAATACATACAAGTTTCAGAAATTACTCATGCATTTAAACAATCGATCAATCGACAAAGACCTAGATACACATAAACACACAAAGGGAAGTTACAAATATTTAATGACATAAAAGGGTACAAAAGACTTTATTTACGTTATTAAGAAAGCAAACGATAAGCACCAACATTAAGTGGTAATGTACATGGTGGCATAGTAAAAAATATGCAAATTTAGTTTATTGCCTAAAAGGAATTTAACAAGTTATTCAGAATAATGTTCTCATAATCTTCGCAATTTTGTGTAGAATCTTATCTTTAAAAATGTAAAAGGTCCAAGAAAATGGTTTATGAAACAGCTTAAAATATTAATATCTTATGTAGAGAGAAACTCAGGATGAACCGATGAAAATAAATTGAGGGGGCCACTAAATAGAATACTTATCGCTGTACGTTCAAGCAAAATTTTATGTAATGATGACAATTATGTAATACTTGTCTGAGCTGTGTTAACATTTATTTGTACAAAAAATATATCACTTCCTTCTTTAAACATATCACGGTTTGTAATATGCGATTATGTCACTATACGCTTTCTTATTAGAAGCTGACAATGTTATATTGGCTAGTTCATGGATATTCAATCTTTCACATGAGGGACTACATTGCCTTTATTCTCTCTCACAGGACCTTTTGTAAACTCGATCTACCATTCGACACAAGCTATTAAAAGTTGGCGGGTCGGATAGAAATATTTGGTGGTATAGATGCTGTTGTACGGCCTATATGGAGCCAGCTTTTATGGATTCTAGATTATTCTAATATTTGCAGAAATATAATAATATATTGTTTATATTTGTCTCTTGTTGTTTTTGTTATGAAAGTCGAATATCTAAACCTGCTTATTTAAATAATTTACAATATAGTTTAGAGCAAACAGCAAGTTAAAGTGAACTCTTACCTCATCTCATTCGTACTGGATCATGTTCAATTTTTCGCAGAAATTGGACATTCAAGTATGATTTTGGCAATCCATATCTAATACCATCTTCTGAAATAAGTTAAGGCATAGAATTGTTAAAAATGATTTAAGATTAATCGCTAACAAAATTATAGTTTTGCTGCAAATAAATCGTTAACAATTTTTGTCAAGATGCAAGTAAAGTGTTACTGAGGTTATCTTTTGCTTAATAATAATCAAAAGCTTTGGAACAGTGTCAAAAAATAAAATTACAATTATCTCTTTTTAAAAATGTACAATAGCAAAATAGTCTTAGCACAGGCTATGAACCTGATCCACAACTGACTATGATACATACACCAAATATATTTTTGAAACTTTGTCAGAGCGAGAGATGATATTGATTTAGAGCTCAGCAACTCTGTCTCACCAAATTGCAAAATTTGATTCAATCTAATGAAGGATCAATATTTGTGTGTTATGTTTCTGGCATCGGGATATATGCTCGCGAATCTCAATAACAATATTATAACAAAACCTACAAATCCTTTACATATAATGGAGCTTTTACCATCAAAAAATTAATTACCAGAAAACGTTCTGCAAGTGTTTGTTATACATATTCGTGAGAAATGAAAGATAAATTAGCAAGAAAATGGAAATAATCGTATAGAGTAATAATTTTATCTTATAATGTATTATTTGCCACACGTTTCATGTTTCTGTGTTAGTTACCACAGTTCTCAATTAAGAAAAGGAAACAACACAAATGAAAACATTTAAATTTTAAAACTATTAAACAATTTTATAAAAAAATAAAAATAAACGAATAAATGAAGAACCTGGATAATTAACAACGGTAAAGTATGCTTTTAACTGTGCCTCTCTTGTTTCATCGGTCTTTGAACTGTCTCACCCCAGCTGCAGTGCCAGAGCACGAAAAATGAAGTGTACATTTGATATATTAAATATATGCTGATTTTGACCTGCATTGTTAAACAAAATTCACCTATTCGACAGTTTTAAGAGATTGTCACAGGGAAATCTGAAGATGGTTCAGCCTTGTAACAGGAACTACAAACATAAGTCAAATCCTGATAAGCTTTTGGTATAAAGCAGGAGTAATATACCTTGTACAATCCACTTTTTGTCTGCTCTTTGCATCACCAGCAGCGGCATCTTTATAACGAGATTCTGTTTTAATCTGGGTACCACCAATGCATTGGATTTTAAAGCTTTTCCAGTCATTACAACCTGCCTTTGGTAGATGCATAACCCGTAGCTGACACACGATATAAGTTCAGAACTTATTGCAATGTTGGCAGCCAAACTGTTATATGGTTATGTCTATGCTTAGAGTTATTAAACGCTGACTTGGAGCTAAAGCGACGATCTTCAGCCAATAAGCTTTAAATTTAGGATCAACCCTTGACTAGATTCTGGTACGGTGGATGGCTGTAGATCTTCCCTAAGAGCCAGGTGATGGGAACACGTCCGCAGCTGACGAGAAAGGGT
This sequence comes from Sinohyriopsis cumingii, assembly GCA_028554795.2. NCBI lineage: Eukaryota > Metazoa > Mollusca > Bivalvia > Unionida > Unionidae > Sinohyriopsis > Sinohyriopsis cumingii. The sequence goes on along the minus strand of CM068824.1, from coordinate 124,945,399 downwards.
AGCAGCAATATCATTGTTTGAACCTTTAACACGAATTAATTTGTTCTGAATGTTATTTACCATAGCCTAAGAAACGAGAAGACGTACGAATTGCACGAAACATTTGACTTTGAAGAAGTTGTATTTAATGTAGTGTAATATGAAATATAATCTTTTTTTACACAAAGGAGTGGTTCAAATAAGGAAAGATAGAACAATAATGATACGTTCCCAAAATTTTGTCTCAAACATATCTCACTCCACATGCCAGCCATGATAAGATCAATGCAGATAACATTAAGCAGCATAGCCAAGCTAACAGCTTTCTGCACTGGCTGTAAACAACTACAATTGGTCAGTCTTTTCGCAATCAGGACCAGGAAAAAGCATCCTCCCATTGCAGTAAATGAGAACATACAGTCATATATGTAGGCTCTCCTTCTCTTCATCTTCTTGTCTGAGTTACCCGGATAAAACGCCCGAAATCTGACAACTGATTTCCCGTGCAGAGAAATTATTGAACCCAAGAGTGACCATAGGTTTCTGAGTGTATTTTGTCGTTCTTTGAGCAGAGCATCAACAGTTTTAGCCTCTGTCAGGGGCATAACAAACTCGTTGCAAACGATTGCAAAGACTAACATAAGAGACAGAAACGGAAAAATATCATGAAAATTAAACTTTATGATCCACTCCAAGAGAATAATTAAACAGTTTTACATAGGACATTGAACATCCGTTGAGGAGGTACTTGTCAATAAATAATTGCATTCATAAACTTGAAACCCAAACGTTCAAACTCTAAAATGTTAATTGGAAAATGTATAATTGCAGATTTGATATCAATTGTACACAGTAAAGTGCCCTGGCCTAGTCTTTTTCTTATTTGTTATACGTTCAAACGACGAGTAATAAACAAAACATTTACTGTGGTCAATAAAATCGTTCACACTTGCACCGTTAGGATAAGATAAGACAAATGGCGTATTTGTTTGCATTAACCATTTATCTTGATAACTAAACCAATTGTTGACACCCTTAGAGTTGTTAAGGGCCTATATTTAAATGGACCTCATATCCTGCGAAGATGAACTTTATTTGGACCTTTCTTTAGAGCTTCAGGCTCGTTTCTCGTAACTGAAGATACAATTTTATAGTCATTAGCCAGCCTGAGGCTGTTTTAGAGAACGAAAACCCCTTTAATCAGCTTTTATAGGTAATATTGATAGTTGATACTGCGTGCAGGTACTTTAATTGGAGTATTGCGCCGGTGTGAATGTCTAAATGCGCCTCTTGGAATTGGATATGATGTAACTGGACTGCTGTGAAGCATCGAAACGCACGCCTTGTTACAACCAAGTATTTAATCAAAATTTTGAAAAATTGGGATCGAACACTAGACAATTACCTGTTAGTTATTTATTGAACAGCGCAATAATGCGTGGAAAAAGGAACCGAAATACTGATGTTAGTCCCTATATAACTATGTTGTTAGCACTGAAGATATTGCTTGCTTAATGTATTTGCAAGTGGTGAAACAAAATAATTGAACCTTGACCAAAATACAGTTGTTGATCTACTTTTACACAAGATGCCAGAAGATAATTTTTGATATTTAACCGAAACTACTTGTTATGGAATTTCCATCACAGATGTAAATATATATGTGCCCCAAACATAACTGCATGCATACCATTTATTTCATCACCTGCCCACGATGAATGCGCAATTTATGAAATCGTTATACAGATTATAGAAGCATATGTCAACGTAGTAATGTAATTTAGTTTAGGTTGAGATGCCCTTGATTGTAATAGCCTGAGACTATCAACATAAGATATCTGATTGGATCTGGCCTCAACAGAAAAACGTTTACCCAATAGCATGCCACATTCTGTGAACCCGTCATTGACTGTCTTTTATCAGAGTGTGTCAGCGATATTACAATCTAGACCGTCTTTTAAGATATTAATCTGATGAATGTCGGAAATAGCACTAAATGACGAAGGCGGTGAATCTATCGCTATGTTGCAAAAGCTGGGGCTCTTACATTCTTTGCTGGAGCTTTTAAGTAGTGTGCGGTTAATTTTAAATCCATCGAACTCAGCGAATATGGGATATCAAAGCTATGCAGACGACAGAAAAGTTGACAGAGAAGGGGCCAATGTTTTCCTTCCACAATCTTTTTGATGAGGGTTTATATTTTGTCAAATAGAATATATAATTTCTCACATTCTATACCTCTGTAGTTCAGCTTCAACATTCTAACTTGATGTTCAAAGTGTCAACTTCGATACGAAATATCAAGAATGTTTGAGAATATTGCATTCTTTTCCTGTTTACAAACAAGAAGATATGTATAAAATAGACATCGTGATCATATTATGAGAAATTTTGTAACATGATACATTATTGCTGATTCATTTTTATATTTCAGAAAATTTACTAGCACTTGAAAAATCAATGATTATATTCTTATTTACCAGTTTCCTTGTGTATGACTCATTCATGCTGATGCCATTCATCTTCTTTCTTAAGCTTGAGAAACAAAATGAAAGTAAATAATCAGTAGTTTCTCAATATAAACCTTCTTTTATGTAAGCTTGTTCTGGACAGGTACCGAAATATTAATATATTCTGTCGAACAGGCTAATGCATAGTTATTACATTCGGGAAGTAATGTTATTGCCACTTGACTTTAAAAAAGAAATCCTCCAGCTCGGCATATTTACCTTCCACAGTCAATGTTGTTTCCGAAGTTACAGGTTATTGGAAAGTAAGTAAAATATTAGCACATAAAATATTTAACGAAGAGGTAGAAATAATGTGAACAGGATTTGGCATTAAAACGTTTTTCATATTTTGTTGACGAGCCATTAGACTTCCTGACCTAAGAGGTCTAGTTTCTCCGACTCTATTTGTCCTCTTATCATGTATTGTTATCCTCGTGATTCACCGCATAAATCGGAGGGAACAAATTGTACGTAGTAATTTGTGCAATGATTACAATTTATTATTTGGCTTTGATTGTCTCTCAATTGTACAGAGGCAATCAACAAATGTACGTAAGGGAATAGTAATACAAAGAAAAAAACACAAGGAGGCTGTTTAATCAGCAAGAAAGAGAAACTGAGACCATAATGGATGAAAAGGTTAAGATAAAATTCGAAGGGAAACAATATTTGTAATTCAAAACATACATACTACAAAAGCAGAAAGAGAATGAATTGGTTATGAAAATATAATCTTTTGAATATGATGCTGAATTTGTATGTTAAACAGTTTGAAGAGTTCAAATGGACATCAGCAAAAAGAGACATAAAAAGATGAAAGGATATATTGCAAGAACAGAAGGAAAGGATTTAAAGTTAAACTGTGACATAAATTAGATAATTACAAACACAGTTGGAGAGACATTTCTAGAGACAATACGTAAATACTTAACTTATTAACTAAATCACATTGAAAATCATACAACATTTACTATTTGGTGAGAGGCTAAAACATATATAGCAAAAACTGTTACAGCCACTGCAATAGATATGGCTATGTCAGCTATTGCCTTGCCTGTAGCTACCTTCTTGGTAGAGTCATGATACATAGGAAGAGCTTCAAACGTTTTCTCAGTGTGTATGTGCGTATGTGTTTGTGTGTGTGTTTGTGTGTGTGATACAATAATGTGGTTGAGGTATTACACTACCTGATATCTTTTTACCATCTTCTTTGAATGTTTGCATTTACGTTGACATTTATAATGCTTTGGCACTTGATGTCAGGCCACATCAATAGCAATTATGTCAGTAAAAATCCATTACCTGTCAATTAGTCCACTGTCACTGAATGAGTGTAAATATAGTAATTATCTTTGCAGTTTCTTTATCGCCCATGTCTGAGAGTGGAACTATTGACATCATCAAAATTGTATTTAGTTCAAGCAACTGTGAGAAATGATGAATAACTTTTGTCATACCAAATCCTAATCAATTTTTTTCCAATCGTAGTTTAATAAAAGACGAGGTACGGTCCTAGTATCCTGCTTTCTTTTAAGTCTGACATTGTGTCAAATCTATCCTTGGAAGTTGATTTCAGAAGCAGCATGGATTTTATAAGGCAAATGCGCAAAGCTTGAGCTTCTTTTCTTTCGAGGTCTCGTAGCGGTAACATTACATTTCGACTGTAATACAGACAAACGCACTTTCCGCGACCCGGTTATCTCGAAAACCCGTGTATGTTTTTATCTTAGTCCGGTCCCGAAAATAATATTGCTTTATTATGCCTATGTTTCTCTGCCTATCTCGACCCCTGTTAATTTCATAACTCTATAATGTCGGGCAGTTGCGGTTCTAAGTCACATGACGACCCTGTTGATTCGACAAATTGCAACTTTTAATGTCCATCTCGGGGAAATTTTACAAGAAATTATCGAGTGTTTCCGCCACTACCAGTAGCTTGCAACGGCTAAGATGGAAAAGTCAGTACAATACCAAATTGTATCGGTACAAATGCTAATCAATCACTTTCATCATTGCATATCACATGAATAAAGTGAAGACAATTGGGTTGTAAACAATACTTTAGAATACGAAATGAAATTAATACGTTTTTGACCTTTACAGTAGCAGCATTCATGTTGGACACCATGACAATATCGTCTGTTGATACAATGACATCACGATATGCGCAGACGTAAACACATTTTAAATACAGCCACAGAATACCCGCTGAACTCAAACAAACAATTTCCAAAACTGTAATGCACTGTAAGCATATATTTATTGTCCTAAACGTTCGGCTGAAAGAGTTTGTTCAGCTATTTTTCAATGTTAATTCTGATTCTGATAAAGTCTAAAAAATATTCCTCATGTAGTTATCATATTTAAACATGGATTCGATGACTAATCCTATGTCGTTTTCAGCATTCCAGCACGACTGATTTTTCACAAGATATATTCTAATACCGACGCATACGTGAACGTTCTTTTTCTGCGATAGATGTGACATAGATCAGCAGTAATGAAATCTGGTAAAGACTCACACTTTCTTTTCCCATGCTTTAATATATAATCTAAACAAAGTAGGCAGGTTTATAGAGTCGGATTCTTTGATATAAAACCGAATAACCTGCACAGAATTTCATACGGCAATCCACAATAAGATGCCAAAGTTTCTTTTGGGGGAATCTTACTCCAAGATAAGCAGCTAATATACTTCTTTCATATATATATATATATATATATATATATATATATATATATATATATATATATATATATATATATATATATATATATATATATATATATATATATATATATATATATATATATAATTCATTATAAATCCAGACTTGAAGGAAATAATACACTGTTGTGAATTGTAAGTGAAATACAATAATACAATATAAAATAATATTGTAATTACCGAATTCTATCTCTTTCTCTCTTAATAAAACAAGACAGATTGAAAACAACAAGCTTTGAAAAATATAATAAACAGTTTATTTCCCTGGATGAATATTGCAAAAATGAAAGAAATTACTTACGGTTTCAAGAATCAAACCCAAAATTAATCCAAGAATAATCTACGAATACTATTTTAGAAGTCCTGATAATGAACTGTTCTAACGATTTCAAGTTCGACCTCCGAAGAAGAATCCAAGATGGAAGGCGATGAACTTTCATGTAACCTGTACTGTGTTGAATTATACAGTTCCTTGTAGAAATACAATAATTAATCCTCCGGTTTCGGAAATTAAAAAGAAAAATTGTAAAAAAAAATGTCCTTGTTCAAGAAATTCTGTGTGAATACAATAATACTCCCAGAGACACGACTTAATCTTTTAGATCCAAATTATCTGAAGAAAAAAAAATATAAAAACGCAAAAACGCAAACATTCAATACTGGTCACAACAGAAGAAAACAGCTTGACATCAAGTGTTTGAAAGCCCCAAAACTCTCATTTTTTCTAAACATCACTATTAATACTAAGTATTTCACAATTATGTAAAGGCCTAATTCTGAAATAGCGGATCACATGATCAAGTTTACCTATAAAAATCACATAGCCCCTGTATATCCTTGATAAGAACCAATCATTTTACTCGGAGAATAAAAGATTTTTACTTAACTCTAAATCAAGGATAGGAGCTAGGTCAAGAAAAAGAAACAGTCTTTCTATTATTAGATATTTAAGGAAAGATTCAAGGCAAACTGAATTTTCGGGAAAATATCAATTTCCTACTAAACAATACATTACACTGACATGTAATGAAAACAAAATGATTCCAAAACCCCACAAACAATCAAACCAAATCAAACACAAATTAAATCTAATATAAATTTAATCAAATATACAGAACAATATATACAAAATATTGTATTAAACTTTGAAAGTCTTTGTTTCTACAAGTCATTTTCGAACAAATATGTGTACAGCTATTTTTAGAAATGCAAAGACACAATTTGAGAAATATATTTGCCAATCTACATCTTTAAAAAAATGACATTTATATAATACATGTGTTAGAGATTGGCTGCAAAAATATATACCACCAGTTGTTGTATTTTTTATCTATATATAATGATATATGGGTAAGTTTGAAAAAATTCACATTCCTTCAGTTTTACACCCAATGCTGATGTATATATTTTGTGAAATAACAAATTAATTTGTACCTTTGGAAGAATAAAGAGAGTGAAAAGTATTAAGATTAACAGATCAAATATTCTATATTTTCCCACACATTCACAACTTCAGCACATTCACAACTTCAGTAAACTGAAATGAAATCTTAGGTAAAATTTGAAACCAAGTGATGAAATTCATCTTACGATATTAATTTCCTAATCAACACTTTAACTTCATATGTTATTTATTCAATTCGTAATTATGTGGCAATAAAATAATTACTTATCGTTGAATATAATTAATTAAAAACAAAAATCAGATTTTGCTTCGTTCGAAGTTTATTTTAGCACCAATAGGTTCGTTCCAATTAAAAAAGGTAAATTTGTCGGGTTCTTATGTTACGTGTTTAGGCTCCAATAAACAGTAATACAGGAAAGAGTGAAAACAACAAACTTTGAAAAATATAGATAATTTATTTCCCTGGAAAAATTCTGTAAAAATGAAAATATATGAAATTACAGTTTCCAGAATCAAATCTATACATAATCCAAGAATAATCCACGTATATAATTTTTGAAGTCCTAATATTGAAATGTTCTAATGATTCCAAGTTCGAGTCCCGATGAAGAATCAAAGATGGAAGGATATGACTTATGCTGTAACCTGTATTGTGCTGAAGTCTACAGTTCCTTGTACAAAAACAATTTTTAATCCTCTGGTTTTGGAAATCGAAATAATTTTTTTTTAGAAAAGTATTTGTTAAAGAATTCTGTATGAGCACAACATATTTCCAGAGAAACTAATTCATCTTTAAGAATCCGAAAAGTTAAAATAAAACTAAAAAACTCATAACTAGTCACAACAGAAGAAAACAACTTCACATTAAGTGTTTAAAAGCCCCAAAACTCTGGGAACCCTCTCTCTAAACATCACTATTAATACTATGTATTTCGCAATTTCGGAAATGCCTAATTGTGAAATAGAGAATCACGTATGTCCTTGATAAGAACCAATCATTTTACTCCAAGAAAAAGTTGTTCACTTGACCCTTAACCAAGGCCAGGAACTAAGTCTAAAATAGAAACAAGTGTTTCTAATATTAGGTATTTATGGAAAGATTCAGATCAAACTGAATTTTCTGGAAAATATCTAATTCATAGTAAACAAAATTACATTACTTTGACATGTACAAAAAATAAAAAGGTTAAAAAAGCCACAAGCAATCAAATCAAATCAAACACAAATTAAATAAAATATAAATTATATCAAATATATGTAACAGGGTAAAACACTTTTTATGTCAATCTTGAAAAATTACCTAAAATCCCCAAATATTGGAGAATATACGGACGACTTCAGAAACACTATACGTAATTGAATAATATGTTTCCAGTCGTGTCACATTTGGCTATGTGAAAATTCCCATATGCATATGACACTTTTGGAGTTGTCTGAAGTTGTCCATAAGAACAAAGCAAAAACCTTTCTTCGCCTGCTGAATCGTTTATCTAATAAAAAATATGTTTTTTTTAACATGTGGTTAATAGAATTTTAAAATAATCGCTAGTCGTTGCAGAATTCAATACCGGGTAAGAGATATTCGAAGTTTGAACGTTCTAATACATGAGCGATGAAAATTTGAAACATTCTTTGTCAAAATCATTTATCAGGACTCATTATTAGAAAATGTGCGTTACCAAATGTAGTTATGTATAACAATTTTAACTGCGCTGATTCTACATCGATTATACACTTACAACCCCATGAGGGAAAATCTGAACAATTTTAAAGACAAATCAACTCCCATCGTACTAGGGTTTTGTTCCTAGAGGAAAAAGTACAAATATCGAGACGCTATCAGGCACAGATTCATTTAACACGTTTTAAAGTTATTACGACTTTATGTAACAGTGATTAAATTCACTTTAATGAGATAAGACAAATATTTGATTGTTAGACAAGTTATATTATCAAATTAAGCTTGGCAATATTAGATCTTCATGAAGGTTTACAAGTGTTTTCTGCAACAAAATCATATTGTCTCTGTTGCTATTATCTGTGCATAATAGATGGAAAAGATCCAGTAGCATACATACATATGTCATGTTTCATTTATCATTTCCATGGACAACCAAACCATTGCTTATACCAAAACATAACGAAGACGATGATTGAGTGTCCAAGTCGACATCCATCATTTCAGAAGAGAGTACATTCTCAGGTTCCAAGCCAAGTGCTTCTAGGACATTTTCAATTGGCGTAACAACACAGTAATACGCATTCAGCAATCCGATAGCTAATCCAATGAGCGAAAGTTTATTTTCTTTATGTTCAACAAGGTAAACTCCTGCGCCAGAGTCACCCAAATCAAAAAATGGTGTTCCGCTGGATTCAACAAGATACTGACCTTTCATCACGACGTTTACATTGCTCATCCAGGGTATTCCAGTGGGAAATGTGAGGGAACTATTATGTATTCTCACACTTAAACCCGCCAAAGCAATTGAACCTTTTTTGAGACCAGTAGATCGTCCACATTTAATGACTCTTCTGCCCTCAACGTCATCAAAATTGATTTTTGACTTTACATCACCTCCAAGAAAGGATGGCGGTTTTTCTTCATGATGAAAGCCTTCGCAAGCAAACAAAAAAAGGATGAAAAAATAGGAAACGAGTATTATTGTAGTGAATTATAACATTCCCTAAATAAATATAAGTATATTTTATATTCCTATCAAAGAAATACCAATGCATTACACTGACGACCAAATTAATATAAGGACAAATTATGTGTAAAGTTTCCTTTTACTGATACGATTTGTATTGTTGAAATGACTTTTAATCATTCGACTATGTATGATACTCTCTGCAGTCAATTAACACAATAAACGTACCATAAAACGTTTTTGAAAAACCATCAATATAATCTAAATAATACTTCATTTACATTTAGAAATTTCAAACGTTTAATGTTTAATTGAATTATGATTATAATTCTGAATACGTCAAAACTAAAATGATTTTCTGACAGAGAACTTAAGAAACAATTGTTACCTGCTACATCCAGCTGAGTTGAATCATTCCATGCAAAGTTAATGGAATCTATGTCTCTTTTAGATTTGTCTACCATTACAAAAGCGGCATCAATTCCTATCGGTCTCTGATCATCAAAACATACATTTGCTATTTGGCCACACACTCTGTTGTGACCTTGAAGCCCGAAGGTAGAGTCGCTGTCTGCAGGCTGGACGACATTTTTCTTTATGGTAGTTTGTTTGTCTATTCCAACAACATGAGCACATGTTATGAATCCAGTATTTCCCTGATCATCTCTCACAAACGGACCGAGAGTTCCTGCAAGCTGTACACCTTCTCTCCCAATGCTAGAGCCCATTTTAAGTACGGGCTGATAATCAGTGGGTTTTAAAAAGTGCATTGGGGCTCTCCTTTTCATCATACCTAAAGTGAAGAATCCCTCACGGATATCAGTGGGTAAAGATATGTTGCGTATTCTTAGTTCCTTTGGAAAATGACCCTCCCCAACTGGAATCACGCCTTTAAATCTACAATACAAAACTATTGATGGAGTTTTGATTATACCTCTTGTTTTTGAAGATATAACCGAGCTAGCGCTGACTGCTTCTAAATGCGAATGCTTTTCAAACAGGTCTTTTGTGTAATGATCTAATAACATATTTTTTATTTCTGTTTCTTCCTGCGTTAAAAACGTATGGAGATATTCTTCGGTTAGACAGTTGTCTATTGGTTCATTTTCAATCGTATTCCATTCTTTGTACAATACTGGCAGACCAAGAAATACTTTGGGTTGACCTTGCAAGTCACTCGCATAAAAGCAAACCAAGGATAATTCGCCACCCTTTTCATCTCGGAAATTCATGCCTTCCCATACAAAGGTATATTCCTTGCCCAGTTTTGCTTGGAGTTCACGTGCAGCGATATTTAGTATGATAGCTTTTGCTTGCATATCTCCTACATTTAAAACATAACGAATAGAGATCTGAAGAATGTCATTGCGGTTGCGACATGTCTTAAGAAAACCTTCGAGGTCGCTTCTGTGAGCCCGAAGTAGGATTACGAAAATAATTTGCCTCAATTCACTCTCAATTAGATCTGAAAAGAAAACCAAACAACATTACAGCACAATCATGCAAGAACAACATGCTACATGGCATAGATCACATCATGATTCTCCTCTGCGTACAGTTCTAGTATATTGGGAATCACTCGTACGAGAAAGCTAGAACGAAGATTCATTTATGTCCAAAACCATGCAACATTAATTCTGGGTTATCAAAGGTACACGCAAGTGCTATTTGTGAATTGTTCAAGCCCTATATATATATATATATATATATATATAACGAAGGTTTGTATGTTCCTTAAACAGAAAGAGTATTTCTCATCATTCGGTATGAGATAAAAATGTATTTTCTTGCCTTATCCCAACTGTATTGTGATGATAAAATTTGGTACCTAAGTAATAATAAGGCAATGTATATACATGGTTACATTAATGAATACTGAAATTGCATATCTTATCTACAGACATCGTCGGAAGCAAATGACCATAACTGTGTCAAAAAGTGACAATATAACAAATCCAAAGTCGTTCGTTCTACCGATTCACACAAATACATACGAACGCATGTATTTTCTGCAGAAAAGGACTTGCAAGAAAGATTTATTTGAAAAACCAGGAACTTACATATATTTATATGTAATATAAACGATATATAATTGGACAAATAATAATAATAATAATAATAATAATAATAATAATAATACTATTGAAAGTTGTGTTTATTGCCTATTCCATATTACAAATCGACTTGATTAAAAGTTTTTGTACAAGTGTATAATGGTCATGAAAAATCGCTGAAGGGCAACCTTTCCGAATATCGTTATGCATATTGAATAATGGAATTTCATAGTTGAAACAGATAATCTGCAACTCTTACTTTAAATTAATACACGTTCCAGTTACAGTCCAGGTTATTCGATTATATATCACTGTCAAATCTGCGAATGTAGGGTATTTGCTGGAAGCTATATTATAGCAGACAATGTCAAGACGTTTACTACACTTAATTCAAATGCACTCATAATATATTCCAATTGTAAAGTAAGTAAATGAATCCCCAACGTTTCAAATGAAATGACTTTAAAACACACGAAGAGAATTAATAAGTTGTCATCGTCATAAACATGATAGATTGTCCGAACACTAACTTATCCAGATTATACAATCTTGATATCGACCCATCGTATGTCCTCTGTCAAAGTCCATATATTTTCTGGGAATGTTTTAAAACTCACCCTCATTTGTATGTGATGTGCTTGATTCGATTTTATATCATAAAGCGATCAGACTTAAACAGATCTTTCATAATACTTAAAACTGATGGTGAAGGGGGTCCAAAATATTCATTTTGTAACCCATGACAAAAAAGAAAGGATGCTTTAAAAAAACCATTCGTATTCCTTCTCCAAAATCAGGTGGTCATTTGTGTTTTATGATAAATTTCTTTAAAGCAAAGAATTAGCGTTCTACACTGTCAATCCTAGTAAGCTCGATACATGCACGACAAAGCATACCTGAAAGATTTATATCAAACTGATATACTTGCAAACGTTTGTTTTAAAAGAAACGTGGCCAACTATATACACTGAATCCACTTAAATCCAAAACTCTTGCCACCAAATTTATGTTTTAGTTTTGAGAGAAATTCAGTTTCCTCAGGGTGCTGAAGACGTGAAAAATGTCCTTTAATATATAAGTAGTCGGTCTACTTCGGCATAGTGCCATATTCGAGGCCGCACTCGTTGGCTATCAGGGCATGCATATTTATATATAAAAAGAACGTTTTATTAATCATTTTGTATAAAAGAATGCCGTCAGACACGACTACTTTAAAATCATTCCCAATTAGCTTATCTGCATACTTATAGTTATCGACAACGTATCATAAAAGCTGGTTCTTTTTTATAGTACAAATGCATTAGAGTTTGCTATTGTCAGTCCTAATCTATGTTGGCGCTGTTGTCTAATTTTGTTCTTATATCACCTATGAGGTATTTTTGGGTGACTGACGCAGCAATAAGCCTACTACAAGCCTACTACAATATTTGTTAGCCGTAAATAATTTTCACGAGAGTGTGTCAGGTGTGATTTTCTTAACGCATGATCATTGTTATTTCTAAACAAAAATGAACGTTTAATGGAATATAGCAGGTAAAATGCATTTACAAATTTAAACTGAGTTTCTGTTTCAACGGAGGGTGCAGGTAAGGTGGCAGTTCAGGTCTAAAATTGATACTTGGGACAGCAAATTTATTTCTGTTTAAACAGTACATGCTTTTTGTTTTCGTTTACTGCGAGACAAATGATGATATTAAACAAAACATTCTGAAGCAAATACACATTTCGATCTTGAGGGGATGTCGGTAGCAATGGTTCAGTAATGGGGTTCACTGTATATGCATCAATTTAATTACTGATAGCATAAATGACAATAGATTTAAATATATTGATGTAAGGTTTTGTATTTGTACAAACGTTTCTGTAGTGTGTCTTCCAAACGTTTCAGCCAATCCGCTTCCCACGCAATATCTCTGTACTTCTTTATGAGAGATTTCGACTTTGCTTCCAATATCTGGAATGAAGTCTGATCAGACAGTGTCGCCAACATGACGTCAAGAGCATGAATGTCTTCTAGTTCAATGTTCCCTGAGCTTTGTGCTGAAACTTAACGTGTAGAAGAAAATAAAGATTCAAATAGTTTACATTATTATTATTATTATTATTATTATTATTATTATTATTATTATTATTATTGTTATTATTATTATTATTAAAGTATGCAATGGAAAATGACATAGTGTTTTCATTTCTTTTGTCTTCAGTAAAATTACTTATTTGGTATAATATGATCGTAGTGAAGGCGAGAATGGTAATTTATTCTGACACATATCAACAGTTTAGTATTTTGCATTATATCTGAAAAGAAGACGTATACAATGTTTCACACTAGTATGAATGCTTGGAATGAGATTACACCCGACCGAGGAACTGTAGGTTTAAACATTTTGAAATATTTTGTTCTTAATACCTTATTTTAAACCCAATTCAAGATTTCAGTTACGGTTTGTTTGTACTCCTAATAAAAGATATTCATCTGTAAATGTTTATGCCTCATCTCAGAAAGTGTCAAAGGAATTAAAATTAGAACCGGTAACATCTGTACCATACATCGATTGACTCGTGACGTAGTGAAATTGCTCTAAGTCAAATAGAATATACCGAGTTCTTGTAGTGAAGAGTCAGAGTAGGGTACCTTACATTAGTTGGCTCGTGACAAACTAAGGCCAAATTCGATACAGTTTTTGTAATGAATAGTCAGAAAAGTGATGTCAGATGAACTAAACGAACGAAAACGTGTTAGTGACCAGTTCCACAAATAAAGATTAAGTAAAACCCTAAAATTAAGAACGTAACACGTAGTGAACAAATCCGAGTTTAAACATGGAATAATTATTTTATTATCGTATATCTCTGGTAGTCATAAATACATTTTCTCGTCACAGCAGCTTATGGACAATGGTCCCGAAATAGTATCTGGACTACTGTAAGATGCTGTAAATGCACATCCTGAAAAATAAGAGGTTTGGACCTAATGTAATGGGTTCATTAAGATTACAGAGGAATGCTAGTGCGAATCTGCACTATATGGTATCAATATATAATCACGTATCCATGTATTGGTAGATTGTGATCAGAAACAACACAAATTACAGATTTAGTGAATTCGATCCAGTCCTTGAAATTACCGATACAATTCTGAAACTTCTTCCCGTGTATTTTTAGGAGAAATGGACATCTATTGCCGCAGATATCGAGTACACATGACGCATTGTTATTGTGAGGTAACATCCACATATATGTCCCTACGCCATCAAAAAGAACTATGTCATTGTAAGGGAGGCATGGGCAGTCCAGTAGTGGAAAAGAGCCTAAAGAGCAGGGGAAAATACCGTTGTTGAGGACAAATACACTGTACTTTAAGACTACATGCATGCATTTGACTCTACCGGATACGCACAATTATTCTGTACATAGATAACATATGGAATTACACAAAACGTCTGAGAAGACAAACAATGCTATCAGACAAATTCGAATGCGGACATAATTCAATGAATCAAGGCATGCGCAACTTGTTCATGAAGAAACAAGCACTCAAACTGACTAAAGTGCCGATAACTGCAATGCTAGTGGTTTGATCTGGCCAGTACATACATTTTAGGACCATTGTCCTTGTGTAAATTATCAGTAAATACATATCTGACGAGATATGTAAAATTGATTCCGTTGAGAGACATTAAAGTATCAAAACTATTGTCACTGTGTTTTTCTATAACGTTCTTTGCCGACAACACCACCACTTGGACAGAGGAGTACGTTTCTTATCAAATATTATGTCCCTCTGCGGGTCCGGGGTTGTAGAATTGGCCCGACGTGCCTCGCTACGTGTCGTAAAAGGCGACTAAGTAGAGAGCAACCTGTTTGCCGTGGGTTGCGTCCCGTGTCGGGAGAGGAAAGGATCCTGGTAGTTGAGAAGAGGCTTTTCTGATGCAATACACTACTTTTGGCCTCTACTTCTCTTAGACGGGTGGTCGGGATGGGCCCGGTCCCGACAAATCGGCTGGTCACGCCGAGCCCTAGGAAGTCTTTATTTACTCTCTCACCTTCTTTATCTTTCTCCTTGTATCTCTCTTGATACCACCGTTGCCCCTATAGTCTATTCCTTTATCTTTCCCCTTCCCAAGTCTTAGAAGACTTCCTAGAAGACGGTGGCTTAACGGGTCAATCGGGAGGTAATTTTACTGACCCTAGAAACTGGCGTCTTCACGAGTCAATCAAAGGTAATTTTATCAACTGAGTATGGCATCTGTGTATCCCTGGCACTTGAAAGGTGTCTCCTTGTTGGGCTCCTTGGTGGGTGGGGAGCACGGGTGCTGAATTTTAATCAAGCCATCATGGATAATTTCAAAAAAACCCAAAATAAACTTACCAAAACTGGATCAGAGTCAGATGATGAACCATGTAGTGTGGAATCCTTTCCTCGCTTCATGGTCATCCAATCAAAAGACGAATCAAAACCACTTGCTGCTCTATCGCCATTTATATTCGAAAAGACTATATATAGATTAGTCGGCAAGCCAAAAGGTGTCAAAAAACTAACATCAGGCGGCCTACTTGTAGAGTGTGAGCGCAAAGCACATACTAAAAATATCCAAAAAATTAATACCTTTCACGATATTCCAGTAACCTGTTTCTCCCACTCGACACTGAATACATCAAAAGGAGTCATTTGTTGCCGTGACCTAGCTGGAATCAGCGACAAAGAAATCGTCGAGGGCATGAAAAATGAAAGTGTCACTGCAGTCCACAGAACTCGTATCAAACGAACAACAATATGCAGGACACCAACACTATTATACTCACCTTCAACAAGCCAACAGTACCTAAAGTGGTCAAAGTTGGATTCCTACAAGTTAAGGTTGAGATATACATACCAAATCCCCTCCGATGCTACAAATGTCAAAAAATACGGTCATCATGAAGACCGATGCTCTAGAAGCCAAATATGCGGCGACCCCTCCCATCGGGAATCAGAGTGCAAAGCCAATCCGCATTGCGTCAACTGCGGCAAGGAACATCATGCTAATTCAAAGGAATACGACAGGAAACAGGAGAAGGAAATCCAGAGGGTTAAATACACGTCCAACATCCCCTATCCAGAGGCCAGGAAGCTTCTACAAGCTAGAACATCACTCCCCGGCCCATCCTTCTCAACTGTACTGAACAGCAACCAAAAAGCAACGAAAGACGCCCAAATCCAAACAAACCCACCTGAATCCCCTTCCGACTCGAACATTCAGCATTACAAACCCCAGAAAAACTCAACATCGACGCAAACAACATTCAACAATACTCCAACACCAAGATCACCAAACAGTAGAATATAGTCCCAACAAATAGGCAGCAAAAGGGGTCTGATGACCCCATAAAGCTGCACAATAGGTTTGGAGACTTTGAGGATATGGATGCAGAAGAAACTGCTCCATGTCCTCAAGGTGTCTCCAGACCTAACAAAAAAAAATACACCTCCGTACTTCCTCCAGATAAATAACCGAACAGATTGCCTCCGCGAAAGGTCTAACCTAGCTCTAGAATCTTCAATATAAACATGTAAGCACTATGTCTTCAGGAAACATTTTTGAAAGATACGGATAACATCACGCTTAAAAACTACTCCCTGTTTAACAACTACTCTCAGAATGTTGACAGGGCCTCAGGAGTAGTCTCTGTTATTGTGAACAACAGAGCCCCTCATTGCGTCTTCCCTTTAAACACAAATCTACAAGCCATTGCTGTAAGCGTCACTCTACATCGAGTGATTACCTTTTGTTCTATTTGCTTGCCACCAAACACCAACGTAGTACCAACCGATTAAGACAATCTTGTTCAACAACTCCCCGCACCCTTTGTTTTACTCGGGGATTTTAATGCCCATAACATTTTATGGGGATCAAATCACATAAGTGACAGAGGCCACAAAATAGAAGACTTCATTTCCAGACACGATTTGTGTCTATATAACACCAAATCACGACATATTTACACCCAGGAACGGGGACATACACATGTATCGATTTGACAATTTGTTCCCCATCACTGCTTTTGGACTATAAATGGAAGGTCGCTGATGACCTTCACAGCAGTGATCACTTTCCAATCTCTCTTAACAACACCGACGTTACAATTGACGAAGCAATTCCACATTGGAATTTAAAGACGGCCGACTGGGCCAAATTTGAAACACTTTGTACAACTAGACTTAGCATGGATACTGTTTTAAACGACAATAACCCTTTGGATATTTTACTTCTGTTTAAATCAACATTGCAGAAGAATCCATTCCCAAGTCCTCGCCAAATAGTAAAAGAGCCTCAAAACCGTGGTTCACAAAAGAATGTAAAGAGGCTATTAGACAACGCCGAGAAGCACTGAAAAATTTTAATAATCGTCCAACGCCCTAAAATTTAACTAAGTACCCTATTGTTCGGGCCAAAGTCCGCCGCACGATTAAAGAAAGTAAAAGAGCATCATGGAAACAATATGTTTCAACTCCAAATTCTAGTTTCTCTATAAAGAAAGGTTCGGACACGATCCGCAAAATAAATGGAAAGGGGAAATACAATTCCTTTCGACATCTCAAATTAAACAACAAGAATATCAATTCCAAACATGACATAGTTAATATACTTGCTGATAGCTTCTCACAAAATTCCTCCTCCTCTAATTATTTATAAACCTTCAGAAGATTTAAAACTCATAAAGAAAGACAAGGTTGAAATTCACATCGAATAACTCAGAAAGTTATAATCAACCGTTTACACTGTTTGAGCTGATGGAATCTCCGAATAAGGCCCACAATACATCCACTGGGCCTGACGAAATACATTACCAGTTTTTGAAACACGTCCCAGAACCTTCATTAACAGCCTTTCTGGAAATTTTCAATGATTTATAGATTACTGGTAATGTACCAAAAATTTGGAAAGAGGCAACAGAAATACCAGTTCCCAAACCCGGTAAAGATATCGCAGATCCTAACAGCTATCGACCAATTGCACTCACAAGCTGTGTGTGCAAAACAATGGAACGAATGATCAATTCTCGGCTTGTCTGGTACTTGGAAACTAACAATTTAATATCTCCTTTCCAAAGTGGCTTTCGATATGGCCGGAGCACCAACGATCATCTGGTTAGACTAGAAACATTCATTCGCGATGCATTTGTCAAGAAAGAACACTTAGTAGCGGTTTTCTTTGATTTAGAAAAGGCCTTTGACACGACATGAAAGTACGGGATACTAAATGACCTGCACGATCTAGGTCTAAAAGGCCGTCTGCCCTCTTTCATATCAAACTTTCTCTCAGACAGAGAATTCAAGGAGCGAGTGGGCTCTACTCTTTCAGATCTGCACGAGCGAGAGATGGGTGTGCCCCAGGGCAGTATTTTATCAGTGACACTTTTCAATATCAAAATTAATAGCATCACCAAGTGTTTGACTCCTGGTGTGGTACGAACGGCTTCAAATTCTAGAAATCAAAAACGGTATGCATGCATTTCTGTCAGTTACGACGTCACCACGATGAACCTAAACTCACGCTGGACGGAAGACCTATTCCAGTTGTTGAGGAAACAAATTTTTTAGGTATAATCTTTGACAGAAAACTGACTTTTATTCCACACCTAAGGAACTTGAAAGCTAAATGCTTAAAAGCACTTAACCTACTTAAAGTAGTAGCGCACACTGACTGGGGTGCTGATAGAAAAGTCATCCTGAATTTATATAGAACGTTTATTCGCTCCAAACTGGACTATGGTTGCGTTGTGTATGGTTCAGCCAGAAAATCATATCTTGAAATGCTTGATCCAATTCATCATCAGTGAATAAGACTGGCTCTGGGAGCATTTAAAACATCCCCCTGTGAAAGCCTGCTGATTTTAAACCTAGTGTCAGAAAGTCCTTACGTCAGAAGTGGCAGGCATCATACAATGATGCATTGAATAACAAACTTCATGCAATCAAGCCAACTCTAGGAGAATGGACCCCTTCCTACAGAACCATGCGGGAGCAGGTAGTCATTACAAGAAACCGAATTGGTCATACTTATTTCACCCACTCCCACATACTAAAAGGTGAAGACCCACCAGAGTGCGTTTCTTGCAATGAACCATTCACTGTCAAACACTTTATGATAGAGTGTTTTTACCTGCATCTTACGCGAGATCAGTATTACAATGTGCATGACATGAAGGAGCTTTTTGATACTATAAACATGACTCGTATTATAGAGCTCCTGAAAACAGTGAATATTTACTCTAAGCTCTAATTTTTATCCTATCACCTTGTGCAGTTTTATGCAATATATATACCATCCCTTTTTAATACCGTTTCATCATTTTTCATTAACATACCACATTGACATCCCCCATTGATCGTGAAGCTTTATTTTGCACCGTTACCATCTTACCGTTTCAATTTCAACTATTATTTTTTAAATCGCTGGTCGATATGAGACTTTTTATAATTTTTAAAAGATTATATATATATAACATTTTGTGTGGCGCTAAATAGCCTAAAACAGTTCTCACGCGTCGTTAAAAATAAAATCAATCAATCAATCAATCAAATATTATGCGTACCATGAGTGGTATCTTAGGTACATTGAAATCTCAGACCACAATGCAAGAGGCAAATCAAAAGATTTACATCGTCGTGCATATTAAATGAAGTGTGAAAACTGTTTTTAGTATATAGAGGAATATTATGGTCAATATATCTTTTTCATATAGTTTGTTTATATTAGCCTATCCCATAACAGCACAGACTATACAATATTATATTTAGTGCATGATCAACAGCCAAAAATAGTATTAGAGCTTGCGATTTCGGCAATGGTATCTGTTTCGCATGTATTAGAAAATCTGAACTTGCAAGAAAACGTTACACTGAAAATATGAAACATATAAAGAAATAAACAAATTCAAAAGCCTTGTCAGTTTTGATGGAAATGTCCATTGCGGTCTTTTATGTTTGGATCAAGTGGGATGTGTGTATATAGGGGACTTGGTAAACAAATCATTTGTTCCTATCTTAAAATCAGTCTCTGGAATCCAATGTCACAGATTACAGTTGTGTTCATATATATTCGAAACGAATTATTTATTTAAATTATGAAATAGAATTACGAAAGTGCTCATTGACTTTAAATTAAACACATTACTTTAGAATTATTATGAACGCATTCAAAGGCATTCTGGATTGGGTAATTGTAGTACATCAGGAGAGTCAAGACTATTAGAATTCATTTGGAACATTTTATGCTTCTATACTTGTGATAGGATATTTCTGATTATTTGGGATTTGATTGACAATAATGTAAGTAAATCTTATAATTTCGTTTCAGAACTTAAATAAATAAATTGTTTATTGATTTTAATTAAAAGTTTGTTTTCCTTTCTTTCTGTTACTTTGTTTAAGACAAATATGCATGAGTTGACAAAACTGAGCCCGATGTACCCTCATCTGAGTTGCCTATTGAACAAGCAACCTCAGCAGACAAAGAAATTATTATGGACCAGACTAATTACATTCAAATTTAAACCCATAATCCATTCCAAGAAAGGTGGAAGAAAACTGAAGATTAACCTTCTCAGAAAAAGGCATAGATAATGAATGGTTAGTCTTTGATCCCAAACACAATTTTACAGACCTCACGCGAAAACGTTAAAACTAGTGAAAATAAAATGCACATGAAGATCACTCAGTGCAATCGCAGGTAAATAAAACTTCATTAGCATGACACAAGGTTATATAACTTTCAGATAAAATAGTCTATACACTGATAGCTGAAATTATTAAATTCAAATATATTCTGTAGTTACATAATGATTAATGTTTCATTTATTTTTTCTTTTTCACTTACTATATTGTTGCATATACATTTTCTATTACAAGTGATCATATTATTAAATCAATACTTGGATTGGACATAATTAAATTGATTGGACATGATTAGATTGAAAGCTTCCTTGAAACGTTGTTGGGGAATTTACATGATTTCTGTGGTCCATATTAATTTATTTTATTATGTGGTGTTTATGAAGTCTGGACCCATAAGGAAAAATGATTATTAGTTGTAATATCGTATGTTATGGGCACTTTGCTTTTTGACTGACTTTGTAATGTTGGAAGACATGCAGAAAGTGTACATAAAAGAATTATCAACAGGACATGTACTTTGTATTGTCAAGGACATGTACCCCTTTCTCCCCGTAGAATCAACGGTCTTCGCATTTGCATATTGTTTGACTGAAGTATAGGTTAATTATATCTTCCTTCAGTAATTACAGTAATTTAGCGTTTTATTGTATTTTGTTGATGGATTTAAAATCCAGAATAAAACAAATTCTGCAAAGCACAAAATCAGATTCTCCCAGATGTGTGCTTATATGTTTTATTGTTAACATTTGCAACACATATTAAATTTAAATCTTCTCAGTATGGATTTAATGAACACCATATTATCTCGTGCACATAATATAGAGTAAGAACACTTATCATTTTTATTTAAAGGCGATGTTTGTATTATTTGCACTATTAATCAAATTCACTCTTCACTGTTTAACAAATCAGATAATTACTGAAATTAGAACCCTTACAATATATCTATTTCACGTAAAATGACTAGTGAAACAATTGAACTTGCTCCTATGAAGTCAAAATAAATATATCATGTTATTGTGTTGAATAGTCAAAATATAATTTTCTACTGATCTGATAACCAGTAATACATATATATCTTTATGTGCATTGATGGTGGTAAATAATTCCTAACTTCAACTTACGTAATTCACTAACAGGGACAACATATTTCTCTTAAAAGGACGAAAATATTTCCTTGCTTGAATTTGTCCCTAACTCCTATCTAATTGTCTTGATAATCAATAACGCGGTCATGATAAAATTGACATGATGATTTTCTTTTACCAGAGGACTCTAATTTAGAAGCTGAATGGATAAATATAACATTCCAAGCCTCTTATTTTAAATGATGAATTTATAAATATAACATTCAAAGAGTCTGAATAATCACTTTGTTACCAACTGCACCAGTACTGCTTTGCTTTAAACATACATATCAGTGTAAATCCATACTGAGAAGATTTAAATTTAATATGTGTTACAAATGTTAACAATAAAACATATAAGCACACAACTGGGAGAATTTGATTTTGTAATTGCAGAATTTGTTTTATTCTGGATTACCAGTACTGCTTTGCTTTAAACATACATATCAGTGTATGGATGTATTAGTGTGAATGTGTATATTTTAATTAAACACGTAAAACTCTAAGGTTTCCATGAATCTAGATATAGTAAGCTAATAATCCATTTTTGCTTGTGATGAAATTACTTTTCATGTCCTACATAAACATCTATACTGATACGTCTATATTTAACAGATAAAGGCACACATTCCAAGAAAGATATATGATTATACGTTGCTTTAAGAAGACTGATCCATATAATCGGAAACGTTTGAATTAAAGTATTTGGTTGCTCTCTAAAGTTGCGAAACGTGTCCTTTTTAGAGTGATTAAATAAAAGTGAGCGATGACGAAGTAAAAGGTCTTCAAGTATTTAACAAAACTTATCAACCTTGAAGAAAATTCCATGCTTTCCCGTTCAGTCTTCAGACTAGATACTATGTTAAGCAATACAACTTAGTTCTATGCAGATAACTGTACGTCCGTAGCTTCTTCAAAACTAACGTTTTTACAGATGATTAGGCCAGAAAGATATAGAGAGAGGTATGGACAATTTCGAAGGTGAGATGAACTCAATCGCACGTTTATACCAAAGTATCATGTCGGTCGGTAGAAATTGTGACCAGATTTTAGTGTTTTGTATGCTCGTGGATGATAGCGTTAATTTGTTTGTAAACCTCTTAGAATACTTTAAACTAAATCACATTGGTGGAGTGTGATTTCAATCACAGAAACAGCATTGTATTACAACTTTTGCTACACATTTCTAGCAAGCTAAACAATTTGACATAAAAGGCCTATATTTACATATCAACACAAAAAGAATAACATGAGGATTTTAATAATAATGACCCAACTATTTTGACCAAAATATATTATTGCTTCAAAGTCCAAGAAAATAAATAACGGTACGGAATAGAGGGAAACAAAGAGTTGTATTATTGAAAGTCTCCATCACTCTAATTATCGCCGTCTTAAAGTTAAGGAAATCCAAAAAACTCAATATCAAATAGATTGAAAGAAATGAGTACCATAATTGTATTCATTCTAACTTTTGCATCTTCGTTTATTTCGCAAACGTTTATATGAATAAGTTGTCTTGAATCTGTTTGATCCGAAAATGTAGATCTACAATCTTCCATTTAAACTAAAGCACATAATGATGAAAATCTATGATCCTCGCTGTACGGTTCGAATCACCATGACTGAAAATCTCAGCCTCTTTCTTATCTTTCATATCAAAACAATGATAACATTATTATTATTATTATTAATATTATTATTATTTGTTGTTGTTGATTTGATTTTGTTGTTAATGTTGTTATCTGTTATCGTTGGTGTTAGTGGTGATTCTGCTGATTGTATAATACTGCTCATTATTCTGAGAAGGTTGTGCTTTCTTGTTTTTGCTCTACTCCTTGTTGTTGTGATTGTTCCTATTCTTGTTTAATATTTTCGTTTGGCTATGTAGTGTGCATTTTAATCAGTTCTGTATGTTGGTTGTATGTGCCAACATAAATCTGTTTTAAAGTAAATAGTGAAGACAAAATCTATTTTCCTTTCATTCTAGAGTACACTTGCTAAAAATGAAGAAATACATAATCACAATAACCTGCAACGGTATTAATTTCACTAGAAAACTGGCATTTGCTTCCTTCTTGTTATCGTCGAATATGTTAAAAAAATCAAACATACGTGCTACATTATGTGATCAAGATTTCAACTAAGATACTTTAATTTCTAAACTGTAACAAACAAGTTTAGTAATTTGACGACAATTATTTGTATTATATATATAAAATTTAATTAAATTTGATACATCAGCAAATAAGCTTCCAACAGAAAGCTCTTGTGTTTTAATAACAGACTTTTCACTTATAAAATACGTTGGATTTAGATCCCTACAAATTATCAGTATACGTTGGAGTCATGTAGCAAAAGTTCTGCATGAAGTCAATATACCTGTACTCTTACACATTGGGTAATGTATATCCAAATGCTAACTTTGTTAGGCTGTGTGCCTCCTATACCATTGTATGAGGCTATTTTTAATGTATTCTCGAATGTCATATGAAATATATATGTATGTACAAACACGGTGATGGTTTCTAACGCTTTCATAAATTAGGTATGATAATATATTGTACTGTTAGCTTCGATATAATCCTTGCATTACTCTCATATTTAATGACCGTGGTTTAATGTACGATGGTTCTTTGTGCTGAAGGATTATATTGATGTGTCAAAGTAATACATGAGAAATTTCTTGTCCTAAAAGAAGCAGTAGTTCAGGATTTGATCATCGTATATTATTTGCACACAATTAACAAATAACTTACAAACCTCCACAACAGAACCAAAATTATTTTTGTTCAATGTCCCTTCTCTATACTTGTTCAGTATCTAATGCAAGAAATGCCCTGTATGTTATACGTTTCTGTTAAAATTGTATAAATCTAGTTAACATATTGTGATATGTTATCCCTTTCAATTGTATATGTAATGACCCTTTCTGTTTCAATCGGGCATTCCTCAGATAACAAACGTATCATTACAATTGTAAGATAGATCAAGACCTTATTGAAATGGGATGTTTTCTTTTTTGAACTTTGTCTACTTAAGGGTTTGTAGTTATGGAAGTTTTAAAATAGTATAGATTTTATCTCATTGTTATTTATATTTATGTCAGCAACAGACACCGTAAATATACGCATTTTTTGTGTGCACCTACCTTATCTGTTCTGTTTATATGCATGTGTATAGATCGCTGTACTTTCCAGCATAGTCAAAGCTTTGACTGAAGTTTAATCCTTTATTTCCCTAACAAATTGGAGAAAGAATGTTTTAGTTAGCTCATATCGGTAAGTAAGGCTTATGTTAAAATCATTAGTATTTCCAACCTTTTCTGTTTCTATGAAGCGTATTACATGGGAAACGTACCATTTATATCGATGCTGTCGTCTTTGAATCGCGTAGCTGCTGATGTAATAAGAGAACGTATGCTTTTCGCTGCTTCTTCTGATGTTCTTGTTCTTGAATAAGTCAAGCATTTATCAGAATGTGAGTCATGGTAATGAGATAGACTGCTTTCTGGATGTCTCACAGGTCGAATCATCTGACCCATGCCTTCCTTTGAACGAAAGGTTACAGTTGATATTTCTTCTGCCCCGCCAATACCCTCATCCACGTCATTCCACTGAACATTCATAAATATAGGTTCTTCTTTCATACTGCTACTACAAGACGTTTGCTCTTTCGTCTCGTCTGAAATGAAACAGTATTGTCTTTGTATATTGTAAAAATATTCACCGTAGTGAACAAAATAGTTAAGAAACATTAAGTGCTAGTCGTAGCATTTTATTCGGCTGATTTTACAGATACATTCGAATGAAAGCTCAAACTGCATTCGAGTGTTTGTTCCTTATTTGCTTATTGAACGTGTTAAACATATGTGTTGAATTCTTACCATATTGATAAGTTATATGGACCCGGGGAACCATCTAGAAACGGTTACCGAATAAAGACTCGGGTTGTACTGCAGAAAATACAGCCATACCCAAAGCTTGGAACTTGATGAAACCTCTTTAAAAAAAATTACATCATCTTTTTGGATCCCCTTTCCACACTGAGAGCCTTGCAGAATTTTGAATCTAACAATCCAGATATTACAGAAACGTATTCTCATGTAATCGGGGGAAAATATGCTGTATTGTCGACCGCCTAGCCACATTAGCATAAAGGGCAAGATCAGATAAAGTAGACATATCTGCCCTGCAGTCATCGGTTTGCGAATGGGAGATTCCTTATATTAATTTCAAATTTGGTATAAATCCGGATATGTATTACACTTGGAAAAATATGTGCAATGGAGACCCTACAACAAACTTCAGAACATTAAACCCACTCAAACGTAAATTCTGGGTTATACTGACCTACTTCTGAAATGAGTGAATGTAAATCAGGCTGCATCACCTTATCAAATTTCATGATTATAGATAGGATTGTATGTGCATAGCATGTAACAATTTGTTTTGTGGTCATAGCCAAACGCAAGAATCTAATTTAATCTGGTTAAATTAAATGTGAAATCTGGGGCACAGCGACCTTTTGTACCGATGTGGTACTAATACATATGTACCATCTAGTTTAATGATTCAAACATGTACATTTTAAACAAAATATGTAACCAATGTCCGTGAAGCGTGAACTAATGGTCACAGTAAACTGGTTTTGTTACCAGGGTTTGGTATTAATCAATATGCATGCTCTCACCAGGTACAGCTCCAGGAATAACAGTATGCATACAGGGCCTAAAAGGCCCAGTTAAACGTAAATGCCTAACGAGGAATGATCAAATAATTTACATACATGAAGAAAGTTATCCCCAGGAGGAAGGTCCGATGAAACGCACTAAAATCCTGTTGCCTGGGTCTTCAGAATATGCTTCAGGTCGTGAAGCCGTAGACAAGTATGTACTTTTATATGTGTGACGTCTAAGACAACACACTATGTGGATTAGTGGTAAGGCTATCCTCTACTTATCATGCAAGAATTTTGTAGTTTTACCTATATATCTTATGTTATATATCTTTTACCAACTTTTAAACCTTTTCATTTCTTTCAATATCGCAGTACTTCAATGTTATGTTTTCTTATCCATTCCTTACGCGAAACGAAATCTGTACAAGCACTTCCTGTTATATCTATACAGCGATGACACATTTCACTAGATAGCAAATCGTCATTATTAGTCTGAATCGTAATAGGATTAATTCTTTTCTGCTTCATTTTATAATATGTAAAACCTTCTTGTAGGGAACAAAAAGCATTTCAAAGTATATACATATACCATTTATATCGATGCTGTCGTCTTTAAATCGCGTAGTTGCTGATGTAATAAGAGAACGTATGCTTTTCGCTGCTTCTTCTGATATTCTACTTCTTGGATAAGTCAAGCGTTTATCTGAATGTGAGTCTAGGTAATGAGACATACTGCTTTCTGGATGTGTCACAGGTCGATTCATCTGACCCATGCCTTCCTTTGAACGAAAGGTTACAGGTGATTCTTCTTCTGCCCCGCCATTATCCTCATCCACAGAATTCCACTGAACATTCATAAATATAGGTTCTTCTTTCATACTGCTACTACAAGACGTTTGCTCTCTCGTCTCGTCTGAAATGAAACAGTATTGTCTTTGTATAGTGTAAAAGTGTTCACCGTAGTGAACAAAATAGTTAAGAAACATTAAGTGCTAGTCGTAGCATTTTATTCGGCTGATTTTATATATAGATTCAAATGAAAGCTCAAACTGCATTCGAATGTTTTGTTCCTTATTTGCTTTTTGAACGTGTTAAACATATGTGTTGAATTCTTACCATATTGATAAGTTATATGGACCCGGGGGACCATCTAGAAACGGTCATCGAATAAAGACTCGGGTTGTACTGCAGAAAATACAGCCATACCGAAAACTTGGAACGTGGTGAAACCTCTTAAAAAAAATTACATCATCTTTTTGGATCCCCTTTCCACACTGAGAGCCTTGCAGAATTTTAATCTAACAATCCAGATATTACAGAAACATATTCTCATGTAATCGGGGGAAAACTATTCTGTATTGTCGACCGCCTAACCACATTAGCATAAAGGGCAAGGTCAGATAAAGTAGACATATCTGCCTTGCAGTCATCGGTTTGCTAATGGGAGATTCCTTATAGTAACTTCAAATTTCAAATCCGCATATGTATTACACTTGGATCAATATGTGCAATGGAGATACTACAACAAACTTCAGAACATTAAACCCAGTCAAACTTAAATTCTGGGTTATACTGACCTACTTCTGAAATGAGTGAATGTAAATCAGGCTGCATCACCTTATCAAATTTCATGATTCTAGACAGGATGGTATGTGCATAGCATGTAAAAAGTGTTTTGTGGTCATAGCTAAACGCAAGAATCTAATCTAATCTGGTTAAATTAAATGTGAAATCTGGGGCACAGCGACCTTTTGTACCGATGTGGTACTAATACATATGTACCATCTAGTTTAATGATTCAAACATGTACATTTTAAACAAAATATGTAACCAATGTCCGTGAAGCGTGAACTAATGGTCACAGTAAACTGGTTTTGTTACCAGGGTTTGGTATTAATCAATATGCATGATCTCACCAGGTACAGTTCCAGGAATAACAGTATGCATACAGGGCCTAAAAGGCCCAGTTAAACGTAAATGCCTAACGAGGAATGATCAAATAATTTACATACATGAAGAAAGTTATCCCCAGGAGGAAGGTCCGATGAAACGCACTAAAATCCTGTTGCCTGGGTCTTCAGAATATGCTTCAGGTCGTGAAGCCGTAGACAAGTATGTACTTTTATATGTGTGACGTCTAAGACAACACACTATGTGGATTAGTGGTAAGGCTATCTCCTACTTATCATGCAAGAATTTTGTAGTTTTACGTATATATATTATGTTATATATCTTTTACCAACTTTTAAACCTTTTCATTTCTTTCAATATCGCAGTATTTCATTGTTATGTTTTCTTATCCATTCCTTACGAGAAATGAAATCTGTACAAGCACTTCCTGTTATATCGATACAGCGATGACACATTTCACTAGATAGCAAATCGTCATTATTAGTCTGAATCGTAATAGGATTAATTCTATTCTGCTTCATTTCATAATATGTAAAACCTTCTTGTAGGAACAAAAAGCATTTCAAAGTATATAAACATACCATTTATATCGATGCTGTCGTCTTTGAATCGCGTATCTGCTGATGTAATAAGAGAACTTATGCTTTTCGCTGCTTCTTCTGATATTCTTCTTCTTGGATAAGTCAAGCATTTATCTGAATGTGAGTCTAGGTAATGAGACATACTGCTTTCTGGATGTGTCAGAGGTCGATTCATCTGACCCATGCCTTCCTTTGAACGCAAGTTTACAGGTGATTCTTCTTCTGCCCCGCCATTACCCTTATCCACAGCATTCCACTGAACATTCATAAATATATGTTCTTCTTTCATACTGCGACTACAAGACGTTTGCTCTTTCGTCTCGTCTGAAATGAAACAGTATTGTCTTTGTATATTGTAAAAATGTTCACCGTAGTGAACAAAATAGTTAAGAAACATTAAGTTCTAGTCGAAGCATTTTATTCGGCTGATTTTACATATACATTCGAATGAAAGCTCAAACTGCATTCGAGTGTTTTGTTCCTTATTTGCTTTTTGAACGTGTTAAACATATATGTTGAATTCTTACCATATGGATAAGTTATATGGACCAGTGGAACCATCTAGAAACGGTCATCGAATAAAGACTCGGGTTGTACTACAGAAAATACAGCCATACCGAAAACATGGAACGTGGTGAAACCTCTTAAAAACAAATTACATCATCCTTTTGGATCCCCTTTCCACACTGAGAGTCTTGCATAATTTTAAATCTAACAATCCATATATTACAGAAACATATTCTCATGTAATCGGGGGAAAACTATTCTGTATTGTCGACCGCCTAGCCACATTAGCATAAAGGGCAAGGTCAGATAAAGTAGACATAGCTGCCTTGCAGTCATCGGTTTGCGAATGGGAGATTCCTTATAGTAACTTCAAATTTCAAATCCCCATATGCATTACACTTGGATCAATATGTGCAATGGAGACACTACAACAAACTTCAGAACATTAAACCCAGTCAAACTTAAATTCTGGGTTATACTGACCTACTTCTGAAACGAGTGAATGCCTGGTCTTCAGGATATGCTTCAGGTCGTGAAGCCGTAGACAAGTATATACTTTTATATGTGTGACGTCTAACACAACACACTATGTGGATTACTGGTATAGCTATCCTCTACTTATCATGCAAGGATTTTGTACATTTAACGTTATACCCTATATTATATGTATTGTGCCAACATGATGATGACACATATCACTAGATAGCAAATCGTCATTATTTGTCTGAAACTTAATAGCATTAATTCTATTCTGCTTCTTTCTAAAATTTGTAAAATCTTCTTGTAGGGAATAAAAAGCATATATATATATATATATATATATATATATATATATATATATATATTAGTAATATTTAAATTATGGACTGTAGTTATCGAGGTGTCCTATGTATAATTCAAGTTTTATGGAGCGTTTTTTTGTTGTTGACTTAGACGATGTCTTAATATTGAAACTGGGGACTAGAAATATATTAACATAGTTCCATTCATGTTGAGTTTGTATCCTCTTGATGTGAGTGGGGGTGGGGGGTGGCCAGGTCATTTAGGTATATGTTTGATTATCTGCTCCTAGTAAACATTTTCAAGAGTATAAGGTCAACAACATCTCTATTGTAATTCCAATGAATACCTTAAATAAATAATTCATTCAAATTTTAAAGGAATCTAACTAAACGTGATGACACAGACTGATTTTAAAAAAGAAATGAATACATGTTGACCATGTTCCTTTAGTACTTAATGTACAGAGTGTGACTGGGCCCCTGACACAACGAAATGCCCTGGATGTAGGTTTTTGTCATGGACAATTCCATAAAATATTGTTAACATGTTCACGTTTAGAACATTCTAAAGTCCTAATCAAGGCTAGGTCCTGAACTCAAATAAAAATAAACATCTTAAAAATAACAATAGTCAGGTAAACCAGACCTCTAACCTCAATCATGGACAAAGCACACATAAATTAAATGTACATAACAGTTGTCACAATATTTTAGTTTCAATATTTTTTGTTTTCATTTATTTGTTATTCATGTAACTACCCAGTATTCACACTTTTCGTTCGGTGGTTAATTACAAAACCCTCAATGAACTCTCGATGAATTTTAGCGCACAGAATAGTGATTCAGGTGTGCCTTGTCCTATTCACAATTCTTCAGTTTCAGTATTTTATGTTTTTGTCCGTTTTTCATCCATCAATTCGTCGTACATGCATTTATTTTCGAGGCAAAACAACATAAAAATTAATGATATCTTAATGAAACTAGTACACATATTAAATTAATAATGAGATGTACCTTTTACTATTCACAATGCTTCAGTTTCAATATTTTTAAACGTTTTTGTCCGTTTGTCTGTTTATCATCCAAACACAATTCAAGCTTTCATCTCTGGAGCAGACCACATTACGAAGACCACATGATGCTTATATCTTACTTGTATACTTTGCATATATGTACTTCATTCATATAGGCTCTTCTGGATACCATTTTGTCTCCAATCTAATATGTCGGTCGAGTATGAGATCCGCGATGTAGACGGCTTTGTCTTCTTATTTTTCTTTTCTTTTAATTCTTACGATATATAGTGTTGGGGATATATTTTTTGTAATGATCATCTTCATCTGGGTCTTTATGTCCATATACATCTTGTTTCCGGAGCATGCCGCACCAACTTGGTACACACATCTCAAGCATGTTGCCTAGAGGTGTATGCTACTTAAAATTGTCAGCATTCACTTTTTATGTTAACACGGACACAAAGTGTAGCCTAAAGAATATATAAATTGAGAGAGCTGCACCAAATCCTATCAATAATGTGTATAAAATTGAGCGTAATGGACTATGGGTACGCAGAATACAAGTCTTTACATAAAAAACAACCGAAGAAATATGTCATATGTAGAGCTATTGTTTTATACAGGAGTTCAGTTTGATTCTGTTAAATCTTAGAAGTCAACCCAGATAAATGTATTATCTTCAAAACGTAAAAACAAATTGTTATATATCTAACATATTTTCAGATGAAGATAAAATAATGAATTCAAACTAGTTCGCTATGATAATGTTGTTGCACACATGTGAAAGATCTTTACCTGATTTCTTTATTTTTGGTATGTGTCCCTGTTCTCTCAGATGTTTCAGATTCACGTATGCCGTAGACAATCGATATTCTGCACCATCTTCTGGAACAAAAGTGTTTTGTTGGTTAAGAACCTATCTGAGTTGCGTGAAGATGAAATTCATTCTTTGTAACTTTTGAAGCAGTGATGAAGAAGATGAAAACTCTAGAGAAAAAAACCCCAAACAAAAAGCCATATAGATTCCCAAGAAAACCTAAAATTCTGAAAAAGGACACTTGCTATTACATATGTTCATCCGTTCAGATAATAACACTGGATATTAACTTTTGGAGTATTGGAAATTCGACCAAATAGCAGGGAAAACATGGCACTGATAGTCATCTCCCTCAACAAATACTTTAGAAAACAATTTAAAATAGTATACAAACGAAAAGGCTTATACTTAACGTTTCAAACATTAGGCTGGCATGACTCCAAAATATCCTCAAAAATGGATACTTATTTTATCATGTTAAGTAAACGATTGCCAAGAAAGGCAATGGTTATCATGACCATGTTTTGAGAAAAAAAGGTAAGGATAGCATTGTAAGAGAGCAAAAGGGGAAAACTGGGGTACATAAGCAGCCACAAAACTATAACCACTGAATTTGTCTATAAAGGATGCCAAGAAAATGACTAAGAGCGAAGTATACGGCGTTTGTGGAGGTTAACTTAGCATAATCATCATAATTTCCGTTAATATCGTGAAGAGAGTAAGTATTAAAGTGGGTCCAACAGAAAGAAATAGAAAAATGGTACAATTTCTTTGTACTTCGTGCTCATTGTTAAATACTCTTCTGATTTTACTGAACTGACTGATTGATCGATTAGTATGTCGGCTGGTTTGTTTTGGTTTGGATACTTTAATGTACAGAGGTCAAATCAACCAACCAGCTATAAGATTCCTTTCTAATCCCCAAGTCTACTGAACTGCATCATTTGAAGATTTATAAAGAATAAAAAGATGTTCTCAACTGCCTTTTATTGCCAATGCAGGATTTCATAATTTCGTATTGTACCATAACCACCATCATCTTGTAACATACTAGAAGCTTTTAAAACAAAAATAAAATAAATTTGAGGCTTAAAATAACATCATGCAAGAAATGGAAATGGGAGAGGCTACTTACTGCATCTTGGAACAATTTGATATAACTTGATGTATGTATATATGTCATCCACTTACCCGTACTTGTTTTTGTTTGTCTTTTGGGATATTGAAATCTCCCTTTATTATGAGATCGGGCTGAAATAAAATATGAAATGTTTTATTTTATTAAAAATTATTAGTCACTTTCTCATTCATGTTTTCATCTTCTGACGATGAAACGTTCCACAAGAAGCTCGAACTTGTCGTGTGCACTTTTATCAAATCAATGTTGCTTCCGTTTTTGTAGCATCTGTCTGAAAATGTTAGTCACAGAGTCTTTGTAGATGGCAAAGATAAAACAGGCAAGACATACAATAAATATAAAAGACAGTTAATTGGTTGCATGTTGAGACAATTGAGCTTCCTTTCTATAATTTGGAAGTAGCAACGTAAAAACGTAAATATGAATAAGTTCATATAAAAAATCAATACACTCCATCATTCAGTAAAATTGAAGGCAGAAGTCTGCAACTCAACCACGTTTGTTCTGATAAGACAACTAGAAAATAAATGAAAATGATTGCCCTAAGATTTGTCCTTGTGACCAACTATTCAAACAAAGTATCTTGTGCACACTAAAGTTAATTCTCACGAATAAAGCAGCAGTAGACTACGAGAGAACCAGCAATCTAAAAGACATCAAAATCTGTGTTAAGATTACGTCAGTGAAATGATAAAACTATACAGCACATTTAGGCCCAATGGTGATGAAAGGTGCAAAACGTGTGAACACTCGAGAGAGACCAAACACATTCTCTAGCACAGCAACGAGCTAGCGTGAAAAGGCATTATTAATTTACTCTTAGTATCTCTGCAAAACTGAAAATATTGACCAAAGTTTTCACAGATCTACTTAAATGACAAAGAAGCTTAACATAAGGCCAGTTGCATATCACTTTTCATTCCCTGACAACACATTCAGTAATATCATACTAGCTGCAACTGCTAGCAACTGTAATTGAATTTCCTCTATATTCAGGAAAAAAAAACGAATCGTGCTGGATATGCCACCTTGGAACTTGCAAAACACATGGCTACCACACCTAAGTAAAAGTTTTTTACAGCCAATATTTTAAAATTAAATAATTCATTCACTTTTGCTCATTACTCACTGAATCACACACATACACACACACACACACACACACACACACACATACATACATACATACATATATATATAATGACATCGAGAGATCATCGAATGATGCCTTACATGTTAGCTGTTGGCAAATCACACTTGCCATCACTTTTTCCACGTGTCATGAATATTATCAAAGTATCGTAAATGGCATTAAACCAATTTAATTTGTAAGAGAATTAACAATAGCATACCAGTATAATTCACGTATTCAGGTGTTGTCCCTTCAGCTGAAACGAGAAATCAGCGTGTTTTCTTTTAAAAAACTGCACTTAATATGAGGAACATTAAATCTTTCACATACAAATAGGAAGAGGCCCATTTTAAACACTAAATGACGGATAACAAATTGAGATTGGGCGTTATACTTTAAGAATGGGACATGAAGACATTTCCTTTTTAATTTTGTACATTTCGATCCAAGTGACCGTTCCACTCATATTGCTACTAGAACTTCCGGTCCAGATAAACAGTTTGAGCATGATTCATAAGAATAAACAACAGAAGTGTTCTATTAAATGTTTGTTCTAAAATATATTCGCAGTAAGAAAGACGGAACTTATTGCACAGAACACCGTGTTTGCGAGCATTTCTCCATTGTACCAATAAAGGTTGACTTCAAACTGGAATTTACAACTATAGATGTCTTCTTTATGCATACAATTATTAAAGTCCTGAGTTTTCTTTCCTTTCTTATTAACCTTTGGTCAACTGTATAAGTATTATGGATTATCAGCGATCGTTAAACGGCTATACTTGCAAACAAACCTTCTTACCAGTGTTAATCTTTTGTTTCATTTTTTTATATTATTTAAGCAGGAAAAGAGGTAAAGTCTTTGGCATGTTTAATTACCAAACTTAATGCGAAATCTTGCCATATGCGTTAACGTTTCCTAGAGAATTGTAAATAACGATTAGTTCATAAGTACTTTTAAGAAGCAGGAATGAGCCCTAACCTTTTTTTGCATACAACAAAAATTAATGGAAAAACTTGTACACTTTTCTGAAAGCGATTCTGACAAAACTACACTTAAGATCTAAGGTGAAAGTAGCCAAAATCCTGTCAACACCTGTAGGTTTATTTATCAAAAGCAATAATATATATAGCAAATATTATTTATTACGTTCTTGGATACAACGTTTCCTTGTTATACATTCTTAATTTTAATTCCAAAGGCTTTGTTTTAACTTTCCTTTGTTACAACGTTTCATTGGTAGTCCGCCCGAGAAAATTAACTCAGTTATAAACCCTTTATCACTTGATGCTCCGAAACCATGTAAACAATGGCGGTCAGTGCTATAAATATCCTTGAATTTCAGATCGTGCCCCTCCTGTATTCCAAGTGAATTTTCCATCGGGCAAGTAGGAAAGAAAATCTAATTTGCCTGATACAACTTCCATCGCGCTGATGACATGCATCATTTTATTTATAAGTTGTCGAAAGACTAGTACATTTTTAATATGCATCACCATTTATACCCCTATTCCTTTTGAAGGTCATCTATTTACCATACTTCTATCGAAAAGTTATGTTCTATGTGTACAACACGAAGCATGTGATCTATCAATAGGGAACTTATTACCTTGGACACTTATGATTAGTACTCTCTCATCTTTGTCATGCATGTTATTCATTTAGTGGTAGGACCAAAGTAGAGCAAATGCCGTTTTGCCGGCGACAACACGTACTGTTTTATAACAGAAATCTGTGGATTTAAAAATTAACTTATTTTAAAAAATTGAAACCATTTTATATATGCATTATAGAAGCCAGCCAGAACCTCTCAGTTTGGCAGAGGAACTGTTCCAGCAGTGGTTGCAACCGGTGCAGTGATGCATAGTTGAGTATTTGTATTTAGGCTAACATGTGTACACAAATGATTACAGTCAGGATCGGTCTAAGGCCGATTGGACATGACTTGACCCAATCGGGGGCCACGCGTTAGTAAGTTTTAAAAAATATATCTATAGAGAGAAAATTTTAAAGCGATGGAAGGAACCGTTATGTCCAATATCATATATAATTTGTTTAAAAGTTTATTTCCCATGCCGTTCTCGCAGGGAGCACAGCGCGTAAATTCCGCGTTTGCCAAGGGTGTTCCTACTTATCGTATTGTTGTTATCTGGAGGCTTTAGGCCAAATGCAGGATGTTGTTTAGGTGTTTTACGTAATAAAGGGATCACATGTAACCCATGGCAGATTTTGAGTCATTGATTAAAAGTCCTTAGTCCTAAGGTGGGGGTGAGATAGAAAGGAATGACAGACCAAAAACAGAAATATTTTGATTAAGGATTTTGAGCTTTGTCTTCTTTAATTGTTATTGTGTTGTTCAAGATGTTACCACTTAAGTCACATATACTAATTGAGTTGTCCCTAACTAACGCTTACATTTGTGTTATACAACACTGGCGTATTCGGGGGCCCTGAGTGGCCGAGTGGTCTAACGCGCTCTCCGTTACGGATCACTGCCATCTCACCTCTATCTGCGTGGGTTCGAGTCTCAGATTCAGTAATGTGGGTATGTGAGAAAGCTTGCCAGTAGCTTTTCGTGGGTCGGTGGTTCTTTCCGGAGTTTTCTCGGGTTCTTCCTCCACCATTAATACTGGCCGCCATATATGGCATATCGTGTGCTGAAAAATGGCGTTAAACCCTACAACAACAACAACAACTGACGTAATCACATATAAATTATCTTTATGATTTAGCAGCTCATACATATACATGTATGTTTATACTTTCATTACATTTATCATTTACTTTCTTAATTAAAGCACGAGTTTATCAAATGTATTACGTGTTTTGAAACTTTGATTGTATTTATTTCTAATTATAATTATACTAATATAAATTGGTTACTACGTCATCGACAAGGATAAATCATTTAGGAAAAAAACGTTAATGGTCCGTTATTGCACAGTGTAAACAATATATATATATATATATATATATATATATATATATATATATATATATATATATATATTATCACACGGGTTGGAGAACATTTGAAATGAGTTCCCTACTGAGGATCGAATCCACGTTGCCTTGATTACATGGATCAAACCCTACATTTAATCAAGATTACATCCCCAATAAATAATGGAACATCGTCGCTGCTGTAAGTTTGTAATAATTCTTTCCAGATATTATCCGACGAATTTTTGAATTTATCAAGTAGTTTTATAGCAGATTTTAGAAAGAGGATTAATTTAAGACTTATTAATACGACATTCAATTAGTGGGTGGTGTTTAGTGTCATGTACCGTCACTGCAAGCTGCTTGCTGACTGGTTGCCGCAAATTTGGATTTGTTTGTAACATTTTAAAATTCAATACAATTGAACAAAGAACATAAAACGATATTGCAAATTGAAATAACAAATAAAAGAGTTTACCAATATAGATGTTAACAATTAGACTCATATTAAAGGTTAATTTTAGATAAAAGTTTAAATAATTAAAATTTAATTGTTTATTTGTAGAACAATATGTGTACATTAACATCCGTTTATCTGTACGATTCCAAGACGTTTAACGCTAACATTATAATGAGTCTGTTTAGAATTACCTTCTATATATTTTCCGTAGCCCTGATTTGCTGATACGCATAGCGGAATTCCAGACAGATACGACCTGTATGTTTTCAATCCTTTTAACATCACATTGAATATCTTTCATTTTCGTTTTAACAAGTTTACAAAATCGTAGTCTTTGATTGAAAAATAATAAATGTGTCTTCTGCAAACAGGCAGTGCGAACTGGTATCGGTAGAATAATGGCAAAGGGTCAGATTGAAAGCAAATTAGGAATATTGCTAGAAAAGTAAACGACAACTTCTTCGGCACGCATGCAGAGTACGATCATGAATCAAGAACAAAATTCATTGATTTACTAAACTAA
Source organism: Sinohyriopsis cumingii (assembly GCA_028554795.2). NCBI lineage: Eukaryota > Metazoa > Mollusca > Bivalvia > Unionida > Unionidae > Sinohyriopsis > Sinohyriopsis cumingii. Next base: position 124,906,796 of record CM068824.1, on the reverse strand, counting down.
TCTCAACAATATAAATATACATTAAACGCATCTATAGCACACGGAACTTACGAAGGAATAATTCTTAAAAATACAACTGAAAATGAGTTTTATAAAATTGCTGGGAAACAAATTAAAACGACTTATGAAATATGTGTCTAGAAATGCTATGATGTTTCAAATCATTGTCAATAATTTCAACAATCTATTAAATGAAATGAAACATATTCAAACGACTTCAAATTTTATCTGATACTCCATACGTTTTATAACATTCAATCTGGGAAAATTTCAATCCGCACTAAATGATAATTAGACAAGTTATAAAAATCTTTAAAGTACTTGCAAATTCTATTTTTTTAATTTTTATTTTAACTCATTTTATAATTCATCATTGCGGTATATGTGTCTCCTCTATTCATTTATCTGATCTCAATTGCTTCTATTGTATTTCTTCTTTCATGTTTAGCTCCTTGCGGTGACTTTTCTTTTCATTCTATTCATCGTGGAGTTTTTTGTTGACGTGATTTACGATCACTTTGTACAAAACGTTACTGGATGACCTTATGTTATTTTCCTATTAAATTTAAAATGGAGGTAATATTTTAGGGCAAATATATTAGAAATGTAGAACGTTTATTTAAAAATACATTATGAATTGTTAGATTGTATGATAATTGCGATTTATTTGTAACACCCATGCATATAATGTAGATTGAACAATATGTACAGTGTACAATATAATGATTGACGTTCACTGTCATCTTTTTAGCTCTTCCAATTTTCAGGTAAATTGTATATCACCTTGTGTCAAATTCAACGTATTATATGCACATATTTCTTTTGCAAAGTTCCTGCGAAAATAAATATTCACTTCTTACAATAGACTATTGTAGTCGTTTATCACGCGTGCAATTTAGTGATCTCAGTCATATCCAAACATTCGAATTACATATGCTGTTTGAGTATAACACATCATGTTAAAATTGTCTTTTATATGGATTATATCTATCCAATTTTTTTACCTAGTAATTGACCATGATAATGATTGTACATAGTTATTGTGCGCAAACGTTTACTAGAACAGGCAGAGATGACTTTGTACACTATGGCTCCAAAACTTCTCAAGTGTTCTGGTAACTGTATGAAAATAGCAAACTGAGTATTGGACCGATATCAAAAGAATCGCTGAATTATATTTCTGTCTTGTAGGAAATGCAAGTTTTCTGGCGACCTTCTGTCTCTGTATTCAAGTGGCAGGTTTACTTACTTTTGCAATATTCGGTTTATTAAGTTCAGTTTCATTCAATCTTTATAAGTAGGTTTTAGTTAAATCGTAAAAAGTGTACCGCTTGTTAAAATCTCATCAGGATCAACTATTTCATACGGAGGATCGTCTTTCACATCTGAAATAAAAGAAATGAATAAATGTTGGGGCATCCAAACTTTTACGTAGTGATTTAAATTTCATGGAAAAATATGCTGTAGAAATTGAATAAGAAACATGACTTATCTTTGGATTCTTCTGTCAAATTAACAAGTCTGATTTTTATTTAAGCGTGTGTGTGTGTGTATGTGTTTGTGTGGGTGGGTGGGTGGGTGTCTGACTTAGATTTTATAACGTAGCTTTAACACTTTCAGTCATATCTCTAAGATGTCGAAAGCGTGGCAGTTTATAGGTGTGTCTTGCACTGGGTCTTCATGCCGCAGACACGTAGCATCATATTCAACCCGGTCACATTATCCTGACACGAGGCTTACCAGTCGTAACACGAACCTCTTAATGCTGAGCACCAAGCTAGGCAGCTGGTAGTACCATTTAATTAAAAAAGTCTCTGGTGTGACTCGGCCAGGTTAAGTAAGTCCGAATGATTTCGCTTACATGGGCTCTTTGAATTAAAAAATTCATTAATGCCTTAGTTTTTAAAAAAAATATAAATAACTAATTCGTGAGAAATCTTGGAAGAAATAAAATGTATATGAAATTTTACTCGTGTTGATCTACTCTAGCTCAGCCTAGTGGTCCGTTCTTTCTGCCATTTCACATTCATGTGTACAAATTATACGCAGATAAATTCTTGACTGCAGATGCATTCTTTGGCACTGGAAGTGCTGAACAATAACGCATCATTTACCTCCTTCTGTTAACAAGCTTTCGTCCTGTACAGGCTTCTGATCTCTGCTTTCTTCATCATCTGTCTTCGCAGGATCTTTTTTTATCTGGTGCATTCAGAGAATCCTTTCCATGATAAGGCACATATGTGGTGCGTTTATTGAGTGTCCAAGAGTCATGTTCCACAAATACATGTGGATACTCAACATTATGATTTAGAGAAAGAACGATGGACAGACCAAACCACAAACAGATTTGTATATATATATATATATATATATATATATATATATATATATATATATATATATATATATATATATATTTATTTGTGAGTGTGTGTGTGTGTGTATCATGATTAACAATGTCATATACTTAGATACCTAGGCTGACTGATCCATATCTAGACCATATTATTAAGTTCAGTTTCGTGGAAAGTTTATGAGTAATGTTTAGTTAAATCGTACAAAGTGTACTGCTTGTTGAAATCTCCTCAGGGCCAACTGATGCATACGGAGGATCGTCTTCCTCGTCTGAAATAGAAGAAATGAATACATGTTGGGGCAGTCATGCTTTTACACAGTAATTTAAATGTCATGGAAAAATATGCTGAATTCAAAACATGACAACTTTGCATTCTTTTGTCCAATTAACAAGTCTGATTTGCATTTAAGTGTGTGGGGGCGGAGTGTGGGTGTGTGATTTAGATTTTATAACGTAGCTTTAACAATTTCAGTCATATCGCTACGATGTCTTAAGCGTGGCAGTTTATAGGGGTGTCTTGCACTGAGTCATCATGCCGCAGACACGTAGCATCATATTCAACCCAGTCACATTATCCTGACACGAGGCTTACCAGTCCAAACACGAACCTCTTAATGCTGAGCGCCAAGCGAGGCAGCTGCTATTACCATTTATTTTAAAAAGTATTTGGTGTGACTCGGCCGGAGTTCGAACGCTCTAATTAATTAAGTAGTTCCCATCGAATATAAAATTAACGTGTGATTAAAACTAACATAAAGACTTTCACATGAACTACAATCGAGAGGATTGACGTTTGTTCACTAATGCAATGTACATACTATATTCTTGCATCAAGTATGCTTGGTATATTGTTCCTACCCTCTATGTTTTCGTATGTAGCAATCATTAAAAATGGCATTCGCTAAAGATACAGCAGCTTTCACCTGGCTTCTTTAATTGGTAGCAAATCTGTACGACAATGGTTATGTCCTGCCTAGACGCTTGACGGCACAGTGACCAAAATATAGTCTGATATTAGACTTAGGAAGGGATCAAACTATACCGTATAACCTTCCAGTTAACCTACATGGAGATCATTGGATATTCCAGGTTACGTAAGTCCAAATGATCTCCCTTACATCGGCTCTTTGAATTAAAAGATTCATTAATGTCTTTGTTTTTGTTTTTTAAAATTTAATTTGTGAGAAGATATTGGAAGAAAAAAATGCATATGAAATTTTACTCGTGTTGATGGACTCCAGCTCAACCTAGTGGTCCGTAGTTTCATTTCTTTCTGCTATTTCACATTCATGTGTACAATATGTACACAGATAATTTCAAGCCTGCTGATGCATTCTTTGGCACTGGAAGTGCTGAATCATAAAACGTCATTTACCTCCTTCTGTTAACATGCTTTCGTACTGTACAGGCTTCTGCTCTCTGCTTTCTTCATCATCTGTCTTCGCAGGATCTTTTTTATCTGGTGCATTCAGAGCATCCTGGCCATGATAAGACACATATGTGTTGCATTTATTGATTCTCCAAGAGTCATGTCCTACAAATACATGTGAATAATCAACATTATTATTAATAGAAAGAAAGATGGACGAACCAAACCACAAACAGATTGGTATATATATATATATATATATATATATATATATATATATATATATATATATATATATATATATATATAACAGTGTCATATACTTATATACATAAGTAGACTGATCCATATCTAGACGATCTGCAGATATGTTTTAAAACATTTAAACGATGGAAACATAAAAGATGCAGTAATGTTCTTTTTGAAAATGTTAGGCTTTCATCTATTTTTTTTTCAAAGACAGAGTTGATGTCATTCATCAATACTTAGAGAACTGGAATGGAGCAAGTTTCCGAAACGTTTATACAGGACTTATCACTGACAACTCTCCAACGGCTATACTTACGGATTAAATGAACAAAGGATAGCAGTTTCATCTCTATTGATCACTGTAATTCTACTTAGATATCTGAGAATGAAGAAGATGTTGAGTTGTAATAATAATAATAATAATAATTATAATATTAATCAACAACATCTTATTATTATTAATATTTGCCCTACATTATAAGTCGATGATCAAAGCCCAGTGTTTTATTTTGTTTTTGATGTATTGCTTCGAATTAAAGATAAATATACTTCATATATTTAGTTTTGTAAATTATAAGAACTGTTTATATATTCACAAAGCGCATTGAATTCAGTCGTCAGATGCATAAAACCCGTTTCTTCGTTTGAGACTATTTATGCCCCAGCGAATATTTGTTTCAATGGTCGTGAACAGGAACAGCATATACTGCAATTTTATTTTAACCGATACACGAATTAGTGTGGAAAAATCCTAATTGGGGAGGGGTAAGTTGCTAAACTACTATTCACGGTTGCCTTAGTAAGTGAACTTTGATATTGACATCTCATGTCGTCAACATCACTCTCTTTGCAAAGCCCAGAGCATGCCTTAAGTTTGTCAGAAATTTTGAAGTTTGCTGCCCAACCCATTTTATCACAGCTATTGTTTTCCATAACCATGCTAACCACGTGAGAAACATTTCAGTAAGTATAGGCGACCAGTAAGTCTTCAAAAGATCACAGTAAATTAATGTTTTAGACACCAAGGCTGAAAAGAATCTTTCTGTGTTTATCTAGATCATGTTTATATCCCTTTCACACCACAGTTTCTGTTTGATATGAATTGAAAATGTACGCAGTCTTAAATGTGGGAAACAAAATATGATAGCTTGCCTACAACAGCAAATAAAAAAATCTTTTGGGCAACATTTCTGGTTCTGTACTGATCCCCATTCCCCATGCCTATTTCCGCGAACAATATGCGTAACCAAAGGATATTCGTCATGTTGTGGAAAATATCTGCATATGTTGTAACTCTACTGTTGCGTTTGCTTATTTTACATTCGCATTTTGGCTTCCGGTTTATGCACGTACAACGGTCTATAAAATGTATACACCAATGAAAGTAATTAAAAATGTGTAATTTGAATTTTAAACAAACCTTGTTTACTTTCGTCAACATTTTTCGCATCTCCTGTTAATTGTCGTCGCTGAACGGGATGACGATCCGAATGCTTAGATGATCCCTTACCCATGTCTTGATTCCTTTCAGTAAAGCAGTGAATGAGTTAATGCAAACAGGTAGACAGGGGAAGAATTTCAATGATGAAAAGAATGAAAACAATTATTTAGGAACCCTTGTAGTTAGCCACATTTAATGTCTTTCCTCAGTTTGAATAAATTAAAACAAAACAAACTTTTAGAACAACAGTGTACATGTAGGTCATGTACAAAAGTATTTTACAAGTTCCTTTTCATTATGAAAGAAGGAAAAATTATATATATATATATATATATATATATATATATATATATATATATATATATATATATATAGAGAGAGAGAGAGAGAGAGAGAGAGAGAGAGAGAGAATGGAATGGATCAATAGGAGGATCACACACCTGATCTCACATTTATAAGACTGTTATAATTTTTTCGTTATCCCATTATTGATGTTATTGCTGCTGTACATTCTCATCCCCTATTCGTGTCATTTCAATTGTAGGTAAGTAAATAAGCATTGTCATTCGCATGATGATGATGTTAATGAGGAAGATTCCTTTTCTTTAATTTCATTTAAAAGAAATTAAAGTCACACCCTACTCACGATGACGATAAAGATGATGATGACGATATTATTATTATTATTATTGCTCTCTTTGATTAATTGATTGGTTGACTGAGTGATGTTTGATTGACTATGCTTGTATACACTGCAGGTATACAAGTATACGTTTCACATCCATTTTTATTTGCTTGAATAGTTTACCAATTTAGTCCATTCCACCTCAGACATGATTAGTTTCTGATGTAATAAACCTATGGTATATGCTATTTGTATTTCTTCCCCTTTGACAGATTTGCTTGATTTTAGTGATCATTTATTTGATTATAGGAAATAGGTGTTGGGATGATATTTGTATTAGCCAGTTACTAAGAGTAGCTATCATTATGTACATTATTCACGAGACATTATGGCAGCCTGGATTTGTTTCGTAAAATGGCTCTCCATATTTTCTTAGTATAGGAGTTTTCGAGATATGTTTACGCGCACGAGTGTAGTTTGAAATATAATAAGTCTCTGTATTAGATTTTTTAGGTCACGTGTTGTAATAATTATCATGAATTTATCAGCAGCTTAGAAAATCGTATTAATAAATCACGTGAATGTGAAGGAAGAAAATTCGGAGATATGCGAAAGTAGAGTCTCGTGAATGTGTGTGGTCTTTAGTTTGATTGGAGGAAAATTATTTGACGTATTAGAGCATTTAAAAAAAAACATTCAATGGACAACGATTATTGTTTCAAGGCCCTTGGAAATGGGAGAAACAACAACCACAAACCAGTCTCACGCAGGTGTTCTGCAATATTTTGTACGCTTTATGATGAGATGCTGTTAGACGCCTGTCGTGTTAACAATATTTATTCTTTGGTTCCCTTGAATACTTTACACGAGCGCTAAAGCAGAGAACAATCGTCAATATCGAATCCGACAACAACCAACAGTAACAGAAGCAACACAGTTTATCTGTTCATGTTTAGTTCTCGAATGGTGTAAAAACACTTCAAAATATTTTGAGTTAGGAAGAAGAACTTTAAGTAGAAAAACTTAAAGAATAGCTAGAAAATAAACCTATTATAGTTTGTGCTAAGGACATCTGACTTACTTGATCCTACTAGATTGTGTCCTAATGCATTTCCTGTACACCTATATTTAAATATAATGTTCATTACATTCGTTGAAGCTTCTAACAACCATTAGTGGTATGCTCACGTGCAAAACTCATCCCAAAAAGGGAACAATGGGCGTTCTTGCTATTTATTGTTTCAAATGGCAACTATTTGAAATCCTATTTGGTCTGTACATATATAGCATTATTGCAACAGTGTACTTCATGTAAAACTGAGAATATGTGGTCATAGAAAAGCCTATATATTCTCTTGTAGATTCTAAAATTGATATACAATCTCAATTAAGTGTCCTAATCCAATTAATGGCATCATATCACGTGCAGAAGGTACACCAAGTCTAGTCAACATGCCAGAACCAGCAGGGCGATTAATGTCAAGCTGCGATAAAAAAGTGAGGGAGGCCAGGTTTCATGTAGACAATTTTCGTATACGTTTTAAAAGAACTCTCCAAAGGTATTAACAATGAAAAATTAATACATTTCGCAGACTCGACGGGGATTGGATGAAAGGTGGTACTGGAGAATGAGACTTATCCGTCGTCCAAAAATTCAGAGCATGAGTGCAGAATGTTGAAAGTAGAAATGAGCGTAGAAATGTGGTAAACTAATAAAACAAAGTAGTAGGAGACACGGTCGTTTCAATCAGTATCAACAATCGCAATAACACGAATTATGGTATAAATCCCGTGTGACCAAGGTTTTGTTTTAAGTAAGCAGGCATGTGTCATCAGACGGATAAACCAGATCATTGGAAATTTCAATTGGACTTGCCACCGATATTCATTAAATGAAAAATATTACAATACAGAGAAGGAACTTTATTTATGTTAATGATTGTATAAATCAATCATCAACTTCGTGTTTCAATAATAGCACAAACACACAGAGCTTATAAATTACTTGAGCCTTTTCTTGCCCTATTAAGACGTAAAACTATATTTTGTCCTTAATATACTGTCATTTAGGATGGAAGCTATTAGCAGCTTCTTCCTTTTGAGAGGCAATGAGAGTCAGGGCAAAATATTAGAGAAAGGAAAGGTTGAAAGTTCACATGCATCTTTGACGGCGGATTATGTAGAAGCTAAGATTAGTAAATAAGCTTGCGACCATTAGTTTGCCATTTCGTTGAAGATACTAATAGGACGAGTTAATGATTCTGAATAAAAGATGTGAATATCACTAGCTTTTATCGAAACTTAGGAATGTAAAATACACAAAGAAATACTGGTAAAGGCTACAATATTGTTGTTTTTTTGTCTGAGATTATTTCCTCCGATAATGGAGTGCGATTGACGGTGAAGTTTCGTACTTGACACGTGTGTGCATACAGTTATTTTGTTCCGAGCAGCATTTTGGAAAGAGCTTTTCAGATGATTTATGGCTAGGACCTTAAGGTATCAAGCTTCCAACATGGAATACATCGGGTATGTCGCTGACATTAAAGGGTCAAATGTCATACTGAGTCTGGGGAAAGGCCAACACGGCGAAAGCTAAAGGCTACATTTGCCATGAATTTTTCGTGTTGAGAGTTCAGAAAGAGAGCTAAATTATTACTTTGAACATAAACAATGCTTGCAAAACGAAGATATTAAGAAAATTTGTTTTTATAATTAAAATGTGGAATTAGTCTATCTGTTAATGAGTCACATAATATCAGGTATTACATAAATCTGAAAGAGAATAAACGCTGCAAACTGTACGGATTTTTTACATGTGATTACGCAAAGTAATAATGGTTAACTCATGTCAACCAGGGACTATAGGTTGATACCTCTCACTCATTTGATTCTCCAGACTTTAACGCAACTGGATAAAGGAAATACAGTGGGTAATTTGATCACAATCAGCACGTTTTGACCTTTGTTGTTATGCTGAAACACAAATTGTGTATCTCAAAACAATACATGTGCTAAGTCAACATTATGCTGGTACACAAGAGAAACGAAATAATGGCATATTTGCCCGCAAAGAACTGTTTTAATTTGAATGAGAAGTTTAGGTTTGATTGTAAAACAAAAACAATCTGTACAATTTAACAATTTGAGACAGACTGGATACAGCAGTTGTCGAGACGGTTTCGGTAATTGACGAAGATACCAGACAAAATGTGCTAAAGTTTTGAACTAACAAGACTTTGAAAATTATTTGTTTTACTGCGATAAATCGGTGGAAAATTTTCATTTAATCTATAGAATGTAGTCCGCTTACAATTAAGGATTTTAATGTCCTTGTCATTTATACAATTTAGATAATTTACTTGATCAGAAAGTGTAATTTAATCTAATGAACAAAAGTGTTTGGTTACATCCTTCCTACGTACAATACATTAGCTAACACTGATATCGAAACATAGCGATTTGTCAATAATAAACTGTAAAAGACGCATATTACATTAAATTCAGAAGATATTTTATCCACTCTTTAAGAATTATATATGTGTCGTTTGACTCATGTATCATGAGAACCATTAATGATTTTTTTAAATGCTCAGGAATTGCTTTTCATAAAAATTATCTTTCAGTTAATATCTGCAAAACATGGTAAAAGTTATATCACCAGTCCTAATGAATAACTCAGACCAAGTTAATGATCCTAATATATAAAACACACTCTGATAAAAGTATTAGCTATATATTTATTTATTTTCATAAATAATAGTTTCATTTCAGGTACAACATGAACTAGATTTTAGACAAGGTCCTCCGGTGGCCTAGTGGTTAGAGCGTCCGCCTCGGATGCGGGAGGTCGTGGGTTCGATCCCCGGCCGAGTCATACCAGAGACTTAAAAAATGGTACTAACAGCTGCATCGCTTGGCGTTCAGCATTAAGAGGTTAGTGTTAAGACTGGTCGGCCTGGTGTCAGGATAATGTGACTGGGTGGGACATCATGCTACATGTCTGCGGCATGATGCCCCAGTGCTAGACATCACTATAAACTGCCACATTGCAGACATCGTAGCGATATGACTGAAAAATTGTTAAAGCTACGTTAAAAATCAAAATCACATCACATTAGACAAGGTCAAGTCCAAAATACAATTTAACAAAACATAAATTGGAGGAGAAAACAACTAACAAATACATATTAAATATATATAACATCGCATGCAATAATAGTACTTGAGCGGGAGACCGGATTATTATCTTGCCACCTCAAAACTTGTAATTATTTAAGGGAGGTTTCTGATTTAAAGCCTCTGCAGGTATTCAGATCTGGCTAATGGAAATGTTTAGCTGATGTTTGTTATGATGTAGTTTACATGAATATATTCTTTGGCGTGTAGCGTGTATTCTTAGCCATGCCGTTGACATCTAAGATGGTTAACGTTTGAGTCAAGTTATTATACTTGATGTATTTACTTTATTTTCACAGTAGGGTGACCAGTTTGATGTACCCGCTCCTTTTCACCCTCATTAGTGCACTGTAATGAAAATTTAGAGATTAGTTAGACTCGTGATGTCGGTGACTGAACAAGAAATTGTGTACTGCATATTAACATTAGTAACAAAGATCTATATATCGAGACTGTATAAATACAAAAAGTCCCAAATACATGCTGAACATAGTGTCCCCTATTTCTACTGAGAAAATCGGCCCTCAATATGTTGTTATCGTGAGACGGTGATACCATCGTATAGTGTCAAACTGGATTAATATAAAGAATGTTTATTGAACAAGTTATCACTAATAGATGACTTTAGGCATTACGTGAAGTTTCTTGGTAAAATCATTGTCATACTGATATAATTTGCTTTCATTCAATAACCAATAACTGGAGTCACCACAAATAACACCTTCTGCTCTGGTACAATTTGTAACCAGCCTTAATAGTAGAAAAACACATCTTAATTTCAAAACTGACGACTACAGCATACCTGTATATTTAGAGATTAATTAGACTCGTGATGTCGGTGACTGAACAAGAAATTGTGTATTGCATATTAACAGTAAAAGGATCTATACATGCGTCAACGAGACTGTGAATCAATGAAGTCCCACATACACGCTGAACATAGTGTTACCTATTTCTGCTCGGAAAATCGGCCCGCAATATGTTGTTATCGTGAGACGGTGATACCATCGTATATTGTCAAATTGGATTAATAAGAAGAATGTTTATTGAACAAATTATCACTAATAGATGACTTTAGGCATTACTTGAACCGCGTATGCTTGCTAATAATTAACTTTGTAAAGGTCATATGATGCCAGACAAAATTCAGCCTACGTGGTAACTGTAATGGGATAATGTTGGCGTTTAGCATCGGTAGCATTTTATCTTATCTGACATAATCTGACATGATCTTTGTCTTTTACAATGCTCTTTGTAATTTGCCGCTGAATTTGGCTTTACTGTTTTCACAAAAACACACACACACACACGCACGCAAGCACATACACACACACACACACATATATATATATATATATGTGTGTATGTGTGTCTGTGTGTGTGTATGTGCGTGCGTGCGTGTGTGTGTGTTTGAACTGCATACCCTCAATTTTCTGAACGTTTTATGGATAACTTATGAAACCTCTTCCAAATATATTTGTGCTACATAAAAAGTAGCTTCTTGTCATCAAACAACCCAGAGAGTACCAACTAATCCGCACGTTGCGGCAGCGAGTGCAGATCTATGTGTTGGGTTATCATTCAGTTATGAAAGGCACATTTTGAGTCCACATATTCGGGAGTTTGGTATACTGAGCAAAGAAAAAGACCAGATTTAAATACTTAAGACAATATAACTAAATTTCATGAAGTAAATTTTGTTTCTTTAATGCTGGCAGCAGAATGGAATCTCTATTCACTGTAATTTGATGAACTAGCAGTTTTGTATGGCAAACAGTTTCTCGACTGCTTTATTAATGTAACTTACCTCTGAGTTTCCGTACTGCAGAATATTTGCTCTTTCCCAGACGACCCCAGAACATAAGCCGTCTTGGTTTGAATATAACTGGTTCGAAGCGAAAAGTTCGCTAACTTGAGTTGTTCGTGAACTGGTTCCATGAGACTAAGCACCAGGTGTTGAGGAGAGAGAGAGAGAGAGAGAGAGAGAGAGAGAGAGAGAGACAGAATATGTTACGTATGAATGCCATCGTGTTATTTCTGGTGTTACACTTAATGGATAGGGTATGGGGCTAGGTATGAGACTAATATAGTAACTAGCTGACCCAGATTAAAAATCGCAATGAGACACAAAGACCTTCTAATCCCTATTAGAGTATTTCTTCTCTGTGTATCTTTATAATATTAGTAGCTTAACGTGCGTGCGTGCGTGCATACATACATATATACATACATACATCTTTTCATACATACATACTTGTAGTAATTCATTAAAGTTTGTGTGGGCTCTATTTACCTATACGGTGTTAACCGATGTACAGCTGTATACGAAATTAATATAACAATTTGAGAAATAAACAAATCAAATTCATTAAGCGAATACAATTTATGTAATAAGTGTGTATAAACTAAAGACAAAGATTTTGCTTCACCCGAAAACCCCTAGTAAACCATTACCTTTGATACATTACTGCTGTATTTTTTTAAAAAAAAGGCGTTTCATTATGTCAGTTTCCATGTCTACGGACACTAGTCTCACTTAATATATTTTAGCATTTCATCTACCAGTGTAAGTATATCTGTTTATAATGACCGAAATAAATGGAAATTATTAAAACACAAACCGCGGTACTTAAACTTTGCAGGGTGTTAACCTTATTTCTATCTCATAATTGCACACTTTGTAGATGAAAAGGGCTATGAGTATTCAGCTGACAAAATATATGCGATTATATGGTTATAACATATAGATTTAATTAAATTTTGAAACGACTGCTTGACGAGTCGGTATAGTGTGAGAGTTGTTCCAAGGGTAGCTTAAAACGATGACGTGCCCCGTCAAGTATTTACTTTCCTTACTTCCCAATTGCTCACAAGAATCTATTGACTGATCATATCAAGGGGAATTAAATACAGATTAATATGTGTGGTTCTCTTCTTATTATACAGAAAACTGATACAATAGTTTTCTCGAATCAGTTTCGGGTTGTTTTTATTTTCCGGCTCTGTCTTAATTATGTCACGTATCTTTTTCTAAAACTAAAAGGACTATTGCATCTGAAATTACGCTGGCTGTTTCTTTTATATCTGAGATAAAATGACAGGTAAGGGGAAAAATCATTAAGTAATAAGACTTACAAGTTTGAAGAATTGAGTTAAATGTTATAAGCAATCAAGGTCTCTTACAAAGATCAAGGTCCTGGCTTCACTATATTCCTCAAGATCCTCCCTCCCATTGATAGTTTACGTTGAATTGCTGATGTGTGTGTGTTTTTTTAACGTAGCTTTAAAACATTTTCAGTCATATCGCTAAGATGTCTGCAGCATGGCAGTTTATAGTGGTGTCTGGCACTTGGGCATCATGCCACAGACATGTAGCATCATGTCCCATCCAGTCACATTATCCTGAAACCAGGTCGACCATTCCTAACACTAACCTCCTAATGATGAGCGCCAAGCGAGGCTGCTTTTAGTACCATTTTGATAAGCCTTTGGCATGAATCGGCCGGGCTTCGAACCCGCGACCTCCCGCATCCGAGGCGGACGCTCTAACCTCTAGGCCAGCGGAACGGTGAATTGCTGATGATACAACGCTATTCTTGCAGGAGACAGATAAATAAAAAGGATGAAAAATAGCAAGAAAGTTCTTAATTTGTACACTTGTGAACATTTTCAGGCAGAAAAAAATAGGAAGTCTCCTCAGTAATAAAACCGTTTGAATGAGACTCTTTTTAGCTTAATTCTACATATTTTTGTGATCATTATAGCCCCCTGTATATTCCATGAAATATTAATTGTCGCCGACAAGGTAAGAAGGAAGAGATTCAAAAATCATAATACTGTAGTTTCCTCCTCAAGTTTCATTTTAAACTTTCATAATTACATTATTAATTTTTACAAAACGTGTTGGTTTCGCGTCTTTCTTTTCGTTAGTTTACGACCATAGAGTCGAACCTGTATGTATATACCAGGTTGTAGTTTTCATATACTTTGTGCATCCAATGCCTGTCTACCACAGGACATCCAAAAGACTGACCAAGTTTTGTAAAGGGAATCTTTTATTTCGCTTGGTTGAATAGTGTAGGTAGCCTCTTCTATTAACCTGTGTCACTTCAATGCCGTTTCGTTTCTATTCTCACATATAATTTGCTCCAACAATTAATTGATACTCGCTGCAGAAACATGACATTTTAGACCTTCGTAAAAATGTCTTGAATGCTGTGTTTATCCTATCATTTGAAATTATTTAAGACTTCAAAAAGGTCACGTATGTTAGACCAAACGTCTTTCGGTGTTATCGGGCAACTGTCTTAAACGTTAATTTATTTTCAATAATGCGCTACGCTTGTTCAATTATATCAGATGTATGGATAATATAAATAACATTAATTTAGCTTTTCATTAATATTGCCGATTCCAAAACATCTACTTCTGCTATTGAATCACTATTGTATATGTTTTATGTCTGTGTTTGTTCAGTATTATTAACAACTGACTTTTAAAATCTACGGCACCTTAAGTTCCACTGTATGTTTAATATAATAAACTGTATGTATTTACCCACATGAAACATGAGGTTTATTCCGCCTTCATAGTGAACTGTTTTAACCATTGTGCTTACAAAGATTCTTATACTCCTTCTTGAGAAGTACAGTGTGTGTTGTTTTATCGTCTGAAAATGGCAAGGACAAAGCAAACAGTTTGGAAGCACTGGATTCCCCCACAGGACTATCTAAACTGTCCACTACGGACTCCGAAGCTCAAAAAGAGTAAGAAGAATCAAATTACACAAAATAACTAATCAAACAGAAAATAATCAACAAATAGAAATCAACATGGAAAAACGAGACATCGAAAACAGAATGCGTGCAACACGAGGCAATATGGCGACTAGAAAAGAAGTCAATTACCTGGAGAAATTCTTCAAGCTGGAAAGAGTAGTGATGCATGACAAAAGCTATCTACAATGTAAATACAGGGAAGGAACACAAGAAATAGACATGAGGCACATACAAAGGGAAAACATACCTTGTCTAACCACAGTAATGATAGCCATGAAAATAGCCCACCCAGAATGTATGGATAGAGTATACTCAGTAAACCCTAATGGATACAAAGGCTACATAATAAGACCAAAAGGGAAGAAACCAATCTTACCATATGGGGAAATACGTATTGGGAAAGAAAGAGTGACAATAAAGGAACCAGAACCACTGCTAAGGGAGATAAAAAAGAGAACAGGAGAATTACATGTTACAGACATCCCGCTGGAAATTCCAATAGAAGAAATAGTTAAGCGCTTTGAGGAAAAATTCAATATCCCGGTTATCTCAGCAAGGAATAGAACAATAGAAACAACATCAATTTTAGACGGAAGACGGATATTAGAAATAGAAAGCAGTAACATGAAGAAAGTAAAGAGAGCCTTTTACATATTCGGATTCTTAGCAAAGACGTGGTACAAAGGATGCATTTTTGACAGAACATGCAATAGATGTGGGAATACAGGTCACACCATTCAAATGTCCCCAGAACTCGGAAAATATAGGACCAACAATGACAACTACAAAAACAAGCAGCAGACAAATAGGAAATATGCAGCCACAACAACAACAACAACAAAGAACACAAGATGAGCAGCAGCAACAACAACAGCTTCAGTTACAAGAACAGGGACAACAAATACAAGAACAGGAAATACCGAAACAAGCAGCAACAAAGATAGAACAAATACAACAACAAAGAGATGAGCAGCAGCAACAACAACAACAACAGCAGTTACAAGAACAGGGACAACAAAAACAAATACAAGAACAGGAAATACCGAAACAAGCAGGAAAAAAGCAAAGGATAGAACAAATACAACAACAACAACAACAACAAGAGAGAGAAACTACACTACAGAAAGAAATTGAAAACAAAAAACAAGGGCAAAAAGTTCAACTGCAGCAACCCAAACAGACACGAGGAAATGAACAACAAGGGCAACAACAACAACAACAACAACAACAAACAAAGATACAAACAGGGCAGCAACAACAGGTGATGGAAAATAGACAAGAAGAACAACAAAAGAAAATAAAACCACAACAGCAACCAGAAAACATACAACAGCAAGGGAATAAAAGTCAACAACAACAACAACAACACCAACAGACTCGAGATCAGCCTCCAGAAAACGAATCACAGGGATGTAAACAACAACAACATCAAATACAAATGCAAATACAAGAAAGTCAACAAAAAAATAACAAGCTAATCCAACAAGATATTGAACCTGGGCAACAACTAAAAAGCAAACTACACCAAAAACAAACAAAACGAAGTCTACAAGAAAAAGAAGTGATACCAATGCAGCCACCACTACAAGAAAATGACTCAGAAGTTACAGCTTTCAAATTACAACAGATTCAGAAAACACAAACACCTAGACTATTAGAAACACTCCAAATAAACAAGCAAAATTCAAATGAAGATCCAGAATTGCTACAAACAATGGAAACAAGCCTAGATATAAGGAAAGCACTTAGAGAAAAGACAAAAGCGAAAAGACAAGAAAGGAGAAAAAGACAACAAGAGGAAAAAAGGACAGAAGAAAAACCTATGTTCAGCTACGATGAATACATTGAAAGAAAATATGGAATATTAAAAAAAAAAAAAAAAAAAAAATTAAATACAAAAAAAAGTACACTTCAGAAAGCAATAACACGATAGCCAAATATACAGAATACCAATCATAACATGTAGGGCAGGAGGGCCTCCCTAAATGGTCTGTGAAGATCTAAAGGAGAGAGAACCCTCCAAAAAAAAAAAAAAAATACAAAGTGGTTGGTGTTTATTTTAATGTTATTATCAATTGAAGTAATATGTAAATCTGCATCTTTTCTAAAACACAATATGATATTTCTCTTTTAATATTTGAAGTCAGTATATTAATCTCTTTTAATACTATTCTTTAATACTTATATTCCTTATAAGCCCCCTGGTTTAGTAACACAATAATTCTATATAAGTTTCAAATACAAGCACCCTTGATCTAATCTCATTGCTGTTTGCTGCACTGCATATTTTTTATTCATATTGGAACTAATATCTTGTATAATATAATACTGTATCAAATATATCATCAGCAAGCGATTATTATGCATTATATAATGACACTATCTATGTGTTATAGCACATGTAAATAATGGATTTGCAATATGTACGCATTAACAGAAGATAACTCCAAAAAGGAACAGACATTTAGAGAAACAGACAGAGAGGCAGATACATGGGTATATAAATAAAGTGACTTATATATTAATAAATATAGATATCGAATGAAAAACAAATTAATTGATCCATGCCAGGTCAAAATGTTATTTTTATATGTATGCTACTCAGCATAAACGACATAGAATATTCCCACTTGCTTCCATTGATAAAATAATGATGTACTGACAGCTAAAAATACGAAGTCAACGCTAACTATTAAAAACGCCATCCTTAACCTTGCTCCCTGATGTGCGAATATTTAGCTCCTCCTACAAGTTCACGTTATTCGGCTTGTCATTTGCATTCAACCTAGATGTGTTAATCTTTTAATTTTAAACCCATTCTCGTCCACATCACAATATCGATGTCGGAAAGAACTTTATCACCTAATTTAAACGAAACGAAAGGCCCCAGAGACCTAAGCGTAGCTATAAATGAAAAAGTTCACATGTATTCCATAACTATTGTTAATCTAGAAACCTAATATGGTGGTAATAATTCCAAATACAAGAAAAACACTTTTTAAATTAAAGTTGAGAGATAAATCAGGACTTACCTACGATCGAAAACTATACATCTCAGACCTCTTACTTATCCCATGTTCATGATGTGTAAAATATGGCTACCAGCCAGATAGGTTAAACCTAAATTCAATAGATATAAATAGACATACCAATCGTATCACACAGGTGGATGAATGTACAGACGCTTTGACATAATATTTAACTTCCTTTTTGTAACATAACTTGGCAGTCTTCCAAGCTATACAACACTTCTGCCTAGAACATTCTTAAAACGTAAAAAAGAAATCATCCACATTTGACGAAATTGAAATCCATGCAATGAAAATAAAATTTACTGTTATTGGGTGACAACAGTTTTGCAATAGCTAGGTCAGTGTGTAATGTGTGTCAGGTACCCATACTGGTTTCCTTAATTTTACAGGAAAAGGTTTGTATTACTGTAGCAGCAGAGAGGGTGAACAGACCACTTAAGGGAGTGGTCACCCTTGTGTTTGGACCAAAAAAAATAGTGACCCTTCATAGAGGTCAATACCACGTCTACGATTATTGTTTGTCCTAAACAGAATTGTAGACGCCCCCTCTCTGCTGCTATTCATGTTGTAAAAGAAATTTTTAAGTTTGATGAATATTTTTCTTTTCATCTGAATCATGGGAATCTTCGGAATCTTCGGAATCTTCGGAATTTGTTCTATGTTTCATGTAATATTCAAGTTCTGATGGTGGTTTTTCTATTTTTGGATTTATGTTCTTTCTGTGTTTATAACATATCATCAAACTTCTGTATCGATCTCCACCGCAATTTTTGCAAATCTGATATAATCCTCTAACGCCGTTGTTACATCCAACACAACTTCGTGGACCAGCATGAGGATTTTTCTTTATAAGATAATTATGTTTTTTGCAATATTCTCCACGGCATTTTTTATCACATTTGTTAGTGGTTCCCTGACGCAGCCACGCACAGTTGTTCATTATATGAATGATATCTTTTTAATTAAATTTACACCCCTTCTGCTGATATTAATTAAAAGATTGATATATTAAAAAAATAATGATGCATTCGGAATCTCATACTGCAAGAATAGCTCGAGAACGATTAGAAGCAATTAAAAAATTTCTTCCTGTCAGAGACTCATTCAGAAAAAATCTACAAGCGCAGCAAGAAGCACAATTTGAGTATGAAGAAGAAACTAAAAAACTGTTTAAGCCCGTCACTGCAGCTACTAAGAAAGTTACAACTGTCATCGAAGAGGATCTTCTTCCGGTATCAAGACAAACTGCGGCGCAGACTGAGGAGATAGCAAGAGGAACTAGACAGACAATGGATATTTTACGAGATCTTCCAACTAATATAGCTGCGGCTCAGCCTGAACCTGCTGGTGAAATAGGTGAGATGAAAGATCACGTACCAGAAACAGGAAAAGAACAAATCAGGGAAAAGGTTTATATAAAAGATAAATTTAATGAAAAACATCTTAATTACATAAAGGAAATTAAAAATGTAGATAAATTTGCTTATTATGCCGTACAGAGTTATGATCGTCGAAAACAAGTTTTAAAAACCGAGTATGCCGATGATACTATAAGTCGTGAAAATTGGTACAAGTGGATATTTCGTATACATTATAATGTTGACCAGGCTAGAAGCGGTGATACTAGATATATTGCATTTATTAATGCAATAGATTTATTTTTTGATCAGCAGCAGAGAAAACAACTTCTATCACCGCAGCAACAACTTCCATCACCGCAGCAACAGAAAAAACAACTTCCATCATCGCAGCAACAGAAAAAACAACTTCTATCATCGCAGCAACAGAAGAAACAACTTCCATCATCGCAGCAACAGAAAAAACAACTTCCATCATCGCAGCAACAGAAAAAACAACTTCCATCATCGCAGCAACAACTTCCACCACCGCAGCAACAACCTCCTCGACCGCAATCTCCAGAAGAAGAAATTTACGATGTACCGGGTGCTACTGGCAGTGGTCTGGGGGATGATTTTGTTTGTCCTGATAATATCATCAATGACGTGTCACGGTTAGAAGTTCTCATAGGAGGAAAACGAGCTGGAAATAATTCACCAGAATTAATTAATGAAGCAGCTGATATTTGCCAGCGATTATTTCGCGGCGGCATCATGGATATCGGCGTTTACCGAGAACTTATCGATGAACTTGT
Organism: Sinohyriopsis cumingii; assembly: GCA_028554795.2. Taxonomy (NCBI): domain Eukaryota; kingdom Metazoa; phylum Mollusca; class Bivalvia; order Unionida; family Unionidae; genus Sinohyriopsis; species Sinohyriopsis cumingii. Next base: position 124,886,615 of record CM068824.1, on the reverse strand, counting down.
TGATGACTAGTTGTTAGATGAATGGTAAATAAAAATAAGATGATAATACATAATAATCATCGCAAACCTGCACAGGTCAGAGCGGTAAACTCACGATTACCAATCTATAGAGCTACTTACGGAGATGGACTTGGTGATGTTATTCAGGGATTATCTACAAGGATAGCTCCAAAAGTAGCACCCGTTGCAAAACAATTATCGATGAAGGCCATTGATATTGTTCGTGATAAAGCTCCTGGTGCAATTGTCAATGTTGCTGGTAAGGCGTTCTCGGCGATCAAAGAAAGACTAGCACGATTATTGCGACGAAAACGACAACCACCAGTAAAATTACCAAGTACTGAGGTGATGCCTGCAGATGTCAGTAAAATAATAAATCAAGCTGCAAATCAAAAACTAGCAGCGTTAGCAGATCAAGGACTCGGTGAATCTGGAAATAATATCTCAAGTTTGATATCCGGAAGTGGAATTTTCCGAACGCGGTAATCAACGTGTTAGACGAAAAATAATTATAATAAAATGTTCAAGCTCGTATCCGACACAGCATTTGACATGGAAACACCCGTCCTTAAGGATGAATCGGTAAGTGATTATCAGTTTTATTCTTATGACGCACGAGAACCAGATCGAAGTGGAAGAATTGAACTACAAGTTCATGACACAAGTAGATATTTTCTACCCGCTGATGCTTTTCTTGAGGTAGAAGGTACAATTGTAAAACGGATGATACTAATTACTTAGATGCAGTAAAAATTGGTTTTGTCAACAACGGGATCATGGCATTATTTAGTAGCGCCACATATATGATCGATGGAAAAAATATCGAATCGATTGAGAAAGATGTAGACGTTGCTACAACAATAATAGGGTTGGCAAGATATTCTGATGATTATACAAGATCAGCAGGTCCCACAATGATGTTTGTGAAAGATAACTCCGATCACCCTGAAAGCGATATGTATGATAAAAGACGACCAAGAAACGATACCGATACCGCTGATGCTACTGTGTGGCCGGTGGTCCATGGTTCTAATGAAAATTTCAACTTGGGATTTGCAGTGCGTAGAAATATGTTGCCAGGAGGCAATAGAGGGTTTTCATGTACAATTCCACTATCGCATATTTTTGGATTTTGCAGGAATGTCAAAAAGGTTATTTTTGGAGCTAGACACACGGTTGTTCTTGTAAGAAAGAATGAAATAACGATGCTCTGTGGAGACCCGTTGGTGATGCTGGTAAAGTAATATTATCGAAACTTTCACTGTGGATGCCGGTAATGACTCCAACGATCGCAGAAGAACAAAAATTGATTTCTTTCATGGATGCAGGTGGTAAATCCTTGTTGTCATGGTTAACAACAAGCACGGATAGCATGCAAACTAACGTTAACGGTCAGTTTACATGGCATATAGCATCACAACAGGGTGTTTCTGCACCACGACATATTTTTATTGCTTTTCAGAGAACTAATCGTTTAAACTCACAAACTCACTCTCATATGATATTTGACCAACTAGGTCTCACAAATATTTCCTTACGGATAAACGGACAACAGGAACCAACAGAGAATATACAACTAAATTATGCACAAAACCATATAGGACGTGCATATCATCGTTTGATGTCATTTATGGGACGTGATCAAAATGTTGATACTGGGTTGCAAATATCACAATGTGATTTCAAAAATTTATATCCGATTTATTATTTTTCATTAGAACATCTTGATCTATCAAAACAATCTGTCGTTGATATACATCTCAAAGAAACATTAAATACAGGTGGTGGTGTTGATTACAGAGCAATCGCGGTCATACTTAGCGATAAAGCCATGTTACTTGAAGGTGGTAGTGGTCGAATGAGAGTCGTTTATGCACCAGTGGAAAATCTTTAATTATTCAGAAAAAATATTATTTATATAAAAATGTCGTATAGTCATGTTAATGTTACTCTGACTCCTGGTCAGGTAAAAAAGCTTCAATCAAAAACCGCCAGCAAATGCGGAACTAAAATATCACTAAAACGAGATCAGATTAGTGGTGGTCCAAACAAATTATCGTTGACAAATAATCAGATTAAACATTTCAATAAAGCCCTGGAATCAAAAACTGGAGTTCAATTTCATCTTTCTCCGAGCGCCATCAAAGACATGGTTAAAATAGGTGGTATATTTCCACTTCTCGCAGCGCTACCAGCGATAATAGCTGCTGATGCTCCAGCCGTAGCAAAAGCAGCCGCATTAGGTGCTGTTGGAACAGCTGCTGGAATGGCACTAAAGAAAGCAACTGGAAATGGATACGAAAAAAAGGGAAGCGGCTTAAGATTGCCAGGATGTCGTTGGAGGAGAGGTCTAAGGCTTCCACGTTAGACGTTCCAGCATCAAATTTTGATTTACTTGATGTTGCTAAAAAATTAAAAATAAAAGCCTTTAGAGGTGTTTTTATGCGAGATCAATTACCGAAACAACCAAACAAACTCGAAACAGGTATTATTAATCTAGACGAACGTTCCGGACCCGGTACTCATTGGGTATCATACGCAGTTGATCCACGTGGAATCGTTTATTTTGATTCGTACGGGTTAGCTCCACCCGTTGAATTTATCAAGTATGTTGCACCACTTCATAAAAAAGTTTGGTATTCAACGCTACCCACACAAACAATGACAGATCCGCCAATATGCGGCCGTGAAGTAATTAATGTACTCGACGCTATATCAAAATCATCCAAACCACCGCATAAAGTTGTGCATGATTATACAAGTAACCGATTCGTTGCGCGTAAAGCGTTTTAAACAACAGGTCTTATTATAATGGTTGATATTTACGGAAGATCTTCTACTAGTAAGAAAATAAAATCCGATGTTGATCTGTCGAAGTATGTGACTAAACATGACCTCGCTGATATTATGAACCTGGCTGGAGTTGACCCAGATGAGGTTGTTATTTTTCAAGATCGATATGATAAACTAAAAACGAGCAATATCAAATGGAATGATATAGTTCGACGAGTACTTGGTGCAGTTACGGATAATATTCCCGTGTTTACTGACGGTGGTAGAATCAGAGATTCAAGTATATCGTTTGCAACAATTAGAAATGAAATTGCAAAAAGCGTTGCTAATTGTATGAAAAGCACCGGCGACACAATGACGGGTGAACTCAGCATGAACGGAAATAAAATAGTAGTTTTAAGAGATCCAACATCTGACGAAGACGCAGCAACAAAAAAGTACGTCGACAACGTGGATGGAAAACTATCCACGCTGCGGGCCGAGTATGATGTTCACGTGGGCACTTTTGCAAGATTTCGAAGAAATTTTCAAAAAACCGACGAATCCATAAATAAATTCTTCGGTACTCCGCACGCCATTGATATAAAACTCGTTGATATCAAAAGTAACCTAGACACGATCAAACAAACACAGCAAAACATCGTAGCGGGAATTCCTGAGATTGTCAACAAAACCAGTCTGATTAAAATTCCAGCTGGAATAACTCTCGGACATATCACAAACATCGTATTCACGGTATCATCGGGTTTTGCAACATGGTCGCAGCAAAATAAAACTATCAAATATACCGCAACAGTCACTGGCGTGTACAGGCTGTCTGTGTTTAGTGCTGCAAAATTTGAAATATTTACAACGTTTCCATGGCGTCATTCCACCGACAGGTTTTCCGGGGTTGTATCTGTTATATTAAATAGCGGAAACGAGGAAATATTTATCGTGGAAGCAGCTGATGAGAAATTAACCGCAACATCTTACTGGTGGTGTTTGGAATTTGTAGCTGAAACACCTCAATTGGTTACTGCATAAAAATATATATGGACGGTGCACAATACAGGTACAATCAAGCGCGTGAATGGCAGGCGGCGCTAAAAGATCAAGTCGATCAATATACAGTAAAAGTAAAAAAATATCGACGACGATTAGTTATCGCTGATGTAATTGTTTATTCAGTATCCGCTGTTGTTGCTGGAACCGGTGTCATATTATCAGCGGTGACAATGATGGCACCAGCAGCTGTAACTATTTGTATTTCAGCAGCAACAACTATTGCAGGTGTGTTTAATATCATCGCAAAAAAATATGTACTTGCACGAACGAAAAATTATCCGATTACAAAATAAAATTACATACAGCGACGGTAGCATACTCGAAATTATCCTCGTTGTTATCAGCGAGTCTTAGTGATGGAATTATATCTGATTTCGAGTTTTCAATGATGACTAAAATATACGACGAAGGTATCGGTATTAAAGATACAAGTATTAATAATGACAGAATTACTCCAGCAGATCGTGACCAACACAACTCCGCCAAAGATAACGATGATCTCGGTAAGTTCGTCTAATCCTGAATTTAGTGTTAATATTCCTACTGCAATTCCAGTAAAAGAAATAGCACTAGCGCAATTACGGGTATATTACAGCTGGCCAAATATCAGATCAAAATCATGTCATGGTACACCAGCAAATAATTCGCTTGTATTTGCTAGTAAAAATAAACCCGATGGAACACCTGACTGGGTTGTTGTTGTTAATACCAACTGGCAGTTACGAGATCGAACAAATCAATGATGAATTTGCGCGTAGAATAAAATCAATAACGGGAAAAGAAGCAAAAATATCAATTAATGTTCATGAACCGACCCTGTCCTCGACGGTTGAAATACATTCTCCCGATTATGCCGTTGTATTTATCAATCCACGATAAGATCCGTACTAGGTTGGCCGGACCACTAGAACCGAAAAAATCTGATTATGTCACAGATATACAATCATATTATGAAATTAATCCATCATACAAACAACATCTACTTAATATAAAAAAGCAACGTTGTTGGGTTATAGTTTTTTATTTGTTGATAAGGACCGCATACGGTGGAGTTTTATTTATGAACAAAAACCTGGAGTAAGAACCGAATCTTATGTTATTCACCTGATTGAACTAAAAACATATTTTGAGATCATTAATCGAGAACAGAAGATACAGCTAGAAAAACTACAACTAGCTCTTCAAGAGTATCAACTTAATTTGTCATCAGGCAAAGTTTTCCTGGATGAAATTATCAAACAACAAGAAATATTAAATCAGCTTGTATCCGACATGGAATATTTTCACCAGCGAGTAATTGATGCAACAATAAATTATACCGACGGCGACAATAAAGATAAAGAAAGATCTTTAACCGCATACAATATAAAACAAGCTGACCTAGTGAATTTTAAATTTCCAGGATATAACGTAGACAAACTAAAAAAATCTGTCAGTGATGTCATTGATGAGAACTTTCCTAAAATACATGATGCATGGAGAAAAATAGCACCACCTCCAACTGTTCTTAGATATGATAATGATCCACATGGCGGCGGAAGACACGAATCTCCGGGAATCGTTAATATAACGTCGACGGTCGCGGTTAATCTAGTTTGTGACGTAATCGATGGCAGCTATCAAATAGATCTCGGAAGATCAAATCAGGCTCAACAAGGATACATCCTATACACATTTACACCACAAGTTTCCCCTGGAAGTTTAATCGTGCAAGAACCAACTAATCCTGTGTATCTGCGGTGTCACAATAATATGTTAACACGAATAAATTTTAAGCTCACATACCACCTTAATCGCTTAATTGACATACGTGGAGAAGAACTTGTGATAAATCTGCATGTGAAATCTTAAATATTATATAATGGAGTGTTTTTATACACTAAACACGGACACGAGGATTTCTTAACAGAGATCAGACTCAAATTCGACCAACTTAAAAAAAAATAAATAAAAATATTTTTTTATTACTGATACAAATTAATCAGCCTTGCAAAAAAAATTATTCAGAAATATGTTTTTATTTTTTTTTCTGAAAATTTAATTCTAGCCCATCAAAGATCTGCACGTGGTTAGCGTTGACCGGGACCCCAGTTACCAAAACTTTCATTTTCATTATTACTTTGGATCGTTTCACCAGTAACGGGGTTACTTTGGATCGTTTCACGATCTGACATAATTTTTCTTAATTGTCTTATACGAGTACTAATCGTTTTCTTTGCTTTGTACTCGTGGGATAACAGCGATTTAATTCTTTCTACGGCGGCAGAGAGAGGAACGAATTCCTTCACCTGATTATCTTCTACGGTAGCTAGCGACTGAAACATTGCCGCCAGAATCCGTTTCATGAGCTTGTATTCAGATGATAGTGTGTGTGTTCCCTGGTTTTTACGTTCTTGTAAAATCTCAAAATCAGAAACTATTTTTTCAGGATTTAGTTCATCGGATATATTAATTCCATCTTTTTTCAATTTTTTAATAGCAACACTTACATCATTGATATTTTCATGGTTCATTATGTAATATATAAATCTTTAAAATAAAAAAAAATTATCCCTATAGAACCCCTATCGAGTCTTTAGTTCGTCGGGATGTTTCAAGGACAGTACAACATATACAATGAATGAAGAGCCCCTATCGAGTGTATTAGCGAGCTCAGATTATGAATGAAGAGCCCCTATCGAGTGTATTAGCGAGCTCAGATTATGCATTGGACGGCACAAACATATAACTTAATTAAGGAAATGAATATATACAATGAAATGGATATATACAATGAATATATGCAAGGACAGTACAAACATACACGCTCAGCAAAAATCCCACCCACAATAATTAATCCCGATGTGATACGAAAATGTATCAACCACCAGTCAATATTGTGGTTGAATTTTGCTGAGCGGGGGGTTTTGCGGTTCCCCCATTATTATAAAAATCGCAATTATGCGCACCACCGACAAATTGTCAGCCATGGGGATTCGATCCTGGAGCGCGAGCGTCACAGTCCAATACCATACTGATTGAGCTATCGAACCTTGTTACGAGCATATGTTTCGGAAGTTAATATATAGCTAAGGAACCAATATTTACACTAAAACAGCGGTTTCTGAATAATAACTACTTCTGCATTAAAATAACGGTTTCTGTATTATAACAACAGTTTCTGAATATAAAACAGCGTTTTTCCTAAGCAGACTGCAAATACAACCTGCGAATCAATAAGCGGCATGAACACACCTACAGATCGATTTATACCATAACAACGGTTTCTGTTCTGTGCCTATATTACAGCTTCCTTGCGGATCAATAACATTATCCTGATTTCTCGCAATGTTGTATGATGGGAAATATTTAAAAACCATAAATAATACTTCTACGAGTAATTAATTACGACGTAATTAGTTAAACTGACTAATTATGATCATAAAAAATCAAAAATCTACGAAGAAAACTATATATTAAAAAGTAATCTCCCTTTTATATAATCAAAAATTCAGTAGTATACGATCAGACAGTACTGGTTCCCAATGGTTTTGATAGTTTATCTCGTTAACAATACTGAAAGGTGATTTTCTGTTTATATTTTTTCGAGAAAGCGGTTTTATATATGTTTTTGCCACTTTTTGTACTGAAGACGGATTAATATCAAAATATTTTGCAGCTGAATACATCGAACGAAATATAACTACTTCGCCAGTTTCTGTGTTTGTGGAATTTACCGCCCTCTTTCCGATTGTTTTACATCTTCCTGTATTACCACATGCAGAGTTCACGCTTCGTGTGACAACTCGAAGGTTGGATAAACTATTATTTTGAGGATTCCCATCAATATGATCAATAACAAGACCGTCATTGATCATCCCATTATGACATTCATACGTGAATCTATGACAGAAATAATGTTTCTTTCCTCCCTCGTATGTGAACCTTAGATAACCATGATTATTAACAACACCAATTGGTCTCTTCAACCTACAGTGTCTGATGACACCATTAATATCTGATTCGTAATTCTTAATGACAGGATGTGGGACAAATTTATTTTGCTCCATTATAATAATATTATTTGTTTAAATCATTGTTTGTCTGAAATCTTGATATATAATCCTCCACGGATTTTATAGCGTTTTCACCGTTATTATTTTTTTTGTCATAATATCTTTTAAGTTCTCTGAACTGTTTTCCACCGCACTTTCCACATAATCGTGTTTTGCCTCGCACTCCAATACCACACCGCAGACATGGTATTGGTCCTAGACTTCCTCGTCGTATGTTTTGTGAGTGCATCCAACAAAATTCCTTTCTGCAGGATTTGTTGCATCGATTTACTGAGCCGATCATCAACCATCTGCATTGAGACATTGTATATATAATATTTTTTATTTTAAATATTTGTTTTAATTATATGAACGAGTTTGAGAGATTATCCCAAACGAGGCCTGTTAAATATAAATTCTACCTCGACAGATTATCTCACTTGCCAGTGCGAGATTTGGTTGATCCGAAAAATAAAAGTTTGATCTCGAAAATTCACGACGCCAAGAAAGAATTTTACACGGATGGTGCATCTCATGCATGGTCAACGTTCAAGATTATACGCAACACTGACAAAGTCAGTGTCGACTCTGTCACGGACGCCACAATGAATGACAAGCGAGCGGCAACTATCATTAACTACATCGCTGAATACGAGGGCAATCAAAAATATTTCTTCAGAGTAAAATTTATTGTATTAACAGAAACAGGTAGTTGTTGGATTATCCGTGACAAATATGATCCTGTCCTTGGTAATAATAAAACTGTCATATTAAGTAAAAATTCCAGACCGGGTCTACTGACGGGTATTGACAAACCGTATTGTGAGCGAGCGTATCCTGTAACAGCGGTTATTTATGGAATCTATGAGATAAATAAAAAACCCAACGTTGATAAACTAGCGCCGATGAAATTTTCAAGGTTAAATTGTGTAGCCGAACGAGTAATAGAACACTTTACAAACGCGATGCGTGGAAATGGATTAACTGATTTAAGGCGTGAAAAAATAAACTCGTGGGCTGATTCAGTTAAGGATACCGGTGCTACAATAAAAGATGTTGCTGAACTAGGAAAACTATTAAAATTTCCAATAACCGTAGCGACAATAACGGGAGAGGTACTGTACGAATCTAAATATAAATCGAAAGGAGCTCCAATAAATATTATTGATCATAACGCGCATGCATGGACTAGCGCAGTAACAATATTTCCACGTGATCGAACTGTTAGATTTTACTCCGGAGGTATGTTTGATTTTATTAACGAAATAAGTAAAAACGATCCTGTATCGGTATGGTTATTTAAAAGTAATGAGGAAGGTGAATTTGATCAGTTTGTTAGACCAAATTGTGAAATATATCGAACAGAATCCCTCCCTGACGAGATGAAAAATCTCGCGGGGAAGTTTTTAGAGTGCAAGCACGCGGAAAATACTGACAAATTACTAACTAATTGTTTTACCGTTCCATCTGTTGCGGCTCATTTCGCGAGAGAAAAAAATTCATGGAAACCAACACGATTTGATTTACTCGAGCACGTACGCGCAAGTTGCGTCGAATACGGACATGGCGGATTATGGAATACCAAATATAATTACAATGATGTTATTTCGGTTGATATGGTTGCATGTTATCCAGGAAGTTTTCTAGGATACGGAGATTGTTCTGTATACTTTAAAAGATTTGGTCACCCTACAAACGAGATGACGCGAGTGGCAATTAATGGACCAATACCTGATTTTGATCTGACCGGATTCGCCTGTATTGAATCATTCGAGTTTAACGAAAATCTTCACAAGATTTGTTATGTTTGGTCTGGTAGACATTTTTGTGAAAAACGTTGGGCACCTATAGTTTTATTACGATATATGCTAGATTGTGCGATACTGACATCGTTGGTGGTCAGTGAGGCGATTATATCATATCATGCACAGACGAAAGTTTGGTTGCCCATGTCAGATTCTGAAGTTATTAGCGAGTTTAAGGATGCTTCCGAAAATGATATTCCTAAAATTCTCGAGAATAAACTCAAAACCGCAAAAGATCTCGGTAGAAAAATTATAGGTAAATTTACTCAGGGTGGTGCATATGATTATAAAAGACATCACGCACGATTAATTTTAGATGATGCCGAGTACGATTTTATAATCGCTGATACAACAGCGAGAAATATATTTGTAAATCGAGAAAGTGTTTATTTATCCGACGGAACAAAATTGGGTACGATAGTTAGTTACATAAATGACGTCTCCCCACAGTATACTCATCTAAGATCTTCCATGTTGGCTTATGTTTCTATAAATTTATTATCGATGATTAATAGATTTCCTAAGACCGCAGTCAGAGTCGCAACAGATTCGTTTTATATTTCAAGTAAATATTTAGAATCTGTTATGAAATTTACAAGTAATGATGAACGATGGGGTTCGTGGAGAATAAAAAAGGAACTATTACATAATTATACAGAATCAGCAGATGTTCCAATGAGAGATTTTTATCGTAAGGGTAACAAAATATCAGAAATGTCGAAAGCGCCATCATTGAGTGATCCAATAACCAGATATAAGACAGCATATCTCAATGGACCTGGTGGATGCGGCAAAACGACTCGAGCGATTAATGTTTTTAGAAATTCAGATATTATCGTGCTGACACCCGCACATAGACTTCCACGCGAGATGAAACAGCGGCAAGTACAATCGTGTACGTATCATAGTTTCTTTCGGTGGCGCGGGGATACATGGACTCCTGAACGAATGGGAGAAAAATATATACCTAAAATAATTATTTGGGACGAGATATGTACGGTGTCATTGGATACATTAAAAACGTTTCTTGATTGGTTGTTGACGAAAAATACCGCTATAATAATGTGTGGCGATCATGGTCAACCGCCGCCTTTTGTTGGACCATCTCCACATGATTGGTTAAAAAATTTCGTTGATTATTACAAAGAAATAGATGATGATCATAGAGCTCTCGATGCAAATTTGAACGAGTTTAAAAAATTAATCAGATTACAATCAAACAAAATTCAGTGTGAAATAATACCTGGAGTGATCTCAGAGACCTCAATGAGTGATTTTTTAAATTTATGGAGACCCACCGATTTGATCGTAGCAAGTAGAAAAATAATCAGAGACGATTTACAACAACAGTTATTTCAACTACATAAAGAAAAATACTCAGAATTACCCATACCGTTGTGTTATAGACGATCAGATACACGACAACAGAATATTAATGTTGATATTCCAGGACAGACTGAAAAACAGAATCTCGTATTAAATGATATTGTCGCCGTTGATATCAGTGTGGTCGAAGATGCATTACGCGCTGACAAATCTCCATGGGTGTTGGGATACGCTATGACGATCCACTCGTCTCAGGGATTAACTATTTCTGATACACGAGTCTGGATTGTAGACGATCGCATCGAGTGGTCAAATTTAGTTTATTTAGCGGTATCAAGGGTCAGAAAAATATCTCAATTACGTAGAATTATAATTCCTGAAATCGTTGATAAATTTAACATCATCGATGATGATATAATAAGAAAAAAATTATTCGGATACAAACAATCTGACAAAAAAATAAACGTGACTTTAATCTTGATGTTGAATTTATTATTGAGTTAAAACAGCAGCAGAATAATCATTGTGCCAGTTGTAATTGTATAATGCTGTGGAGGTATTCGAGTAATGATTCAAGACAATTTACCGTAGACAGAAAAGATAATAGTCGCGGTCATATACGAGAAAATATCATGTTGACCTGTCTTGAGTGTAATCGGCGTCGCGGCGCTAGTTAAGTGATCGCGGTGGTAGTTGTGTATCCGCGGAGATTATTTGTAGTTGTTCACGTGTAAATCCACGTTGAGGAGCAGCCGAATCTAATCTGTATATTGCAGGTCTACCTGAGGATCTTGTCACGGTGGATATTTTGTGTGTGGTAACACTCCAAATAGGATCAGTCGCTCTCGCTTTACCACCTTCAAGTTCACCAGGCTCATATAAATATCTAACTGTAACATCACCCAATATTTTTTGTTTTTCAACATCTTTTCGTTGTGTTGGTATATTTTTTTTTGTAATTGCATTAATGGGTTTCATGTTGGTTGTTCGTGTAATCTCATTATTTAATGCAGCTCTCACGCTTGGTAATCTTGCAACCCACTCGCGAGATCTTTTATCCTGAATAAATTCCCTCGCGTATTGATATCCAAATAACCGCTCAGCGAGTGTTCGATTAAATCGCTCAACAATTGCTTGATCACGGTGAATTGCAGTATGACCTCGTCGTATTTTGGTATTATGTTGTATCATCAACGATGATACTGGACCAAGAAATTCCTTACCAGGATCAACCTGTAGTAGCTGTGGCCATCGTAATGGTCCTCGTTGATAAATTCGTTCAAACGCATCGGCTACTTCAGATGATGTTTTCGCTGATAGCGGCTCTGCTTCTTTATATCTACTTGCAACATCAACTACGGTTAACGCGTATTTGTATGTTTTTCTACGCACAGTATCATGCGGTAAAAACAGAATATCAGCTTGATGAACTTCATTAGGAACACTGACATCGAAATACGCGTACTGAATTCGTTTAGGACGTGGTAGATAAATTTGCCATATTGCTTGTTTGGATAACCACGTTTTAGCAGTAGAATGTTTAACCGCTGCTGCATCAGCAAGTTTACCAATTGCTGCTTTGCCTCTCCAGTATCCTCTTGGTGAATAATAAATAAATTCCATTATTAATTACCAGCCCCAAGCGCTAATTTACCTTTCATCGCGGATCTTACTAACCAATTAGCTAACGATTCTCCAATATTTTTATTTTTTATAGAATTTAATGCATGAATTAATTTCACATCTGCAATATGTCTATCTTGTAGATTTTGACTTTTATAAGCTACATCATGAGCGTGACAAGCTCGATCAATAGCGTTTATTGGTTCCTCGCCTGGTTTTGGTTGATCTTGATTATCGAGCCTGATATCAAGTCTGGTACCAGGACCGCAATAATTATATCCCGGCAGATGTTTTTCTCCGCTGTATTTAGCCCATGGAGCACCTGGAAACTTTGACATCAAATTAGCAATATCACCACCCCGCTTATTAGGTAAAAACGAAAATTTCTTTCTTCCGCATACAGAACATTTTCCACCATACGCTATTTTTTATTTTTTGTTGTAACCGTAGCTAAATCAGTAGTTGGAGTTTTAACTCTACAACGTAAGCAATATAAATTCATGACATAATATATATATGGATATAATTGATTTCTCAGCAACAAGAAAACGAGAGCCAGTTAAACACCACCCTGCGTTACCAAATTCCATCAGAATGATTATCATAGGACCATCTGGATCGGGTAAGACGCAGTTATTACTTAATCTGATAATGAGATGGTTGAAATGGGATAAATTGTATTTAGTAGCACCATCCGCTGATGATCAACGATGTTATGATGTACTTAAAGATTTCAATGAAAACGCGCGATTACTGGATGAATGTAATGATGTTATAGAGTTTATAACCGATATTGATGAAGCACCATCCGTAGATTCCATAGACGGATTTATTAATAATTTAGTTGTATACGACGATGTGATGCTAGATAAACAATCAAATCCAGCCAGAATATTTTCCCGAGGGAGACATAAAAATACAGACGTGATCTATGTTACTCAACGATATACACAAATTCCGAAGGTGATTAGAGACAATTGCAACATTTTAGTTGTGTTTAATGGCGTAGACACACACACACTTAGAAATATTCATCAAACTTGGTGTGGTGGTGACATGGATATAATTAAATTCAAAAATTTCTTCTCACGAGCGCAAGCTACTCCACATGGATTTATAACAATAAATTTGCATGATCCAAGAACAAGATATAGTGTGGGTCTTGATAAAATATTTGGGTAAATTTAATTAAAAATATATCATTCATATAATGAACAACTGTGCGTGGCTGCGTCAAGGAACCACTAACAAATGTGCTAAAAAATGCCGTGGAGAATATTGCAAAAAACATAATTATCTTATAAAAAAAAATCCTCATGCTGGTCCACGAAGTTGTGTTGGATGTAACAACGGCGTTAGAGGATTATATCAGATTTGCAAAAATTGCGGTGGAGATCGATACAGAAGTTTGATGATATATTATAAACACAGAAAGAACATAAATCCAAAAATAGAAAAACCACCATCAGAACTTGAATATTACATGAAACATAGAACAAATTCCGAAGATTCCGAAAATTCCGAAGATTCCCATGATTCAGATGAAAAGAAAAATATTCATCACACTTAAAAATTTCTTTTACAACATGAATAGCAGCAGAGAGGGGGCGTCTACAATTCTGTTTAGGACAAACAATAATCGTAGACGTGGTATTGACCTCTATGAAGGGTCACTATTTTTTTTGGTCCAAACACAAGGGTGACCACTCCCTTAAGTGGTCTGTTCACCCTCTCTGCTGCTACTGTAAAGCAAAGCTCATAACATACCTTTGATATATACTATTTACTTCTTACGTCATTCCATTTGAATTAATATTACGTACTCCTCTGAGATTTTCTGAGAAAGCTGAAGTTAACCTTTACGGTTTATAGACCCTGCACATAACAATGTAAATATATATACATGGTGAGCATGATGTTTTCAGAGACAGAGAAAAAGAAATATCGAGTGAGAAGGAAAGAGATGCTTCTGACTAACTAATACTCAATATTCTGGATAGTAAACCAACATGATCGTACAGTTATTTCCTACTATGTAGCGATGGCTCAGTATTTACGTGCATGCCTTTGAACAACTCAATACTAGCAATAGCGAATGTCTAATTAGCCAAGTGGCATAATCGAAAATACGATACATCTAAACAGATCGGGGAGGGGGTGGTTGGTGACCATCGTGTTAGAAACAACTAATTCCCTTGAGTACATTATATAGATTACTTGACTACTATCCATTCCTGTTACAAACTTTTGTAAAAGATTTATTCGCCGTATACAGTACCGTATGATTCCCTCTTAAATGCCTCTTAAATTTTATTGCTATCTCTGATGAACAAATGTATTACAAAGAAACCAAACTTGTAACACAGACTCATTTATCCGTATCTTTCGTATATGCAAACTTTCGTCAAATGCGTTAAGTGGATGGTATAGGTGAATGAGTCTGTTTGATTGGTGTCTCGCCTTCTTTACTCATTATAACGTTATGGATAAGATTCCGATCAGAGTTTCTCAGTCGGATTATATATTTCTGAAGATACTATAATACCAAGACTGAAAATCGGTCAGACGATATATCTTGTACCCATTACGCTCTGCCCGAGGTAAGGTCCGATACATTTTATGATATTTATTATGGTTTAAATCAACGTTTAATGAATCAGAAAACCTTAAACGGATTGTTGTCATCTTCAAAGTGTAGCAACTATATGCTCTACTATTTCTGTTTGGGCTTCCTCACCCTTACACTGTCCCTAGAGCAAGGTCAAGCTTATCTGAAACATCCTTTTTTAAAAGTTTCGGTTAAATTTTTCTGTAAGGATGAAGTATTTGTAAAACTCTAGTCTAACTATTATCCCCATGCGCATACATGCGCGAACGTCGTCTTTTCTTTATGCACGAGGCAAGAACAAGTTCTTATCGAGATAGTAAAAATTTTCAGGTAAGATTCCTCTTTGTGGTTATAGGTTCTCAGCTACTGAACATTATGTAGCAAGGAGAACCGAACATTCGTTTCATTAAAATTATCTACTGCCCAATCTCCGCAAACATTATTTATATCATCAAAGGAATATCAGGTCGCATAGACAGAACGAGATCTCACAGTACCAAGTATTGCTTGTGTCTAATGTTGGAAGAGCAATGTTTTATTGTATATGAGACGTGCTACTCTCCAATTGGAGGAGAATATGTAGTTTTGTCTAGAACACATAGCCATCTCAAACGTCAGCACTTAGTGAAATAGCGGAAACGCTTCAACAGCTGGTAAGGTATTTCAAAGATATAAACTTTATATTTTATGTTCATCGACTAATAACGAAGGTCAAATAAAAAGTCAATGCCAATGGCGAATTCAGTTCTTGACAAAAAGAAAAGCTTCTACATTTTGTGTAGTAATTAGTCTGCATACCCCTTCGCACTGTCAGGCATCTTAATATTATAAGCTATGATGTGTTTTCAATGTTACATTTCGTTTTAAAAATGATAGCTTTGACCATGTCTTTAGTGATGTTTAAGTTGTTAAATTTAGAGATCACTTCAAGTAGGCCTCTTTCGTATACGCAAGAAACTCATGTACATTGGAACGGTGTACTACTACGCCATTGACGAAACATACCTCCACAAGGGGGTTAGTGGAGAGGGTAACATCCTAGGAGTTCTCTCTCTCTCTCTCTCTCTCTCTCTCTCTCTGTTAGCAGCAGGGGCGGCGGCCCCATCTTCTCATACAACCAAGATGTATTAGTAAGCCTATATGATCTATTTTAAGGTCTCTGTGTAATGAAAAAAGAATGGGGGATGAATCTTGTGCATATATATATATATATATATATATATATATATATATATATATATATATATATATATATATATATATATATATATATATAAGGTTGGTCCAACACTAAACCATATTAGAAATCATTTTGTTGCTCATTCGGACGACTCCGTGTAAGAGAACAAAATCACCAACACACTCTGGGTTTTAATACTTTATATTCATATTAGTTGTACGTGGCCAGACCCTTAAATCACAGATAAATCAATCTGTGTTTTAAAAATACGATCAATACCGACCAGATATTAACGTTTGTTTATCGGTTACATTAATTATTAAATCAATATGGTTGTTGTCTAGCAAGAAAAATCAATTTTAAAACTATTGCAATCCATATCAACTGAGTACCAGACAAAAGGAATAAGCAACTATATTGTTTATATTTCCATCCAGACCAGCAACCGATCGATCATCATTATTATCTGCAATAATTTCAACTGGTTCGTTATCACCGTTTTCATGAATAACATTATCGCAATCTTTGAGAACAGGGTAATATTGTTGATCATCAGCTGATGCAGCGAATAAATAAAATCGAGAAAAATGGCAGTATGGTGAAAAATAGAACTTTGTAATTAATGTAAATGGTGGATATATTTCAGCGTCACTCGGTAAAATAATTTGGAACTCCATGAGCAAAATATCCATATGAAAAACACCGTTCCTGAATATAATATTTGTCGAACTGAAATAAGATTAGATATCCAATTGGATAAATGTGATCGTCCACGTTCCGGAGAGAATCCAATCAATCAGATCGACAATGCGTGCCATCGTCCCTGCAATTCCAGTAACACCTAGAACCACATGCGACATCGATGATAGCACCTAGATTTTTATATCTATGAAAAAGTGTTTATCATGTGGATATATCAAAGTGTAATTGTATTTGTTTTTCTCTTCGGTATGAATCAGCATTTAACAGCGATAGTGTAAACATTTTAAATCAAGATATTACTTATTCTAATTTACTGTTAATTAGTTAATCTAATTTACTGTTGTTTCAGACACTATTATGTTGACACTATTGTGTCAATTCTTCTGTGCCGCTGCTGATGATCGGCGATAAAACTTCGAAGAACTTGTCGCCTGAATGTCCCACAAATGCATAGTAAAAAGGCTAAATTTAGCTCGACCGAAAATTGATATTCTATACACGCCCTTGCCTTGCGTGTGTGTGTGTGTGTGAGAGAGAGAGAGAGAGAGAGAGAGATAAGAATTTTTAACGTAGCTTTAACAATTTTTCAGTCCTATTGCTACGATGTCTGCAGTGTGTCAGTTTATAGTGATGTCTAGCACTGGGCCATCATGCCACAGACATGTAGAATGATGTCCCACCCAGTCACATTATCCTGACACCTGTCCGACCAGTCTTAACACTAACCTCTTAATGCTGCTCCTAGCGAGGCAGCTGTTAGTACCAGTATTATAAGTCTATGTAATGATTCAGCCGGGGTTAGAACCCACGACCTCCCATTTCTGAGGCGGACGCTCTAACTACTAGGCCACCGTAGCGGTCTGCCCTTGGTCGTAGCTGCGTATTTAATATTATTATTGCTTTGGTCCATGTGAAATTTCCAGACTTAACTGCTCGCACATTGATGACAGTGACTTCTTTTACTTCTCTTAGTTGTTCCCCAAATACAGGAATTTTCCATCTCGAACTTTAGTCAGCGAAGATTGAGCCTAGTAATTATATAATCATAGAAGCGAGAACTGATCCCCAACTTTTCGGTATTCCTTTCGAACCCCAATTCAATTTGAAACTAAATTAAAAATCATTTTAAACCCTAACTATGTCAACACTTATTGTATGTAATCTGCCTCATTTACTGCATCAGCAAAGATTATCAACTCTTGTTTCAACCGTCTTTATTAGCAATCTAATCTCAGATAATTTATCAAAATCCACCCTAGTGATCTCTTCCTCTGTGCATTTTTCGAAATAGTTTCCAGTGATGTTACAAACTCAATATAAATTACCTTAAACATTTTGTAATTGTTTTATCTGATCATAAAATCAGTCTTTGGCATTCAGAAACTAACTTTTCATCAACATATTCTCTCCTAAATACATCATCGTTACCCTCCGAATTTCGATTTCACCTGTTATTGCACTTTAAACTGTATCAGTTGTCACTGTTAACCATAATAACATGGAAGTACCACCTTGCATAAATGATAGCAATCGTTATTCTTCTGTGAATGATGTCAGCACTGGTATCCAAAGAGTCAGCTTTGTTAGTATAACTTGTCATGCTGCCACAGCGACACCTCTCCACACTGCATCATCGTGTGTGTCGCTTCTAGTTAAAGCATATTTTACCTTAAATATAACTCTTCTGTTGTTTCTGCACAATCCAAATCTGTTGGACAATGGAATAGCACATGAAAAAATCACCTTCATCTTTGATCATTGATCGCTTTGTGGCAAATCCGAAATTATATTTTTCATTTCACGCAGCCAATTTAGCGCCGCCATCATTCATTTCTACATAATTGTGTTCATGCAGGTCAATAATATATTTTGCGGACTTCATTGATGGGCCAGTTGATTTCGAATAATTACCACTGTATCATGCTCATCCTAACTCGGTTGTTGCTACATCAGCATTTTTAAATATGCTCCAATTTCCTTATCGTTAATGACACATTTGACAATGCTGTTGACAACCCCACCTCTTAAACCAACTGAATAATGCTGTTCGAGCATCTCTTACAAGTCTACCCTCGACCCAATGAATGCTTCTGCACGTCCACGTTCGTTTGATACAGGTGTCATAAGAATAATATTGGTAATCGCGAACGGACTCATCTTTAAAAATTATTGCACCCACGTCAAACGCAGGATCTGATACACGTTTGATCAATTTTATACTTAACGTATTTGTCTAAACCATAGTTGTGCGCAGCTAGGTATTATATTTGCCGTAATTGTATTACTGGCAAATTAATCACCAAACTTTTCGTTTAATCGCTGACTTTTAGATTGTTTAATATATTTACTGATAGTTGGATTTGTAGTTGATTCTGTTTCAATAAAATCAATTTAGGTAGGCGATCCCAGAACGGTTTTGATCGAATTTGCAGTGATATCGACGGAGTAATTTTTATTTTATATCTCATTATGTGGTTAATGAACATTAATGATAATTTGTATTCCTCTCCTTTTATATCTTTTTATATTCCATGCTGAAATTCGTCATTGCTGGTATCAATTTCACATGCATCCAAAGAATACTATCTTCATTCCAATATAGGGTTCCATCATTTTTTTTTGAACATGAAAATACTAATCAATTATTTACAAAACTACATACGAATGCTTCTCTATGAATATTTAGCAAACTGTCATAAACACGAAATTTTGCATGTGCTAGGTCTAATGAATGATTGTATCTGGCCGTGATCACTTTTGGAAAAACTATTTCAAATTTAGGTTTCGTTGTGCTCGCAAATATCAATGTTGTTGTTGTTGTTGCTGTTGATTGGATTGGATTTTCAATGATACGGTCAAGTCTAGGTACAATATGTGTAGTCATTTTTTTTTATTAATCCCTGCCATGAATTGCTAGAGAATAGTCGCTATGCGCTTCATTGATAATCTCTCTGACAATAGCTCGATACTTATGTGGATCCATTATCCCACAGGTGTATAATCGTTGAGACATTTCAGTTGCTTCACTAATGACTTCATGAGAATTATTACTTGCTCTTAAATCCTCAATTAGAACTTCTAATCTGTCAACATCGTTAAGAAATTGATCTGGATATTATTATCGGGTACACCCACTGTGGTCACAATTTGGCCTAACGTTCGACTTATCTATGTTTCGAATTACCTTCCTACCCATTTACACAGAACTCAAGCACACACTGATGTATGTATGTATGTATGTATGTATGTATGTATGTATGTATGTATGTATGTATGATTGTAATTTTTAACGTTGCTTTAACAATATTTCAGTCATATTGCTACAATGTCAGCGGTATTGCAGTTTGTGATGATGTCCAGCACTAAAGCATTATGCCTCAGACATGTAACATGATGTCCCACCCAGTCACATTATCCTGACACCAGACCGACCAGTCCTAACACTAACCTGTTAATGCTGAGCGCCTAGCGAGGCAGCTGTTAGTACTATTTGTATAAGTCTCTAACCAACGGAGCGGTCTGATTATGTATGCATTTATGTTTCCATCTACTACTCACGTAACCACTTACAAACTTTATCATTTGTTCAATTGCTTAGTATAAATATGACTCTGACATAGGTATAATGTTGGTGTCATCATACGCAACTGATAGTAATACACAACTGGTCATATGCGTAGTTAGCGTAACCAATAACATGTTACGCACAACCGTACCTAAAATGTACTTGAACTTAGAAAAAAAACTAATGCTTAAGTCCATGAAATGAAATATAACTCAGCATGATCTGTAGACAGCAGCTCAGCAATATCCAGTTAAATGTGTTGTATTTTTCAGGTGACAGTGTGGCTTATCTGCTTTGATAGTTACACGTCTAATGACGACACGTTATAAAGATTCCTTTGATATATATACCCTTTTGTTATTGTGAGATTTTCCCTAGTCCAATTTTACTTCGTCTTTTCAATTGTTAGTCTGACTTAGAGAGTATCAATCGTAATGGTCTATAGACCATGTCCAAATATTAAATAAACATTCGATTAGTATATTCCGCCTATATGTGCAAATATACCTTTTACACATATGTCAGTAAATATGCATCTAAATATTAAAGATATTGTGCTTGAGAGACGCAGACAGACAGAGATGTTTGTAACTTGGTGCAAAGTATTTGTTTCTTCTGAGTAGTAAAGGAAAAGAGGTAAACGAAATATAAAACGACTGACCAATGTATTTAAGCAGCAGGGAGGGCGAACCATACAAACATTAGAAGGTTCCAAATGCCAAAATAAGATCTCCACAAGGAGGGATTTCAACTAGAAATGACGTCGACTACATTTCAAGAGGAACTCTCGGAGAGATAAGCCTCTTTGGGAGGTCCTCCTGAGTTAGTCGAAATTTGTTTTCTGGTTGAAAAACCCATTAATGGCGCTTCGATTGCAAAAAATGAACCAACTCGTTGTCGTTGCCCTCCCTGCTGATATAAATTAAAAATTTATATATCAGTAATGGCCAACATTGGAGAAGCATATACCACAAATTAGCTCTAGAGCGACTAGAAGCAATAACAAAAAAATTCTTCCTGTGAGAGATTCTGTAAGACAACAATTACAAGCGCGGCAACAAGCACAAGTTGAATATGATACAGGCACAGAACAATTATTTAAACCCGTTACAGCAGCTACTGAAATGGCTGCGGCGGTCACTGAAAGAGCTTTATTGGGAGATCCTAAAGGTGATATTAAGGAGGAAGATGAGAGAAAAAAAGGTATTCTTCCAATACTAAAACAGACCGCTGAGCAAACTGAAAAAATAGCAGCGATAACTAAAAAAACAAAAAAGATTTTACGAGATCTTCCAACTGATATAGCTGCAGCTCAACTCTACCCGTCGATGAAGAAATACTTAAAGGTATGAGCTAAGTTCGTACTGGAGTCGCTGAAGTGAAAGAAAAACTCGCGCCTAAACCTAAATCAAGAAGGGGAAATGTTGGCCTGAGTGTACACTTTAACGAGGGTTTTATTAAAATATTAAAATAAATAAGAGAAGATGATTTACCCTCTGTAATATTATCGTATTTACAAAACAGGTTTTAAAACCAGAATATGCCACCGTAAAAGATGAAAAAGTTCAAAAATGGTTGTATCGCATGTATTACGACAAAGAACAAGTCAAGCGTGATGATCTAACATATGATAATTTGTTAAAGGAAATGAAACGACTTAATGAGTTTGCATCACGACCGCCACCGCCTCCCTATTCACTACTTGAGCAAAAGACTTCGTCGCTGCAACAGACAGAACAACAACCTCAATCCGAACCTGAACTCAATCTTCGCCCCATGACATTACACAACAACCTGCAGAAATGTTTACTAAAGATACTCTTAATACTTTTATTGACCGGGATAAATTATTAAATGTTTCTGTGCGTGGTTATGATTCTAGAAAAAATTATATGAAACGTGGATATGCTGAAGGAGTATCAATATCAGATTCGGTTCCTGCATTATATTTTGCCTCTGAAAATTCGCGTGTTAATCTAAAGGATCTCGGATATATAAAATTTAAAGAACACGTCGTAGCAGAGATACTAAGATCTTAATGATGCGCAAGCGCTAGAAGTTCTCATAAGGGAGAACGAGCTGGGAATAACTCACCATAAATAATTAATGAAGCAGCTGATATTTGTCGACGATTATTTCAAGGTGGTATCATGGATATCGATATTTACCGAGAGTTTATCAATGAGCTCGTTGATGACTACCACAGTGAGTAGTTGTTAGATAAATAAATAATTAAATAAAATGATCGTACACAATTCTCATCGTGGGCCCGTACCAGTCTACGTGGTAAACTCGCGATTTCAAACCTATAAAGCAACTTACGGAGACGGACTCGGTGATGTTGTTCAGGGTTTATTCAGAAGGATAGCTCCGAAAGCAGTACCGATCGCAAAACAATTATCAATGAAAGCTATTGACGTTGTTCGTGATAAAACTCCTGGCTCTATTGGTAACGTTGCCAGTAAAGCGTTCTTGGCATTCAAGGACAGACTAGCACGATTAATACGCAGACCGAAAGCGGTCCAGCCACAACCGGTCAAATTACCAAGCACCGAAGTGATGCCTGCAGATGTCAGTAAGGTAATAAATCAAGCTGCAAATCAAAAACTAGCAGCGCTGATAAATCAAGAGGCTGAACAAATAAATACAAGTTTTATATCGGGAAGCGGTCTTCATTTTAGAAGATAACAAATTATAATAAAATGTTTAAACGTGTATCTGACCCAGCGTTTGACATGGTCGCACCAGTACTCAATGATGAATCCGTGCGTGATTATCAGTATTATTCTTGTGAAGCAGTATCGCCAAATCAACTTGGACGAATTGAATTACGAATTCAGGATACAAGTAGGTATTTCTTGCCCGCTGACACATTTATTGAAGTCATAGGAGAACTTGTAACAAACGTTGCCGCTAATACAGCATATGGACCTAATGCCATCGTTGGATTTGTTAATAATGGCATCATAGCGTTATTTAAAAGTGCCACATATATGATAGATAGAAAAGAAATTGAGTCAATTCATAAAAATGTTGACGTTGCTGCGACGATTATAGGTCTAAAAGATATTCAGATGATTATACTAAATCAGCTGGTCCGACTATGATGTTTGCTAAGGATAATTCTGACCATCCTCATACCAACCCATTTCGTCACATGCTGGTGACACGTGATACCGCGGTTAATCCACAACCTGCTAGACGGTTAACTAGACCTGAGGCTAATTTTTTGATGCCTCATGATCCCAATCCTAATTACAACTTAGGTTTTACTACACTTAAATTAATGTTAAAAGGTGATCGTAGAGAGTTTTCGTGCGCAATTCCACTATTCTACATCTTTGGATTTTGCAGAAATGTCAGAAAAGTTATTTTTAGAGCCAAACACACATTTGTTCTTCATCGAAAGGAAAATAATGATGCTATCTGGCGAGCAACCGGCTCTCCTGAGGGTAAAGTAATATTATTTAAGCTCGCGTTATGGATGCCAGTAATGTCACCATCAATCGCTGAAGAGCAGCGTCTACTTTCTTTTATGGATCAAGGCGGTAAATCAATAGTGTCGTGGTTAACGGTAACTACCGACAGTAATCAAAATCTTGTCAACGGTTTATTCACTTAATCATATATCATCACAGCAAGGTGTTTCTCCACCGAGACATATTTTTATTGCTTTTCAACTGGCTGGACGATTAAACAATCAAGAAGCAAATCCAATGGTATTTGACAATCTTAACGTCTCTGAAGTATCTTTAAGAATAAATGGGCATCAGGAACCATCCGAGGATATGACATTGAATTTTGAAAATAATCAAATAGCACGTGCGTATCATCGCTTGATGACATTTATGGGACGCGATCAAAACATAGACACTGGTTTACAAATATTACAACTGGATTTTAGAACGCTGTACCCGATTTATTACTTTTCGCTGCTACATCTTGATTTAGTTAGGCAATCTGTCGTTGATGTACACTTCAGAGCTATGGTAAATTCAGCTGATATTTACAGAGCAATTGCTGTCATACTCAGCGACAAATCAATGATACTTGAGGGTGTTGGTGGGAGAATGAGAGTTATTGATGCGCCAGTAGAAAACATGTAACAATTAGATCAATCGCGTTTATTATAAAAATATCATACAGTCACGTTAATGTCACTCTGACTCCTGGTCAGGCGAGAAAATTACAATCGAAAAACGCGAGCGCATGTGGAGCAACGATAACACTAAAACAAGATCAAATTGCTAATGGTGGGCCAAACAAGTTATTTCTGACTAAAACCCAACTAAAACATTTCAATAATGCGAAGCAAGCAAAACCGGAGTTCAACTTGATTTTGCTCCAAAAACCATCAAGGATATGATTAAAACCGGTGGTATATTTCCACTTCTCGCAGTATAAAAGCACTGATAGCTGCTGATGCCCCAGCTGTCGCAAAATCAGCCGCGTTAGGTGCTGTTGGAACAGCTGCTGGAATGGCATTAAAGAAAGCAGCTAGAAAGGGAATTTTATACAAAGAGAGCTTAAAAGAAAGATCATCACGGACACAAAAACCAACAAGGCGTCCAAAAAAGTCCAATATGCCTCAGCCGGGTCGTCTAAAATTACCAGTGGAACAGTATGGAGCGGGTCCAAGACTTCCAGGAACTCAGCCTTCATGGTACCCTAAACGGTTTTAACGTCGATGTCAAATTTTGATTTGCTCGATGCCGCTAAACAATCAAAATAAAAAATTTCAGAAGCGTCTTTATGCGAGACCAACTACCACAACAACCAAATAATCCACAAACTGGAATTGTTAATCTCGATAACAGCGAACGTCCTGGAACTCATTGGGTGACTTACGCAATCGATCCACGTGGAATTATCTATTTCGATTCGTACGTGTTAGCACCGCCATTGAATTCTTAAAATACGTACAAAGTACTCCCATTCCAGTTTGGTACTCAACGCTACCAATACAAACACTAATCGATCCACCAATATGCGGCCGTGAAGTAATAAATGTGCTTGACGCGTTATCAAAATCAACCAAACCACCTCACAAAGTCGTGCACGAGTATACCGCTGACCGATTTAACATTTTAAACAATCCTTAAAGAATAATGGTTGATATTTACGGAAGATTTCTCAGCGCAAAGGGTAAAATACTAGATATAGATTTATCAAAATATGCGACCAAAGATGAAATCGATAATCTTTTAACGTTATCCGGGATAAACCCAGATGAGGTTGTTATTTTTCAGGACCGATACGGAAAATTAAATGCCAGCAATATCAAATGGAATGACATAGTTTGCAGAGTTCTTGGAGCTACCGCGGACAGCATCCCCGTGTTTGCTGACAGCGGAAAAATCAGAGACTCAAGTATATCGTTTACAACCATCAGAGATAAAATTGCAAAAAGTGTGACTAATCGCTTAAAAAATACCGATGACACAATGGCAGGTAAACTCAACATGAACGGAAACTAAATAGTTTTTTAAGAGATGCAACATCCGACGGAGATGCCGCAACGAAACAATACGTAGACGTTAACTACGGGGTCGTTGACTATAAATTATGCACGTTGCGGAACGTGTATGCCGTTCACGTAAACGCGTTTGCAAATATCCGTAGAAACTTTCGAAAAATTAATAAAATCGCAGAAGAATTCTCACCGTTGACATAAAACATTCTGATATCAAAACCAATATTGACACGATCAAACAAACACAGCAAGATATCGTAAGTGGAATTCCTAAGATTGTTAATAAAACCAGTTTGATTAAAATCCCACCTGGAGTTACTCCCGGGCATGTCACCAACATAATATACACGGTATCATCTTGATTCACAACATGGTCTAAACTAAATAATACTATCAAATATACCGCAACAGTCACTGGAGTGTAAAGACTGTGTTCTCTGCTGCAGCGTTTGAGATATTTTCAACATATCTTTGGCGACATTCCACTGACAGGTTTTCCGGGGTTGTGACTGTAATAACAAATAGCGGAACCAAAGAGGAATTTATAATGAAAGCCGCTGACAAGACATTAAACGCAACATCTTACTGGTGGTGTTTGGAATTCGTAGCTGAAACACCTCATTTGTTTACTGCGTAAGATAATAAATGGCACCCTTAACATAGTTAAGGACAACGAAGTCAATGACAGCATCAACAACAACATTAGATGCGCATCAATATAGATATGATCAAGTACGCGAATGGCAGTCAGAGTTAAAAACTATTATTGATGAGTATACAGTAAAAGTAAAAAATTATAAGCGGCTTGTGATCGTGTTGGATGCGTTAGTATACTCAGTATCCGCGTTAGTTGCATCCACCGGAGTAGTATTATCAGTGCTAACGCAGTAACAACTGCAATCGCAGTAACAATATGCATCTCTTCATCAGCGGCTGCGGCTGGTGTTTTTAATATAATCGGGAAAAAAACATTCTCATGCACGAGCACAAAATTGCACGATAATATTACGCGGCTAAACACAGCAACAGCAGCATACTCAAAATTATCGTCGTTGATATCATCAAGCCTAAACGACGAAAAAATATCAGATTCCGAATTCACGTCAATGGCAAAGATATACGAAGACTACAAACAAATCCACGTTTTGAAGGAAACAAAAATAAATAATGACGGAATTAATTCAACAGATAGCCGAAAATACAAGCCTCAAAAGAACTTCAATGATAACAGTAAGCTCGACTAAAACAGAATTCAGTATTAATTTTCCAACTGCGATTTCGGTAAGTGAAATCGCACTAGCACAATTACGAGTATATTACAGCTGGCCCAACATCAGATTAAAATCATTTGGTGGACTGACAGCAAATAATTCGTTTGTGTTTGCAAATAAAAACCGACCAGATGGTACACCCGACTGGAACGTCATTGGGATACCAACCGGGTGCTATCAAATCGAAGAAATCGATGAGGAATTACAACGTCGAATAAAAAATATCACAGGAAAAGAATCCAATATAGCAACAACCGTTCACGAACCAATGCTGTCTTCTGCGATCGAAATAAGCATTCCTGAGTACGCGATCAGAACAGTGTTAGTATGACCTGAAATTCAGTCACCGACACCTCCACCGTTACCAGAACCCAAATAATCTGATTATGTGACAGACAATAAGTCATATCACGGAATTTTACCATTATATGAGGGTAATTTACTCCAGGTAAAAAGCGCAACGTTGGGTAGTGTATTTGAATTTCACAGCAAAGATAATATCAAATGGTTTTTACTTATGAACGAGATCTTCAAAGAGGAACAGCTACATGCATGACTATACCCATAGATGAGATCAATGATTACTTCAAATTCATTGATCAAGAGCATAAAAGACAACTACGGCGACTACGACATCTTTTCCAAGAACATCTTTTTGATATAACTTTACGCAGCAAAATTATTAAGCAAATTGAGATATTAAATCAGCTCGCATACGATATGGAATATTTTAACCAGCGATTAATTCAGGTGATAATCGATCATGTTGACGGCACATATAAGGAACAATTTTTAGACTTCTTTAGAATACCAGAGGCGAATCTACAGAATTTTAAACTTCCCTGGTTTAACGCAACCGAGCTAAGAAAATCAGTCGATGACCTCATTGATGAGTTCTTCCCTGATATACTTGCCGGGTGGAGAAAAACACTATCACCGGCAACTATTCTCCGGCACAACAATGACACCGAAGGGACAGGGCGACACGTATCTCCGGAAATTGTAAATATAACCCCTGTGGTCGCGGTCAATCTTGTGTGTAATGTCATTGACGGCAGCTACAGCACGGAAACGACAGTATCAAATCAAGCTCAGCAAGGATTTGTTCTTTATTCATTCACCCCGAAATGACCACCTGGATTTCTGATTGTGCAAGAGCCGATCAGTCCAGTCTATTTACGATGTCATAATCCGCTGTTATTAAGAATAAATTTCAAACTAACAGACCAATCAGGCCGCCTTCTGGATTTGAGGAATGAAATAGTTAATATTAATTTAGTTGTGAAATCGTAAATATTTTCGATCCTAAAGATCTCATCGTAAAGATTTTGTCTTAAGACTTTTATCCTAAGGATCTCAACTTAGATTTTCTAAGGCGGATGTTACATTTTGCACGATTCGGAAAGTAATTACTAGTGAAAATCGTGCACAAACGAAAATAATAAAAAAGAAATCGGCAAGTGCACAAAAATCTGTATTTTTTACTGACAGACCCTGATTTCTAATTAATCAAGCGAGTATCATATAATGTACCAACACATGAAGGTGTTCATACACGACAAGCAAGTACTTGAAAACTACATCAAATTTTTTTTTATACAGTTTTTGGTCAGCCCAGTTGACTTGGTTATTGATATATATGGTAATGAGGATTTTTTTATTGACGCAATCGCAGCTGGATAAACTACAGCAAGAACGTATCTGTATGGTCACGTGTGATAAAGATCAGATTCGAAATTACGCGCACTCTTGCATTAAATCTGATCGACTAAAGGAAATATTATCTAACCCATCAGATTGATGCAGGTCAGATTGATACAAGTAAAAACTTTTTACCTACCTCATCAGATTGATGCAGGTAATAAATATTTTTTTACTTTCGATTTCATTTCCACGTACCCTTGATTTCATCACCTTGATTGCATCACCTTGATTTCATCAATGAGTCTAACTTTCGTTTCCGATTGTTTCACAATCTGACATAATTTTTCTCAATTGTCTTACACGAGTATTAATTACCTTCCTGGCTTCGTATTCTTGAGACAATGCTGATCTAATTTTTTCGATTACTCGGCAGAGAGACAAATTCATTCAGTCGCTGTTCTTCTACTGCAGCCAGCGATTTATATAACTCCGTCTGGATTTTCTTTATAAATCTATACTGAGCCGGCAATGTGTATGCTCTGTATTCTTTTCTTTGCTGTAGTGTTTCAAAATCAGCAATAATTTTTTCAGGATTTAATTCATCATATATATTAATTCCGTTTTCTTCTAAATTTTTAATAACAGAAATTAAATCATTGATATTTTCGTAATTCATATTATAATATATACCGATATTATATATTTAAAATAAGAATATTTTAGACCAAAAATAAACAGTAGGCATGATGAGCGGTTATCAGTCATGGGCCCTCTACATTGGCCTATGTGTCTACATTGGGTCCTTTCTGACTTTTGTCTTTTGTCTTGAGACTTTTGTCTTACAGAGACCTTTCTTATGGCCTTCTAGGCATCGCCGTGATCGCTTCTTCCTTGACGTTGTCAAGGGCCACATTCTTTCTGAATGTTTTGTTTTTGTGGGCCCATGAAACTTAGAGCTACTGTTTATTTTGGGGGCGCGTCACAAACATACCTGTATTAATTCATGTACATACCCCCAAGATCAAATAACAGGGGTGAAAAATACACACACACGATTTGACGTGGGCGAGAGATGTACATGAACGGATTCGGCTGTCGCCTCCAATTATAAACCATATTAATTGGTAGCGTCGCTAATATGCCTGTTACGAGACTCGAACCACTGGCGTTGACTGAGTCGGGGACGAGAGTTAGCCGATATACCACTGCACCATAGTCTAATCTAGTGATATAGGATTTAAAAATTATCATATAGGTAACTGTTGAAGACAGTTAACAATCTGCATTGAATTCAAGTTCTGAACTGGATTTTAATTCTAAACATTACCCGTTAAAAAATAACACCTACCTGTACTGACAATATTTTTTATTATCAAACGCGAAGTGTTAATGTATTGAAATAGACTGTAATGCAGTGTATATACATTAAGACGGTTACGCCACGAACTGTATTGCCTGTAAAAAATAACTGTATTCAGTTCTGCCGCGCTGGATAATATGTTACCTGTAAAGGTAATGATATGTGTTGCGCAATCTCAGGGAGATAATTGCATTAATAACTTTTACACAATCGTTGCTGAGTTATCTCCAGTATCTGCATCTACATAACGAAATAAAATCCAACTATTAAACTTGTATGAAAACGATGATTTGGTTATATTTTCTGCAACACGTTGCACTGACATCGGGTGAATATTAAAATACTTGCCAGCCGCGGCCATTGACTGAAATATTTTCTCTTCGCCGGTCGCTATATTTAAAGATTGAACCACCATAGGCCATCAGCCACACCCCCCCCAGCATTCTCACGTGCAGAATTCTCGATTTGTGTGATAGCTTGTAG
Source organism: Sinohyriopsis cumingii (assembly GCA_028554795.2). Taxonomy (NCBI): domain Eukaryota; kingdom Metazoa; phylum Mollusca; class Bivalvia; order Unionida; family Unionidae; genus Sinohyriopsis; species Sinohyriopsis cumingii. Next base: position 124,855,701 of record CM068824.1, on the reverse strand, counting down.
GTTAGATAATTTATTATTAAGTTTATCGCTCTCTATGTGATCGATCACAAGACCATCTTTAATCTTCCCAAATAAACACTTGAACACGAACCTGTGATTATAATAGTTTTTACTCCCACCAGTAAATCTAAGATAACCAGCATTAGTACTAAGACCAACTGGTTTTTTCAACCTACAATTTCTGACTTCACCACTACGAGGCGCTTCATAATCCTTGATGATAGGGTGTGGGATAAATTCTTGATTCATTTATACAATAATGTCATTTGTCTAATTTATAATTTGCCTGAGAACTTAGTTATATAATCGCGCAAACATTTCAGTGCATCATTATTTTTTTATCATAATATCTTTTAAGTTCCCTGTATCGCTTACCACAGCCATTTGCACATAACTGTGTTTTACCCCTGACCCCAACACCACATCTCAGACATGGTATTAGTCCTAAACTCCCCCTTCGAAGACTTTGTGAATGTTCTCCGCAGAATTCTTTTCTGAAGGATTTGTTACAAGGGTTACAGATCCCACTTTTAACCACTTGCACTGATTGGTTTGAGGCATTATATATAAAGATAATATTTTTTATTTTTTATTTTATTGTTCGTCTTAAATATAATATGGATGAGTTTGAGAGATTATCCAAAATCAAGCTCTGGAAAGCTTCTAGATTCGATCGTGACAGACTAACCCCTGACTCACGGAGACGAGCACTGACTGATCTGATTGATATTATCAGAGATGCCAAAAAGAACTGATATTATCAGAGATGCAACAAAACAAATCGTGATGATGGGGCATCTCACGTGTGGTCTACATTCAAAATTATACGCGACACTGACGAAGTCAGCGTTGACTCTGTCATGGACGCTACTATGACCAATACACGAGCGAAAACAATTATCGATTACCTCTTTGATATTCATCAAAGTGATCAAAAATATTTTTTCAGTGTAAAATTTATCGCGCAAGCAGAAACAGGTAATTGGATTATCCGCGACAAAAATTCCAAACCAGGAGCGCTGACTGGGATTGATAAATCATATTATGAGCGAGCGTATCCTGTAACAGCAGTCATTTATGGAATCTATCGGATATAAAAAGCAACATTAATGATCTTGCCCCAATGAAATTTTCATCACTGAATTGTGTAGCTGAACGAGTAACAGAACATTTTACAAATGCGATGCGCGGAAACGGTCTAACGGCGTTACGACGTGAAAAAATAAACAAATGGGCTGAACGGGTCAAGGATACCGGAGCTACTACAAGCGATGTTGCCGAGTTAGAAAAAACACTAAGATTCCCATTAAGCGTAGCAACGAGAGCAGGGGAAGCATTATACGAATCGAAATATAAATCGCAAGGAGCTCCAATAAATATTATTGATCATAACGCTCACGCTTGGACCATTGCAGTCACAATATTCCCACGAGATCGAACTGTAAGATTTTACCGGTCCTCGGAAAATTCCGAGGGGGAGAACTCTGGGAGAAACATGTTTGATTTTATTAATGAGATAGGTAAAAAAGATCCTGTGTCAGTGTTGTTATTTTCGAGTTCAGATAATGAAAAATATGATCAATTTGTACGCGTTAACGGTGAAATATACCGTAAAGAATCTCTTCATGAAACAATGAGAAAACTTGCACAGAGATACTCAAAAGATACTGATTGATTACTAACTAATTGTTTCACTGTTCCATCAGTTGCAGCCCACGCTGCCAGAGAAAAAAATTCGTGGAAGCCAACCGAAGTGAGTTTCTTGAAGATGTACAATTAAGTTGTTGTGAATACGGACACGGCGGATTGTGGAATACCAAGTATAATTACAAGGAAATGATATCAATTGATATGGTTGCGTGTTATCCAGGAAGCTTTCTCGCGATGGGAGAATGTAGCGAGTATTTTAAAAGATTTGGACACCCCACAAACTCGATGACGCAAGTGGCCATTAATGGACCATTATCCGATTTTGACCTGACAGGATTCGCTCGAGTAGTGTCATTCGAAATGGCTAAGGGTCTTCATGTTATTTGTTATGTTTGGTTTGGTCGGCACTTTAGTAAAAAGGGCTGGGCATCAATAGTGTTGTTACCATATATGCTTGATTGTAAAATACTGATATCGTTGACGGTCAGTGAGGCAATTATATCATATCGGGCACAGTTTGGTTACCAACGCTTGAACTGGTTCATTGCGAAAGTGATGATTACGACACATTAATCGCCAACCTCGAAGAGAAAAGAAACGCGAAGGATCTTAGTAGAAGAATAATTGGCAAGTTTACTCAAGGCGGTGCATATGATCATAAACGACATCACGCAAGAATGATTATGGATCCAGCCGAGTATACATTTGTGGTGGCTGATGCAATAGAAAAAGATATACTTGGTGATCGGCAAGATGTTTTCTTATCCGACGGAAAAAAATTAGGCACCATTGTTAGTTATACTAATGGCGAGTCGCCCTAGTATACTCATTTAAGATCTTCAATGCTAGCTTATGTTTCCATCAATTTGCTATCGATGATAGATTCCCTGACACTGCAGTTAGAGTTTCAACGGATTCGTTTTACATCAACAGGAAATACCTGAATTCGGTAACTCGTTTTACAACTGATGATGCATCATGGCGTTCGTGGAGAATAAAAGAAGAAATGGTATATGATTATTGTGAGTCCGCAGATGTTGAGATCAAAGACAGTTATTATAAATCAGAATTATCAGAAATGTCGAGTGTACCATCTGTGTACGATTCAGTATCCAGACACAAGACTGTTTATCTCAATGGGCCGAGAGGGTCTGGTAAGAAGACTCGAGCGATTGAATTATTTCGAAATTCAGATATGATCGTGTTAAAACCTACACATAGACTCGCGCGAGAGATGAAACAACGTTCGGTTAACTCATGCACTTATCACAGCTTTTTCAGATACAACGGCGACGCATGGACTCCGGATCGAATGGGAGAGAAATATATTCGAATGATTATCGTTTGGGATGAAATATGTACGGTACCGTTAGAAACATTAAAAACATTTCTCGATTGGTTATTAACAAAATATACAGCTGTGATAATGTGTGCCGATCACGGTTAACCACCACCTTTTGTTGGACCATTTCCACATTTGTGGTTAAAAGATTTTGTTGCTTATTACTTGGAGATAACTGATGAGTATAGAGCGCTTGATGCAGAATTAAACGAGTTCAAGAAATTGATCAGACTACAGCCGAATAAAATTCAATGTGAAATAATGCGTAAAATAATTTCAGAGACTTCAATGAGCAACTTTCTGCAAACGTGGAGACCAAACGACTTGATAGTGGCAAGAAGAAAGATAGTTAGAGACACACTTCAACAGCGGTTGTTTCAGTTACAACAGGAGAAGTTTCCAACGTTGCCAGTGCCGTCGTGTTATCTACCAGCTGATACGCGACGGCAAAATATTGACGTTGATATACCAGGACAGACCGAGAAACACAATCTCGTATTAAATGATATTGTCTCAGTTGATGTCAATAATGTTGATGATGCTACACACGCTGATAAGTCCCCGTGGACGCTAGGATACGCAATGACGATACATTCATCACAAGGACTGACTATCTCATACAGTTGTTTGGATCGTTGATGATCGCATCGAATGGTCAAACTTGGTTTACGTGGCAGTGTCCAGGGTCAGAAGAATATCTCAACTGCGAAGGATTGTTTTGGATGAGTCAATGGTTGATGAAACTAACAATGAAAACAGCAACGATATAATAAGAAAAATATTGGCTGGTTATGAACAAAGTGACCAAACAAATAATCTTGATTTTGATTTTGACGTTGAATTTATCATGACACTGAAACAACAGCAGAATAATCATTGTGCAAGCTGTGATTGTATAATGTGGTGGCGGTATTCGGAGAAACATTCAAGACATTTCACCGTAGATAGAAAGGATAATCTTCTTGGTCATACACGAGAGAATGTGACGCTGACCTGTCTTGAGTGTAATCGACGTCGGGGTGCTGGCAGCCTTGGCGCTAGTTAAGTGATCTGGACGGTAATTTTGTGTCTTCGGGAATTTCTTGTAATTGTTCACGTGTGAATCCACGTTGAGGAGCAGTTGAATCCAGTCTGTAGATCTACCAGTAGATCTAGTTATGTTAGATATATTGTGTGTAGTGATGCTCTGATAGGATCAGTTGCTCTTTTTTTACCACCTTCAAGTTCACATGGTTCATATAAATATCTCACGGTGACATTCCCCAGTATTGACTGTTTTGAAAAACCAAGTCGTTGTACGGGTATATTGTATTTGGTAATTGCGTTAATAGATTTCATGTTGGTTGTTCGAGTTATTTCATTATTTAATACAGCTATCACGCTTGGTAATCTTGCAACCCATTCGCGCGATCCCTTGTCTTGAACGAATTCCTTCGCTTATTGATATCCAAATAACCGCTCAGCAAGTGTTCGATTAAATCGCTCAACAATTGCCTGATCAGGTGAATTGCAGTCTGACGGTGACATTATGTTGCTTCATCAGCGATGATACTAGACCCTGCAATTCTTTGCCAGGATCAACTTGTAGCAGCCGTGGCCATCGTAGACCACCTCGTTGATAAATTCGTTCAAAAGCATCGGCTACTTCGGTTGCTGTCTTTGTTGACAACGGTTCTGCTTCTTTGTATCTACTTGCAACATCAACTACAGTTAGCGCATATTTGTATATAATTTGACGTCTTTGGATTTTAACGGTATCATGAGGTAAAAATAATATATCAGCTTGATGAACTTCATAAGGAACACTGACATTGAAATGTGCAAAATGAATTTGGTTAGGCGGTGGTAGGTAAATTTGCCATTTTGCCTGTTTGGATAACCACATTTTAGCAGTAACGCGTGAAACTTTTGCTGCTTCAGCGAGTTTACTAATTGCTGCGCTACCCCTCCAGTATCCTCTTGGCTAATAATAAATCGATTCCATTTATAATTAATTACCAGCATCTAGCGCTAATTTACCTTTCATTGCGGATTTAACCAACCAATTCGCTAATGATTCTTTGAAAGATTTATTTGTAATATAATTTAGCGCGTTAATTAATTTCACATCTGCGAGATGCCTATCTTGCAGATTTTTACTTTTATAAGCTACATCATGAGCATGACAAGCCTTATCAATAGCGTTTATCGGACACTCACCTGGCTTTGGTTGATCTTGGTCATCATGTCTGATATCAAGTCGGGTTCCAGGGCCACAGTAATTATATTCTGGGAAGTGTTTTTCTCCTGGTTATTTAGTCCAGTGAGTTCCAGGTAATTTTGTTAATTTTGCTGCAATATCACCTCCGTGTTGCTTTTTTACTGGACTCTGGCTGATTGCCCGAGGAAATAAATTAAATTATTTTTTGTACCGCATCGTTCACACTTACCCGTAACCGCTGATCAGTTATTTTTTGTTGTAATGGTTGTTAGATCACCTGTTGGGGTACGCTTCCGGCATTTCACACAATATAAATCCATATTATTTTATATACTTTCTATTTGGAAATCAATGACTTTTCTGCAACAAGGAAACGAGAACCAGTTAAGCATCATGTTGCGCTACCAACTGATGTTCATATGATCATCGTAGGGCCAATCTGGAAGCGGTAAGACACAGCTGTTATTTAACTTGATAATGAAGTGGATGAAGTGGGATAAGTTGTATTTGGTAGCACCATCAGCTGATGATCAACGATGCTATGATGTAATAAAAGATTGTAATGAAAGCGCAAAATTGTTAAACGAAATCGGTGACGATGTTCTTGAATTTATCACTGATATCAATGATGCGCCGAATGTTGATGATTTAGACAAATCTATTAACAATTTGGTCGTATATGATGACGTAATGTTGGACAAACAATCAGACCCTGCTCGGATATTTTGTAGAGGCAGACACAAAAACACTGATATGATCTATGTAACTCGGCGGTATACACAAATACCAAAAGTGATCAGAGATATGTGCAATATCCTTACTGTGTTTAACGCAGTTGATACGTACACGTTACGAAATATTGGTGCAGCGTCGATATGGACATAAATAAGTTTAGAAACTTCTTTTCACGAGTGCAAGCCACTCCACACGGATTTATAACAATAAATCTACACGATCATCGAACTCGGTATCGAGTTGGTCTTGATAAAGTTTTTGGATGATTAGCAGCAGGGAGGGCGATGACATTGAGTTGGTTCATTTTTTGTAATCGAAGCGCCATTAATGGATTTTTCAACCAGAAACCACATTCGGACTAGCTCAGGAGGACCTCCCAAAGAGGCCTATCTCTCCGAGAGTTCCTCTTGAAACGTAGTCGACGTTATTTCTAGTTGAAACCCCTCTTTGTGGCGATCTTATTTCGGCATTTGGAACCTTCTAAAGTTTGTATCGTTCGTCCTTTCTGCTGCTAGTTTTGTTAATAACTTGGTGTAGGCTAATGTTAGCAAATGTCTAATTGGTATAGTAGCATAAGATGCGCATGCGTACGAAAAAAAAGCGCTTGCATGTCTCAATAGTTCTGTAAGGAAAAAAGACAATTCAAGAGCTATTTTGTATATTGATATCATTCTCGACTACCTGTTAGGATTTTTGATAATGTATGATCATGTACGATAAGTGGTTGAAAAGTAATACCAGGAAGGACAAATAAAAATACGAAATTCATAAAATTACGTAGCAAAGAATGGGTACCGATGCGTAATCAAAACATAAAAACAACGTAGTTTTCTAATATAATATCGAATCCTGATTCAGTTCAACAAAGTGTGAATGTTGTTGGTTGTTTCTCCCTGTCTGCATTTTTTTAACAAGTGCCGTATGTATTCGCTTGCAACAAAACTGCCATGCAATACCAATTTATACATCATCGCCTCCAGAGCGGTTTCGATTATAGGCAGCCTTGTTCCTACCTGCCAAAACTGTTCCTGTGTACTTGCACCAGATTGTGCATAGACTCCTATAACCTCTAAATCTGTATCTCCAGACAGAAATGTCCAGCAGAACTCTGATAAAAAACAATAGTTTGCTGAAACTGACAACAACTCAATTATCTTCTGCAAAAATTGACAAAATACGTGACCTAAAAATAATAAGTGAAAGTGGCAATTAAAGGAATATCAGGGAATGCTGAGACAGTTCTATATATTTTTTTTAATGTGCAGTTTACGATATTGGTACATCACTACAATTGCGACCTTGAATTTCTTTTCGTTCAAGAGATGAAGAATACCATTGAAAAGAATACAGGTTAGCTTGCTCTGCTCTACCAATTCTAATATTTAAGTTTATATGGCAAATTTTAATGACAAAAAAGCTTGAAATGTTCCGTTTCATGTTCAGGTAACTTGCTTAATAATAAATTTGGACCAAACATTTAAAAGAATCGTTAAGCTTATATACTTTGTTAATATTACAATCACCTAAGAACTATTGAATCTGATGAATATAACTTTAAGCACAACGTATAACTCGTGGAACCTGAGGATTGTATGGGCCTGACCATATTCATAAAGTCATTACAAAGTGATCTAACATCTTCGATAACGTCTTTCCCAAAAGACAGTTCATTGAGTTAACCCTGTGAAATTTGCAGATATGTGTCCAGTTGTTGTTATGTACGAACCGTCAAACCCGTACAAAACCCATATGGGTGTCACCTGTTACTGAAAATAAATAACAAGCAATTTTCATGGCCCTGTGTATAGAAGTTGATTTCATAGATATGATTCGTATTAATGATTGCTGGAAAACTACTCCAAACATGGTAGAAATATCAAGTTGTTGATTTATTGCAATCCCAGCCCTCGTAAGGAGAAGAATACGAAAGTAGCAAGGTACTTATTCAAATATATTTTGTTATTTTCGAAAGGTGAAAAGATGTACTGGAATCTCAGGATGGATGGATGGATGGATAGATGAATGGATGAATGGATGGATGTATCCAATTACCTACTCCTGTAAATACTTACATGCATTAAGTTTCTCATGGAAGTAGGATAAATACGTTTCTCCAAAAACATTTTACATGCAATTCTGCGTAGAATATTCTTAAGACGTAAAAGAAACTTTTACATTTAACAAAATGGAAATAGGTGCAATTAAAATAAAACTTACTGTGACCGAGACACGACAGCTTAGCAATAGCTAGTGAAATGTGTCATGTTTGACAGGTACCCATAATGTTTTCCTAATTTGTTCAGGAAAAGATTGTTTTACTGTAACGTTCATAAGATACCTTTGGTATATACTATTTACTATTATGTCATTCCATTTGGAATATTATTTACTCCTCTGAACGTTTCTAAGATAGCAGAAGTTAACATTTACAGTATATAGACCGTACACATAGCAATGTAAATATTTATTTACATAGTGAACATGACGTCTTTCCGAGAGAACAAAATGAGGGAGAAAGAAAGAAAGATCAACATTCTGAATAATAAAACAATATGAGCGTTGAATTAATTTATACTATGAATCGCTAGGTCATATTTACGTGCGTGCCTTTGCAAAGCTTAATATTAGCGGTTGTCTAATTAGCCCAGTGATTTTATCAGAAAGAAGGTACCTCATTTAATTTGTCTAGTAATCAAGCTCCACAGATAGTAATCATATCAAAGGTGTACCAGTTCTCATAGACACCACGAGATATCATAGTGCAAGATATTGTTTGTGTCTAATGTTGGAAGAGCAATGCTATACTGTACATGAGATGTGCCAAAATCTACAACTAGAGGTGAAGATTTTAAGTTCTCTTGAATACAAAGCCATCTCAAACGATACTTGGAGTGTTAGACAGTTACTAAAACAACGACAACAATTCTTCAAGAAGAGAATTTTTAACTGAGATTTAGCCAATTGTCTTTCATCTTCGTACTGATTTATACAGTAATCAGTACCTTCACCGCCTTCTCCTTCTTTTCCTTGGCTAGAGAATGGACATTAGATATTGACAGAAGGATGTATTATATAATTTTTTTGCAACAGCAGAATGAAGCAGAGCAAGCCTTTGCCATTCTACAACAACAGGAAGAACAAACTTAAAGACCTAATAATGTTTCCTACCTGAAATATTCTCAGCATGTTTTTTTTATTTTTTTATTTTTTCTAATTTCATGTTGTTTGTTTTTATAATAATATCATTATGTTTTTTTATCTTATAGGTGTTGTATAATATTGTAAAGCGCTTAGAGCTTCTACATATTAGACGCTATACAAACTTCTCATTATTATTATTATTATTGTTATTATTATTATTATTATTATTATTATTATTATTATTATTATTATTATCAGCAACAATACCAAATGATCCACAGTTCCAGGAAAAGGAGCATAAATTGATCATGGCAAGGGTATAACTAGGTAAAGCAAATTGTAGCGAGCATATGTGTGTGTTAAAATAACAAAAACACTCAACAGTTCTATTTAGGAAGATACGACTCAAAGATTGCAAAATCAAATAAAACTTCAATCTCTTTACCCCATCCGACTTAAAATGTGTGCGCGGGTAAGTTTGTGTCAAAAGTCTTTTAAATATCAAGACAAAGAGAAACATACGTTTACTTTGGGCATATTTTCCTTTGGAAGCTATAATGAAATTTCACAACATATGGCAAAAAGTATAATTTCTTCTTCTTTAACAATTGCTTCATTTGAAATTTTTCACCGACACATGTCCTTTGTAGTCATTGTTTTATTCACGTGGTGATGATTTCCTGCCTTTCCTCACTGGTCGAAATACATCTCTTCATTCTCTTGTTTCGTTGGTAGTTTGTCTTTTTCTTAGGCACTCTGAAAGTCAAGGTTATTTCTCCTGTCTTTCCTTTACTTTGACAATATGGGCATTCTGGAGCCCAATATCATTTCGCCTGACAGACAGAGCAAGTATCTTAACATTTTTCTTGTGAAGAGGAGTAGTCCGTCGTCTTCACTGAAGTATACTTTCGTATGACACATCTTAAAACTCTAACCAGAAGCTCAATCTGTGATGGCCTTCGATTTTGACTGTTTGAGTGCTGAAGGAACACTCTGACTCTAAGACACTGACCCTATATATAAGGGACCCTCTGTTTGTAAATCTAGTCAAATGAAATTTGCAATCAATTTCAGAACGAAGGAATTAGAAAGTAAAAGGCCATTTCGAAGTTTCGAAGACGACGTGAGCGAATCTGAATCAATGCCATCCACCTCTACCCAAGATCATGAGAGTCAACTACAAGCCAAGGTTATCCATAAGTTCCCTTAAATTATTATCACATTATAGTAATGCAGAAACGTACTTCCAGAAAACTTTGAACGACTGACTACTCATTGCAATTTAAAGAGTTTATGTCTGAAGTGTCACCCCAAAAAGCAGATGATTGCATCAGTAATTTCTAGGAGTACTTGTTAGAGACACTGAAGCTACGATTCCAAACCATAGAAGACGATCGTTTGAGACAATCCATCCATCGCGACAGGTTGATGTTATCAGTCTGGATAGAGTTCAGCACCCCGACAGAATCGACACCCTCCAAAGTCATTGACATCATTCAACACTTTTTCAATCCAACGGCAAGATTCACATCAGTGATGAAAAAACTACTTTCGCATGACCCAAGTTTCCCCTCCGAAAGGGAGTCGACGCGGAAAAGTGTTATTGGTGATTGATATTCGCTGAATCAAACACAGCACCTTTTAAACTAACAACGACCAAGACCACACGTATTTAGCCCGTGCTATTGTATTTAGACAAGAACGACACCGCAGAATGGAGAAGAGCTTGGAAAAGAATTCAACGATCGGACCGAGAAGAAGACCCATTAATGCAGGCAAGCATATCCAAAGACACTGCATGCGGCATTCCTGAAATGCACAAATTTCAAGGCATCATGGCTCCGTGATTCACGTTGAAAGTGTACTCTCAAGTTCTTCGCGGACCTCTGATGTTTCGGGTCCCAATTTCCCAAACAATAATACATTCACGTCTATTATTATCAAGAACATTTCAAAGTCATTACCAGTGTTACCTGATATACCAGATATAATTACTATTTACTAGTGTAATGAATGTGACAAACGTTTTAACAATCGTTAGTAACTCATTCATTGCGGAGAGAATGCCGGGATTGTTCATCCCCTAAACACTGCATTACGGAAGAAGGAGACGAATTCATCGTACATGCTGCCAGCCAACTTTTGTCAGTCCTACCTTCTACGAACATAATCTCGTAATGCAAGGGCGACAACATGAAAGTGCTTGCCAATTATTGCAATTGTGCTTTATCCATGGGAACCATGCGCGCACCAACGACCCCACAGCTCACTTTTGCCTAGGGAAGAAACGATGCCTTATTTGTCGCCAAATCGTAACTTTGAGCGTGAATGTTACATCTAAAATACAAACCCCCCCCAAAAAAAAACAACCAAAAAAACAACAGTGGCGTGGAAAGAAGAAAGGGAATTTCATATGTTTTTATATCGACGGCATTCACATTCCTAATTTCTGCGCCCCTCATCGAGCTTACGATAAGGGCATCAAAGAACCCATCTTTTATCATTGTTATCTCTGTAGCAAGATTCCAGTAGGGTGTGAAAAACATTTCGATCTTATACCCTATCGACGACGCTTGGAGAGGACATTCACCGTTACGGAGACTGTCGTTACTATTTGACGGTCATGGTTCACACTTTCTTGGGGTAAGATGTACAATGCATGCGGAAATAATATTCAGAACAAATTACCGAATGCACTTAAGTCACGTTGAAAGGATCCAAAATCATTCATATGCAGATGGAATAAGCACAGTTTAAAGTTCCATGAGTAAGTTGGCCATGCCTTGAGTACAATACCTTAAACGTCTGGGATGACCAAAATATCCAAAGGGTATTTTTAACAATTTTTTTAAAACCAAAGCCAATCAACATGCAGTCCTGCCGCGTTTGCCTGACACTTACCGTTATGACCCTGATAATATGCACACCAAACGAGAAGATTTATATTCTTGACACCACTCAAACACTTCCGACCCTATTACCTTTCAGGAAGAAATGATATACTTTTGTCAATCCGATGTAGACATTTTATACCGTAGCTGTGGAAAATTTCGACAACTGTGTATGGAGCACGGAGGGAATGATCCTTTGAAGGAAGCCTGTACCATCCCAAAGCGTGCTCTTTAGTGTACAAAAACCTATTCGTGTCTGAGAACACAATTACGCTATCAAACTTCCCAGTCCATTAAATGTCGATACTCGACCAAGCTCTGAGTTGGCTATATTACTTGACGAGGCGAAATAAATAAATTGTTTCGTTGGATAATTGGGATTTAGAAGTCACAAACATCGTCTACTAGTTTCATGATTGCTTATTTTACGGATTCCCAATCTGCTACCCTCAACGAGACGCGAAAAGTCAATTGTTGGACAATACAATCTAAAAATTGTTTGAGAAAACGTACGAACGAAGCCTGAATTTAGAACAAACAGGATACCGAGTAGAATAAATGTTGTAGCACAAATATGATCGACGTTTCCAAACCGATCCAGAGATTATGCGAGTTGCCAAAAGTTACGACGTTGTGGCCATGTGACATCTGAAACCCGTAACAGTTTATTTTGAGGACGAACCAATGACCCGACGCGGACGGATATGCAGGAGAAGAGATCTAATAACTTTAAGTGTATTCGCTGTATCCTTGGATGTGCAAATATTGTCGCTTTCCTACTAGGCACTCAAATGATGACGGAACCCATCTAAGAAGATCACAGTCGTCTATACGAAGGCGTGTTCACGTGGAAAGTCTTGACTCCCACCGAATTGTATCATCCTGTATGACCCTACCATTGCCAAAAAAGGTTGTTTTATCTGTACCCTACCTGTGTTGTAACCTGTACCCAAGACTAGCCTTATCATCACACCAGGATGAATGCACTTTGGCAGGAACGTGGGTCATTTTGGAGTTGTTTATTGCTTTGGATCTGGGATATTTTTTGTTAAAAGTATACGAAATACACCACTTTCGCTGCAACGAAGTTTACCAAGGCATTTTCTCGGGCAACGTCAATTCTTGTTTGAAAAACAATCAAGAAGTCAGACTCCTAAAGACCAAGAATAATGTACAAAAGAGTACCTTTCCATCCAAAGCATTTTGTAAATTCGCACGAGTCGTGCCTTTGACTTCCAAAAGGAGAACAGAGTTAGTGGGTGTGCTAAAGTTTGCTGAAACAAAGCGGTCGTCACCCTCTCCGATGGCAAACAGAAAAAGACACCTAAATTATGAACCAAGCTTTCACCGCCGAGAATCCCGATACCAAAGTAGAAATATTTTACGCATCAACACACTCTCAAATACATTAACGTGTTACCGTGTCTGGTCAAAGCTTATCACAAATAGTACCATCGGAGCATCGGATGCGCCCCCAGAAGAAGTCACAGCCGAAAACGAAGTGAATGTATTTACGCTCTCGTTTGGAATATCCCTTACTACACTCAAAAACATGGACTATTAGCTACGAGATATTACGTGGAACACCGTGGCCGCCATCCTTCCGTCAAAATTTTAAGACATGAAAGGCGAATAAACGTTTGACTTACGTTACAACGAGTGGCCAGAAAAGAAGACGATGTGTACGACATCGAACAAATCTTCAAGCGAAGAACCCGTAAATTAAGCGAACGCCGAGTCAAAGGAGTGATTGTGAGTTGGAAATGATATCCTCCGAGGTTTAATTTTTGGATTGCTGCTACCGAAGTTTAAAACGATCTGAATAACAGGTACTTGTACCTTAAAGTCAAAGCTCTCAAAACGGCGGATAACGGTAATCCAGATATCGTTGATCAAGTAACTGCCGTGAACAATTTCATGCATCCGTTGCTCAGCGAAGTGGAGTTGTACTTGAATAACAATCTGGACAGCAGTAGCATGGATAATTACCCTTACTGAGCGTAAGTTGAAAATCTCTGTACGTACGGAAAAGAAGCCAACAACACCCATTTAGATTCTTTCGTGCACAGGAAACCTCATACGTTCAACGATATAGTGGTGACCGGATATAAAGGCCCTCACATTGTGGGATTTAACGACAATCGTAACATTATTTAATTTATCGTTGCCTTTGGAAGACGACTTCATCAGCTATATGAGAAGAAACGCTGTTTCGGCTCGATTCAATAATGTGAAATTACAAGGAATGTATGCCATGGGGTGCTTGATATATTGTGTATATTCTCTTTATCAACGCAGCCTTGGATATCCCTTAGAACATTTAGTAACATGATAAAGAAGATATATGTTTAATGAACATTATGGTTATAGTTCATTTTGAGCTAAGAAACGTAGTGTGTATCGATGGGAAAGATGACTTAGATCAGTGAAAGTCGAGTTTGACACCACATCGTTGTCAACCCTGTAAATATGCGAACGTGAGGATGTTAAGCGTGGCGAAAGACCTCGTAGAAGAGGTCTTCAAAGAAGAAATCGAGAAGGAGAGAAAAGAGTGGACATACAGACAAGTATAAGCAAGACCAACAGCAGAGACAGCAGCATCAAGAGAGAGGCATTGTAAATCGTAGAGTCGACATGAACGAGTTCTTCTTCTCTTTCAGAAGAAGCAGATTTTTTCCAGTGGGAAATCCTTCAGAGGGACGGGGCCGTCCTCCCGTACATGAAGGGAGAAATCGCCAAATCAATACTGCCCTTTTTACGGCTAAGAGATCTCTAGAAAAGAGAATGATCTATTGCCAAAATATTGTGTTTCCATGTTTGTATATGTATGCGTGTGCGTTCGTACATGTTAGTCTTTGTTTTTCCCCCAATACAATTCATTTATTTTCTCTAGTCTCTGTTTGTATGTAAGTGTTTAATGACGTGTCTGCAAACGCTAACTATCCTTGTTTGTTTGATAGTGTGTGATTTGTATTCGTATGCGTGTGTTTGTCTTTATTTTGTTGGCAAAAGAGGAGATTATCTAAGGTATTTGTTTGTTGTAGTATAGTGTGTTTGTATGTAAAAACTAGTTGAGAGAATTTATTTTTTGTCCGCACGATGTATCTTTTCCATACGTGTACGCATAGAATGTATGCTTTTTAGTGAAATGTAAGGGCAATGAAGCCCCAATCAACATGTCAGAATTTAAGATGACTGGGATTCGAAACCATACACAACACTGGTCCTGATACAGTTATTATATTGGGCATAAGACGAACGATGAGGATTAATATCTCACTCAAGACGCCATCCGAATTTGACTAATACACGGTTGGCAATAGGCCGCACACTCGTCTTTGTGTATCTGAGTAGGAAAGGTAGGCAAAGGATTAAAGGTGGGTACAAACCACAGCCGGAACTTAACTGAAACGCCATAGATGTACGTAGGTACGTAGGTCAAATTCTTTAGTCTTTTACTGTTACAATCGGTATCTAGTTTGTTAAAATTCTCTTTAAAACTCTTTCTTGTTGGGATCTTTCTATTTCCTTTTCTAATCTTCGAAACCTTCTAAGGTAAATTAGCAATTTTAATTTTGTAGAAATGACACATGACCTTATGCCATGTTCCTAAATAAAGAACTATAGCCAAACGTTAAATTAACAAGCAGAATAAATACAAATAAATAATTATATACAGTGAATAAATTTATCTGTTTTACCCCATATTGCCATTTCGTTCCTGCATGAAATAATTTGAAACGATACACTATATTCATCAGGTGTCGAATGTAAGAGATAAATACAAGTTTTATGTGATAAAGGGGTGTTTGAAATTTGAATGGGGAGGAAGATGATGATGTTGATGGATTAAGGTGATAGCGATGGATTAAGGTTTTAGCGATGGATTAAGGTAATAGCAATGAGCATCACCAGCTAAATAACATCATCTCTCAAAACCGGAGCTTTTTTAATACAATAGCCATGTAAAGATTACAATTTCATTATCTGTCACGGGATAAGTCTGATGTGTTTGTTTTGTAACCTGCTTTGCAATAATGTTTTGATACCTTGCCAACCACACTCTCCACTGCTTTTCAAATACATTATAGAAGACTTAGATTCTCCATCAAACCTGCTAATCACTATTGTGCAGGTTAGCACGTGCTTTAAAACATGCAAATTCAGTTTATGAATATTTGATGTTAATTCCAGATATGAAAGAGAATCCAGACACTGTATGGTGATTTAACTTTTCTAGGAATCGCAGGAATTGTCGATGTTCAAAAAGAGTCTAGAATGAGTTTTAAACAGGTAAATTTAAAATGTGAGAAATATTTTGGCCTGAATTGTCCATGACCTGATTCATGTTTGAAAGACATCAGTATGAGGAGTTACGCTGATGTTTTCTAAGACTAAATCAGACTCCGGGTTTTCGATAAACTGCTCAAAACTTTCTTTCTCAGAATGAGGTTGATCACTATTCCCGAGAGAGAGAGAGAGAGAGAGAGAGAGAGAGAGAGAGAGAGAGAGAGGGAGAGAGAGAGAGAGAGAGAGAGAGAAAGAGGGGGTGGGGTGGGGCTTCTGCTGAAACCTAACCGCAGTTTGTGTACTCCTATCTCATTATCCTCTGTGTCTCAACTAAGTACATCTGACAGACCAAAACAAACAAAGCACGTATTATTGTATGTGGCTCAAGTCCAATCCCTAATATATTGTACTTATCAAATTTACGGAATAGTTAACTCTAGTTTCACCCTGTTGTCTACCCATATGTACCAAAAAGCCAATAATAATAATAATAATAATAATAATAATAATAATAATAATAATAATAATAATAATAATAATTACTTGTATATATATTTGATTTGGTAAAAACTTTTATTAACAACCTGTCTTTACAAACAATTTAAAGCGGGAGGATAAACACATTTAAAATGTACTTTAAGTTCAGCACTTTTGCTTAAAACAAATACAGCTGAAGTTATTTATTACCTCTACTAACCTCTTAAACAATCAGATCATGACACTTTTCCTACTCTTTGCCCGAACTGATTTGTGATTCTACACGGATAAAGGACTACTTGACTTTATGTATAGTATGTAACTTTAGCATTTGGTTACTTTTCACTACACAAAACGTCTTTGCAACTTGATTTGACAGTTAATTTATAATTGCTACCGCAAAGTGTCAAATCTTCATTAACTTTAGTTACGATACAAATAGAATATTAAATTCGTGACACTCAAATCAGCAAATGTTGCACATTAAAAAAAATAAAATTAAAATGTTGCTGTATTAGTGTGATTACATCACTAGATTGCATCTATCTCGTGTTGCAATAGTTACAAACTTTGCATATCGTTTCTGCATTTAACTATTTAATCCTCAAGATTTACAGTAAAGCACTTGGAAATAGATTCATCTAAATATGTTAATTATTATTCGATATAAGACTCATTTTACCACCTCAAATGCATGCTACTTGTCCATAGCATTAACCTCAGCAGGGCAGTCTGACCAGAGTAGTTTTAATATCTACTTATTGAAAACATTGACTTTAATATACCTCACTAAAACCATGATGGAGTATAATTTTGTGGCACTCTTGGCTCCAATGGATTGTTTTAACATATGCGTTTATCCTTGAAATTTACATCTTACAACAAAGCTCTGGTAAGTAAATATGCATATACAATAGGTGTGGAAACCTGGGCTGCATCAAATAACTGTTCTGAGACAATTCCTATAGGCAGGGGTGAGACATAATGCATGAACTATAGAGTCACTTGATGATCTTAGCAAATAACAGCCTAAAGAAATAAAACAAAGACATCATGACTAAAGACCAGAAATCTTAACGTAAAACAAGTATGGACTTGCGAAGCAACTAATTAAATGACATACATGAGAAAAGATATTTGTGCAGATTCATAGTTGATTCTATATTTACAAAATGTTCACGAATGAACAAATCTTGAATATTTAATGAATTATACTGGTCAAATTGTTTTATAAGTCCTCTGTTTGAGAGATAAAATGTGCCATGGATTTTGTTGTGGTGAATTCAGATATGACAATTAAAACTACTGCTTGGCTACTGTTTCCAAGATATTTATGTTTTAACATATACATCAATGTATATTGCGAAGTAGAGTTTGAATCATAAAATATAAACTTAGGTCTTTTCATGTGTTTAAGGATGAATTACATGATATTATTTCACATGTCCTGTGCATGTAACACTTTTAAAAACAGCAAAAGGGTTATATAAGTAGAATATATTATGAAATACAAGGCAAAAAACTGTTATATATAAATAAGAATATATTTTAGTCTTTATTCAGTGTCTACTTTGCGTTTCTTGGCTTGTCTCTTGTATTCAATAAATAGTGCATCTCTTTTCACTGTCCAGCAAGAGTCTGCAAGCATTGATGGGCTCCATTTGCTCTGATAGCGCTTCTCCATTGTTGTAATGTCCTGCTGAAATCGTTTGCCTTATTGTTTCCGGGAAAATTTGTTGCCATTGATTGGATGGCATACCATGACGCATTTTTCTTGCTACGCAGAGCACAGACAAATGCATCATCTTGAAGAAGTTCACGACCCTGCGGACCAATAAAGGCACCTTCTTTATCTTAGCTTCACTCGACCTTGGATATTTTCCATGGAGGTACTTAAAAATGTTTGTGTTTTGTTCATGGCCTTGACAAAGTTCTTCGGAGTGGCTAATCTCTGTTGTGTAGTCGGAATCAGTCGCACTAAGATCCTATTCACAGACGAAAGAACAGTACTTTCTGTATCCAGTCGCAGACCAAGAAAGAGTGCAAGAACCTTCAGATCGCCATAGGGCTGCTACTGATGTTGGTCATAGTTTATGCACCGCAAAGGTTTTGTTTCCTGTTTTCATTGGTTCCTTCATATGGACTGCATGACCAAACGGAAGATACGGCAAACATATTGTCATTATGCAGCAAAACATTTTTAAAACTTGTCTTCGATGAATCATTCAACGGTCTCCACTCATCTGGATCATAAGAATGATGAAGACTGCCATCATACCATCAACGTTGTTGCAGGCTACAAGATTACCTTCCATGAAGAGGAATGGGATAAGATCCTTTGACGGTCACGGAACATGGAAACCCTAACATCACCCACCAGGAGATTCCACTGCTGTGGTCTGGAGACCAACAGCTCTGACTTGCTCTTGGGTAGTTCCAAATCCCTGACACGGTCATTCAGTTCACCTTGTGTTATGAGGTGTAGTTCAGAGGAGGAGGATGGTAGAAAATTTGGGTCATGTGACATTGATTGTTCAAGACTAAAAGTTTCATCCTTCTCCTGTTCCCGTCTAACTCAAGTGAGAATGATTCTGGTGCATCAGGAACTGGCAGTCCTTCTCCATGGGGTACTGGACGTATGACTGATGGAATGTTCGAATAAAGCACAGTCCCATTTGTCTTCTTTGATACACCTTTTCCAACTGTAAGCACCATGCAGAAGCAACAATTGCTGATATGATCTGTTGGCCCTCTCCAAATCATTGTCACTGCAAAAGGCATAGATTTACGTTTCCTGTTCAACCACTGTTGCAGCATATGTGTGGGGCCCACTCTTGTCCTGATCTCCAATGTTGCAGCCAGAATAAAGGTGATATGCTTTCTTAGCCACAGTAAACATGCTGCGCTTTTGTGATGCGAAAGTAATTTCAATACAAACATAGCAGAGGTTATCTGCATTGTTCACACAAGTACGAGACACTTCTGCTCCCTTTGGCTAAGGAGCAATGTGTCCCTTTGCAACCTTAAACACGGACAAATGAGAGAGCACTACACCTTATGATTTCTAGAGCTCATAAAGGACAATTTGTTTAGCAGAGTGATGAAAGCTTAGTTATGATTGCATTGTCCAGTTAACTCAAACTCATCGCATGCTTTAGCAAAGCGGGCCATTAGGCGCTGAGGCTCAGCTTCTGTGTGGGTGGCTAGAGCAGCATCGTCTGCGAAGAGCATGTCCCTGATGGTTACTTCATGCACTTTGCTCTTTGCCTTCAGTCGTGTAAGGTTGAACAGTCTGCCGTCTGATCGTGTGTGCAGGTAAATCCCTTCTGTGGACGTCCCAAAGGCATGATTGAGCAGGACTGCGAAGAAGATTCCGAAGAGCGTGGGGGCAAGGACACAGCCCTGTATAACTCCACTGCGGATGTCAAAGGGGTCGGATGTTGAGCCATCGTACTGCACTGTGCCTTTCATGTCATCGTGAAAGGCTGGATCATGCTTAGGAGCTTTGGAGGGCAACCAAATTTCGCGAGGATTGTAAGTCCGTCTCTGCCGACCAGATCGAATTCCTTGGTGAGGTCTATAAAAGCCAGGAAGATTGGTCTGTGTTTTTCTCTGCATTTTACCTGTATTTTCCTCACAGAGAAGATCATGTCGATTGTGGACCTCTCTGCGCGGAACCCGCACTGCGACTCTGGGTATATTCTGTCAGCAAGCGTCCACAGTCTGTTCAGGATGACGCGTGCGAAAACTTTACCCACGA
The DNA here is from genome assembly GCA_028554795.2 of Sinohyriopsis cumingii. Classification (NCBI taxonomy): domain Eukaryota; kingdom Metazoa; phylum Mollusca; class Bivalvia; order Unionida; family Unionidae; genus Sinohyriopsis; species Sinohyriopsis cumingii. The sequence continues at coordinate 124,835,215 of CM068824.1, read as the reverse complement.
TGCTGGGAAGTGATATGCCACTGTAGTTGTTGCAGTCGCTTCAGTCGCCCTTGTTCTTTTACAGGGTTATGATGTTAGCGTCTCTTATGTCCTGAGGCACTGCACCCTTCTCCCAGCACTGGCAGAGGAGGTCGTGCAGGTGTGTGATCAGCACGCTACATCCGCACTTGATGAGTTATGCTGTGATGCCATCCTTCCCTGGGGCTTTACCTAGGGACAATTTCTCTAAGACCTTCTTTAGTTCGTCTACAGTAGGTTTCTCGTCCAGTTCGGCCATGAGAGGGATGTTTTCAATGGTCACGTGGTTCTTTTGGAGTACAGTTCGGAGTAGTATTCCACCCAAAGCTCCATCTGCTTGCCTTTGTTGTGGATGGTATCGCCTGTGGCCGACTTCAGTTGTGCTGTCAGTTTCTTTGTCGGACTCATTGCTTTCCTTATGCCATCGTACATGCCTCTGATGTTTCCAATATCTGCTGCTGACTGGATACTCTGACAGAGCTGAAGCCAGTATTCATTGGCACACTGCTGTGCTAATCACTGCACTATGCTTCTGGTAGACCGGTATGCCTGTAGTGTCTTCTGTCAGGGGGATCGCTTGTTTTGCAGGTGAGCACTGGGACGCTCTTCTATGGCTGGCATGAGTGTGGCTGAGTTGGCCTCAAACTATTCATTGTTCTTTGATTGCTTCGTACCAAAGATTCATGTGGCTGTGCTGTATACAGTCTCTCTGATGTGATCCCATCTTTCTTTGGCACTGCCGTTAGGGGGTTCTGTGTCAAACGTCTTTGAAAGAGCATAGGTGAAGTCCTCAGCCTTGCCTGGATATGATGTCCTGCTCACATCAATGCGTGGTTGAACCTCTTGCCTAGAGCGGTGGATCTTCTTTGGCTGAAGCTTCATTTTGCAGCACACCAGCGAGTAGTTGGTGTCGCAGTCAGCACTGTGGAAGGTACGGGTAAGAAGCACACCCTTCATGACTGACCGTCTTGTAATGATCAAGTTCAGCTGGTGCCAGTGTTTAGACCGGGATGCCTCCAAGACACTTTGTGATTTGGTTTTGTCTGAAAGAATGAATTGGTGATGCTGAGGTCGTGGTACAAGCACATCTCTAGAAGGCGCTGCCCATACTCATTCATCTTCCCAACGCCAGACTTACCAAGACAGGAGGGCCAAGAGTCGTGATCGGCACCCACCCTAGCATTGAAGTCGTCCAGCAAAATCAAGTTCTCTTCCTTGGAAATGTTGTCGATGATCGAGTTTAACTCATCATAAAACTCATCCTTGGTATCTATGGAGGATCTTAGTGTGGGAGCGTAAACGCTGATCAGGCTGACATTCCCGTTTGTGGTGTGGAGGCGGAGGGATAGCAGTCATCCATTTCCTTGATGGCAGGGTTCTATTATCCCCAGCAGAGTGTTCCTGACAGCGAATCCAACACCAAACTCTCTGGCTTCATCTGCGCTCTTTCCTTGCCAGAAGAATGTGTAGTTCTTTTCTCTGAGGGACCCAGAATTTGGTAGTCGTTTCTCCTGTTGTGAGGCTATGTCGTCCTGGAGCTTTGCAAGTTTGTCGTTGATGACTGAAGTCTTACGAATATCACTGATTGTCTGGAAATCATCTGAAAGCCCAGTCAGCATGGTCCAGGTACCTAGCTTGAGGATTTTAAGTCTTCTTTTTTATTTTTATTTTGTTATTTCTTGGTGCAGTAGTTGCAGTCCGCTTATCAGGTACTCGCGTACCTTAAGCCTTACGCACCCAGCAAGGCAGGCGAACTGTGGCGGGACGGCACCTTATTGGCATGGGGCTCCCAGTTTGAGGCGGGCGGTAGCTGTCCAGTGAAACATGTTGGTCTCTCCCACCGTCAGAAGCAACCCGTAGCGTCTGGCTCTATGCCAGTCGAGTGGTGACTTACAACCGGTAAACAGCTGCTTCTCGTGTTGTGTCGACGCTGTGGAGTGAAGCTGGAGTGTCCTCTCCAGGGCGCAAGCCTGGGTAGGGTGATATGGAGAATCAACTGTTGCCCATGCAGCTGATCCCCCCTCTCCACGCAGCTTATGGTTCCAAGGGAAAGGACAAGCCGATACGTCATGGCACCAGCTGCGTCCCAGGAGTTGTCAAGATGACACTAAAATCAATGCCAAGTCGATTTAGTGACATCGTCTCCGGATTTTCTGTTGGGGTTTACTTTCTTAACCTTTCCCATGAGAGGGTATAGTCGCAAGGCAGCGAAGGTTTGAAATCGGAGTTTACCTTCTCCTAGAGAGGCGACCATTCAAGGTTAACAAGCCCCATCTGCCCAAAGCATCTGGTTTTGAGGCGCCAAAAGCTCGCCTGTCATCCCTTCTCCAGTCAGTTCAAACAGGTTCCGCAACTCGTGAAGGTCTGGAGCTGGATTTGGTTGTCCGAGGCTCTATCAGACGCAAGACATTGGGAGATTTCCAAGGGAAGTGGCTGCTTATCTCTCACATCCGTCTCCGACAATGACAACCATTGAAACCCAAACTTTCATCTGCGATATATTTGAAAAGTTTGCATCATTGTGAAAATATTGATAGATGCACTTCTTTTCTCTGTAATGAAATCAGCGAAAGTGAGCGAAAGGTTAAGAAAAACAAGGACACCAAGTACAAGTCACTCACAAATTCTATATTTCGTCAGACAAGCTTTAATCTCTGGATGCAATAATCATTTATAAAAATTAATAGGAGACAAAGCCATGGAGACATAAAGAAACACATTAATTAATATTTAAAGCGAATATGCGCTTTATTAAGCAAGATGTAAGTTTTATTAATATCAATCAAATGAATTTTACATTATTAATGATTTAGGCGAATGTTTAGAATAATAGACGATTGATTGTTAAATAGATTTATGGTTTTCTAACAAAGATAGTTATCATTGATATCTAACCGCCTTTCACATCCCTTGAGATGTTAGCACACTCGATCCCATGTTTGCCTAAATCTTGACACTGGTCAGTAATGAGATTTATTAGAGGCGAAATCGCTAACGAAGTATGCCTCTTAGATGGTTCAATCTAAAGAAAGTAAGAAAGAAAGAAAAGAAAAGGAATAAAAAAATAAAAGAAGAAAGAAGGAAAGAAAGAAAGAAATATGGAAAAAGAAAGAAAGAATATTATTAAAATACTAATTTGACTTCATTAGTAATATGTACAATCACTATCGTAATGTGTTGAAGCTGTATGGGTTTGTATTTAGCAGTTCTCAAGACAATACTTTCATGTTTATATCTCAGAAGAATATAACAGATTTCCAGTTCTTGTCAGGACATACAATTTTCCATTTAGTTAAATTTAGTTGAATGTGCATATGAGAGAGAGAGAGAGAGAGAGAGAGAGAGAGAGAGAGAGAGAGAGAGAGAGAGAGAGAGAGAGAGATCTTACAATGTCTAGTAAAAGTGGCAGAAACCTGCAGCAAATGCTATTTCCGAATCTTCTGGGTAAAAGTTTGAAACAATCCTTCTTTGACATAACAGCGTGCCTAACTGCAACTTATTCCGATTTCAGTGAAAATATGAAGTTGTATGTTATTTTGATGACATTTTCGTACAAAACGGACAATGTCTTCAGCTTCTATCTTCTATGTTTTTTATTTTGCTACCAATAACACTTTTGAAATGCAATGCAGAAACCGTGGACGTGAATTTGAAGGAGAAAAGTAGTTGTAGGAGATATTTAGTTTTACACTTAAAAGAAGAAATTGAGGAAATTTTAGGAGTGGAAATGCTAACAGCTAGGGTAACTGGTCATTCCGTACCCAAGTCGTTTCGTACCCAAATCAATGGTCGTTTCGTACCCAAGGTGCTGGTCGTTTCATACCCAATGCTATAGTTTTCATTTCATCAGAATAAACTATTTCTATGTTGCTTTTATCCTTTGTGATAGATAATAATAATAATAATAATAATAATAATAATAATACGATTAATAATAGGAACATAATGAAGGGATAATATTATATGAATACTACATTACCTTGTGCACTTCAGAAGGGAAGTATATTTGAAATGTTAGGTTATCAAATGTTAAAATCCACGGATATCGAGTAAGTTAAAGCTTTCAAGCTTAATTCAATGTCACAAGTGTTTGAATTTTTATTTGTTTTGGTTTTTACTTTGAACAGATTACACGACATCTTTGTTTTTCAGCAGTCTTTTGATTCGTGTCAAGAATTATTTGACATTAATAGTCTATTTACCTCACTTGTTTACTGGGGTTTTACTTCATCGTCGGAAATTTAAATCTGTTTTACTGAGGCACTTATAATGTAGCATAATGATCAGAAGGCAAACTTGGAGTTATATATAATGAATTAAAATTTATCTTTAAGCCAAAAAGAATCATTTAGAAAATGTATTCAATAGTTCTCTTGGACGCATACACTGTTACTAATTGTTCCTGCTCTTCCTCCCCTTTGTCGGTTGCAAATGACATATGTTCCACTTCTAAAAAATATATGCCGTATTAACTGGGATGCTGTGCTACAAACGTTTCAATATTGACTTAATCAAAGCATGCATACATGTCTTTGATTATTGAAATAATTAAATGTTATAAAACACAGAAGTAAATATTTGTAAAATGCAGTGCTGAGTTAAATTATCCTCTCTCTCTCTCTCTCTCTCTCTCTCTCTCTCTCTCTCTCTCTCTCTCTGTGCGCGATTATTTATGTCCGTTATATTTAGGAGGATAACAAAATAAAACAGATTATGCCAAATAATAAAAACAAATTTTAACTTACCATGAAACAATAATAATATTTATACTTAATTGAAAACAGAGAGAATTTCAATTATGCCGCTAACTTGTTAGTTTCTTGTGATCGGTGTCCTAAACGTGGCACAAGTATGTTAATGCGGCCGGCAGTGTACCCAAAAATGGCTTGGCGTTCCGTATTGCTCAACACTTAAAATCAGGCGATAAAAATTGAAATTAACACCAGTATTGGTCCTTGGAGAAGAGAATCTTAATCAATCAACAATTTTATATCTGCATTCAGCCCCGCTTAAAAAAAGATCGCAGAACGTCTAGTTGCTTTGATAGGATAAACATTTGCACCGATGTGTGCAGCCAAAACGTCGTTCCGCAGATGTTTGCATGCTTTAAGGAAAAAGAACGGACGACGTTTTATTTTTAATTTTTAATGGCAATGTGAATATTTGGTAATTCTTTATAGCACTTGTATGCTATTATACAGTGAAAACATTACCATTACTATAATTATTTTTGTTAGGTTAATTGTATGCCCGGATATGCTTTGCTCACGCAAATTTTAAGGTAGGAAAAGTTAGTCATAGAAAGAGATCGAGATCGGTAAATACGACAATACTGTATATTTGACCTTGTAAATTAATGGGTACCAAACGACCAGCACCTCGGGTACGAAACGAAACGACTAGCACCTTGGGTACGAAACGACTAGCACCTTGGGTACGAAACGACCAATTTTCAAAAGGTACAAAACGACTTGGGTAAGGAATGACCATGAGCCACACCTAGTGCTCCCAGACTAGGATATTTCTTATGCCATGAGTGCTATCGGCTTGTTAGAATTGCCAAAGGATTGTGTCAGGGCCAGATAGTAATTGCAGGAAAGAACACAAGATGATTCGTATTTAGCAAGGAAGAGAAAATTACTTTTCCCTGAAGATACAACTCCTATCAGAGACCAAAACCGTCATCACATTTTGTTGTATCCAAAATTAGATCACCGATTGCTAGTCCTCTTAAGTTTTATATATATATATATATATATATAATATATATATATATATATATATATATATATATATATATATATATATATATATATATATATATATATATATATATATATATATATATATATATATATATATATATTCTGATTTATTTTTATTTTTCTTGCAAATACGAAAATATTGTTTATTAAAGAACTTTTTACAGCTTTTTTTACTTTTGCTTAAATCGTGACGATCCACAGGAACGCAAGTTTATTTACGATGTAACGAAATAAAATATTTGTTTTCAGGGTAAGAAACGATTTCATCATAGGCTGTCACACTTTTCAAATTCTGAATACGAGAAAGGTCTTGCAAGAAGAAATCGAGCGCATCTAGAAAGGACCTTATACATTTTTTGATTCATCAGACAAGGAAAAAGTTGAAGAAACTTGAAAATTGTGCATTTTCTCTATCAAGAGAGATCTCGGCTGAGTCTTTGAGACAATGTACTGAGAGGAAATGAATGAAAATGTTAAATCAACATGCTCCCATATTTTACTGCGCATTTGTTACTGTTGCACGGTCAAGGTCAAGGCATTTGAAAATGTATTTTGTTTATTAATTAGAAGTTATTTTTCTTATATTAAATCCTGCTAATTAGAAACGAGTTAAGGTAGTATATATGAAAAATTAAACGCATCAGATTAAAAAAATGACATGTCAGTAATCATTTTATTTCCAATACATTATACACTGTATGTGTTTGTGAGTGTGTGTGTATGTGAGCGAGAGGAAGATAGAAAGAATGTTTGTAACTGAAATAGAGAAATGTAAACGGTATTGTCAATGTCAAGGTCATTTGCATCATTCCAGTTTCTATACACTTTCCTCGTCGATGACAAAGGTACTAATGTCAAAGTTTTTAACGTTGAACTAGTATTATAGCAAAAACTACTGACACATTCGATAGTTTTAAAAGACACATACAGATATATTGATTTTAACTCTAACATAACTGGTCAAAAACATAAACGCGTCAGACCCATTTCTGCACTTCATTAAGTTTAAACAGATTTGCAGTTAGACTTTAATATCTGTTTTGGTCATACATCCTTTGTTATGACATGGGATGCTCAGCTTTCAAGTAATGTGACAAATACGTGTTTACGTTACATTAATAACAAAACTGTATTTTTTAAATCATTTTCCAGAGTGACAGATAACGTTCTAAAACCAACCATTGGTTGTTCCTTGTCGGTGCTACATTATCAGCTTCATACTAGGAAGATGTCACTCTTTCAAAAAATGAATGACAACATTTAAGACCACGTTTGGTAGATATTGCTACCTGAGAATACCTTTTGATATTAAATCTGCTCCAGACGTGTTACAGAAACGCATAGCACAGTGTTTTGAGGACCTGCCTGGGGTGGAGACTGATACAGATGACATACATGTTTGTGGAACTTCAATGGAATATCATGATGGAAAATTAAAAAATGGTTTCAAGCGATGCCAGGAAATACATCTGACACTGACTTTAGAAAATGACAATTTGGACTAACAGACGTGTGCTACGTGGGACACATGTTGACATCATCAGGTATTAAACCGGACACAGAAAAAGATATAGCAAGCACAGAAATGCCCGGTCCGACGGACAAGTAAGGGCTTGAAAGATTACTGGGTACAGTCAACTACATAGCGGAATTTATCCCAACTATGTCTACAGCCACAGCGCCAATCAGAGCACTTTTTAAAAGTGACACTGAAATTGTTTGGGAAACTGCACATAAACATGCATTTGAAAAGATGCAAAGCGAACCTGTGTTGAAATACTTCGATGTTAAGGAGCCCGTCGTTCTGAGCTGTCATGCATCAACATCAGGACTTGGAGCAGTGTTGATGCAGTCAGGCAAATCCATAACATTTGCATCAAAGTCTTTGACAGATGCAGAGACAATATATGCACAGATTAAAAGAGAACTGCTTGCTATGTTATTTCGGTCTTCAGGTTTAATCAATATACTTATGGTCGTCAAGTACAAGTTGAATCGGATCATTAACCTCAGGAATAAATTCTCAAGAAACCTCTATCTGCTGCACCTCCTCGACGTCAGAGAATGCTTTAAAGACTGCAGAAGTACAGTTTTGACTTACATATTGTCCAGACTACAGACATACCAACACATCTGAGATGAACATGAATAGTGAAATTGAGTGATATTTGCACATGATCATGTCAAATATACAGTTAGAATTAATAAATAATGGAACTAAACGTAATAATAAATGACCAAAGTACGAGAAATGACTCTAATAGGATGACCAAATGATGAACATCTCGTACCTTTTGAAATCAGAAATGTCTGGAATTGCAGATATGAACTTTCAGAAATGGACAGATTAGTTCTAAAAGGAGAACAGATTGTAATACCAGATGCTGTATTGGTCTGGCTTGAATGCACAAACTGCAGACTGTATCGAATTGTTCTACTTGCCAGGAATACAGAAAGTCAAAGAAATACGAACCATTGTTGTCTGCACAACTTTCTGCACCATGGGCAATGGTTGGAACATATTTATTTATGTGGAATAATTACAACTATGTCTTGATAGTAGACTATTGCTCCAGATATTATGAAGTTGCCTAGGTAGAAAATACACGAGCAAGCATAGTAATCACACACATAAAGTCAGTTTTGCATGACATGGAATACCACGAGAGGTAAGGAGTGAAAATGGACCACAGTTCTCCTCAACAAAATATGGTCAATTTGAAAAAAGCCGGGGATTCAAACACACCACGTCAAGTCCCAATTATACACAGTCTAATGGTTTAGCAGAAACAACCATTCAAACTGTCAAAGGAATTCTCAATAAGGAAACGAGAGATGGAAAAGTTCCATATTTATCAATACTGGAGATTCGAAATACACCAGTTGATGATATAGAATCTCCGGCACAAATACTGATGAAACAGCCAAATACTATCAATACCGTGATAAGTACAATGAAACAGCCAAATACTATCAATACCGTGATAAGTACAATGAAACAGCCAAATACTATCAATACCGTGATAAGTACAATGAAACAGCCCAATACTATCAATACCGTGATAATTACAATGAAACAACCCAATACTATCAATACCGTGATAAGTACAATGAAACAGCCCAATGCTATCAATACCGTGATCTTCTTCGATCGACTTTAACTACTACCAATATACAGCTACGTCCGCAAGTTATAAAAGAAAGCAGCCTTAAGTGTAAATTGGGTGAAAATAAATTCAGCAAAATAAACAGTATGACAGAATAGCTAAAGAGCTTTCAGATCTAGCTTCTGGAGACAAAGTAAGAATCAGAAGACAAAATCTTTAGGAACCAGCTGTGGTCGTCTGAAAGAATAGCCCTCCAAGGTCATATGACGTGAAAAGCCAGGATGGTGCTATATACAGGACAAACCATAGACAACTGTTACAAGCAAAAGAGACATTACCAGAAATATGATACATACGAAGATGCTAACAAGGTCACTGAACCGAATGACAAGATGCCATTAGTCATCAATGAGCCAGACCAGACAGGAGAGATTCGAACAAGGGGTGGACGTCTAATAAATAAGCCTGCAAGATACCGAGATTGTGTTATGTGAACTTGATACTTTTTCTGAATTATATTGTGCCTTGTGAATATTAGAAACTGAAAGCGGTTAAAGGTATAATAATACATGTGTTGTATCACGTCATTTTATTTGCAGTGATAACAACTGGATTGAAACAAAAATATTAGGACATAGATTTTAGTGTCAATGCCAATACATCATATTGTACTCGTTTTCAAGAGTAGAAGAATGATTGTGAATGGCATAGGACTAGATCTTATTTTTGACTACAATTAGTAGAACTTTTCCAGTTCACCAGAAACTATTTGAAATATATATTCATGTGCAAAATAGAACTCTGTCAAGTTTGAAAATGTTTACAAATTTATTAAAAAGAAAATGAGAAATGAATATGTGAATTTAAAAGAAAAGCACAAAACTCATTTTAGGGGGATTTGTGGTAATATACGGTATTACCATTCTGTCGCTACAAAAGAACTGAGTTATAGGTCACCTGAGGTCAGCTCCAGGGTCTCACTCAGTTGTAACCCTAGATGCCTTATGATAACATTAGCGTGAGAAACTAGTGTGCGTGTGGTTTCTCTGTTATAGTCAGTTGCAATCTAACCATTCAAGTAGTTAGACCAAACCATGTTTTTGTGTTATTTATCAAAACATAGCAACTATTTTATCACCTTTTTTGAACAGTTGACATATATTTGCTAGAATCCAATCCTTCGGTATGTTGCAAATATTCAAACTTTGTTGAAGTAGCTGTGTAAATAATGATACCAACTCGAAAGACAGTTACTAAGATATTGTGGATGTATATGATAAGGACCACAAGCTTCTGCTGGATTTAAAACATGTTGCGACTTTTGAACTTCTAAAATCGTTAATATTATATTATTCACTTTCGGTACTTTTGAGAATTTACGTGGTGAAGCAATCTTACTGAATCAAGGCAGCAGAATTATGTATTCAATGTTTCAGCTTTATTGGTATCTGTTGCTACTAATTCGGTAGTGTCGTAAGTGCAGGACTGCCCTGCGAGTCTTAGTTTTTTGGGGTCGTTGATGTATTTCCTGAATGCTTTCGTATCTTAGACTAAGATTCCAATCATGTTGTTTATGTATTAATGTGTCAATTTTAAACGTCTTCTTTAGTTTCAGGTCCTATTCCTTTAGCTGGTAATTTATCATTGCCGGTACACTTAGCTTTAGCTTGAGTTTTGCCTCGTAGGATTAATGGATAGAAGGCTCACTTATCTCGTATCCTTGCACATAGGCAACACTACGTGGGATTCAGCCAGTGTCTCATTTCTACTTTATGAACAGTGGCAAATTCAGCCGTATCAATTCAATTCCACCTTTACTTCATCCTTTCAGATATTAATAACAGTAAAATTGCACAGGCACGAGAACGAGAAGGACAAGACGTACAATTACATATATAAATAAACAAACTCGTACATATAATCCTACTACGAGTACTATCAGTGCGATCGAATGTTATTGATACAGTGGTGTTTAATAAATGTGATATCATCTGTATTCATCATACTGGATGACAAAAAAATAATGTTTTGTTTTGAATAAACGAGCAATGCAATGCATATATAATAACATATCTTGAACAAGCATGATAATCAAACAAATTGCATGTTTTAATATCGTTTCAGTCTAACTTTCACTAGCAGTCACTTCACACTATGCATTGTAATATTGATAAAAACTGATATAATAATACGTCTGTTACCCGATTAGATGTCTAAACCTTTAGAAAAATGTTTTCTTTTAGGCTGCGTGGCTAAACATTTACGCAGTTCGTATAGTGTGAGTTTTCAATGAATAGTCGGTTTCTTTGTGCTTCTTTAATCGCAACTAAACATTTAAGCATAAATGAAAACGTGACTTTTCAAGACTGTTGTGAAACAGAATGTCATGCTCTATTTCAAATATCGAGAGATAACTTCATAAAATAGACAATTTCACGTCTTTTATTAAAGCGGAACATTAAGTCTCGTTAAGATGGCGGTCGAGTTTATAAGGAATTCCCTTTGGTAAAGGTCTTTACTGACTGGTTATTTTAATATGATGTATATAACCAGTGTACTGTTGCATATGTGACATTTATAAAAAAAGGGAAAGAGAAAATAATTATTCGTTGATATTAATGTCTATGTCTCTAACAAATATACAAGTATCTCCGTAATGTATTGCTAAAATGCTTGCGTTTAATTAGCAATTCTTTGTTAAGAAACATTTTGAATGTATTCTGATGTATTCTATGACATTGATTATTTTTTATTTTTATTTTGACATGGTGGGTATTTAAATGCTATTTGTTTAGATACTTTTTTGAAACTTAGGGACCAGATAATGACAAAATATCTCTAACATTTTGTAATCTCGACTTGCAGTGGTTAGGTATAAAATAAAACCTCTTTTATGAACAAATATATATAAGTTCGGATTTGTTCGGAACACACTGATCCATAGCACCGCTCAATATCGCATTAAAGACGTTGTTTTTAAATTCATTTTAATATTGTTTTCTAAGGTTGTGTCATTTTATTAAAGTATACATGAACATCATCATCATCTATTAAAGTAATTTTACCGCAAATTTTTTTAAGGAGACGGAAGAAAATGTACACATAATGTTTTTGTCGTGCACAGTGTAAATTAGAATTCCACTGTTTACAGTCTGATATCAATAGCACTGTCGTCTTCACACTTTGACGTCGAATTAATCTGCGTGCGTATGCTTTGCTTTTCTCTCTCTGTTCCTCTTGTCAGCGGGAATGTCAAACCCTTGATTGATTTTTCTTTCGATTCAGGAGTATAAGACGATTCTGGCTGCGTGACTGGACGGTCACTCTGGCTCAGTTCATCCTTTAAACGTAGAACGACGTCTATACCCTCATCTACTTCAGTTGGAAAGAAATTTTCATAAGATTTTTCTTCAATCTGCCAGTTTTCGTAAATGTGCTTTTTATGCGTATTTGAAACGTTTGAAGTATCTGCGTTCTTCTCATCTATAAAAGCACAAATATATTATGTGTCAGATATACTGAGGACCTATGCAATCAAGTATCAAAGTGTTACCATGTACAGAAAACGCAAGAAAATTAAAAGACAAGCACTGCATATTATTTAGCTTTACATCCACAGGGATAACGAAAATACCAAGGGACAGCGAGATTTGAAAAGAAATGAACGCTGTTAATTTTACAGTTATGTTCGGGATACAATAATTATCCATACAAATATAACTTCAGCATCTGGAATACGTCTCATGTGATGTAAGACCATTTTCAATTAGACCCGTTCGTGTGGGGAAAAACATACCATGTAATACTGACAGTGGAACTTATCCTGACTTAATGGAATGGAATTAGACTCTGTCAGATAGTGTCGTTACTTGTGGGGTAAACGGACGGGATTATTATTGAGATATTGCTAACATATTCAAGTCTCATATGAATGTAAGTATGTGTTTTGGTTTTGTTTTGTTCTGTGTTTTTTTTTCTTCTCTTGTTTCATATCATAGAATGGACCTAATAATATACTTAAGCTATCAATGGTGGCTAAGAGGAATTAAACGATTTGTGTTTATAATGTTAAACAACAATATTTTGCATGTGTCTCCACCTCTATGAACTTCGATTTACTTAGTTGGTGACAAATTCCAAACCAATCTATAGTTTAATACAATCATAAAAGCAATAAAGTTTCAACTGTTAGTTGTTGATGCTGATACATCGGTCAGCATTGAATAAGAGTTATATGTTGGGTTTATAGGGCCAGTTGATGTTATAACACGCAAGCAAATAATAAGGATCGCAGTTCTGCAACCACGTAGGTCACCTGAGTCAGCTGCCTAAGTTTCCTAGGCATGTTATAGTAATTAATGTGCTCCAAGCAGAAACCAAGAAAGTCAACAACCAACCAACTTGAGAAGTTAGGAGCAATTAAAGTCATGCATTTGTATGATTGCAATTTGTCTAATTCGTATTGTTAATACAGTTCTTGAATTTAATGTCCTTTGTAGTTGTAGTTCAACACATCTTACAAATCGTGTCAAATATTTATATCAGACCATTTTCTTGTTTTAACTATGGACTATCTATGGAAAAGTACAAATTAAATTTTTTCCTATTTTCTCCTTTTCACTATTAACTTGTAGCTGTCATTGCGTTTCACACAGTCATCGTCTTTTGTCAACAGATGATCCCAATATTTGACTCGTCTTGCAATTCATTGAAAATGGCTCATGAGTGCCGCAGCGTTCTATTGTGATTTGCAATGTATCAATGATGTTGTTGTTCATTTGAGATCCAATACTTCATCTCAAGCTTTTTGTAGATTTGTCTACCTAATAAGGAAAATATGATGGGATTGAACTGTCGTCCCCACTCATATATCAGAAATTAAACACAATTTATGTCACAAAAAGGACACTATCAATAAACCTTATTTTCAAATTACTTTTTGAAAAAAAATTGTATAGCATTACCCAAGACGACACAAGACAGGCTTGCTATTGATTTACTGGAATGCCTAATTTTGCCCATAACAATTTACAAAAGAAACTCATTGTCAAAGGAGAGAATTAAATTAGCCATTATTTCTTTTAACATTTTAAGAATTGATATCAGAACTAAAGGAGACAATAAATAGAAGATAGACTGAAGTAAAATACAAGCAACGTGTTGATGACATGTCAAGAGTGCAAATTACTTATAAAATATTGCTAATATTTTCCAGTCGGTTACAATTTCAACAAATAATTATATCAGATAAAAGTCGTCATAGAGCATGCAGAACATTATTTTCCTATAACATGATGATTACATTGTCTGTTAATTAAAACAAAACTGATCACAAATGAAACTTATTTTGCATCATTAAAACTGAATTACTTTTTTCATGATAGCCCATACCGACATTTTATCTAATGTGATCGAAAAAAAATATAACATATATTTAAGTTGGTGTAATTTTATGTTTAGACATTTATCGACTCATTACCTATGAATTCGACGGTTTTTCTGTCAACTAACCCTAAAATCCTCTTTCTGCAATTACTGTAATAAATTTCTGTCACTTCTCATCTAGATAATTAACTGTACCTTTCTGTTTCTTGTCAACAATTACTGTCATGCAGCACGACCACATCAAAACCTCTGGAGCAGTTCCATGGTAAACTTCCACGTTTACGTAATCCTTTCCGTCATCTTTGCACACACGCACTGTGTAAAATTAGTATAACATAATCAGCTAATAATTTTGTCAACTTAAACATCCCCTAATAATATCAAATATTATTCTATACCGCAATATTATTCAACATTATAAATGAAATGACACAGGATAAACTGTATTGATCAAGTGCATTTATTTACTTCACTCAAATAGAAAATTGTAGGTCTATGACTGAAACTGTATTTGAAGTTATTAAGCAGTTTTATATGTTTAAAATTTGAAATGGATGAAATAGGTATCAGATTAATGGGTAACATTGTTCATATATATATATATATATATATATATATATATGTGTGTGTGTGTGTGTGTGTGTGTGTGTGTGTGTGTGTGTATAAAATAATGTTTATATTGGATCTACCGTTTGTCTGCTGCGCCGGTTTTAGCCATTTTGCATCAAAAGTGGTAAGTTTTTCCACGAGCTCATCACATCCCATCTCCCTCAAAACGTCTAAGAGGGCAAACAGTGCTCTACCGCCTTTGTCCAATACCTCCTTTAAGAAGATGGCTGCTTGAGCCCTCCTTCTGGGCTGTCTTTTTCTTAGATCCTCGAAAAACATATTGTTCAGAATTTCTCTGTCCATGAAGGTGTCTTCAAAATGACATGGATCGATTTCATCCACGACTAAGTCATAGTGGTGAATAATGTTTTCTTTGATCGCTTGTGAATTTCCTGCAGTGGAATTTAAATTTATGTAAAGAAACAATTGCATGGTTTCATATTACAAAGCACGATATATTTTTTATATTGAGAATATGAATTATTTTAATAATTCCTAAGTAATACAATTACCCTTGCATTCTTCCAGTTGATTTGCCCTTTTGATCGCAAAACTAAAAATTACAAAACTATATCCTGGTTCTTACTGTGTGTATTGGAAAATGAACGCAAAATAGAGACATTGGTTAATTGAGGACCTGGTTTATACCGGTATCAGCACACAGAAACATAATTGATAGATAAATGTACTTACTGTACATTGATTTTGATTTTTGGAGTCTTTCAAAGATTTTTGTCTTCGTTTTCCGTTTCAATATGTTGATACGAGACTCTGTTTTCTTGGGATCTTCGTCTAGCAAACATGCCAAAAAAAAGTCTGCAGCCTCAAGCCTATCTTTTGCCAAAAGATTCTTCAGCTGAACAATATCCTGATCATTGAACAGTTTCGTCAACATTTTATTTTCCAAACTCTCGGTAATCAATGTTTGGACCTCGATTTCCTCTCGAAGAAACACGCGGTTGTCTTTGATCAACTGTATCAAGTTCTTCTGAGGTTCCCCGGATTCTGTATAAAAAAGATCTCAGTATTTCTGATTGTTTTTGTTTACAAAGTATTGAAGTTACTTTATCGAATAATGAATTGACTTTAAAAGTGATTTCGAAACAGACCAATGGTATTAGAAGTGAAGAAAAACTAATAACCTATCTGAACGCAACAGGGGTGGCTCACAAGTGGGAATGTTGTGTTAATTAGTTACTGATCTCAGACATTAAATTCCTTATCGAAGGACACAGTTTCGAAGATATAACTGAAATTTAAATTAATTTACATCCATGACTGAAATAATCATTGAAGACATAAATATTTTAGAGTCGTAACAAATAAAATTGCATGAAATAAATTTTAATTGCAGAAATATGAGAAATTATTCAATCTTCTTACTTTTGTAATTATTCGTTGCTTAATCAAATTTGTGATATTCTGTAGCAGTTTGAAATAAATGCAAAGAATTCTTCAATATTAACAGATGCATAGATCACTGAGGAACTAAGCATATTCGTTCACGTAACGCTCTACATCAAAATCAATTAATGATAGATTAAGTTTGGTAACGCGACTAGGTTCCAATCTTTTGCAAATAATGTCTTGCTTTAAAATAAATTATACCTTCTCTCTCTTCAGCTTCCTCATGGTAGCAGACCTTGAGATCTATGGACAATTCACCCCCTGGGACTGATGAGATAATATCGTTCTCGCGTAATAAATCCAGCACGAACTTTTCCATTTCACCCTTCTTGCAGAATTCTGACAATTTCTTATATGCATCTCTACTTTCCGGCCATAGATGGACTATAACACAACCATGTTCAGAGCTTATGATTTTACAGTCTGTTGATTTCAATGACGATTGGAGCTTGTTTGCAACGTCAGCAGTATTTAAAACTTTTTCAATTTCGGCCGTATCTACTGGTTGTCCGTCTTTCTTCAAATCCAGTTTAAGTGTGTAATGACCATATCTTGACAATGAAGCTGAAAATATTGACATCGTATTAATAACAGTGCATAAATTACTGTGAACAATGGTATCTGTTTCGTGCTTGCCCTTACGAAGACAAAAATTAAAAATGATGCATGCCAGTAAATGCTTAACTTCTAACACTAGCTGTAAAGTACGATTCCTTCAAAAAAGTGTTTGCTTGGTCTCTACAACGATGCTGTCGAACTATTTTCTTCTTATATTACTCTTGTGACTTTCTAAACAAAAGGAAATGTTTAATTCAGCACTGAGTTACATTACCAGCAACAAGTTTACAGTTTCGAGACGTGAGAAGCTTGTTCATACAATTGCTTCCTGTGTAATTATTGCTTCATAATAGTGAGCTTTTGTAAATCCAGCTTCGAAGGCATACTTGCAATGACATTTTTCAATGCGTTATTTCTCGATCATCTTCAAGGTTTGTAATACCTTTTGCAGTGCACGCATGTTCAGGTACCATTTTATTCGTAACCTTGATTACTGTCTCATCTTCACCTGGAATGAGGGAATGAGGTTTTATATATATATATATATATATATATATATATATATATATATATATATATATATATATATATATATATATATTTATATATATATTTATATATATGTATGTTTTATAACCCAGTGCAAGGACATCTCATAACAATTAATGAATGATGGACGTTTTAATCTTGTTGCAGCGAAAGCATGTGTCCTTAATGGAAAATCGTCAGCATTTTCAGACTTTTCATTAATAAGATACGTAATAGTTTCATTCCAGATATTTCAAAAACCTTGTCATCAATGACAAGAAAATGTTTTCTTCAAATGATAATCTGCAGTAAAATTATCAAAATCTTACTTTCAGTATATTTTCTACTAGAAGGAACTAGTCAGAATTTCAAGAGATTGTTTTAATTTGAAGCTAGAAGCCCATACTCTAGTTGGCTATAAAGTAAGTCTAAATCAAATTTAAGCCATGATTACTTTCGAAGTAATTACAGAACAACTCAAACCTTATTGTAGAAACTTGATCTTTAACAAAATGTCTTCTTAAAGGAAATTTTATTTCTCTCATGTCTTTGAAGCATACGTTTTCAATCATTTTGCAAATTGTTACAAACTACATTTAACAAGGAAAAAACCCTCTATATATTTCCACCTACTTTAATATTTGAATATTTTTAAATGGTACTTTGATCAAGGACATTATATACGCAAAACATGTAGGAACAGTGAGTCTCATATTGAGGACAAATGAAGTCTTCAGTTAATTAACTATGGAGAAATCAATAGCTATGTGTGCTTAATGGGAATATCTCCTATTAAGGAAATTGTGTCGTTTTTGAACTCCTCTTTAGTGTAGAAGCCGCTACACTATCAGGAAACAATTTCTGCATATCTACAAAAATAAGTATGGAAAATGGTTTTGAACTTCCAACATCCATATGTGGCGTATAATAAAATTAAAGATATAAATTCAGTAAGCTTTGAAGTTTCCAATACATACCAGAGAAAATCTTCTGCTTATAATAGCAAAAAAAGTTGCTTCAATATTCTTATTGGCCTGGATCTTGTACAATACTTTAACAAATGTCATGGTCTGATGGGACTATGCTCACATTATTGATTTTTGTTATCACTAACAAAAACAGATTTCTATCATTCAAACTTGCTACTGTAATAAGAGCTTTTCAACTAGTGATGTAAGCGATATTCACTTGGTATGTCGCTGTTATATGACAAAAGGACGTACGTTCACTTTTCGGGACATTTTCCACATTAGATTCATCGTTGATGATTGTTTCCAACTGTTGTGCGATGAATATTTCTCTACTTTTGCCAATCTCTTTCAGAGCATACACAAGGACAAATAACGACGATGGAAGTTTTGGATGAATTGTTTCCACGAGCTTCTCCGCCATCTTCTTTCTTTCTCCCCAACACAGAAATATGACTTCATACTCATCCACAGAGAAGATGTTCTCTTGCATAAAGAAATCAATTATATATTGAGGTGAGAGTTCAATTATCAGAAAGGCTCCTATCTTCGGCCAGACCTTTAAAATAATATTTTCATCCCATTTCCGCATCCATGGACGTTCTGAAAAGAGAATTCAAGCAACACACATGTAGCAGCTAAATCTCTAGCAAACCTAAACCTACCAAAATAATATTTAGCAAGACAAATCCATTATCATAACCATACATGCATGCATACATACATACATACATACATACATAGGGAAAATTGTTAATTCAGCAGGAAATCAATAAATTAATATAAAGATAGTTTATTCCTTAAAGCGTTTTTGCATCATCGCTTGAAAGAAAACGTACACATGTATTTCTGATTTCCATTTATAAAAGTGGTAACAGCAGCTGCTCGCTTGGCGCTCAGCGTTAAGAGGTTAATGTTAGGACTTGAAGGCCTGGTGCCAGGATAATGTGACTGGATGGGACATAATGCTACATGTCTGCTGCATGATGTCCCAGTGCTGGACATCACTATAAAATGCTACACTGCAGATATCGTAGCGATATGACTGAGAAATTGTTAAAACTACGTTAAAAATCATATCGAATGCGCACGAGAACTCTCTTGTACAAAGGTAATTTAACACTCAGCTATATGCACCAATCCACTGGATTTCTACAGAAAAATACAAGTTATATTTTTGACGCTTAAATACCAGACAGAGAGAAAAAGCCCTACTCCTTGATGTTCACCTTGTATGTTATGATACATGAATGTATTAAAGAAACTCAGATATAATGCCACCAATATATTTAGGCTAGAAAGTTTTATACTGTGGGTCATTGTGCTTCTTTGTTCTTCGTGAAATTCAGCAATAGTTTTATACTTTTCCGGACATTTTTGTAAGATATTTTCCAAGTGCAGGATCAATAAGTGGCTCCCAAGGTGTAATGACATTTTTTATCCGTTATTAGCAAAGCGCCCTTCCCTTTCCCAGCATGAGACTCTTTTACAGAAAGCGACGTGTCCCAAATAACGGATTGATTGTACTTTTTTTTGCTACGTTCGTTTCCTTATTTACAATTACACATAGAAAGAATTGCAAGTCATTTGAGGTTGAGAAAGGAGGGGATCATATTCTTAAGTGACCTCCATAAGGGAAGGACTGTGATTGTTTGATAATGCCGTTACGTTCTTATGCACGTTGTGACGCACAATGTAAGAAACAGAGCCAAAATTGAAGAAGTCAGGAGTTTATTTCAGATGACTCTTTTCAGATTCTAAGGGTTTAATTTTCTCGACATGTACATCACATTCAGGGGATGTTGTTTGCTCATCTGCACACTAGAACAAAATTGTCTAACGGAAATATATGTCATATTATTATTATTATTATTATTATTATTTGAACTCCCTTTTCACCTCAACCTAGCAACTGGTTGAAACGCAACATATAACGTGCATGATATTAGGATCTAACTCAGAAACCTCTATCAATTTTCAAAACCTTAAAAAAACTAGAATAATTAAAACTATTTAGATGCTCTAATTACACAAATATACAAAACCAAATGATCAAAACTCATATTGTTTTGACCTGCATATTTCTACATCGTTCCTTGTCAGTATAAAGGTTGAAGTTGTTTAGTATGTTTTGCCGTTGTATCTTTAGTCCATGAATATCAAGGCAAAATTGAATGCATCAGAATTATTATGACCAAAATATTTACAACCGCACTCCTATTCACTAGCAATGCAAATATGCTCGTCCTATTATGTTTCTCCATCTCGACGACATTTAGGAAAGGTATTCCGTATTGAGACTCAAATTAGTGTGCTGTACTATGTAAGATCACAATGATCTTTACTTCTAAACTTTCAACCCCGCAGTTATACATGTTTATATTTAGTACCATTTATGATGAAAGTATATACAAGAGGACTTAAGATGTCGTGTGTATCCCGTTGTTCCTTTTCACGTCATCTGACTTTAACTTTTGACATTTATCACTCAAAATTAAACATTCTTGCTGAAAACGAGCAATGGACAGTGCTTGACAAAGAGGCATGACAAAGAGGCATGAAGTAGAAACCAAGCTGTCTTGTAGAAACCTAAACTCACTGAGTAACGGACATAGTGAGAATGATCAACATTGGTATAACATGATACGCTATGCCCTTCGGTCAGAGTATAAAATTTGTACACCCTAAATAAAAACTTGCTTCAGGGGTAAATTTAATAACCCTATTAAGAATGGTGTAGCTACAAGAGGGGAGTAATTAAGCTATGACAGGATATTTACAGGTAATGGAATTGTAAGGAATGGTTTGAGACAAGTCAAAATATTAAGTAGCATAAAGTGTCGAGGGGGGTGGGTGTCTTTTTGATACAGTAACGTCTTTTGTATAAATTCCTGCTGGCTAATTTGCTACTGTTTAGACCATAAAAGAAGGCAGCCTCAAAATACTATTAGTCGAGTGACACATTATTTGGAAAATATTTATTGATCGTAAAGAAGTTTGAGAAATGGTGTATATTGCTAACAATCCGTTGTTTATTAAAGAAACATATTTTAAGTAAGATTCAATGGTGCACATGATTTAAATAAATCTGTCTTGCTCTTCAATATGAATTACATAATAAATTAGTATAAAGTAGTTATTAATTGAAAAATGCACGTCAAGGTAGTTCCCTAATCTTTTAAGTTACCATACTAACATATCTAATCAGACAAATGATTTTATCGTGAAACCAACGGTACGAATCAATAGTACAACCAAATTGTTCTTTGTTGCAGCAAAGGACATCAAATGTCTAATGATGTACAACCACTCTGATATAGCCTAAAATTTATAAGACTTGGATGCAATTCTTTGAAGAATTGGGGCAGATAGTGTGGATAGAGGATGCGAACTCGTCAAATGTTTGCTCTGATATAATCGCTTAGGATGCGAAACCTTTACATTCTAAATAAATTATATATATATATATATATATATATATATATATATATATATATATATATATACGGACTTTTCGACAACTTGTTTTTAAAATCCATATTCGAGTAACCGTTGTTGTTCTGGTAGATAGAAAAAGAGAGAATACCTGTCATTGTCGGATCAGGTTTTTGAAGTTTCTCAGCCAAGTCTTGGAAATCTGTACATCGGAGTGCATCTAAGAAAATTTCATAAGCCGACTGATCCTTTCGCAAGATTATTTGCAGAAGCCTATCCGCACCTTTGAGTTGTTTGTCGGACTTTATGTCTTCGCAATCTTCCTGCATTAGAATGTCATTTTGAATCAAATGGTCAATGACTTCTTTCACTGGAATTCTTCTCTTCAGTTCACGATAACATCTTCGTATTGACATCTCAGCTTCAGCGTATAGGCGACATTGAGATACATTTGAACGTTGTGCTCCACTGCAATCTAAATAAAGTACAAATATTTATTTGGAACATTCAATACAAGCTAGGACAATATGATGATTTAAACAAGTAATGTGCTCAGAAAGATGCCTGATATTTCGTTATTGAGAGAGTCTTCTTAATGTTTCGTTGACACTGAATCATATAGCATGTTGGACTGACTGCTAGTACTTACAGCTACTTATCTCTCTTACATTTCAAGAATCAAACAATGGTCCTGTCTATGATATAAAAGTAGAGGTACCCTATGTATGTATGCATATATATATATATATATATATATATATATATATATATATGTACGTAACCCTGTGTATAAAGTAGGCATCAGAAGGTATTAATTATTGACCACCTATAGAAGCCATAACTTACTTCGTGAAAGTCAAAGGTTTAAGCAACCTGTGCGTGACACCCAGTATCATCACTTTCAGAAGCACAGTTCATTATGCACCAGTACATTCCTTGATTAGCTACTATAGTAGAGGTTGTACATTAGTGTTATGTATAAGTGTATGTTTGAAACTGCTGGAGGGGTCCCGAGTGACCGAGTGGTCTAAAGGGCTCTCCGTTACGGATCACTGCAATCCCACCTCTGTCTGCGTCGGTTCGGATCTCGGATTCGGCCAATGTGGGTATGTGAGAAAACTTGCCAGTAACTTCTCTAGGGTCGTTGGTTCTTTCCGGGGATTTCCCGGGTTTTTCCTCCACCATTAATACTAGCTGCCATGTATAGCCTATCGTGTGCTGAAAAATGGCGTCAAACCCTACGAAGACAACAACAACAGCAACTTCTGGAGCATAATTTGATTTCATTTTTTATATTCATGTCTGTAATGTATACAAAATATATTTAGTCAGTTCTGCCTATGTGACCCGACTATCTTAGTAGTTGCATAGGATCTATATATAGATGTTAACGTATGTGTTCACAATTATTTGCAAAAATCTTATTAATAAGATTTAAATGGCGCTTACGGCTTACTTTCTCAGTGGCTGATGGGTTTTTGATTCACTTTTTAATACAGTAAGTTCCTTTCACATTTTCATTTATAACTTTGACAATTAAATTGTTTGTTAAGTTTTACAAAACTTGTTAGTATGGCTTTTTTGTCTTTTACTTAGTTTGCCACCATAGTGTTGCAACAATTAGATACATGTAATTCCTCTCACCTAATTTCTACGCGCATTCAAATGTACAATAAATAAACACTTAACCTGTTGAGGTACTCTACCGAAATATTGCTTTCGGTACAGTCGCTCAAGCAGATTTATAGATCAGTGAAATCTCTTTTTGCAATACATATGTAGAACATATCACGATGCACACCTTCACCAATTTTCATGGCTCTGGGTTTCGTGGTATAAATAAAGCGTATCAAAATTAGTAACGAACTAAATGCATAACCTAACCAACAGTAACAAGGGACTGAATATACACAGATATGAACTTCATTTATTATAAGGGTATATTATTTCTATCCAACAATTTCATGATCAAAGCATGGACACGGACTAAGAAATGTACATCAAACAAAACATGTAACCCCAAAACAGTGATGGCTAAAATATGAGCAATAACTACCTACTAATGTGATCAGAGAGTAGCGTCGTCAAGTTTCAACAAGTTGCGAGATTCTTATAGAATACTATGTAAACAACATAGAAGACACATGTGTGGAAATATGTTAAATCCGGAAGCATAATAAAACAGAGCAAATATTAAATGTAGGTCAGAGTTTCCTTCTTTTATTATATACCTGCCGACGTTTTTTCCTCAAAACAAGCCAGACGTTTACTGTCCAATCCTAAAAATAGGAAAACGAAACTGACGTCATCTGATTCTGTATTACCGTTTTCTCAAACGAAGCTGAACTATTTTTCCTTGATACTTTCTGGTTACAAATGAACAAGAGTTAGTAACTATACCTTTGCTTCCTTTGACATACAAACGGAAATAAGTAGCCTTCTCCTTAACAAATCTGTATCATCAAGCTGTAACAACTTGTTCGATCCCACTGCAATTAACTTCAGAATAATGCTGCCATTCCCATGTCAAGCATAGTCATTACCTAAATAACACCTCTAAATATGTTTTTGTCTACATCAGTTCAACTTAATAGCTGACCAGTACATGTTTATCTCATCATGTGTAATGACTGAAGCATGAACTGTGAAAACACAAAATTAAACCCGAGTCTGCGAGGGGTTAAATGTTTCACAGTGATTCACTTTGGGGATGATGGTGAAGTTGTCCGCAAGAAGCACCTCCACCTTATTGATTTGATTTTTATCAAACATGAATTTACAGGTATGTGAATGGTGAGTAGCTAATGCATAGGACACGATACGTTTGGATCACACTGAGTTAACAGAATTTTGTCCGGGAGGGGTGGGATAAAATAATGTCGTTTATTCAAGTCTTGAACGAACAGTGTCAATAGCAACGGCTTCCGTATAAAGTGTCCTCCATTATTCTATCGATTGGAAATTGAAAATCGATTCTAAGATATTTAAACAAAATTTTATTTCTTCATTTCGATTGTTAATAATTTGGTTGGCCGTGCCCTTTTGAGCATTCTGTTTAGTTTATTCCTGAACGAACCGACAAATAAACGAATCATAGTTTTCCCCTTCCACTCTTTTTTCCAATATTCGCGTGTAAATTTCATATGTGTAACATATTTGCAAGTTACATTGAAGTAATGGTGGTTGACATCAATAAGATGGGGAAGTGTAATTATGTCATATTTACGGTGCATAATAACCAATGTTGATGTTGTAAATGGGGTAAAAAACATCAAAGAAAACCGCCAGCAATTTCGACCTCACTAGATTCTGAAAATTAAATCTTACACATAAAGAGAGAGAGAGAGAGAGAGAGAGAGAGAGAGAGAGAGAAGCTACATTCTGACATGTACGTTATGAAACTGTTATATATAGTATGGTCAAAATGAAACGATAATTCAGGCAGGAATTAATAATTGATTTGCCATAGAGATTATACATGCTTTGAATATGCGTATTTTCATGTTTTTTTTTTATAAAATGAAACCTGAAAACAAAAATTCAAGACATTCACATTCCCTTCACTACTCAGGAATTCAGCATATTTAGCCATGAAAACTTTGAAACTGTCCTTCACTGTCGCTAAGCAAATAAATCAGTTGAAACTTAAACAGAGATGGTAAGCGCATATATAGACGGAATTTAATACGGATAGACCTTAATTGATACTTTCGACATGGCATCATCACTAGCATTCAGCCAATCAAGTACCGCTGACTCATTTGATTCACTCAGTTATTAACCTTTTAGACCTTTGTCTTTGACAGCAAAGAAAATCCTTCTAGACTGCTATGTTTGTTTTCAAACTAAATATTTTAACTAATAGCATGTTGAAATGTATTCCCAAAATTTTCCAAGATTCATTTGAGAAATTCTATGATGACGAAATTATACACGTATAAGGCAATATGAATGATAGGACCTGAGTAAACTAAATATTTTCCCCTACCGGATCTGGGCGTTACATCCAAGAAGCAAAGCAAAAACAAGATGAATGGAACTGATGCGTTCTATCACAGAGGTCTCAAAGCGCAAGTTATTGTGCTATTTTCATGATATATATATATATATATATATATATATATATATATATATATATATATATATATATATATATATATATACGTATATATATATATATATATATATATATATATATATATATATATATATATATATATATATATATATATATATATATATATATATATATATATATATATATATATATATCACACACACTACATATTTCCAAAGACACTATCGATTAAAAAAATGCATGGATCTTAATTGCATAATACAGTTATCGAGGATGTGTTTTTGGAACAACACAAACAACAACGACTGCTTGATCTTTTGTTTTCGTTGTGTTTTTACAGAAAGGATTCCTAATTGATATGAATCACGAACAGACCCCACCCGCTCACTTTCTTTCTCTTTCAAATGAAGAGAGAAAGAAGTGATCCTGTTAAATAGACACATTTGTTATTTCCAGTGCCGTATAGTAAACATTGCAACAGATAAGGAGTAAAACATATTTTCTTTAATAGTTAATGTTCTACACTAGCTAGGACATGTCAGTGCCACTCCCAAGTATAGACGTCTGGAAATTATCTTAAACTAATTACACAATGCAAAATTAATGTTACAGTTTAATATTACACTTATTTCCCCAATACAGATTTCATTTTGGTTGCTTGAACGATATACATGTATAGTTCAATGAAGGCTACTCTAATAATGATTTAATGACCAAGGGTCAGTTTGTGCTATGTTGTTAGGGAGCTGGCTGCAGTCTTACGATTGTCTGTATGTAAAATGACGTATACATATTGCTATTTTGTATGTATCAATACACACATCAAAAAGTTTAGAATGGTCTATTTAACACACTTTTCAGAAAGAATTTGACTGTTTTGTCTTTATTGGATGCAAAATTTAATAACAAGGATTGACCAGTTGATGGAGTTGTTTTCTTATTGGCACATGAACTTAACAAAACTATGCAAACTTAAGTACAATCCGCTTCTCGGATCATACAGTTTGGACAGCTATTTTTTCATTTCATACTGCCATAAAAGTAAAGAAATAAATGGCCAATCTTTAACTATTTCGAAATATTGGTAATATTCCAAGTATCATTAACATAATTGAATCAAATATAAATATTATACACTAACTTCACAGCGATATTATATCAACGGGACATAACTCTAGAAAATTTTTATTAGTCCGCAAAACGAATTGACTCCCATTCAAAAGAGAAAATGATTTTAACTTAATGCTAAGTTTAGGAAAGATAAAACAAACGGACTAAGAGAAGGGCAGAGGTTGAATTCGTTACAATATCTTTTGAGATGGGATTTTACTACACTTATACTTTTCATACTTCCATTGGGTGACGCCTACGAAAAATAAGAACGTTAGGAGGGTTGTATAATATATGTACACGGTCCCAAAATACAGTAAGATTTATTAGTACACAGGGTGCACAAAACCTGAACTAAACCCAAATAATATACATTTATATATAAAGTTAGCCTACCTTAGCGCCATAATATGAAAAACACTCCAAAACGTTGCCAAGGATGAAGAAAGAAAGAAAGGTTGAGACGCAGAGAGGATTTAGATATGATTATTCATTTATTTGCATGGACGCTGACGCGGGTCTCGGAGGCTAAAACAGTGCTCTTCAACTTCTTCGAGGCGATCGAAACAAACAGTTATGGGTAGAAGAGATTGTTTAAACATACGAAACAGAAATAGACGAGAAATAACGAAAAGGAATAGATAAGACTAATTTTACTGAAAGGAAGGTAGTAAGTCAAAAGCTAAGTAATCTTCTGTGGTTATATTGTGTCCATTTTGCTAAAGATCTTGGTTGCTAATCATTACATTTTCATACGTATGCAATTTTGCCACATGAATATATTTAGAGTCAGCTATTATATTGTCATGGGATTTGTTTGGTTTGACGGTTCATTTAAATTCATCTTGATTTATTACATATGCATTCAAGGTTTTACACCACATGTTTCAGATGTCTTCGACTAATATTCTTCCTTAACACATGAATCGCTTACCTGGATGTATATCAACATTTTCATATGTTGTTGATTGTTGCGATTTCCTGCCAGTGCCTGAAAAGGAAAGGATTCCGTCCATTTGGTTACGATGTTCTGAACAAAAGTGGGGAAAGCATTTTCTCCAGCGAAACATGTGGATGAACATGAGAAAAGCCGTCACAGTGCAGATACATACAAAATACCCAACCACCACCAGGTCAGCAATGAGTATGGTCTAACATACAGAGAGGAACAAATACATGTGCAAATGTTCAGCCCAAACATTTGTTTCATAAAATACACCCTGTTAAACAGTTGATGTGCATGTCTTGGTGGCATTATTTTCAATCCAGCATTAGTAAATATATACGGCAATCCCCGTAAATATGCGGGAAAAGTATGCCCCATAATCCAAAGTAGTACGAAAAGGGTTTGCCTTATACGGCAGAGTGACTAGCCGGTTAGTTGGCGGGTGGAGTCCATGTTTCCAGATAGGTCTAAGTTGAGACTACCAGGTTTTTTCTCACAAGGCTAATTGGTAGTCCGGATGAGTGGTGATGGGTCTCAGAGGGCCAACGGCGTATTTTTAAGATAAGTCATGGTGGGGGCAGCAATGGTTTAGGTTAGATGGTGGTGAGGACAGTCATCTATCAACAGTGCTTGTTACGCGGCGGTGGTGTCAAAGATGCCAGTTTGATTAATACCATTAGACCTGGAAATAAATCCATTTTAACGTGCACGCAGGACGTTCGTCAAGAACCATAAATACCATGTCTTCTGTCAGCAGTTGCAATGACTGTTTTCTGGCAGGTTACGCTGATGCGACAAAGCGTGCCTTTTTAAAATAAAACTGTTTTTTGCTTCGTGTGGGTACGAGTGACAGAGGGTTCTGTATTAGCAAACGGAAATGTTATAGATGAAAATATTTCGCCAAATGTCCCATTGGTATTCTAGTAGCAAACGCGCCAGATTTTGAGTGTTGTTCCAACAAGGAAAGTGTATTTAACCCTAGCTGCTCACTGTTTGACTCTGGGTGTACTGAGTGGTCTGAATTCTCTATATCTGTTTGCTGTGTGTCCTCGTTCCATCCGGTACGTGGCAACATCAACATCATGGACGTGCAGATTATCTCGCACCAGTTGTTTTTGCGTCCTTGCCTTGGTCATGCACTTGTTTTCCGAGCTCCAGGATAATCGATCGTAGGATCGAAATATGGAAACAATCATTCGTATCAGGATCATCGATCGTAGGATCGGCAGTCGGAAACAGTGATTCTTATTACTTGTCTTTGTCAGGCTGCTCTCAAATGGTGTTGTTTGTTGTTTTGGGCAGCGAATATGGTATAAAAATAATTGTTAGAGGCC
The DNA here is from genome assembly GCA_028554795.2 of Sinohyriopsis cumingii. Classification (NCBI taxonomy): domain Eukaryota; kingdom Metazoa; phylum Mollusca; class Bivalvia; order Unionida; family Unionidae; genus Sinohyriopsis; species Sinohyriopsis cumingii. Next base: position 124,805,967 of record CM068824.1, on the reverse strand, counting down.
AGTGGTGATCACCAAAGTTTCTCTTCTTAGGTTTCATTCATGTCGTTAGCTTTTGTTATAAATTCAGATACTTTAACCCAACACTTTGAGCCACATTAATTGGTATGCGTTGATTGCCTCAGTTCCAGGATGAAATGTTTTAAATACTTGATCTCAAACATATTATTATATTGGTGTGAACGAAGATAATGATATTTAACGTTTTTCGCATCTCCACCTGTCAGAACTAAATCATCATGAATCATGGGGATTTGCATCCTTGTAATGACCAACTCGATGCTGACACAAAATATTGCATTATAATCAAGATATTAACTTTGTTATCCAGATCATAAATTTTCTGTATTAGTCATTTGAAAACGACTAACTCGTAGCAAGTATCCCTATCACGCTGAGTCTAGTAATACAGAATTTAGGCTTATAGAGTCTAGTCATATAGAGTATATTCATATAGATTATAGACATATAAAGTCTAGACATATAGAGTCAAGTCATACAGGGTCTAGATATATAGAGTCTAAACATATAGAGTCAAGTCATACAGATTCTAGACATATAGAGTCTAGTCATACAAAGTCTAGAAATATATAGTCTAAATAAATAGTCTAGTCATACATAATCTAGAAATATAGAATCATGACATATAGAGTCGAGTCTTTCAAAGTCTAGACATACAGAGTTTTGACATACATTGTCTGGTCATACATAATCTAGTCTTACAGAAACTAGACGTATATAGGCTAGTCGTATTGAGTCTAGTCATACAGAATCTGAACGTGTAGTTTTTAGTCATACATAGTCTATACATATAGATCATAGATATACAGAGTCCAGGAGTTGTTTTTCTTTTCTTTTTTTCTTGGTGACGAATTTAACGTGCTGGCATCGGAGGGTACCGCCTCTCGAGCATTGGATTACGAGTCCAACGTTATACTAACCGAGCTACTGCAGCTTTAAAAGATACGTGTACTTCTCAAATATTTTAAAATGACTCCTTTAATTGCTATAACTTTTCTTGAAAATATTTTGAGTAACCTCAGTAAAATGTGTCAAAAGATACAAGAAGAATTTTGAAGGCATCTTCGGTTAATTGGCGTGAAGACCTAAACTTGTCTATCCAAGAAATGTTGTAGTCATCTTAGATTACTTTGAGTAACGACATAAACCTGCTATAATAAAAAACATTTCCAGACAGATTAAAGTTTTCTTACCTTGAAGAGGCAGATTCACGTATAGATCAGTAGCTCCGCTTCCGTATACTGAAACGAGCAATATATAGAAAAATCAAACATGACAAAGATAATACAAGCGAAGTCACCGCTGATTTTCTAAGTCATATATATATATATATATATATATATATATATATATATATATATATATAGTATGTTCCATTTGTATTTATGTCTCATTCTGTAGATTTATTTGATTTTATTTGCTACTTGTTTTATTATGGGGATTCGGTACTGGGGAAATATTCCCCAGCCCGAATAATTAGCTACAATCTAAGGGTAAACGTCCCAGAGTGCAGTGTCAATGAGATTTCATGATGGCATGGTTTGGTTTCGTAGTGGGTTCAGGTCAGAACCGGACATGTGGGCATGGATCCAAGTAGTTCCTATCAAAATCTAATTGTGTTGATTGATTGTGTATATCAATATGAAATAATTGTGATAGAGGTTGCTTTTTTCTCCACTAGAATAATTGAGAAGGGATTGTTCTATTATCTCGTAAATTTGGTGGAGTGATACAGGAAACATCTGATTTATAGTCGTGTTTCTAAAGACCCAGGGATAGAGTAGGATAATAGTTACCTGTATTCTGGTGTTTGAGATGTGATATGTATTTTGAAGTATTTAAGTACTGGCGCTAACAAGGATAAACCATGTTGTTGTGAGGTTGTCATACACTTGTGAAGTTGTGATTTTAATATGAAGTTGGGCTATTTGGTGGTCATTGTTTGATTTGCGGTCTTGACGCGTTATCAGAACTTCCAGTAGACAATGGGTTTTGTCAAGAAATCCTTGGACATAAGGGGAAAACATGATTTTCCCTGGACTTCACGCGAATGTTTGATTAGCCCAGTAAAGAGACCCCTTCTTTTATTACAAGAAAAATTTCTAATGGCAGCGGAAGGGTACGTTGAAGAACCTGCGACAGTTATATTTTATTTGGTTTGATTATGATGAGTACAGACTATTCTAAGAGAGAAACGAGTCATATAAAATTACAAATAATAACAGAGTGTCCTTAAAAGTCTCATTTTCGTCTCGCTATATTTACTGGATGTGATACATGTTTCAGTGAGACCGGTTCGGGATATTTTATCTGGGATGTAATGCAACAATGACATAAAAAAGCGCTATAACCCTGGAGAACTGAGTCATTTTGATAACGGTGGCTGACGTGAGAGACCTTGTATGAGAGAGAAGACTGATTTTCCTTCAACAACTAAGCTGGAATGAACTGAAATGACCAGAATAATTTGGCTATGACATCCCGCAAAGGTCATCTTGCAATGGTCAATACAATATAAACACGTGACGTTTGCAAGTGAATTCGATATTGGTAACATATCAGCTAAATTTCAGTTAATTTCAAATGAAAACTGAATAGTAGAGTTAGATTTAAAGTCATTACATAGATATCCATCGTTTATAAACATGTGGCGAGGTAGATAATAAGTTTAATAATACAAAATAGTATTGAACTTAGTCACAAAATAATTAAGTTTTATGTTATACAGCAAAATCTTCCCGATAAAAGAAGTGTTAGTTAAGGTTTTCCCGTTTTTAGAGTTCCATATTCTTCTACAGGAAAACAAAATTTTTAATGGTCTATGTTTTAACATAAATTCGCAAAATTCCAATATATTTGCATTCTTGTAGTCTTTGCTATGACTCTTCTGGGGATCGAACCCACAACCTCCCTCATCTGAGGCGGACTCTCTAACCACTGGACCACCGGAGCGGTCAGTTACGGAGGTAAAAATATGTGTGTGATAATAAATAATGATCATATAATTGTTGCATTAGAACGCTTAAATTTTCATGATCCTATGTTATGAAAAGTTATGTAAAATAAATAACACGTACTCTGATCTTTTGAAATTCATAGAAATGTTTTAATGGATGGATGCATTCTTGGCAATGTTGAATGCTTTGATATCTGATCAAGCATATTCGATATTTGTAATAATTAATACTGCTTTTACAAACAAAACTGTTAATTACAGTAGAAGTCAATGTTCGTTGGGAACGTGGAAACTTGCTTATGGTAACTTATTGTATTTTAGTTATGTGTACCTGAAGATGTAATCCACCATGCATATGACCCTTTGTATAATTATCGAGTATTTATAATTCAAACCATGGAAATTCTCCAGGAGGAATTACAAGATTTCCAAGTCTTTTATCATTCTGATGGAGAAAAAGAATTTAATAAAAACCTCACTACCGGGTAAAGCACAATCTCGACTTAAACAATGAAAAGGAAACTTTAATGTCTCTAAAATTTCGAATAAAACTGCTTTAGCGATATTTTGCACTCTTCAGCATTCACGTAGAACGTGCAACATTGAAGCTTGAGTCTAAAAGATTTTGTCAGGCTATTAGAAAAACAACTATCTTTTAACAAGCCACTTTAGAACTGATGAGATTCAGAAGTTCAATCACAAACTCTAGGTTAAAGACTTTATGATTTTCTAACACGGGCGTTTACTAATCTGATGCTTAAACTTGTTTCGTCCTCCAATACATGGCTAGTTTTAAACTGAAATTCATTGAATTTAAAGATAAAGCAATAGAAAAGTTAAATGATAAGTATATTATTTGTAACTGTCATTTGCAGTATATTTATTCACCAATTTCACTCACTTTGTCCAGTATAATTCATGTTTTTCTTCAATCGGAAACTGTTTCTAAACGGTATTTTAAAATTTGAATTTCTATTTGTTTGTAATCGCTTTCTAATATTTTAGTAATGGATTCCTTGACATTGTACATATTTGGTGGCTGATTGACAAAATCTTTGTCAAAGGAAAAATAATTTAGCACGATCACAAAGTCATAAATTGCTGTTCATTTTTCTGTTCCACAGTGGCCAATTGTATGGATATTGGCTTCTTGTGGGTGTGATGTATTATGTCATTGTTTGGTTAGGCCTGTAACTCTTCATGCCGATTATTTCAAACATCGTCAAGCGTACTCCTTTCACGTTACATACTTTATGTAAAGATACCACGAAACTAAATATTTCGTACTTGCAGCATTTAGCCAGTTTTAGCTGGTTTGACGCGTTAGCTTCAGTCGTACCCGAACTTTGGAGTTACGTATGCTGTTTTAATTATGTTTCTTTATTTGTATTCGAGTTTCGCACTTGTGATGTATTTTTATATCATATATGTACAGAATAATTGAATTTTTATGATCCGCATTAATACAGAGTTTCGTCAGTTTTCTTACTTATCCTCTGAGAAACATTTGCATATAGTAAATATTTCACTACCGCTTTTATGAAGAGCGGTTTAATTATCTTGTTAGCTTCCAGGAAATAAATCATTTACAAATGACTTCCTACTTCCGATATTGTTAAATTTTAAAAATGAATTGTTCAGCCTAATTTTGAAAATAGATAGGAAAATACATTGTATTTCATGCAGAATGCATGATATTGTTTTAGCTAAACCATACACGGTATACCACCTGTATGTATCGAGTCAGGATCGACCGTTTTACATGGAAGATTATCTCCATGATCAGGAACATCTGGAATAGCTTGAAAGAAGTTTATGGGCAGCAACATGGTGACATTAATTTGTAGGAAACACATAGTTTACGTTAGAGTTAGGAGTTTTGATGTTTTAATATAATGGTTTTGGTCAAAGACAAAATTTAGCAATCGAAACAAACATACGAATTAGCCGGTATAATATAAAGTTATCTTTCTATCTTGGGATTAGTTCCAAATGCGTGTCAAAGGAAAACCAGAGATATATCGCCAATCATCGAAAGGATCCATTATCTTTCACCATTGGAAAGATGGATGGCTATATTCTGACATTACATAGATTTGGAATGTTGACCTACCAAGTCTAGAGGTGACACTTTTATGCATTAAAAGTACCAAAACTAATGATTAAATGTTTTCTTGTAAACACAATTCAGTTTCATAAATTCATGTCTTTCATGAGAATAGCATAGCTTAATAGCTTCACGTCTCCAGCCTTATCTCCCTATTCCATATCCATTAAATTGTCAGAGCCGTTTCATGTATTAAAAAGTCTATTTTTAAAGGAAATTTGCAAACTTTCAATATATTTGTATCCTTGTATGTGTCTATTCTGTTACCGAAGTAAACATATTTTTGTGATAATAATATAAGGAATGTTCCGGATACTTTGTTAAAAAGAAGAAAAGAGCCACTCAGTATGTAGTAAAGCATCTATCTCTAATTTTAGAAAGTACACTCACGACTTAAACAATACCTAGAAAACTTTAATGATCTAGTGATATTTTGCACTCTTCAGCATTCGTGGAGAACGTAAGCTTAAGTATGAAAGGTTTTGTCAGCTAATTAGTAAACGACTTCTTTTAACAAGTCTAATTTGAACTTGTGAGAGTCAGAAGTTCAATCACATATCAAGCCGAAAGAGGTTTTGATTTTCTAGCATGAACGTTTACTTGCCAGACGATTAAACTTATGTTTCATCCTAAACTATTTGACTATTTTAAATCTGAAATTCCTCGAATTAAAAGATAAAACAAAATTAAAGTTCAATGATGTTTTAAGGTAATGTTTCCCGTTAAAAACAAAATGTATCAATCAAAACAAACATACGATTTAGTGGTTCAATATAATGTAATCTTTCTTTATTGAGATTAGTTCCAAATATATCAAAGTAAAACCAGAGATTTAGCGCCAAGGAGCAAGAGGATACATTATCATTAAACATTTGCAAGATGGCTATGCTCCGACATTAAACGGACCCGGAATGTTGATTTATCAGGTTTAGCGGTGACATTATTCTGCTCTGTAAGCGCCGGTAAGTACCCAAAGATAATGGTTAAATGCAGTGTTGTAAAAACAATTCCGTTTTATGACTTCACGTCTCATGACAATAGAATAGCTTCATCATTTCATAATATCCCTGTTACGTATCCATTAAGAGGACAGTGGCATACCTGGCAGGTTAATAATAAAAAAAATAATAGCTCATCTTTGTTATAAGGACAATATAATATGTATTGCCGAATAGATAATGTGTAGCCATTCAGCACACACGTATGGACAACTTTTTCATTTCCTTCCAAGGGCATTATTGTACTGTAGTAACATATTTTGACAGAATTGGATTAGTCTCTTGACTAATCGAAACCCATTCAGTTAATTCCAGTGACAGATACTCACTTAAACATATTCCCCATTGTCTCGAGAAAAATCTAAAAGGCATAATTTACACTAACAGAATTCTTTATATATCTTCTCTCTTGTGCTACATTTTTGATACAATTGAGAGCATTAGTTGTACTGTTTGAATTCACCAAGACTGTATTAATGGTGTTAGACACAAACTTGGACACAACATATAATGTAAATTAAGCATATATGTCTTGAAATAGTTGCATATGAATTAAATAACTGGAATAATTCGGACAAGTGAGCTTTCTGGAACTGACCGAGTTACACGATTCATTGTTCATCATACTAAAAAAGCCAACAGGTTGACTCCAATAAACATTTTATATCTTTTAAGTTTTATGCTGCTTTCTCTTGGATGCAAATAACATTCTTCACCGATCAGAACATTTTCAGAAGAAGAAAAAGTCAGAGCAAAATTAATAATGATTTTCCAGTTAACTACCGTAGGACTCAGTATAAATCTGTTTGGCTCAGTATAGTAGAATCTAGAATCTTGTACACTACCTTGCAGTTTCCTTGTATTGACTGCTTACCTACTGGTGTAGTATTATAATCTATGAAATCAATATGATTCAGTCGATTCGACTACAGTGTCTAAAAAGGGACAACATAAAAAATAAGAATAAAAGATCATTAAAAAAGACAGGAAAGATAACAAAATCGGTTTTTCAAATCCTTGAAAACTTTTTGGAAGAGAAATCACGTTATAAATATATTCATGTCGACAGACTCAGTATTCATAATTGCTCGAATCGCTACCAATCTACCGCATTTGCAACTCTTTCTGTCATTTCACATTTGCTTTGTACTCACTCACTTATCCCTAGTCGAGCATCACTAACTGAGCCAAACCAATTTGTATTGAGTCCCAAGGGAGTTAACGGGAAAATCATTACTGACAAAGCGACAGTAATGCTGGTATGTAGCCTAATCTTTGGTGATGTTCCATGGCAGGAAATATGTCTGCATTTCTTTTTCAATAGTCCTTGTCATTGTGTCTTTTTCCCGTTTGGGGTCCAGTGGAGGCGCTCTGGGTGAAGCACCCAGTGAGATTCGGCATACATACCCCAGTCAACGACATATTCTCTTCTTTACAATATGGACGATAAATATTGATTCTGTCCTTTGATAGAGGTCATCGTTATTGGTCCTGTTGGGCCAGAAGATAAGATGAATCTTCTTTAGAAACGTGTATTGGACGATTTCAAGTTTTGCGTTATTTTCCAATGTTCACCTCCAGCATTCAGAGCCGTACAATAGAAAACGAATGAAATTGTTTCGGTAAATCACCAGCTAGGTCTTGACTCCATGTTGTCTGACTTCCACATGTATTATAGCATATCCTAGGATTGGTTGGATTTGATAATCCTGGTTCCTCCTTCTAACTCCGAGTCTCCGTCTGGAATCACTTCACTTCTTTTTTCTCACTAATTTGGTTTTTACCTGTTTATTCCCATCATTGTATCTTATATAACAGTTGTCGCTTTCGTCGGCCTGTCGATGGCTGGACAAAGAGGAACGGTGCAAGGTCACAGCCTTGTTTCACACCTGTGTTGACGCGGAAGAAGTCTCTGATATGGTGGATGCAGACGACATTTCACTGGAAGTCATGGTTCAGAAGTTCGATGAAATTTGCAGTATTCAGTGGGATACCATAAAACCGGTGTATTTTCCAGAGGGAGTCACGGTGAAGGCTGTCAAAAGTCATTTCGAAGTCGATGAAGTAGATGTTGCGGTACTGTTCATTCAGATTTCTGCACTAGTATCTGTCGGAGTGTGAAAATCGGGTTAATTCAGGATAGTCGTTTCCTGAAACCAGCTTTTTTCCTTTCTCAGCTTGAGAGCGATTCTGCTGAAGTCCTTGCTTGTTAGGGATAGCAGGATGATAACTCTGCAGTTGCTACAGTTCCAAAGGTAGCCATTTTTGATCATTTTAGAGATGAATCCAATTTTTCACTCGGCGGTGGTTTCTTTGCTCCCCCCATATCATTTGAAAAATGTATGCAGGGATTCTTTCAGGCTTCAGTATCTTCTGACTTCAACATTTCTCAACAGATGATGTCTTCACCAGGACTTTCCACATTTTTGAAGGCGTGAAAAGTTTTACAACTGATATACAAAAACAATTTCATCAGATTGTTCATGCAGATATTTTCTATTCTTGGAAAGAAGGACTTATTGCAAGTTGTATGTTACCTTCTTTTAAAATATGTCCATCCTCTACTGTCTTCGAAAGATTGTTTTCAACTTCACCTGTCTTATGAGGTTCTAGTTCGTCTACTGTCTTTAGATGTTTATGACCATGACGTGGCTTGCGTTTATTTTGTTGCTTGGAAGGTTGTGCTAAAAAATGACATCAAGATACCCTCGATTATTATACAAATACATGAAAGGAAGAACAAATAGACGACTTGCACAAGGGAGGTGTCGGCTGCGAGAGAGAGAGAGAGAGAGAGAGAGAGAGAGAGAGAGAGAGAGATAGAGGTGATGATCAAATAGATAGCTGATTGTATATCTGCATTAATATGTACAAATTAAGAGTGAAATCACATTTATATAGTTTCATTACTTCACCATTGTTGTATGCGCATTGTACAAGAACAATAAATTAAAAACAATTTTATATTTACATTACCGTATCCTCCATTTGTACACTACTTGCTGTTCTGGTGTTCATTAAAAAAAATAGTATGATATTCGCAATGGATAAGAACCATCAGTTATTTGAGTTTGTATAGATTTTGTCTATGCCCACGAACAAAAACTTGAAAACAAATACTGACGAATTACTTCCATCACTGTATGCACTATCTTGTAGCCACACCATCATTATACTGAAGTCTACCTACTAGCAATACAAACGTGGGTTGTAAAGCATTCGCATATGTATATCTAGGAACGTTTGATAGTGCATTTGCTATAAATGTTGTATTTCAAGTCGAGAAGTTGATATAAATGAATACACCTGCTCTCTCTATAGCACAAGTCAATTAGCACATGTATGCGCTCTAAGTCAATTTTTTTGCAGCTACAGGTGTCATTTTTGAGAATTTGACAACACATATGGTTAAATGGCGTTCACTCACATTATTTCGCGCCTTGTCCATCAAAAGGCCATCGATGATTTTTTTAAATACAAATTCCTAGAAAAAATACTTAACGGCAAATTCTTAGACAACTTACTTCGACATTTTAGCACAGCCAAGAAAGTGTGGTGATCTCGCTTAAACCGCTTTGTCGCTCGCTTTGATGTAAGACTGGACGCGCCTGCGCCTCTACTACAAACATTAAGAGATACGCGACAATGACGCCATTTATAAGCAACGCCTGGGAAAACACAGGCAGCAAGACAAAATCGGCACATGATTCCAATAAATAAGAGGCAGTCATGTAATTTCGTATATATCTTCTGTATGGTATGTCATGTGTTTTATTTCAATTCGTACGTAATACCTATTTTTTCCATTCAAATATGTGCTTTCATGCACGTCAAAGACATGAAATACAGCTGTCAATTCTAAAAGTATTTTAGTTAAATTTTACATCGTGCTAAATTATAATTTTGAATAAATTTCACATGTACAAGCTAAGAATAAAACTTATTGTATGTGACTCCTTGATCCCATTTTATTGTTGAACATCCATACAGGAGATAAATGAAGATGAGCGCGACTTCTTGTTCGCGCGATCACACCTTGATTCCCCCTGCACTAGTAATAGCTCAATCCAATATCGACTTTCTTGAGCAGTATGTTGCCGAACTGCCATTGTAGAAGTCTATGGCGATCGACAAATTTCTCCGGCAAATTTTTGTATGACAATTAATGTGTAGATCACTCAAAAAGCATGATTAAATAAACTTTCTTATAATTATATTACGATTAAATTATTTTTAAATTTTTTTTTATAAATGTATATTAGTACATAGGCAGTGTGACTTGTACTATAGGTGATTAATTATTTCGTGTATGACAGTGGATTATGCTGCATGATATTAAATCTAAGTCACGGATGTGAACTGACATTTGTTTAAATGACAGAGTGATAAGAATCAAGACTTAAGTTATTGATTCATCGACATTGAACTGTATGCATTTAACTGTAAATCTGTATGAAATATCAACAGAAAGGGACGAGAACGATATGAAGTGTTAGTTTTAGTTAAATCATAACATTCATACCCCTTGTAGGCTTGGTGTCAGGCTTGGCTTTTTCGGGATCATGTCCAGCTTCTTAAATATAAATAGCATGGAAAACAGAATAACTTTAAGGGAGCACCGGCACCTCGTGGTGATTTAAAGTTTCCGAAAAACATATAACACTAATTGAGGAAAAGCATCAATGATCATTACATTACCCTGCCAACAAAAATGTTTAAGCTACATTTTGTCTGCAACGACCATACAAACTAAAAGTAGTTTTCCTTGCAAGATTAAGTCGGTTCTAGTTTGTTTAGTGTTTTAGCGTTAGCCGTACTCGAACATTATAACTAAGTGTGCTGTTTGAAAATAGTTTCTTCGTGTTATTCGTATTTCGTGGGGTTTAGTTTCGGTGTTTGGATTATAATTTATGTGTCTAGTAATGCATCGTAGAGGAATATAAATAACATTAATACACGGTTTTCTCTATACTTGTACTGCAACAAATATGTATTACTGTAAGCTGACTTCATATTTCAAATCATTGTGAATGATAAGTTCTATTTACTTTTCCAATAGTAAATATACTTTATATCCTGAAACATGGTATGAGCTAGTTTTAAATAAATCATAATATTTATACTGCTTATATGATTGGCGTCCGGCTTGACTATTTCAGGGTCGTCTCCAACATCTGGAATACGATAACATGGATGATGGAAAAACTTTAAGGGAGCAACGGCGCATCATGAAGACTTAATTTTCTGAGAAACACTCATCAGTAATCGAGGAAGAAGCAACGCTTATGAAAACATTACGTTCTCCATTAAAGTGTTGCTAAGCAGTAACTGTACCCAAATGATAACTTTATCTTGTAAGATGAGGTCAGGTCCTGTTAGTTTAGTGTTTTAGCATTACTCGTACACGAACCTTGGAACCGGGTATGCGTTTTTGAATAAATGTGTTTCAAGTTATTCGTGTTTCTTTTTTTTATAGGAATTTCGTATATCGTCTAAGTACCTAGTAATAACATAAATGCACTGGGGTTTCTTTTTCTTCTGCTACGACAAACATGTTCATCCAATAAGCCGTGCATTTAATAAGCTGTAGAATTCTCATGTTGTCGTCCAGTAAATACAGGTTTTACCGAAGACTTTGTACTTAATTTCTTTGTGAATGAAAAGTTTTACTTACGTTTTGAAAAAGTTTGGCATAAACTTATATCCTTATGCGTTAGATTTAGTTAAATCGTAAACTGCATACCCCCTGCTGGATTGGCGTTTTTCCGGACTATTTCAGGATCGTCCCCAGCACCTGGAATGGAATGGCATGAAAAAACAATTAGGAAGCAAGTGATGCTAACCTTCCTGTGTTATTAGTCTATGATCTAATAATAAATAACAAAAAGGAGTAAAGACAACAAGCTTTATAAAATTTAACAAATAATATATTTCCCTACTTATGCATATTTAATTGGCTTTTTTTAACACTGTATGTTGAACTTGACCTTGTCCAAAACTGAGTTTATTTATGCTGGACCCAAGTTGGCTTTTTATTTTAAACATTGTAAACAGCTAATACTTAGCTAAATTATTCTCTATATGTATGGGTTTACAATAAGTATCATTATTAATAGAAGTAAATAGGATTAGATGGGTCATGATTTTGGAATGTCCTAAGTGAACTATACATAATCCAGAGTATTGCTTTGTAAACATCAGGATCATTCTAGAAGGTTATTTTCCATTAGGTAATGGGTTTATTTAGAAAATGCTAATTGTGTCCTGAGGTCAAGTAGAGAACTATATAATCTTATAAATGTGAGGACTTGGTCATTCGTGCTTTAAGTTTTGGCACAATCAAGTTGTATGTTGTGTTCAGTTTATTTTTTATTTCGGGCCGGAATTTTTTGGGATAAAATTATTGAATTCAAGTGATTATTTTCTCTGAAAAGACAAACGTGTTCTGATACAATTCTTGGATGAAGATATTCACTGGAATTTTTACTGAATTCAAACCTGAAATTACATTTCTGTGATTCTAAAAAAGACTGTTGACACATAAACACTTTATAAGCTATCACCGACACGTCATCGCCTTCAGTTTCTGGAGGTTTTCTGGACTTGTAGAGAGTTTTATTCAGGACTTTAAATTATTACGCCTTGTGTCTGTCATTTCTAGATTACATTTGGGATTTAATTTGTAATGCCGTAAGTTCTTTTTTGTCATTTACACTTTGTAAAGACTATCGTGCTTGTGCACAAATGACACATGTGGATACAACATACGGAAAAGTGTACCAGTCTATGTTGCCCCTTATGGAAAAAGATGCATTCGAATGAAATGACTGGAATTTTTACTTCAAGTGATTGTTTTCCGACCCGATCAAATCACATTTGCTATAGGTTTCATTCTACACAAAATGTTAACATTCTAAACTCGATAAACCTTTCATTTTCTCGTTAGGCCTTAATGCCCTTTCTGTTGAATGCAAGTAGCATTCTTTACTCCTGGAAATATCAGAGAAAACATTAATAATTAATTCGACAATCACATAAGGATATTATAGCAAGTGATTGGTGCACTTAGTGTAGTGATACCTACAGCATATTGTATCCCCATGCAGTATCCCTGATGTAGTCTTATAGTTAATTAAACGAGCAATATTAAGTAGTCCCATTTACACTGGCTTAAAACCCAACGCAAACCCAACCCATTCCTCCAATAACATGGAAAAAGTGGATTGTTAACATCTTTGCAAAGAAAAGATAGATGACAAATATCCTTCATGTGGACAGACCCCAAGTTTGTGAACGTTCTTTACGCGATCTAGCTTTTCTTTATTCGGTTATAAGCTATTACGTTTCTTGAAAACAAGCAACTTACGTTTTGCATATACGTACTTTACCTTAATTACTCGGTTATCTTCTACTAAAGTAGTCTCATCTTTTAATCACAATGAAGAGTTATTTTAGTTTTACCTGTCTTTGAAGGATCCAACTTGCCTGCTTGTTTGGGCATTTCCTGGTATGGTAGATATGTGTTGCATTTCTTCCTGTCTTCTATGGTATTGTTTGCTAGAAATAAAATATAGAGAATTTACGTTATCATTTAGAGACAGAAAGCTGGAATAAAAATGGACGAATATACACATGGTTCAACTCACAGACGCCTGCATGTATGAGTGAGAAATATAGATAACGTTTCTATGCTGGTATACTGTGTATCAGAAAGAATCATAATGATATTTTTCAGAATGACTTTGAATGGGTCCTCACTAATCCCAAGGTACTGTTGTATTCCAAAAGACCAATGACCACTTTGTAATTACAATAAATAGCTGAAATACATAATTACTCTCAAATTATAACTGAACACATCTGCAAACACTCATCATAGATTCCCAAAGAATGATATTAAGAGAGGAATAAAAACTCGTTTATCAATATATACCTTCAACGTAATATATTTTCGAAGGAAACAACCATTTACTCGTAAACAAGGTCAGTCTTTAACTCACAGTAAACAACGTGTTTACTTCTTATAATCATGACAGATATAATGCAGGCATTACATCCACAACCCTCAATCGCGGACAAAACTGAAATACACAACATATATATATATACACATCACCTCCCTCAAAAAGAATAAGATAGATATATACAATAAAGTTTTCTTGTACATAGTAGTTAGATATACATATGAGTCTATAATAACCAAAGTTAAATAGGCAGATGTCTTATGAATGACACAAGATATGCACAAAATAAAACAATATGGTAAATCCATACACGTGAGAGTGCATATAGAATCACGGTATCGTTTTCCCTGATGTGTCTAATGTAATATTGTTTTTATTCAGCATCCAACTCTGTCACAACAATCTCTGATTTTTGTTTTTCATTTTAGTAATGAAAGTAACGGGGTTATGATCACCGAATGTATTAAGTACAAAAGAATATGAGCCAAGGTACACTTCAAAATGTTGCAAACCAGTATCCAAGCCACACATTTTTCTTGATTCGATACCCCATCAACCGTATACAAGCTGCATCAACAGACATTTAAATCATTTGCTGAAATTTGGAGCTGAAGGAACTGGTGCACATCAAAGTTAGGCCTTTAATTTGTCGAACGTAATTCTTGGCGCTTCTCAGACCAATTAATCTTAAATTTCTTACTCGAAAAATATGTCAGAAGCTTGACAACTATCGAGAAATTTAAACAAAATTTTCTAAAATATTCAGTTATACCTAAAATTAGCATCAGCTGCTTTATACTAACATGAAATTCAAGACAGAAGTGACCTTGACTTCTACATGTTTAAGTTGTCTGTGTACCACAATATGTCCTAAAAATATGACACAAACACGGCAAACATCACATTTGCCAATATTAACTCCCAGTAAAGCATCATTGAGTCAGTCAAAGGATCTGCAAAGATTTTAAACTAAAATCACTACTGTCAAATCTCGTTCCATCGTTTACGTCCTCGCTGTGTTACAAGGTTAACTAAACAGATTGAATAATGAGCTCGGTTACCTCTATCAAAATACTCATTTAAAATATTTATATGACAATTTTTTTCAGTTTCCTAGGAGTGGTAATGATATAATTTATGTAATTTACTTTCGTTTTTATTGTATAACGTCCGTACAACTTATCCCCATGAGGATTTCAGGAATGGGCAAGAGAGCCAGACATTTATCACCAATCTGAAAACTCATTTCCTGTGTATTTGTCTCATTTATAATGTCAATTTTGACAGAGTAGTTTGAATATTAGTTATTGTTACTTCACAAGCCTTAATCAACTTATATTTTCAATCAGAGACATAATGAAGAAGAATAATCTAAAATTCTTCATTTGAAAGAAGCGTCTATTTTAATATCTTTAACAGTCTCCGGACCAAAACTAATTCAAAAGGTCTAAAACCTAAAGATTCTTGAACGGATTCCCTAACAGCAAACTACAGGATAATGAACACCCTTGTCCCAATCTTTTCCTGCATTGGAACAATAAGACCCGATCATATTCTTCAAAGTTTGATGAAATCTTTTTAACGCCGTTTCACTTTGAAAGTGAAAGGCAGAAACGTTAAATTGTTGGATGCCTAATTGATAAATATCTTGTTGGAAAATTCCAGACATCAGATTTGACCATTTATCAGACTGGACTGATTTGTGAAGGCCAAAACGTACAAACAATCTTTGGTTTTAATTTTAATATTTCTCAGAGGAAGTGCCTTGGAAAATCTTGTGGACGCACACATTATGCTCAGCAAGTATTGTTTGCCTGTCTTGGTCTTAGGTAAATTACAAACACAGTCTACTTTTATTCTACTAAATGTTTCGTCAAATGAAGGAATAGGTTGCAGACGAACTTGAGGTACCATATGATTTGGTTTTCATACCATTTGGAGGGTATGAAAAGATATACAGTATTTAGAAATATCACTTTTAATTTCAGCCAATATAAATGATTCAAGATCAAGTCTTATTGACTCCGAAATGACCAATCAAAGGAGTTTCATGTTTTGTTTTGCAAAGCTAAAACCTGGAACTTGTTTAGCGTCAGCCACATCATAAGGGACGATTTTGTGCAACACACTTTCCTAAGGGTGACTGCATACTGGTAACTCTGAAAAAAGGAAGTGAACATAAATGTATTAGTCTTCAATCTTATGAAAAGCATTATTATGCCGTTTGTTTCCTTTTTTGCGTGAATTGATTCACGAAGCAAAGTAATGTAACTCAAACTTATTTGTAAAATTAAAATGAATAATAAGGAAACCACCGAATGCTTCCAGCGCACAGACTATGAATGACGGTTTCGTCTGCGTATAAATGCCTCACCGAAAGATTGAATCTTCACATTACGGAACGTCTTGTCAGTAAGCGGTCTACTTTAAGGACTTGCATACCTTCAGCTGTAGAGCTGACCCGAGTGATCATAGAATGACCAGAGTTATCGGAGTGGTGGGAATGACCCGAGTGACCGGAGCGATCCAAGATATCGACGTAGTACCAGCTGCAGAGCTAACCATAGACGTCTACCATAGCAGCTGTGAAGCTGAACCATAGCAGCAGTAGAGCTGAATGAACAGTGCTGCTTTTCGAGTAGCAGGTGATTGGGCGTTGCTGACCGAGATTGGTGGGCGCTGACTGCTTGATTGACCAACCTGGAATACTAACGTCTTGATTATTCAGTGTGACCGGTAGCCTAGTGTGCTGGTGACGGATTGTATAACTCCATACATGTAATCTTTTAGCCATGGGTTAATCTTTGGGGTTTGTAAAACCCAGTGTATTTTTGGGACTGTAAAGATATTTTGTATATCTGTCCCTTTTGTTGACATAATTTAACTATTTAAGTGAATACATTTTACTATATGAGTAAACTACTACATTTTTTTACTTATTGAGTAAAACACATCAATCTTTTCGTTGTGAAATCACTGTGAATCATTCACCCCTTGTACTGTGTAAGGTCTTTTATTTGTATTTTCAATATTAAGAGTCCGTGCATTTTATGTTAACTGATTCAATATTTGGATCATATACACGCACATATTAATGATAGTTATTTGCTCATTCAAGTCGTTCGTTATTAAACGTATTTATATCACCATCAAAAGTGTTACGTTGTAAATCCAAAATCCCACCCGGTTATCTTGTTACAAATGGTGTAAAAAGTGAGATCATTTCGGATTAGAAGAGCACTGAAATTATTGTTTCGTTATTCTTATATGATCTTTTGTGTGTTTCAGACGCTATTAACAAGACAGCGAGGTTCAGTAGACACTTAACATTACTTTTTTTTGTGGTACACACTTCACGTTTTGTTGCCTTTGAAGAAGGAAAATACGGTTTGTTGAAATTATAGTAATAACGCATTTTCTGTATAATACTGCACTTTAAGTTGGTCATACCAGATTTATGAAATGTCATCAATGAAAGAACTGGTAGAACTGGGGAAACAGTTTGGCTGCGAGAGGGAGTCCTTTAGAAATTTTGTTCTTGAAGAACAGGCTAGGGAAAAGGATCAGAGGTTAAATGAGAGGGATACAGAAAGGCAGAAACTAGAGATGTAAAGGGAAGCCAAGAGGGAGTTGATAGAATTAGAAAAGCAGGCCGAAAAGGAGAAAATAGAATTAGAGAAGGGGAAGAAAGAGTCAGAAAAACAAGCAGAGAGGGAGAAGGTAGAGTTAGAAAAACAGGCCGTAAAGGAGAAAATAGAATTAGAGCAGGGGAAGAAAGAGAAAAACAAGCAGAGAGGGAGAAGGTAGAATTGGAGAAAAAAGGCCGAATAGGAAAAAATAGAATGGGAAAGGGACGCAGAGAGGGAGACTATAACATTAGAGAAGGGAAAGATAGAGTTAGAAAACAAGCAGAGAGGGAGACGTTAGAACTGCTTAAAGAAATAGAGAATAGGAAGTTAGAAAGGGAAAAACAAATGAGGTTAGAAGCTTTGGAGAAAGAAGATAGAAATAGGCAGAGAGAGTATCAAAGAAATTCTGAGCTATAGAAAACTGAAAGGGAAGGGAACATGGTGTTCAACTGAGAGGTCCAAAATTTCCCCCATTTGAGGACGAACAACATAACATGGATAGTTATTTAAACAGGCTCGAAATGTATGCACTGTGCAAAAATGGAAAAAGGACGATTTGTCGCTGCATCTTAGCGCGTTGTTGAAAGGTAAATCATTAGAGTTTATTTGCATTTATCTGTGGCCGATTTGCTGAATTACCTCGCGCTGAAGGACGCAATTCTGAAGAGATACGAGCTAACCGAGGAAGGTTTTCGCAAGAAGTTTTAGTATAGCAACCCCGAGAGGAGAGACATTCACCAAATTCGTCAGTAGGACGTGCAATTACTTGCAACGATGGGTGAAATGTGACAAAGTCCTTAAGACATTTTGAGGGTCTTATCGATTTCTTGCTTCGGAACCAACTATTGACAACTTGTGGCAAGGAGTTATATTTGTTCTTGAGGGAGAAATCCTTCACGAATATATATATGACTTGGACATACAGGCGGATTTATTCGCTGAAGCTCGGGGAGCTTCACAGAACGTCATCTCGCGAGACGGCAAGGGTGGGAATAAGGTCAAGGACCAAAATCCCAGGGAACCTGAAACAGGGAAGGCATAAGAACATGTTTCACTTGCTAGGAGTGGGATCATATCACCCCCAATTGTCTTAATCGGAAGGGACCAGTCCAGAGAGTAGCAGTAGCCATTGAAGGCAGACAGTCGGAAGATGGAAAACTCGATGTTTCCCAGCAGGCTAAGCGGAAAGCAGTGTACGAGCCAGTGGTGCGTGCAGAGATCAGTGACTATGCGATCCAAGCGATCGGCACATGTATTTTCCCAGAGGCAAGGGTACCGACGGCAAATGGCACTGTCAATGGACAAGAGTTGACCGTTTTACGAGACACAGGATGCACTAATGTAGTCGTGAAACGGAGTCTCGTCCGCGATGACCAATTGCTTGGGTTTAAATCGCCTTGTATGGTACGGGTCCAAACAATCGACCGCGTTCCTTTCCCAAGGATATATACTGAAACACCTTTCTTGACCGGAATCGTGGAAGCCTTGTGCATAGCCAACCCGATCTATGAACTTTCGATTGGCAATGTCCAGGGATCTAGACTCCCAACCATGTCTGACTTCCGATTCCTGATCATCCAAGCAGTGCAAACCATAACTAAGGTAAATGAGGATAACAGACCATTACGTAAATTAAAAGTACCGGAAGCCATTACTAATATCTCCTTCCAAGAATTTCGTACTGAGCAAGAACGTCACGCGTCTTTACGTGCAAACGTGAAGAAAGCATTATCAGGTACCGTGAGGAAGTGTAACAACGGGGGTTCCTCTAAATTTCTACTTCGAAAAGTTTAATGTACAGGGAATACTTACCTTTTCCTACCTAAAGTTATTTACCGGCGTGTATTGGCTGATGACTGAACCAAACAAAGTAATTTTATTGGATGTGTAAAGCACGCTCTTGATCCTGTCCTTTTGTAGCTACCACATCTGTTTATCGCATTCTGTTTTTGATAGTAGTATACGTTATTTTTTTTTCTCTTTAGGATATATCATACTAATGTCAATGATAATTGCACTTTCAATCACAACAAATACGTCATGGGCTATTAAATGTTATAACTGAACACAATATATATCTAACTTCGCATCATGGATTAACACAGATGTGCTGTAATAGTGGGTAGTGTCTAAATTGTACTTTTATATTTAGCACACTTCAAAATTATAACACAACATTACGATATGTATTACCAAATAGTCGTTCAGATCATATAAAGTTTGAAGGCTGAAGATTAACATAACACATGTGTATATTGATGATTGTCACTGATATGTTTTAATCGTCCAGTGACTAAATTTATCTTTGAGTGATATTGATATTTCATTGAATCTATCAATGTTATCAATTATTTGCAGAGGTAAATCTATTTAGCACTTATGACGCAAACCTAATAGTGTGCGTTAACAACGTAAATCTCTCCGAATTGTCTGAACGTTTCTGTGAAACTTGTGTCTGTTGCTTTTCTAACTGACTGTTCTAATGACTGGAAAATGAAGTAAAGTTATTTACAAAATCGAACCGTTCATTTCACGGTCTTATTTTTCCTTACCAATAACCAAACAGCTTCAAGATCGAATCGTTCATTTCACAGTACGTAGTTCCTTTACGATTTTAATTTTCTGAATTAATTCATCGTCCACTTTTTAAGATCCTACCAAACCAGTTCTAAAAAAACTAAAAGCAATCAGTACCTGAGCAGACCATTATTCTTTAAAATATGTGAATTGACTTCATTTCAAAGAATACCTGACGAAATATGTTTAGATATTTGCATTGCATTTTGATGCATAACTGTAACCCACCCCTACCACAAACCAACTGCGCGCGTTTTTTTTTTCTCCACAAAGCTTAGCTCATCCAAGGAACTACCCATTTTTAGGAAACAGCGTGCCCTCGCTGTAAATCTGTTATCGTGTTTTACTATGTTGCGTCCCTTTTGGGCATCTATTTTCGTTGAGTGATCTGGTAAATCAATAAACCACATATTTTACACCTTGTCATATATTTACATTGCGTTTTGATCTAGATATAACACGTTGATTGCTTCATAAAATGAAACCAAACCCATTTTTCTTCTCTCGACATCTTCTATGTTTTCTGTTGTTTGTAGTCCCTCGTGATGTTGAATATCCAAATTCTTCTTTGACGTGTTTCCTCCCATCTCTTCCTTTCTTTCTAATAAATCACCTACATTGAGTATTATTAAAAAGAAATGAGATAGTAAAAACATTAATACAGAAACTGAAACAATTATTCCTTTAATTTAAAGTTGAAATACACGTAAAACACAATTTAGAATTATTTCAAGAGATTAAAATGTTCCTTATTGCCTTATAATTAGAGAAATATAAAATGGCGGAGAAGATGGAGGTAATTAGCTGATTACAAATCTACACTCACACCATTTTGAAGATGTTATAAACATTTGGTAATCATACCATCCCTGCCGTAGTTTATGTACTAATTTTCCTGTTAAATTATAATCATTCCTTCTCAATTAATGCGTGATGATTATTAATGTATGTTTGCTATTGTGACATTATTATTATTATTATTATTATTATTATACGCAAAACAAAAACCATGTAATTATTATCGGTTAAAGCCGATATTTGAACTACAATTACCCTGCAAGTGGTTAATGGATTTGATGATATAATGAGTGATAGAAGGCCGTGTGTATTGTTAGGATTAAAGCTTCTGATGTTTTGTCATTTGCTTGAAGTAATGTTAGGAGTGAAAACAATTGCGCATTTCCATAATGTTGTACCTTGAAGATGTTGCCTTCAGTTACTTCCTGTTTACTAGAGCAAGGTCGGGCTTACTTACAAAATCTCTTCCAAATTTTCCGTTAAATCTGTATGAATGGAAATAAGCTACGAGTCTTTTGGATGAAATAACTGTAAAATTCCAATAGTGGAATAAGTAGGAATGGCCGTTTTTATGTACATGCCATGATCATTTTTATTTATATACATGAGGCAGGGTCGGCTTTTTTGACAATATTGTGCAAGTTTAAATTAAAGCTTCTCTTTGCGGCAACAGATCTTACGTCATTTGATTTTAAAATGAGACAGTCTGTAGTAGGGAGAACCGAACATGCATTTCTTGTGAGATATTTACTGACGCAAGTAGTTACACGATACAACTATTCTATTCGTTTCAAGAGAATGCAACAAGTTTGACCCTAAGGTAATTTATATGGCTAAGACTAGCAGACGCGCGTTATTTCGCATTATTTAGCCTAGATTATGGTGATGTAGTTGTCTTAAAAATATGTCAAGATGACACAATTATGGTCTCGTCAAAAGGTACTAAGACTGATAGTACTCGTCTTTAAATGGCATAAAGGTCTTTTAGAATGAATTATTCGATGAATTTCTTATGCATGTTAAAGTGGCCTACTTTAATTGAGATCGACATCCAATATCACTAAAAATAGGTCATAGCTGTCGTTTATGAGATTAAGTTAACATTGGAAATAATACATAGTTTAACTTAATCGACTCTTCCAATTTCAACATCTATGTTTATACAGCAACGTTTAATGACGCTTCAAAATTTTCCGTTTCATGTTCAGATAACCTGCTAAATAATAGATTTGGATCAAAAGAAATTAAAAGAATCTTTAAGTTTTATATACTTTGTTCATATTACAATCACCTAGGAACTAAGGAATAAGAAAACTTAAAATTTACTCACAACCTACGACTCGTGTAACCTGAGGTCTATACGGGCCTGACTATATTCATAACGTTATTAAAAAATGATCTAACATCTTTGATAACGTGTTTCTCGAAAGACAGTTCATTGGGTTAACCATACGATATGTGCACATATGTTTCCAGTTGTAGTTATATAAAGCAATGAGTCACGATCTGCATAACTTACAACCTATCAAACCCCTACAAGACGTGTGTCACCTGTTACTGAAAATTAATAACAAGCAACGTCCATGGTTCTTGCTTGTTTGTATTTGCTGGAAACTATTCCAAAATCGGTAGAAAGGTCAAGTTGTCGATTTATTGTAATCAATGCACTCCTAATAAATAAATTAGAAAGGAACAAGGTATTCATTGAAAAGTTTTATTTTTATTTTAGAAAGTTAAATAATGTACTGGAACCTCAAGAACAACATTTGAATGCAGTCTGATATTTGTCTGATCTCAATATGTAAACAATTGCCTGCTTGGTTTTCAATATTTCTCAATCTAACATTTTTCAAGATGAGCAAATTAAGTGCGAGTACGCAGTCTAGACTATATGCTCTTCCTGACTATGTGTATATTTTGTATTTACTACTACAATGTGTATTCTAGATCTTCGGACTAAATTTAACTCTTAGATTCATGTTTAATGTTCCTTAAAACTATTCATTGCTACCGACAAAAGTATATTATAAGTAAGCAATTCTTTTGTGTATGTTCCTTCCTTTCATCATTATGGAAGTTTCATATGGAAGTGGGATAAATAAATTTGACGAAATTGAAATCCATGCAATGAAAATAAAATTTACTGTTATCGGGTCACAACAGTTTTGCAATAGCTAGTGCAGTGTGTCATGTGTGTCAGGTACCCATACTGGTTTCCTTAATTTTACAGGAAAAAGTTTGTATTACTGTAAAGCAAAGCTCATAACAAACTTTGGTATATAATATTTACTTATTATGTCATTGCATTTGAATTAATATTACGTATTCCTCTGAGATTTTCTGAGATAGCGGAGATTAACCTTTACGTTTTATAGGCCCTACACAAAACAATGTAAATATGCATACACATGGTGAACATGATGTCTTTCAGAGACAGAGGAAAAGAAATATCGAATGAGAAAGAAAGAAATGCTTCTGACTAACTAATACTCAATATTCTGGATCGTAAATCGACATGATCGTACAGTTATTTTATACTATGAAGCGATGGCTCAGTATTTACGTGCATGTCTTTGAACAGCTTAATACTAGCATTAGCGAGTGTCTAATTAGCCAAGTGACATAATCAAGAACAAGGTACATCTAAACAGATCGGAGAGGGGGTTTGGTGACACTCGTGTTAGAAACAACTTATTCCCTTCTTGCATACATTCTATAGAGCACTTGAGTACTATTCATTCCTGTTACAAACTTTTGTACCGTATGATTCCAGTTTAAATGCCTCTTAAATGTTCTTGCTATCTCTGATGAGCAAATGCATTACAAAGAAACCAAACCTGTAATACAGACTCATTTATCCGTGTCTTTCTTATATGCAAAATTCGTCAAATACGTCAAGTAGCTGGTATAGATGAATAAGTCAATATGATTGGTGGCTCGCCTTCTTTACTCATCCTAACGTTATGGATAAGATTGCCTTCAGAGTTTCTCAGTCGGGTTATACATTTCTTAGGATACTGTCATACCAAGACTGAAAATCGGTAAGATGATATAGCTTGTACCCATTACTCTCTGCCCGATGTACGGTCCAGGACATGTTATGATATGTATTATGTTTAAATCAACGTTTAATGAATCCGAAAAACCTTAAACGGATTGTTGTCAACTTCATAGTGTAGCAACTGTATGCTCTACTATTTCGGTATGTGCTTCCTCGCCCTCACATTGTCCATAAAGCAAGGTCAAGCTTATCTGAAACAACGTTTTTTAAACGTTTCGGTTAATTTGTTTCTGTATGGATAAAGTATTTGTAAAACTCTACTCTAACTATTATCCCCGTGCGCATATATGCGCGCACATGTCGTCTTTTCTTTATGTACGAGGCAAGAACAAGTTCTTATCGAAATCGTAAATTTGTTCAAGTAAGGTTCCTCTTTGTGGTTATAGGTCCTCAGCTACTGAACATTATGTAGCAAGAAGAACCGATCATTCGTTCATTTAATTTATCTACTGCCCAATCTCCGCAAATATTATTTATATCATCAAAAGAATATCAGGTCACACAGACACAGCGAGATCTCACAGTACCATGTATTGCTTGTGTCTAATATTGGAAGAGCAATGTATTATTGTATATGAGACGTGCAACTCTCCAACTGGAGGAGAACATGTAGTTTTCTCTAGAACACATATCCATCTCAAACGCAGAACTTAGTGAAATAGCGTAAAAGCTTCATCAGCTGGTAAGATATTTCAAAGATATAAACTTTATATTTTATGTTCATCGACTAATGACGAAGTTCAATAAAAAGTCAATGCCAATGGCGAATTCAGTGCTTGACAAAAAGTAAAGGTTCTACATTTTGTGATGTAATTGGTCTGCATACAGGATGCGTGCTTTTACGAAAAAACTACGAAATGTCAATTCATTTAGATTAAACGGCACTTACCATACATTTAGATTGCATGGCACATACCATGTATTTATATTGCATAGCACATACCATACATTTAGATTGCATGGCATGTACCATACACTTAGACTACACGGCACATAAATAAATTTAGATTGCATGGCACATACGATACATTTAGATTGCACGGCATGTACCATACACTTAGACTGCATGGCACATATGATACATTTAGAATGCATGGCACATACCATACATTTAGATTGCCTAGTACGTACCATACATTTAAATTGCATGACATATACCATGCTTAGGTTGAAAGGAACATGTCAGACAAAGAGGTTGAATGGCTTGAGTCATACATTTAGACTGAGTCTATATATATCAATTTGTTGTTTTCCTTTATACTCCTAGGACCCGTGAATGACAGCATATGATTTATTCTATATACTTCTGTCTTGGGTGGTAAGTTTAATATAAGAAGTCATATTTTTTCTCTGTGCTTGATAATGGTGCCATTCCTCTTCATCTCTGTCAGCAGCTTGTAGGTGTTTGTTATTTTACTACACCGAACCTTTTCGCTCTTTGTATATCTGGGTTCTTCTTAAACTCTTTCGTCTACGCAAGTTATATTCTTTGTATTCATATTAATGAATTTACCAAAGATGAATGAACCGCTACTGCACTGAGAGTGTGGAATTAATTCACAAACCAAGTAAAGAGAAAAAATATAAATTAGGTTATTCACCCTCACCTTGATAAAATTGAAAGCCTTAACTATATTTCTATAAAACCAAGCACATATAGAACCAAACGAGACAAATATATGACTGTACCGAAGATTCGTGATCGCAGATCAGTATTTGCACTACAAATGAAAATATATTTATTACAAAGAGCACCTTGTTACTTTTGATATTGTGTTTCTTTAGAGCATAAGGATTGAAAAAAAATCGATGATGTGACCTTTCTCGTCTTTTGAGTAGTTTCCATCATTCCTTAAATACGAATCATACTAACGAAACCCAGTTCTTTAAATAGACCCGTGAACATAGTTTAATAACTCTTTTCAATGACAGTTGACACTCACGTTGGATTTTCTACGTGTTTGACACAGTTTTTATTATTATAATATTATCCGTGACTCATAGCTTCATTTAACAGTTGCTTTGTGTATTTAAGTTAGTGCAGATGTAATAGCCCGTTAGTCACTGCAACGTAAACAAAGTATATAAAGCTCATAGATGGGGTTTTGTTGTTTGTTTTTTTTTAAATTTCTTAACTATATTTCTTTCTCATATCAGTATCTATATATAGGCAGTTTAGACGAACTGAAGCGAAAACATTGACTGGTTTCCTTCCTTCAACTCTAGTCTGTAAGCTCATGCGTTCGAATTAGGACCAGTAGCGGCACGAGGATTTAAGTCACCCGGAGACAATGTTCTTTAGTAATGCCACTACTTTGCTACAGAAAACAATGTTTATGTCAGTCACCTATGCACTCACCAACTCAAATACGTTTAGCGAAAAATTGAACTAAGGTGAATGTGAAATACTATGAAACTTTTAGGTGCAACATAACCGAGAAAACCTCCCATCTGCGCCCTCGCCTGGCGAATGGGTAAAAATGCCCCCACCCCTTCGCACCGACAGGCATTTTACTATTATAAGCTATGATGTGTTTTCAATGTTACATTTCGTTTCAAGAATGATAAATATGACCATGTCTTTAGTGATGTTTAAGTTGTTCAATTTGGAGCTCACTTGAAGTAGGACTCTTTTGTATACGCAAGAAACTCATGTACATAGGAACGGTGTACTACTACGCCGTTGATGAAAT
Source organism: Sinohyriopsis cumingii (assembly GCA_028554795.2). Classification (NCBI taxonomy): domain Eukaryota; kingdom Metazoa; phylum Mollusca; class Bivalvia; order Unionida; family Unionidae; genus Sinohyriopsis; species Sinohyriopsis cumingii. The sequence goes on along the minus strand of CM068824.1, from coordinate 124,779,166 downwards.
ATATCCCTCCACAAGCAGGTCCAGTAGAGAGGTTAACTTCCTGGAAGTTAAGAGCTGGACTGAGTAAAATATCCTTTTACTTTCTAAGACGTCAATAAACAACAATTTCTCTCTCTCTCGTCCTCTCTCAGTGTTTCAGCGGGGGGGGGGGGGGGCGCCCTCATCTTTTCCTACAACCAAGATGTATTTGTGCGCATAGATCATCTATTTTAAGGTGACCGTGTATGGAAAAAAGCCCGGTGGATGAAACTTGTGCATGTATATATATATATATATATATATATATATATATATATATATATATATATATAAAGTTTGTCCAACTCTAAGCCATATGAGAAATCCTTTTGTTACTCGACTCCGTGCAAGATAACAAAAATACTTTATATTTATATTAGTTGTACGTGGCCAGGCCATTAAATCACAGTTAAATCAATCTGTGTTTTAAAAATACGATCAATACCGACCAGATATTAACGTTTGTTGATCGGCTACATAAATTAAAAATCCATATGGTTGTTGTCTACCAAGAAACAATAAATTGTAAAGCTATTGTAATTCATATCAACTGAGCACCAGGCCAAAGGAATATTTCTCAGCGGTTGTCTATCAACACCGTTAGAAAATCTACCAAAACGTACAGCCATCTTTAATAATCTCAATCACTTGGGTATATCGTCGTTTTACATACATGATAAATGAACTAGTATGCCTGCTTCGTAAAAAAGATTTTTGCAGCATTGGCTTATTTATGTAGCCTAACATCGTCGAAAGCAACTATATTATTTATACTTCCATCCAGACCATCGAACCGATCGAGCGCCATTAGTATCTGTAATAATTTCAACTGGTTCGTTATCTTCGTTATTATCACTGTCACGGAATTAAACTCTTTTATTTATTGAATACATGTACTCGGGTTTCATATTTTGTGTACACTATGCCCGAGGGTGATTTATGTATATTGTGTCGTATTTTGAAATAGTGAGTTCGGTTATCTCATGCAGCACGTGCGAATTGCTCACGATGGGACGAACCGAACTCCTACAACGCGCAGACGGTGTATAAATACCTCACCGTATGTACATTTCTTTACAATACGAAATAGTCTTGTCAGCGGGTAGTCTGCTTCAAGGACTTGCACGTCTTCAGCTGTAGAGCTGTATGTGATCTGGGTGTACGGGGTGTCCGGAATGTCTACTGTCTGTGACTCGAGTGTCCAATGTTCGGGGTGTCCGGAATGTCTACTGTCTAATGTCCGGGTGTCCGGAATGACTATTGTCTGTGTCTGGAGTGAACAGAGTGTCTCTGTCTCTGTCTGTGTCTTGAATGACCAGAGTGTCTAATGTCCGGGGTGTCCGGAGTGGCAAATGTTTAGAGGGTCTAATGTTATGAGTGTTCAGAAGTGTTCCGAGTGGCCGGAGTCAGTGGAAGATGTGAAGCTGAACTGTAGCAGCCGTGGAGCTGAAACAGTGTACTGATGACGGAGTTTATCTCCGTACATGTCATGTTTGTTTGCCGTGGGCTAATTTTGTGGTTCGTAAACCCAGTGCATTTTTCAGGACTGTAAGGATAAGTTGTATATCCTTCCCTCTTTTTTATCCCCATAATTTCGCTGATTGAATGCATTTTACTACATGAGTAAAATGTTTACATCGTTTGCTAACAGAGTAAACTATATCCATCGTTTCATTGTCAAATCGTTGTGAACCATTCACCCCTTGTCTTTATATTTGCTAAATTAATTTATCTGTATTTTTAATCATTAAGTAATTGCGTTCTTATGTTAATCAAATCAAATATTTGGACAAAATCAAATATTTGGACAATCATGATAAATGAACTAGTATGTCAAGTATTATGTTGTGAATCCGAAAATCCCGGTTATTTTAACAGTGCAGCCATCTCTAATAACCTTATCACTTGGGTATATCGTCGTTTTGTATACATGATTAAAGTGCTCGTATGCTTACTTCGTAAAAAGATTTGGCTGCATTTGATTTTTTATCTACTATCACATCTTCGTAAGCAACTATATTATTTATATTTCCAACCAGACCATCAACCGATCGATCATCTTTATCATCTGTAATAATTTCAACTGTTTCGTTATCTTCGTTATTATTACCGTTTTCATGAATAAGAATAGTGCAGTACTGTTGATCATCAGCTGATGCAGCGAATAAACACAATTTATCCAACTATAACCATATTAATATCAAAATGAGTAACAGTTGAGTTTTCCTGGATCCTGAGATACCAATAATAAATAGCTCTTATAGAATTTGGCCACTGGATGATTCTTGGCCAAAGGTTATACTGCAATGACCGGTAGTGAGGTGAAAAAATAGAACTTTCTAAATAATGTAAATGGTGGATATATTTCAGCGTCACTCGGTATATCATTTGGAATTCTACGAGGAAAATATCCATATGAAAAACACTCTTGCTGAATATAATATTTGTCGAACTGAAATAAGATTAGATATCCAATTTGATAAATGTGATCGTCCACATTACGGTGAGAATCTAATCAATAAAATCGACAATGCATGTCATCGTCCCTTCAATTCCAGTAACATCTAGAACCACAGTTAAGACGGTTGATATTCCACATGCAACATCGATGACCGCACCTAGACGTTTATATCTATGAAAGTTTTTATCATGTGGATATCTCAAAGTGTAATTGTGTTTGTTTTTCTCTTCGGTATGAATCTGCAGTTAACAGCGATAGTGTAGACATTTTAAATAGAGATATTACTTATTCTAATTTACTGTTAATTCGTCTAATTTACTGTTGTGACAGACACAATTATGTTGACACTATTGAGTCAATTCTTCTGTGACGCTATTGATGACCAGCGATAAAACTTGAATGCCCCCACAAATGCATAGTTAAAAGGCTAAATTTATCTTAGCCGAAAATTGATATTCTTTACACCCCCTTGCCTTGTGTGTGAGAGAGAGAGAGAGAATTTTTAACATAGCTTTCACAATTTATCTATTCTATCGCTACGATGTTTGCAGTGTGGCAGTTTATAAAATGTATAGCACTGGGGCATAATACAACAGACATGTAACATGACGTCTCAGTCACATTATCCTGACACCAGGCCGACCAGTCTTAATACTAACCTGTTAATGCTGAGCGCCTAGCGAGGCAGCTGTTAGTACGATTATTGTAAGTGTATGATATGATTCGACCGGGGTTCGAACCCACGAACTCCCGTTTCCGAGTCGGACGCTCTAACCACTAGTCCAACAGAGCGGTCTGCCCTTGGTCGTAGCTGCGTATTTAAAAGTAATATTGCATTGGTCCTTGTTAAATTTCCGGACTTAACTGCTCGTACAGATATGACCGTGACTTCTTTTAGTTCTCTTAGTTGTTCCCCAAATACAGGAACGAAAGGCCATAGAGACCTAAGAGTAGATATAAATGAAAAAGTTCACATTTATTCCATAATGATTGTTAATTTAGAAACCTAACATAGTGGTAGTAATTCCAAATACAAGGAAAATACGTTTTAAATAAAAGTTGAGAGATAAATCAGGACTTACCTACGATCGAAAAATATTCATCTCAGACCTTTTACTTATCCCATGTTCAATCCGTAGAATATGGCTACCTGGAAGATAGTTAAACCTAAATTCAATAGATATAAATAGACATATCAATCGTATCACACAAGTACATGAATGTACACACGATTTAACATAACATTTAACTTCCTTTTTGTAACAAATAACTTGGCAGTCTTCCAAGCTATACAACACTCTGCCTAGAATATTCTTAAAACTTAAAAAAAGAAATCCACATTTGACGAAATTGAAATCCATGCAACGAAAATAAAATTTACTTTTATCGGGTGACAACAGTTTTGCAATAGCTAGGGCAGTGTCTCATGTGTGTCAGGTACCCATACTGGTTTCCTTAATTTTACAGAAGTTTTTCATTACCGTAAAGCTCATAACATACCTTTGGTATATACTATTTACTTATTATGTCATTCCATTTGAATTAATATTACGTACTCCTCTGAGATAGCGTAAGTTAACCTGTACGATATATAGACACTGCACATAACAATGTAAATATGTATATACACGGAGAGCATGATGTCTTTCAGAGACAGAGAAAATGTAATACAGAGTGAGAAAAAATTCTTCAAAATAACTAATAATCAATATTCTGGATAGTAAATAAACATGATCGTACAGTTATTTACTACTATGTAGCGATGGCTCAGTATTTACGTGGATGCTTTGAACAGCTCAATACTTGCATTAGTAAGTGTCTAATTAGCCAAATGACATACTCAAGAATAAGGTACATCTAAACAGATCGAGGAGGGGTGGGGTGGTGGTGACGATCGGTTAGGAACAACTAATTCCTTTGAGTACATTATATAGATCACTTGCATACTGTTCATTCCTGTTACAAACGTTTGTAAAAGATTTATCTGCCGTGTACAGTACCGTATGATTCCCGCTGTAATGCCTCTTAAATGTTATTGCTATCTCAGATGAACAAATGCATTACAAAGAAACCAAACTTGTAACTCAGACTCATTTTTCCGTGTCTTTCTTATATGCAAAATTTCGTCAAGTACGTTAATTGGATGGTATAGGTGAATAAGTTGATATGATTGGTGTCTCGCCTTCTTTATTCATTCTAACGTTATGGATACGATTCCGATCAGAGTTTCTCAGAAGGATTATACATTTCTGAGGATACTGTCATACCAAGACTAAAAATCGGTCGGATGATATATCTTGTACCCGTTACGCTCTGCCCGATGTATGGTCCAGGACATTTTATGATATTTATAATGGTTTAAATCAACGTTTAATGAATCCGCAAAATCTGAAACGGATTGTTGTCGGCTTCATAGTGTAGCAACTGTATGTTCTACTATTTCTGTATGGGCTTCCTTACCCTCACACTGTTTTAGATCAAGGTCAAGCATATTTGAAACATCATTTTGTAGAAGTCTCGGTTAAATTTTTCTGTATGGATGAAGTATTTGTAAAACTCGAATCTAATTACTATCCCCATGCGCGTACATGCGAGCACGTCCTCTTTCCTTTATGCACGAGGCAAGAACAAGTTCTTATCAAAATCGTAAAAGTTTTCAGGTAAGATTCCTCTTTGTGCTCCTCATTCTTTCATTTAATTTATCTACTTGCCAATCTCCGCAAATATTATTCATAGCATTCAACTGGAGGAGAATATGTAATTTTCTCTAGAACAGATAGCCATCTCCAACGTCAGAACTTAGTGAAAAAGCGTAAAACCTTCAACGGTAGGTAAGGTATTTCTAAGATATAAACTCCATATTTTATGTTCATCGACTAATGACGAAGGTCAAATAAAAAGTCAATGCTAATGGCTAATTCAGTGCTTCACAAAAAGCAATGCTTCTACATTTTGTGTTGTAATTAGTCTGCATACAGGAGGCGTGCTTTTACGAAAAACTACTAAATGTCATTTCATTTAGATTAAACGCACGTATCATACATTTAGATTGCATAGCACATACCCTACATTTAGATTGCATGGCACATAACATACATTTAGATTGCATGGCATGTACCACACATTTAGAGTGCATGTCACATATGACACATGTAGAATGCATGGCACAAACCATACATTTAGATTGTCTGGCACGAACCATACATTTAAATTGCAAGGCACATACCATGCTTAGGTTGAATAGAACATGTCATACACGTAGGTTGAATGGCTCGTGTCACACACATATACTGCGTCTATATAGATCAATGTGTTGTTTCCCTTTGTACACATATCACCAGTAAATGACATTATATGATTTATCCTATATACATATGTCTTTTGTGTTTAAAATAACATAAGATTATTTTATTTCGTTGCCTGATAGTGATGCAATTCCCCTTCATCTCTCTCACCGACTTTTAGGTGTTTGCTATTTTGCTACACTGAACCTTTTTGCTCTTTGTACCTCTTAAACTGTTTTGTCTACGCAAGTTATATCCTTTGTATTCATATTAATGAATTTACCATTAATTAATGAACCGTTACTGCACTGATAGTGGGTAATTAATTCACAAACCAAGTAAAGAGAAAAAAAATGTAAAGGTAGGCTACGCATTCTCACCTTGATACAGTTTAAAGCCTGAACTATATTTCTATAAATACAAGCACATACAGAACCAAACCACACAAATGTATGAATGTACCGAAGATTTGCGATAGCAGGTCAATATTTGCACTAGAAATGAAAATATATTTATTACAAAGAGCACCTTGTTACTTTTGATTTTGTGTTTCTTTAGAGCAGAGGATTTAATAAATCGATAATTTGACCTGTATCGTGTTTTGAGTAGTTAACAACACTCATTATATACAAATCATACTAAACAAACACAGTTCTATAAATAGAGCCATGAACATAGCTTAATAACTTTCTCAATGACAGTTGACACCCACGCTGGATTTTCAACGTGTTTTACGCAGTTCTTTTAAGATCATTATATTATCCGTGACTCCTAATTTCATTTAACAGTTGCATTGTGTATTAAGTTATTGCTGATGTAATAGCCCGTAAGTAGAGCAGGGGGGGCGAATCCGACATTTTGTCCAATCGTTATTTTGCTTAATTATTACTTTCTGCACTCAGCGGATCCGGTGTCGTCAGCGCCTGGTAAAAAAAAAACGACGTCGTCGTCGAGGGGATCGTCCGGACGTCATTTGGTTTAATTAATGCCTTCTGCGCGCCGATCCCAGCGTCGTCAGCGTCCGGTAAGCACATCGACGACCGCGTCGATGTCATCGCCCCCCCGCTGCTATGATCTTACAAACAGAGTGATCACTAACTCCTCCTCTTGTAGGTCAATTAGGTTATTTGACTGATCGGTAAGTCTGAAATTAATTCTCGTTAAAAACCGATTATGGCATCGCATATAGACCGGGTTAATCGGACTCTCAATGATCAAAAATCCCGGAGGGGCTGTTGGTGAAAATGAATAAAGGATATATCCCTGTTGAGCTTGATTTGATTGCTTGGTATCCACCTGGTAACTCCCTTCGATAACATCACACACTAGATTGATCGCTATCACTGATGCGATATTTACGTTGTACGGGGCAATATGCCTACCACCATCTCCGTTATCGTGTTTGAGGATATAAGTTGATGGACCGAGAAAATCATTAAGAGACTTTCTTAGTTCTGGCGCGTTGTATCCTGGAAACTTGAAATCGGGTAAATCGGCTTCTGTGATATTATACTCGGTTAGGAATTTTTGTTTACTACCATCGCTGTTATCGGATATCATTTTAACGACTCGTTCATTGATATATTCCATGTCTGATATAAGTTGATTTAACACCTCAACGTGTTTTCGTTCTTTTGTTTCCCGTAGCTGTTCTAGTTGTAATTGGTAATAATAATCAATCTCGGCAAACATATCAGTGATATCACTTAAAATAAATGTTAATATGGCGACCGATTCAGTAGTTTCCTTATGCTGAAAATACCACTGCATGATATTCCTGTCTTGAAATAAAAACCAACTGGGTGATAACGTGCTTTTTATAGTAGATAATTTATCTAGATACCGGGGGGTAATTTCATGATACGATTTCGCATTCGTGTGCAAGTCCTCGGGTGGATTCTTAGGCCATCCTAGTATGGTTCTTATTGAACTGTTATAAATATCAACCATATACCCCGGTGTGCTTATTTCAATCGTCGACGATAACGTCGGTTCATGAACCGTAATAGCGATTTTTGATTCTTTTCCTGTGATCGATTTTATCCTGCGCTGAAATTCTCCATTGATTTGTTCCATTTGGTATGACCCAGTTGGTATTGTAACCTCATTCCAGTCTGGGATCCCATCGGGCTTATTTGTCCACGCAAAAACCAGCGAGTTATTAGGTTGTTGTCCGTTAAATGCGTCCGCTCGAATATTAGGCCAACTGTGATATACTCGCAATTTTGCCAGCGCTATTTCCTTCACTGGAACCGGCGACGGGAAGTTCACACTGAATTCTGGCTTCGTTGACGTTATCGATATCATACTTGTTTGTACCGGAGTGGTGTTCTCCGCGATCCGCTGAAGTAATTGAGACCCTTCGGGGTTCAGCGACATTATTATTATTCGTTGTTTTTAGTGTCTAATTTCAACAACCAGGTGGTTCCGACTTCCAGTTTAAAATCCTCGATTTTTGACATCGCGGAGCTATACAACTGGACCATCGTGGAGAATTCAACATCGGATATGAACAAATTATCAATCGATAACGAGATCAACCCGGATAATTTCGAGTACGCGTCGGATACTATATGATGTTTTACTGTATACTCGTCGAGTTTTTTCTGAAAACACGATGATATCTTTTTAGTGATTGCGTTGGCGACTCCAGCAATTGTTGTCATCGCGGAGATAGCGATTGGAACAGCGATCGGGGCTATCGTGGTTACCGTGGATAAAATAACACCGGTACCGGCTACTATACCCGACACCGAGTACACGACCGCGTCGATGGTGGTTATTTTTCTGCGGTATTTTTTTATTTTTACGCGGTATTGTTCGGAAAGCGTTTTCAAATTCGCGGAGAATTCTTTTGCGGTATCGAATCGATATTGATGTGACGTCGGTGATACCTCTGATTCAATTACCCTGGTGGTCATTTTTATTTTAAAAGAGCTAGTGTTTTTAATTACTTAGATCCGCTACAAATTCCACATACCATGTGATGTTTGTCCTAAATAGACTGCTATCAACGGCCTTAATTACAAACCGTTCAATTGTATCCTTGTCAATGATTGTTGACACTGTATTGTTAAACCCGGATGAACTCGACGATGATATACTAAACTGCATCGCCGAAATCAATGTCAATCGATAAATGCCCTTAAGAGTTGCGGTGATATTTACTGTATTCTGTGTAGGAGTCCAATCGAATGATCCATGCCGAATTGTGCATACTATGTTGATGATGTTCTCATGAGGGATTTTTATTTTTTCGAATCGCTCTGCTACTCTCGGTAGTCCGTCTTTAATCGCTTCAACATCAGTTCTGATTGTTCCTATTTCCTGTGTATGCCCGTCTATACTTTTTTTGTTCGCTGCAACATTAGTTTTGATCGTTTCTATTTCCTGTGTATGCTCGTCGATATTTTGTTTGTTCACTTCAGTATTAACAGCGAGTGTATTTATTTTCCTTACCCACCTGTCTATATTCCCTCTGTTCGCTTCAACCTCGGTTCTGAGCGTTACTATTTCCCCTGCACGCGCGTCTATACTCACTGTGTTCGCTTCAACCTCGATTTTGAGCGTTATTATTTCCTGTGCATGCTCGTCTATATTCCCTTTGTTCGCTTCAACCTCGGTTCTAAGCGTTGCTATTTCCCCTTCATGCGCGTCTATACTCCTTGTGTTCGCGTCAACCTCGATTTTGAGCGTTATTATTTCCCTTGCATGCACGTTTATATTCCCTGTGCTCATTTCAACATCAGTTTTGATTGTTTTTATTTCCTGTCCATACGCAGTGATATCATTTATAGTTGTTGTAATCTCATCCAGCTTGACATTTTTTTTACCAAAGAATTTATCAAAGTTGTTATCGATCCTGTTAAAATTTTTTCGTAACGTGTAAAATTGACCCGACAGCGTTGTAAAACCGTCTCGGATTAATGTTACCGCCGATATATGTTCACCCGGTTTGAGTCGTCCGTCGCTGGTATACAACGCGATAGTGTCTTCGGCGGCGTCACGCTGTCGTGTTAAAACGTCATCCAGCGACACATTACTGGATTTCAATTTACCCTGGCGGTCTTGAAATACAACTATTTCACCTGGGTCAACACTGGTTAAATTCAACGTATCAGCGATTTCATCCTCGATTAGTTTTTTTATGTCATCGGTGGCGGGCGTTTTCAGCGCCGAAACCGGTCGTCCCCAAATATCAATCATCGTTATTGTAAAAAAAAACGGCGTTTCTAATTAACCCGCCGGGCCTCTACGACCCCACTAGTGTATTCGTTTACAACCACATGAGGTGGTTTCCGCGATGATGAAATCGCCGCGAGTACGTTCAATACTTCACGGCCGCATATCGGCGGGTCGCTTAACTGCTGTGTTGGCAACGTGGAATAAAAAACCCGGGCTGAACACGCCCGGGCTGAACACGCCCGGATATACCGCATGATCTCGTTCGGCGGGGCTAACCCGTATGAATCAAAATAGACGATTGCACGCGGATCAATCGCGTACGCAACCCAATGAGTTCCCGCTCCGGAGGACCCATCGAGGTTAATTATGCCGGTTTCAATATTTCTTGGTGCCGCCGGTAATTGATCCCTCATAAAAACACCTCTGAAGTTTTTTATCGCTAACGCGTTTGCGGCGTCTATTAAATCAAAATTAGACATAGGAGTCATTGACCCCCGGGTCAATAAACGGTTCCCGGTAGTCTTAGACCCTTTCCCGAGTACCATGAATACGGGGTTCCCGGTAGTCTTAGACCCTTTCCGGCTACGGGTCGTTTTTTTATATAGCCTTTCCCGGTTGCCTTTTTCAGTGCCATTCCCGCCGCGGTACCAACGGCCCCTAACGCAGCCGCCTTAGCCACTGCTGGGGCCGCCGCGGCAATCAACGCTGGAATCGCGGCTAACAGCGGAAATATCCCACCGGTCTTTTCCATGTCTTTGATCGCTGCGGCCGAGAAATCTACCTGAACACCCTTTCTGTTCTTCATCGCATTATTGAAATGTTTTATTTGACGCGCCGTCAACGATATCTTATGATTACCACCTGCCATCTGTGACGGCTTCAGCGTTATTGTGGTCCCGCATTGTTTAGCCGACTTTGATCGTAATTTCTTGACTTGACCATCAGTCAACTCTACACTGACGACACTATACGACATTTTATGGTAAACGTGTTTGTGCTTTCAATTACATGTTTTCCACTGGCGCATCAACGATTCTCATTCGTCCACCAACGCCTTCCAACAGCATTGATTTATCGCTGAGAATGACAGCAATAGCTCTATAATTAGCAATAGTGCCGCGAGTTACATTAGCTCGGAAGTGTATATCAACGACGGATTGTCTTGTTAAATCAAGATGTTCCAGCGAAAAGTAATAGATCGGATATAGTTCTCTGAAATCAAGTTGTGATATTTGCAAACCAGTGTCGACGTTTTGATCACGACCCATGTACGACAGCAATCGATGATACACACGTGCGATATGGTTTTGACCGTAATTAAGTTGTATATCCTCAGATGGTTCCTGCTGGCCGTTTATTCTCAGCGAGACGTCAGTAACGCCTAATCGATCAAATATCATATGGCTGGATAATTGATCATCAACTCTCGTCATATCCTGCAACGCAACAAATATATGACGCGGAGCCGAAATACCTTGTTGTGATGCCAGGTTCCATGTGAATATACCATTGATATTTGATTGCTTAGTATCTGTTGTTGTTGTTAGCCAACTTAGTAATGATTTTCCTCCCTGCTCCATGAAGGATAGCAATCGTGCCTCTGTGGTAATGGATGGAGTCAACACCGGCATCCACAATGACATTTTAGTTAAAACGACTTTACCAGGGTCATTATTTGGATTTGCAGTATCCGCTGGAATTCTCCAAATTGCATTTCTATCATCACCTTTTCGCACAAGTACCACGGTATGCTTTGCTCCGTAGATAACTTTTCGCACGTTCCTACAAAATCCAAATATATGATGCAGTGGAATCGCGCATGAGAAAGATCTACGCGGTCCTGTTAACATTGATATGCGTGTTACGGCTCCGATGTTGAAATTAGGATCGCTGTTTATAATCATATTCTCAACATCAGCATCAGCGTCACCAGCATTTTTTTTTGGTCGTCTTACCACAAATTGCGAGTTTCCGGCAGTGTTTCTAGTATCCTTTGCAAACATCATAGATGGACCCGCTGATCTTGTGTAATCGTCGGAATATCTTGCTAGCCCGATTATTGTTGTAGCAACATCAACATCGCGTTCTATAGACTCGATCTCTCGCCCGTCAATGAGATATTTTGCGCTCTCAAACAGCGCCATTACGCCGTTATTGACTAAGCCAACTTTGGTACCATCTGGATACGGTGCTGGTACAGCAGGAGTATCGGCCTCTGTTACAAGTTCTCCTTCGATTTCAATAAACGCTTCACACGGTAAAAAGTATTTACTGGTATCATGGACTTGAAGTTCAATTCGCGATCGTATGTCGGGTTGTACTGCATAATAGGAATAAAATTGATAATTACGGACAGAATCATCCTTGTGCACTGGTGCGTCCATATCAAACGCCGGGTCAGCTGTTCGTTTAAACATTTTATTTAATAATACGCTGATGCATCTAAATCATCGTCGTCGTTTTAAACCACTCCCCGCTATTATGTTTGCGGCGTCATCTTGATTACTGTTTACCAACGACTCTAGTTTTTCTTCCACGGCGTTATTTATTACTTTACTGACATTTGCAGGCATCACTGTCGTTGATGGCATCACCGGTGGTTTTTGCTTTTTTCTCCTCACCAACGACATTAGTTTGTCCTTTGCAGCAGAAAGCGCCTTTCCGGCAACATCTCCAATAGCACTAATACCCTTATCACGAATAACATCAATAGCCTTCATTCCTAATTGTTTGGCTAACGGCGCTACTTTTGGAGCCATTCTTGTAAATAACCCCGCAATGGTGCTATCGAGACCATCTCCATAGTACGCGCGGTAAACAGGCAATCGCGAGTTTACCACGTAGACGAGTACTGGTTTATCGTGGTTGTAGTGTATGATCATCTTTATTATAAAAACACCGGTTTTTCAATTAGTGATTGTGATCATCACCCTCCCCACCGCCGTGTGGAAAACCGGAATAAATTTTATCAAAATTTCCTGGGGTTTTTGCCCTCGATAAAAATCCGGTTTTTTTCCGGTTTTTTCCTGATTTCTAGTCATTTTTGGTCGTTTTTTGTTGCCTATAGTCGTTTTTTTTCGATTTTTCAGCAAAAACATCGATTTTCTCTAAATGATTTCCTGGGGTTTTTGCCCTCAAAAAACGGTGAAAAAATGGCAAAAAACGACCAAAAACGGTCAAAAAACGACCAAAAACGACCAAAAACGACCAAAAACGGCCAGAATTAACAAAAACGATAATTTTTTTAATCATCCACGAGTTCGTCTATGAGCGTTCGATACGCACTAACGTCCATGATACCGCCCGTAAATAACCGCTTGCAAATATCAGCGGCCTCATTGATTATTTCCGGAGAGTTATTTCCGGCTCGTTTTCCTCCGATTAGTACCTCTAGCCGTGATATATCACTGAGAACACTGTTAGGACAGGTAACGCCGTAGGATTCTTTACCAACAGAGTATCCTTTTCCTTTTTTTAGTTTTACCCTTTTTTCAACTTCCTTGTGGAATGCGTCGTAATCGGGACCATCACCACGTAGTAATACATCTTTATGTTTACTCGCTAAATACACTATTCTTGTCCAATCCCTTAACGACTTTATATTTTTCTTGTAGCCGCTATTGATATGCCTATCTCGTGTTTTCTTAGCAAAATTGTTGGCGGCAAAATCAATTAATTCTTCATCGCTGAAGGGCCTGATTTGATCTATTGTGGACTTTCTAAGCACATTACGGGGTATATTCCTCTCTCTCTTTTTTTCTTCCGATGTTTCTTCCGATGTTTCTTCCGGTATTTCTTCTTCTGGTTCTCTTGCGGTGGCGCCTAGTTCTTCTTCGTCGGCCATTGTAACATAAGGTTCTTGTGGTTCGGTTATAGCGAGTGGTGGTGGCCTCCGTGTTGTGGCAGCCGCTAGTGTTTCTAAAGATCTTTTTGTTTGTTCGGTCTGAGCCGCTATCTTTTCAAGCGCATCGAGGACGGGTACAGTTGCCGCCGTAACATCTTTGGTCGCTTTAGTTACCGGGGCAAAGAGTTGTTCGCTTCCAACAGTAAAATCGGTTTGTAGTTGCTGCCGCGTTTGAAGTTGCTCTCGGACCCTGTCTCGTAACGGTATAAACTTTTTAAGCGCTGCTAGCCGCTCTCTGGCTAGCCGAGTAGTAAGTGATTCGCCTACCATTATTGCAATTGCGAAGCAATTTCTAATTTCTCGCCGGAGTTTTCGTCTATAATCCTTCTAATGTTTTTGATCTTACTAGAAATCTCCCGGCGTCGTTCATAAACACGTCCGAGTTTTTTTCGTATTATTTCAACGGCAGTGAATAGTCCAATGAATGCATTTGCGTCATTGTGGTACAAGTTTTCATTGATCGTATGTTGTAATCGTTTTATGAAAAAGTACTCGCGGGCCAGGGTAAAACACCCCCGTTTCGATTGTTCGTTAATAATCTCATAATCGGATAATATTTTTTCACTGTCGAGACCATCAGATAATTCAATTCCTTGATTTTTTAATTTTGAAATCTCGGCAAATATATTATTGATGTCTTCGATATTCATTATTCCTATAAAACATCTTGTTTTTAAATAAAAAAATGAAACCCCGTGTATCGATCCCGAGGTGTTCAACAATACTGAATACTTTGTTTTCTTCCGGAATGGACAATTTATTGTCATGGCGACTTCGTCAGCGCCATGGGCGCCGGTGACTTCGTATCTATATATGAAAATCGAATTCTATGCCCGGTCTTTTTTGAGATTGCTGTTTGATATACTCGTTCTGCTACTTTTCGTATTGAGGCGATACAAATGCCAAAGTATCTACTGGCTTCATTCATCGACTGAAATATTTTTTCCTCGTGAGTTGTTGTATCAAATGACTTTACGGGTTTTGCTTTCTTTGGGTATTTACCGGTTTGGCCTTTTTTGGTATTTTGACTCTGCGAGACAGCTTGCAAGTTTATAAGAGAATTATCAGTCTTATTATTATTAATATGATCAATCACACGTCCATTTTTGATTAATCCGTTGAATACCTCAAATACCGCCCTATGAACATGGTACTTCTTCTTTCCGGCACCAAACATCAGATACCCCTGATTACTTACGGTACCAACCGGCTTCTTCAGTTTGCGGTTTCTAACAATGCCGTCGCGAGATGCCTCGTAATCGACGAGCACAGGATGCGGCTGAAATTCTTGGTCCATTTGTATAATAATACTATTTGTCTAATTTATTATTTGGTTTAATTATAAATCTTTCAACGTAGTCTTGGGGGGTTTTGATGACGAAGTCGGCGGTGGGGTCAATGACGGCGTTTTTAATTCGCTTGTCATAATAGCGTTTTAGTTCCCTGTATCGCTTTCCGCCACAATTGATACACAACTGCGATTTTCCTCTTACACCGACGTGACAAACCAAGCACGGGAGGGGGCCAAGAGAACCATTACGAACGCTTTGTAAATGATACCCGCAGAATTCGCCTCTACATGATTTATTGCACGGGGTTGTCGACCCAATCATCAACCATTTGCAGTGATTCATTATACTATATTCTTTCATTTAAATACTTGTTTTAATTATATGGATGAGTTCGAGAGATTAGCAGCAATTAAGCCCTGGAAAAATATTAAGTTCAATCTCGATAGAGTCCTCAAGGACGCACCAAAAGCGTTAATAAACGATAGAACCCTGTTGAGTAAAATACGCGATTGTATCGATGAATTCAAGCGTGATGGCGCATCTCATAGTTGGTCAACATTTCGAATTGATGGCGTTGTTGATGCTACCATGAACGACAACCGCGCAGCAACGATAATATCACAACTTGACGGTAATAGGTATTTCTTCAGAGTAAAATTCATTGTCCGGGTGGAATCAGGTGATTGGATCATACGTGATAAATTTGAACCAGTTCTCAGCGACAAGAAAACAGTCACTGTTAGCCGCGACTCCAAGCCGGGGTTGTTAACCGGAATTGACAGACCATACTATGAACGAGCGTATCCTGAAACAGCAGTTGTTTATGGAATATACCCGTTAAATAAGAAACCTGATATCGGAAAACTGAAACCAATGAAACAGTCAACGGGGATAAATTGTGTAGCAGAACGAGTAACAGAGCATTTTACAAATGCGTGTCGAGGAAACAAATTGACTGATTTACGACGTAGCAAAATCAACCAGTGGGAACTAACCGTAAAAGAGCGTGGAGCAACCATCAGCGACATAGCGAGATTAGAAACGTCGTTGAGATTTCCAATAACCGTTACAACGATAACCGGTGAAGTATTATACGAATCGAAGTATAAATCAAATGGAGCCCCAATCAAAATTATTGATCATAACGAACACGCATGGACGCCCGCGATCACAGTGTTTCCACGGGATAGAACGGTAAAGTATATCCCGGGGGAATTCCTGGAAGAGAACGGGTTTCTCGCGGAGAGGAAACTATTTGATGCTATTGCTTGTTTGTGTAAAAACGACCCTGTATCAGTGTGGTTACTTCGCAGCGCTGATACCTTTGATCAGTTTGTAAGACCAAACGGTGAATTATATCGCACTGAAGCATTTCACAGCAGGATGAAAAAAACCGCCATGGAATTTGAAGAGCATGATGAACAACTGCTAACAAATTGTTTTACGATTCCATCGGTTGCGCCTCATGTTGCAGCGAGGAAAAATGCGTGGAGCCCAACGCGCAAGGAATTTCTACCGGATGTACAATCCAGTTGTTTGGAGTATTATCACGGTGGACTATGGAACACTGAATACAACCGCGACGCTATGATCTCGGTTGATATGGTTGCCTGTTATCCAGCGAGTTTTCACGGGTATGGATCCGCCGCTGAGTATTTCAAACGATTTGGACACCCCAGACATGAAATGGCTCGTGTTGCTATTAATGGACCACTGCCTGATTTTGATTTAACCGGATTCGCTCGCATACTATCATTTGAGTTCGCGGCAGGACTTCATCGCTGTTGCTATATTTGGATCGGTAGACACATGGCTGAAAAGAAGTGGCTGCCAATAGCGCTGCTACGGTATATGATTGATTGTAGCATGCTTGTATCGTTGATTGTCAGTGACGCGATTATATCATACCGAGCGCAGACTGAAGTCTGGTTACCAGAACCGGAGCGTCTAGATAGCATAATTGACGAATCCAGAAAACACATCGATGCCGACGAGGAATATATCGTCGAATGGTCCAGGAAGATATTCAACCAACGAAACCACGAGGCAAAAGATCTCGGTAGAAGAATAATCGGTAAGTTCACACAAGGTGGAAAAAACTGCGACTACAAACGATATTGCTCACGGCTGATTATAGATGACGCAGAATATGATTTCGTAATCAAGGACGCAGTGGCGAAAAATAGATACGTGAACTGCGAAACAGCTTTCTTGTCCAATGGAACGAGGTTGGGTACAGTTGTTACCTACAGCGATGGAGACAGCCCGGCATACCCGCATTTGAGGGCGTCTATGCTGGGTTACGCCGCTATCAATTTATTCTCGATGATAAATAGATTTCCTAACACCGCCGTTAGAGTAGCCGTTGATTCGTTTTATGTTGACGTAGCGTACAAGGAAAACGTAGCCGGGTTTACTAGTCCGGACGAGAGTTGGGGTACATGGAGAATTAAAAATGAAATACGACGCGATTATTCCCCGTCAGCAGATGTCACCGTTGAGAACAACTACTTACGCGGTGATAAATTATCGGAATGGTCTAATGCACCACCGTGTTCTGATCCAATTTGTAGACACAAGACGGTTTATTTAAGCGGCTGTGGCGGGTCAGGAAAGACGACTCGGGCAATTGAATTATTTCGAACGCGGGCAAGTATAATCGTGCTTACACCGACCCATAGACTAGCGCGAGAAATAAAACAACGAAATGTTGACGCCGTTACTTATCACAGCTTTTTTCGATACAGCGGCGGTGAGTGGACTCCTGATCGAATGGGTGAAAAATTTATTCCTGGGGTTATCATTTGGGATGAGATATGTACTGTTTCGTTAGATACTTTACGAATGTTTCTTGATTGGTTGCTGCTCGCGAATACAGCGATAATCATGTGTGGGGTCATGGTCAACCACCACCATTTGTCGGCGAGGGTCCACATGATTGGTTAAAGGGTTTTGTGGACTATTATGAAGAAACCGATACTGATTACCGAGCACTTGATGAACAACTGCGCGGGGTTAAACAATTAATCAGATTACAGCCGGATAGAATTCAGTGTGAAATAATCCGCGAGGTGATTCCGGAAACGCCGTTAAATGAATTCTGGGAAACATGGAGACCAAACGATTTGATTGTAGCGAGTAGAAAGATAGTCAGGGACACACTTCAGCGGAAGTTGTTTACGTTGCATAAGGAAAAGTTTCCAACGCGTCCAGTGCCGTTATGTTATAGACCCGCGGATACACGGCGGCAGAACATTGAAGTTGAAATTCCAGGCCGGACAGAAAAACAAATTCTCGTGCTGAATGATATCGTGCTCGTTGATATCAGCGTCGTCGAGGACGCGCTACGTGCTGATAAATCCCCGTGGACGCTAGGATACGCAACAACAATACATTCCTCGCAGGGACTAACCATCACGGACACAATTGTTTGGATAGTTGATAATCGCATCGAATGGTCCAATCTAGTCTATCTTGCGGTGTCCCGAGTACGGAGAATAAATCAGCTTCGAAGAATTGTTGTTGACGAAGTCAGTGACGGAGTCACCGACGGAGTCACCATCGATGCAAGCGTCATTGATAGAAAACTCTCGGGTTACCGCCAACAGGATAAAAAAAAACAACGGCGTTTTGATATTGATGCCGAATTAATAATTGCGTTACAACAACAACAGAATAATCACTGCGCGAGTTGCAATTGTATAATGAGTTGGCGTTATTCGGATAAAGACGCTCGCCAATTTACCGTGGACAGGATCGATAACAGTCTCGGTCATGTCAAAAACAATGTGAGGTTGACCTGTCTTGAGTGCAATAGACGCAACGGCGCTAGTTAAGACCACGCGGGGGTAATTGAGTATCGTCAGGTATCAATTGTAGTTGCTCGCGTGTAAATCCGCGCTATGGGGCAGTTGGATCCAGTCTATAGATCGGTGGTCTATTAGTTGATCGTGTTATCGTTGATATGTTATGTGTGGTAACACTCCAGATAGGATCAGTAGCTCTTTTTTTACCGCCTTCAAGCTCTCCTGGTTCATACAGATATCTCACGGTGACATCGCCGAGAATCGGCTTGGAAACGCTATCTATTTTTGATCTTCCGGGTATATACTTTTCTTTAATCGCGTCGCTGGGCTTCATGTTGATTGCTCGGGTAATCTCGTTATTTAACGCTGCAATTACGCCTGGCAACCTTTTGACCCATTCACGAGATCGTTTTTCTTGGATAAATTCCTTCGCGTATTGATATCCAAATAACCGTTCAGCAAGAGTCCGATTGAATCGTTCAACAATTGCCTGATCACGATGTAGCGCAGTATGACCTCGTCGTACCGCGACGCTATGATGTTTCAGCGTTGATAAAACAGCGCCGCGAAATTCACTACCAGGATCAACTTGTAATAGATTTGGCCAGCGCAGAGGACCTCTTCGATAAATCCGCTCAAACGCATCGGCCACTTCAGTTGCTGACTTTGTTTTTAACGGCTCCCCTTGTTTGTATCGACTCGCAACATCAACTACGGTTAGCGCGTATTTGTAACCGTTGTCATGCGGCAGAAATAGTATATCAGCCTGATGAACTTCATTAGGTACGCTGATATCAAAGCGCGAAAAGTTGATTTGTTTAGGCGGTGGTAGATAGATTTGCCATATAGCCTGTTTGGATAACCAATTAGCCGCAGTGGCCTTTGTTACCTTTGCAGCGCTTGCAAGCTTACCAATTGCGGCCTTCCCCTTCCAGTATCCTCTCGGAGAATAATAGATGGATTCCATGTTGTTATTATAAACGCTAGCGTTTTCAATTACCAGCGCGAGAAGCTCCGCTTCCAATCATTAATTTACCTTTCATAGCCGATTTTACCAACCATGAGGCCAATTTTTCTTTGACGGATTTATCAGGAATAGCATTTAACGCGTGAATTAATTTTACGTCCGCGATATGACGCTGTTGCAGATCGCTACTTTTGTAGTAAGCAACATCATGAGCATGACACGCCTTATCGATAGCGTTTATTGGATACTCACCGGGTTTGGGCTGATTTTGATCATCGAGTCTGATATCTAATCGTGTTCCGGGGCCACAGTAGCTATATCCTGGGAGGTGTTTTTCTCCTGGATACTTTGCCCACGGTGTTCCGGGGAGTTTTGATAACTTGGCTGCAATATCACCTCCTCGCTTTTTTTTAAAACATCTCCGGGTCTAATAGAAATAAATCTAAATTTCTTTGCACCGCATTGTGCACACTTGCCAGTAAGCGCCGATCTGTTATTTTTTGTTGTAGCGGTTGTCATATCATTTGTGCCAGTACGCACTCTACACTTTACACAATATAGATCCATAATTTATGTATAGAGACATGAATATAATTGACTTTTCAGCGACTAAAACAAGAGAACCAGTTAAGCATGTTGCAGCGTTACCAAACTCGATCCGGATGATTATCATCGGACCATCTGGATCCGGCAAGACGCAATTGTTACTTAATTTAATAATGAGATGGATGAAGTGGGATAAGTTGTATTTAATCGCCCCTAGCGTAGATGATCAACGATGCTACGAGGTGTTGAAAGATTTCAACGAGAATGCATCAGCGATCGCTAAAAAAAATGTTATTGAGTTTATTACAGATATCAATGATGCACCAGGTATCGATGATATTGATGGCGACGTCAACAATCTAGTCGTGTACGATGATGTTATGTTAGACAATCAAAAAAACCCAGCTAGGATATTTTCCAGAGGCAGGCATAAAAACACCGACGTGATATATGTCACTCAACGATACACTCAGATTCCAAAAGTAATCAGAGACAACTGTAATATTCTTGCTGTATTCAACGGCGTTGATACACACACGCTACGAAATATTTGGCAGACATGGTGCGGCGGTGACATGGACTTTAATGTTTTTCGAAACTTTTTTAGTCATGCTCAGTCGACCCCACATGGATTTGTAACGATAAATTTACATGATCCTCGGACACGATATCGTATCGGACTTGACCAAATATTCGGTTAAATTGCAAATAGCCACTTAGCAGCAGGGGGGGCGATGACATCGACGCGGTCGTCGATGTGCTTACCGGACGCTGACGACGCTGGGATCGGCGCGCAGAAGGCATTAATTAAACCAAATGACGTCCGGACGATCCCCTCGACGACGACGTCGTTTTTTTTTTACCAGGCGCTGACGACACCGGATCCGCTGAGTGCAGAAAGTACTAATTAAGCAAAATAACGATTGGACAAAATGTCGGATTCGCCCCCCCTGCTGCTTAAGTCACTGCATTGTAAACAAAGTATATAAAGCTCATATATGGGTTTTCTGTTGGGTTTTTTAAATTTCTTATCGAACATTATTTATGTCTCGTATCAGTATCTATATATAGGCGGTTTAGATGCACTGAAGCGAAAACTTTGAATGATTTCATTTCTTCAGCTCTACTCTGTAAGCTCGTGCGTTCGAATTAGGTACAGTGGCGACGCGAGGGTTTGAGTCGCCCGGAGACAATGTGTTTTAGTAATGCGACTACTTTGTTACTGAAAACAGTGTTTATGTGATTCACCCATGCACTCACCAACCCATATAAGTATAGAGAAAAATTGAACCAAGGTGAATGTGAAATACTATGAAACTTCTAGGTGCAACATAACCGAGAACAGCTGCCATCTGCACCCTCGTCTGGCGAATGGGTAATAATGCCCCCACCCCTTCGCACCGTCAGGCATTTTAATATTATAAGCTATGATGTGTTTCCAATGTGACATTTCGTTTCAAGAATGATAGATATGACCATGTCTTTAGTGATGTTTAAGTTGTTCAATGTAGAGCTCACTTGAAGTAGGTCTCTTATGTATACGCAAGAAACTCATGTACATATGAACGGTGTACTACTACGCCGTTGATGAAAGCGGGTCAAGTGGAGAGGGTAACATTCTAGTAGTTAAGAGCTGAATAGAGTAAAAGATCCTTTTACTTTCTAAGACGTCAAAAAAAAAATCTCTCTCTCTCTCTCTCTCTCTCTCTCTCTCTGTTAGCAGCAGGGGCTGCGGCCCCTTCTTGTCCTATATTATTTATATTTCCATCCAGACCATCAACCGATCGATCATCTTTATGATCTGTAATAATTTCAACTGTTTCGTTATCTTCGTTATTATTACCGTTTTTAAGAATAACATTTCCACAATCTTTGAGAATAGTGTAATATTGTTGATCATCAGTTGATGCAGCAAATAAATACAATGGTGAAAAATGATAGTATGGTGAAAAATAGAACTTTATAATTAATGTAAATTTTTGATATATTTCAGCGTCACTCGGTAAATTATTTGGAACACCATGATCAAAATATCCATATGAAAAACATCCTTCCTGAACATAATATGTGTCGAACTGAAATACGATTAGATATCGAATTGGATAAATTTGATCGTCCTCGTTACGGTGAGAATCTAATCAATCAAATCAACAATGCGTGTCATCGTCCCTTCAATTCCAGTAACACCTAGAACCACAGTTAAGGCAGTTGATATTCCACATGCGACATCGATGACAGCACCTAAACGTTTATATCTATGAAAAATTGTTTAGCATGTGGATATCTCAAAGTGTAATTGTGTTTGTTTTTCTCTTCGGTATGAATCTGCAGTTAACAGCGATAGTGTAGACATTTTAAATCGAGATATTACTTATTCAAATTTTCTGGTAATTAGTCAATCTAATTTACTGTTGTGACAGACACTATTATGTTGACACTATTGTATCAATTCTTCTGTGACGCTATTGATGACCAACGATAAAACTTCGAAGAATTTGTCGCCTGAATGCCCCACAAATGCATAGTAAAAAGGCTAAATTTAGCTCAACCGAAATTTGATGTTCTATACATGCTCTTGCCTTGTGTGTGTGTGTATATATATATATATATATATATATATATATATATATATATATATATATATATATATATATATATATATATATATATATATATATATATATATATATATGTATATATATATGTATATGTATATATGTATATATATATGTATATGTATATATGTATATATGTATATGTATATATGTATATATATATATATATATATATATATATATATATATATATATATATATATATATATATATATATATATATATATATATATATATATATATATATATATATATATACACGCACATTTTCATAATGAGTTGCTCATTTAAGTCATCCATTATTAAACATTGTATTTGTATCATTGTCAAAAGTGTTCTGTTGTGAATCCGAAAATCCCACCCGGTTATCTTGTTACAATCACCGTTTGCATGAACATGAATAACATTTTTGCAAACTTTGAGAACAGTGTAATATTGTTGATCATCAGCTGATGCAGCGAATAAATTCAATTTATCCAACTATAACCATCTTAATATCAAACTGAGTAACAGTTGAGTTTTCCTAGATCTTGAAATACCAATAATAAATAGCTCTTAAAGAGTTTGGCAACACTGGATGAGAGCAGCAGGGATGGCGAACAGACCTAAGAGTTTCGACAAAAAAATAAAGTTTCCACAGAAATCTAATCCGGAGAAAGCTTTATTTTATCAAATAAAGGCTTCCTGGAAGAGTTTTATTTTTGTTGAACCTCAACCCGGAAATAAACCTCTGGTTCGAAAGATCTAGCTGCAGAATAAATTGTATACGATTTTTATTTAGTTATCGATTACGTTTTAGATGACCGAATATCGGTAGCCGCCATCCCTGCTGCTGTCGTGTTTAAATGAAAAATTTAGATTTTGATTTCAAGATACAAATAAAAATATAATAAAATGGACGTAGGAGAATCACTTAGATCTAGAATAGCACGAGAGCGATTAGAAACATTAAAAAGATATATACCGTTACGAAAAAAAGTTGAACAAAAAATACAAGCTATTCAAGATGCAAAAGAAGGATTTGCAGAAACCAACCCAAGAGTTATTTAAACCAGTAACTGAAACCACAGAAAAAATTATTTTAGGTGATGTAAAAGATCCTGAAGTAAGAAAACATGGTATCCTTCCTGTGCTAAAAAAAATTGCGGAACAGACTCAACCGCAACCTGCTGTTGCACCTATTGTTGTACCTCCACCTAGAGCTAGAAAACCTGCAATCGGACGTAAGCCTAAAATAGGATTTAAACCTAAGACTACTGGATATCAAGAAGCAGGTGACGGAACAATAATACTTAATCCAAAACAACAGCAGCAGGTTAATGTTTTATTGTATAAATTTAATGATGAAGGTAAGCAAATGATAAAAGAATTACCTTGGGGAGGTGAGGGAGAAGTAGCTGAAGCTGGTGCTCTTGTTTACCACTCCTTTAAAAATAGATTTAAATATTTAAAACCTGAGGAGGTAGGAAAAGTTAGAAGTCGAGATGATTGGGGATCACTAATATATAAAGTAAAACGAAATAGTCCACGTAAGTATGCAGATGATCCTGTCCATTCACATTTTACGGATGGTATGTCAAGTGAAGTGTATAATGTGGGGCAACAAAGAAGAGAAGAGGAAGAACAGCAACAACCAGAGAGAGAGAACAGGAACAACTAGAGGAAGAGCAAAATCAGAGAGAGATAGAACAGGAACAACTAAGGAGAATAAAAAAACTTAGAAAAAAATTAGCAGGAGAGAGAAAACCGGGAGAGGAAAGTACAACTGTACCTCAGCAGGATGTAACATCACCAGTCCAGCAAATATATCCTATTCCAATATATCATGTAGGTACTCAGCAGAAAGAAGAAGAAACTCTACAAAAAGAAAGAAAAAAAGAATGGATCGTCATTTACTCAGGAAGAAAAAGAAGAAATTGAAGGATATCGTAAAAGGTTCCGACAGGAAAAAGAAAAATAATATCGTGAAAGCATTCGACGGGAAAAAGTAAGAGAGAAGATGGCCAAATATGAAAAAATCTTGAAGAAAATCGTGAAAGGATTCGACTGGAAGAATCTGGATTGACACAATTAGAACGTTTCACTAATATGTTTAGAGAAAACGCTATTTATGATATTCGAAGTAGTAAGGAAAAAGCACTTGCAATTGCTGCTCATCAATACAAATACAAGAATTTTTATCTGAAACCTATTTACACAAGTGAAATTCTTACAGATGATATTAAATGGATTTCAGCAATATATTTTGTGAATAGAGATAAAAAAGTTGATTTCAAAGATCCAGATTATTTAAAATTTATTGATGATGTGTATGAGTTTCGAGGAAAAAAATATCTACCATCGCCAAAAAACAGGTAGTGGATATAACTCTATCTGTCCTGATAACGTCGTTAACGATGTATCTCGATTGGAGGTTCTTATTGGGGGGAAACGAGCTGGAAATAACTCACTCGCATGAAATAATTAATGAAGCAACCGATATCTGCCGAAGATTATTTCAAGGAAAAGTTATCGATGTATCTATTTATCGTGATCTTATTGATGAGCTCTTCGATGATTATCGCAGCGATTAAATATTTAAATTATAAATAAAATGATTGTGCATAAAAGACATTAAAGACCGATATAAGTTCGCATCGTGAACTCAAGATTGCCTGTATATAAATTCAAATACGGATCAGGGTTAGGTGAACTGTTTACTCGAATAGCTCCTAAGTTTGGTCCTATAGCTAAGCAGCTATCAATGAAAGCTATAGGTGTTGTTCGTGATAAGGTCATAAATACCGTTGGTGCTGCCACCAGTAAAACATAGGATGCCATCAAAGATAGAATACTGAGATTAGTGAGGGGAAAACCAAAACCAGCTGTTAAATTACCGAGTACCACTGAGATGCCAGGTGATATCAGAAAGATAATAAATAATGCAGCTAATCAAAAACTAGCGTCGTTGGCGTCAGAACAACTATCACCAGCATCGTTGGAGTCACAACCCGAAATAATTAATACTAGCGCATACGGAGGTGGTCTTCGTTTTAGAAGATAAATAATTTATTATAATAATGTTTTCGCTAACATTTAATGACGATTTTAATACGGATGAACCAGTAAGAAAAGATAAATCAGTACGAGATTATCAGTATTACTCATATGATGCAGTAACACCAAATATCAGCAGTAGAATTGAATTACAAGTACAAGACACAACAAGATATTTTTTGCCGTGTGAGGCATTTATTGAAGTTGTTGGTGAAATTATAAGTTACTCCTGCTGCTGATGGTGTTCAGACATTTGCAAACGATTTTAAGATCGGATTCGTCAATAACGGTATTATGGTATTATTTAAGAGCGCCTCGTATATGATCGACGGAAAAGAAATCGAATCAATTAATGATAACGTTGATGTTGCAACAACAATTATTGGCATAGCAAGATATTCTAATGATTATACCAGATCAGCTGGAGCTAGTATGATGTTTGTGAAGGATAATACTAATCACGCTGATCATGAACCACATCTCAAGGTGCGATTAGCCGCTGCGGCTACAGCTGCTGAAGTACCTGGAACGGTAGCTCAACCAGGTGTTGATTTTACAGCAGTTCAGCAAGTTAATGATCATTTTAATCTCGGATTTAAAATGCGCAGGGATATGTTATTAAACCCTCGCAGAAGATTTTCGTGTGCTATTCCGTTATCACATATTTTTGGATTTTGTAGAGATTTCAGGAAAGCTATTTTTGGTGCTAAGCACACCGTTGTCTTTTATTGAAAGCCTAACAGCAACGACTCTATCTGGAGAGAGGCAGGTGCTGGTGCAGGTGATGATGGTAGATTTGTGTTAACTAAGCTTACTTTGTGGATGCCTTCGATGACGCCAGCAACAGATGAGGAATTAAGATTATTATCTTTCATGAATCAGGGTGGTAAATCAGTAATGTCTTGGTTAACGACAGTCACAGATAGTATTCCTAGTAACATTAACGGTAACTTTACCTGGCATATAGCATCACAGCAAGGTGTTTCTGCACCAAGACATATCTTTATAGCTCTTCATCTAGCAATAGATTAGATGATCAAACTCAAAGTCATATGATTTTTGATCATTTTAATGCCAGTGAAATCTCACTCAGAATAAACGGACATCAAGAACCAACTGAGGAGATATCACTGAGTTACGAAAATAATTCAATTGCACGTGGTTATCATCGTTTATGGATCTACTTAGGACGAGATCAAAATATTGATACCGGATTGCAAATATCTCAAATGGATTTTAAAAGTTACTACCCGATTTATTACTTTTCTTTGGAACACATGGATCTGGTAAAACAATCTGTCGTCGACATACATTTTAAAGCTAGAATAGCTAACGCAGGTGCTGCTCAGTTTGGAGCTAAGGATTTCATACTCAGTGATAGGACCATGATTCTTGAGGGCATCAGTGGCAGAATGAGAATCATCGATGCTCCTGTGGAACAATTGTGATTTAAATCAATCACGTTATTTATAAAATGTACGAGCATGTTAGTGTGGCTCTGACTTCTAGTCAGATAAAAAAGCTCCAATCAGAAATGGCAAAAAATGTGGGGTGAGATTGACGCTAAAACACGATCAGATTCAGGGTGGTCCAAATAAATTATCTATAACTAAAACGCAACAAAAACATTTCAATAAAGCTAAATCATCCAATACCGGAACATAAATCACATTATCTCCGGCCGCCATAAAAGATATGATTAAAATAGGTGGATTTTTCCCATTATTAGCTGCGATACCAGCATTATTAGCCGCGGCCGCACCATCTGTGGCAAAAGCTGTAGCGTTAGGTACCGCAAAGGCAGCTGCTGAAGCAGCGGCTGATTGGGCTGCGAAAAAAGTTACCTGTGGACGATATAGCAAGAAAAGGACGAGGACTTTATCTGGGGAGACAGCGACGTGGAGGAGGACCTTTTCTGGGAAGACAACATCAAGGACTAGGTCTTCGTTTAATGTGACACCGATGTCGAATCATGATCTAATTAATGCTGCTAAAAATCAAAAATAAAATTTTCCAGAGGAGTATTTATGCGAGATCAGTTTCCAGCTCGTCCGAATAAATACGAAACAGGGATTATAAATCTCGATAACAGCACAGGACCAGGTACTCACTGGGTAGCATACGCTATAAATCCACGTGAAATTATCCATGCTGATTCATACGGGTTAGCTCCACCTAGATAATTTTTAGATTATGTAGCTCAGTTAAATACTCCAACGTGGTATTCTACGCTACCAACACAAACACTAACTGATCCTCCGACATGTGGCAGCGAAGCAATACATACCCTCGCTGCGATATCTAAGTAAAAAAACCGTATCATAAGACAGTCCACGAGTACACGTCAGATAAATTAAATCA
Organism: Sinohyriopsis cumingii; assembly: GCA_028554795.2. Taxonomy (NCBI): domain Eukaryota; kingdom Metazoa; phylum Mollusca; class Bivalvia; order Unionida; family Unionidae; genus Sinohyriopsis; species Sinohyriopsis cumingii. Next base: position 124,750,691 of record CM068824.1, on the reverse strand, counting down.
AAAACAAAGAATATAATGTCTGACATCTACGGCAGATCCTCATTAGCAAGGACGGTAAAAAGATACTAGAAAGAGAAAAATTTGATGTTGGTGATTTATCTAAGTATGCAACAAAGGATGATATTAATAATCTTTTATCGCTAGCAGAAGCAGATCCTGGTGAGGTTGTTGTTTTTCAGGATGAACACGGCAAGCTAAAAACAGGTAACGTTAAAATAGGTGATATAATCAAACGAAATGAATATGATACTCACGTGGGTGATTTTAATGTCATTAAAGAAAATATTAAAAAAGCCAATGAAGATATTGAAATTTTAAATAATTTAACAGGGAATATAAATAATTTAGCGCGTCAAAAAATCGATATATCATTATATGATAGAGAGGTTTATGGTATTAATGTAAAACTTAATAATCGTGTGAAAATCACCGGTGATACAATGTTAGGAGAAATTAATGTGGGTAAATATAAAATATCTTCACTAGGAGATCCAGATGAAGATGCTGTGACAAAAAAAAATACGTTGATGATGTAGATTTAAAATTAGATACTTTACGTGAAGAGTATGAACAACACGTAAGTGTGTTTACAGCTTTTACAAGTTTTAGAATAAATACTTTAGAACTAAACAAAGCAACTATTGAATTTTCTGGAAAACCACATGTGGTTAGTATAAACTCGCCGATATTAAAAATTTACTCGATAACATGGTTCGTGTGGTAGCATCATCTTTATCTGTAACGTGGACAAGAGCGGATAATACAATAAAATATACTCCAACTGTTGCTGGCATATACAGATTATCAGTGATTAGTCTAATGAAATTCAGAGTAATTATAGCTGGGTTATCAATTGAATCTCCTCATCCAGTAACAGTTGAATTGCAAAAAGATGCTGAAGCAGTATTTCAATTACAGTCAATCGATAATGTTTTCTTTGGAGGAATTTACTCATACGTGTTATAATTTCTGGTTAATGAATAAAATGGAATACAGATACAAACAAGCTCGCGCGTGGCAGATGTCGTTGAAGAGTATCATTGACGTCTATCAGGTAAAAATAAAAAAATACCAACGACGATTAGTTATCATCGATGTTACCGTTTATTCCGTTTCAGCGGTAATAGCTGGTGCTGGTATAATCCTATCTGCGCTAACGATGACCGCTCCTGTGGTTATCACTGTAATTGTTTCTACAACAACTACGTTAGCTGGTGTATTTGGCATTATAACAAAAAATATATCTTCGTGCACAAACGATAAATTAACCGTATATAAAGATAAACTAAATACAGCAACAGCAGCGTACTCGAAATTATCTTTGCTGTTATCAGAGAGTCTCAACGACGGTGTTACATCTGATGCAGAGTTCGCACTAATATCCAAAATGTATAATCAAGCGATTAAAGATATCAATATAAATAATGACAGAGCTACTGCAACAGATTGCAACAAACACGACAGTGATAAAAACAACAATGATCTCAACTAGTTCAACTAAGCCAGAATTCAACATTATTTTCCCCACTCCTATTTCTATCAGTGAAATAGCACTAGCTCAGCTACGCGTCTACCACAGCTGGCCAAATATCAGATCAAAATCATTTGGTGAGTTACAATCAAATAATTCTCTTGTTTTTGCTTCTAAAAATAAACCTGATAATACACCGGATTGGAATGTCATTGGAATACGAACAGGTAGTTATGAAATCGATCAGATCAACGATGAGTTCATATACCGAATAAAAACTATAACAGGAAAAGATCCTGGAATAAAGATAACTGTGCACGAACCAACATTAAAATCAATTATTGAAGTGAGTTCTGATTATCAGGTTGATATTTATGCGAGTTCAATAAGAACTGTACTAGGTTGGCCAGAAATTAAACCACCAACACCACCAACACCACCAGAACCTAAAAAATCTGATTTTATTACAGATAGAAGATCTTATCATGATCTTTCGCATCCAAAACATCATCATAAGATTTAATTTGATATAAAACACTTATCTGATGGAGATTTTTTAAGTCTTACAAATGCAAAAAATTGAGTTAATTTTTGGTTGGACTTTTAATCATGAACAAACAGATGAAGATAAAAAAATTGGAGCAACAAGATTGCTAATAATTAATTTAAATGATGTTATTGAGGTATTTAAATATCTGAATCAAATTCATGAGCAACAATTAAAAATGTTAGATGCAACATTTACTGAGTGTGTTTTTGATGCATCAAACTCATGTGATGAAATTATTAAACGTACAGAAATACTGAATAAAATTGCGTTCGATATGGAACGTATTAATACATGATTGATTCAGATGATAATTTATGGTGTTGATGTAACGGGAAGAAGTAAAGATAGATTTTTAGCCGCGTACTCATTAAATGAAGAAACACTACCAAATTATAAATTACCTGGATACAGCGTAGATGAAATGAAAACATCTCTCACTAAAATCATTGATGAAATGTTTGCTAAATTACACACCGCATGGAGAAAAAAATTACTACCAACAATTACTTTAATGCGCAACAACGCTGAGGATGGTACCGGACGGCATATTTTACCTGATATAGTTAATATAACTAACGTCATCGCGATCAATCTCAATTGTGATATCATCGAGAACAGCTACGTCGCTGATGCATCAATATCAGATCAAGCGAAAAAAGGATTTGTTTTATATTCGTTTTCACCAAAAGAATCACCAGAGTATTTAATTATACAGGAACCAATAAATCCGATTTATCTCCGATGTCATAATAATTTGTTGCAGTGAGTAAATTTTTCCCAGACTGATCAATCCGGTCATCTGCTCGATCTGCGTGGAGAAAGACTGAGTATACATTTATTAATAAAATCATAAATTAAAAAAAAAATATATTTTTATAGTGAATTTTATTTATTTTTTTGAAATTTGTAAATTTTTTGTTTTTTTCTGTAAATTTCTTGTTTTTTTGGTCGGTTTTTGACTATTTTAGTCGATTTTAGTCGATTTTTCACTATTTTTGACTGTTTTACCCATTAGATAGGTTGGGTAACTTGGTCGATTTCTCTCTAATTGATTCATTAGAGAAAACACAAAATCTGCTCAAAAATCAATAATATCAACCCACAAATCAACAAAAATAAGCTAAAAATCAGTCAAAAAAGTAAAAAATCAGTCAAAATAGTCAAATAATTCTTTCACTTTTGTATTTCTCTAAAAGAATCAATTAGAGACCAGGTTACCCAACCTATCTAATGGGTAAAATCGACCAAAACAGTCAAAAATCGACCAAAAAAAAAAAGAAATTTACAGAAAAAAAATTCAGTGAAAAAAAAGATATTCACAAATTTTACAGAAAAAATAAAATAAATTAATTTTCACTATCTATCAACTTTCTCAGTTGTCGTGCACGTGTATCTATCATTTTTTAGATTCGTATTCATCAGATAACGGTGATCGAATCTTTTCAACAGCACGAGCTAACGGAGCAAAATCTACTATATCAACCTCATCAGTGTTAATCAGTGATTTATACATCGCAGATTGAATCTTTTTGATGAATCTGTATTCAGATGATAAAGTATATCTACCCTGTTGTTTATGTTGCACTATTGTATCAAAATCCGCAGAAATTTTATCAGAATCTAGATCATCTGATAAGGTGTTTCTTTGATTTTTTGCACCTCAATGGATTTTATTATTTCATCAATATTTTTTGATTCATATTCATAAATAAATTTTTATTTCTAAATAAAATTATTTATCCAATATTAAGGGATAATAGGAAAATTTGATCCAACTACCGGATTTGTATGAGAAAGTTGATTTATATATTCCCTCTGCACATTTGCGTACTGAAGCACGATCAATGCCAAAATATTTTGCAGCCAAGTTCATCAATTGAAAATATAATTCTTCATTTGTTTCTGTATCAACTGATTTAACTGCCTTGGAAACTGTACGTCCATGACCAGCGTTTCCCTTCAAATTATTTTCACTTATTATTATTGCCTGAACATTTTCTATAGAATTATTAAGTATATCTCCATCAATATGATCGATTACTAATCCATACTTAATTGTTCCATGAAAACATTCATGAATAAAACGATGATTAAGATAACTTTTATTACTCTTGGGACTGAAACGAAGATAACCATATTTATCAACGCTACCAAGTGTTTTTTTCAGTTTAGTATGTCTGAACGTACCATCAGCTGATGCTTCATAGTTATCATAGATAGGATGTCTCCTGAATGTAGGATTCATATACTATAATCTATTTGTTTAAATCAAAGTTTGTGTGAGAACCTATTTGAATAATCCTCTTCGCATTTGATAGCAATATTACTATTAGGAGATTTTTTTGTCATAGTGTCGCTTCAGTTCTCTGTATGTTTTGCCACCACACTCAGTACATATTCTAGTCTTTCCTCGTATTCCAATGTTGCATCTGATACATCTTGTTGGTCCAACCCCACCTCGTTTTGTATAAGTTAGATGTATCCCGCAGTATTCTTTTCTACATGATCTATTACAGCAAGTAAACGAACCGACCATCAACTACTTACAATTGTTCATTATTATTTAAATATTTGTTTAAAATATAATATGTTATTCGATCTCGATGACGCAGAATATATTATTCCTGAAGTAGATCAAGCTAAAAAAGAATTTTACGATGATGGAGCAGCTCATGTGTGGTCGACATGGAGAGCAGCTGATATCGATAATACGATGAATGACGCGCGAGCTAAAAAGATAATTGATTCACTCAGTAATGATAAATTCATATTCAGAATAAAATTTATTGTAAATAATGAGAATGACGTTTGGATTACACGTGACAAACGCGATCCTGTAATTAATAGCAAAAAATCTGTTACAGTGAGTAATAATTCTAGACCAGGATTACTAACAGGTATAGATAAACCATATTATGTACCATCTTATCCTGTAGCTGCTGTTGTTTATGGCATCTACAGACTAGATAAACCTGTTGCTGAGAATCTTGCTAAGATGAAGATGTCGGTGAAAATAAATTGTGTAGCTGAGCGAGTGATAGAACACTTTACAAACATAAAACGCGGTAACGGTTTAACAGATTTAAGAAAAGAAAAAATAAACAGTTGGGCTGAGTCAGTTGCTGATGGTGCATCAATAAGTGGTGTTGCTGCATTATCAGCGAAATTAAAATTTCCTATAACGATAAAAACGATATCGGGTGAGATATTATATTCTTCTGCGTATAAATCCAAAGGAGCTCCTATTGAGATAGTTGATCATAATTCACACGCCTGGAGTAAATCAGTAACTGTTTTTCCTCGAGAACGTGTTATTAAATTCTATTCCGAAAACATGTTCGATTTTATTTATAAAGTGAGTAAATCAGATCCGGTATCTGTCTGGTTATTTTCTAGCGACGATCGATATGATCAGTTTGTCAGGCCCAACGGAGATATGTATCGAAGTGAAACATTACATGATTCAATGACGGAGATAGCAGAAAAATATTCAGTGAATAAAGATTTACTTGTTAACTGTTTCACTATTCCATCTGTTGTTGCTCACACAGCAAGGGAGAAAAATTCATGGAAGCCAACTAGAAAAGATTTTCTTAAAGATATCCAATAGAGTTGCGTTGAATACGGTCATGGTGGACTATGGAACACAGACTACAATTTTATTAACATGATATCATTTGATATGATAGCATGTTACCCAGGTAGTTTTTTTAGGGATGGGAGAGTGTAATAAATACTTCACTCAATTTGGTCATCCATGCGACGAGATAACAAGAGTATCGATTAACGGTCCGCTGCCAGATTTTCCATTAACAGGATTCGCTAAGGTTGTACCATTTAAGTTTGCTACAGGATTACATAAAATATGTTATGTTTGGTTTGGCAGACATTTCTCAGAACAGAGATGGACTCCAATAGTGCTATTGAGATATATGTTAGATTCTACGATGCTAACGTCGTTGACGGTCAGCGAAGCAATTATTTCATATCAGAAACAATTTGATGTCTGGCTACCAACTGAACATGATGATGCAAAAGATTTAGGTAGAAAAATTATTGGTAAATTTACTCAGGGTGGTGCTTATGATCATCAGCGACGTAACTGTAGATTGATCATGGATGAGGCTGAGTTGGATTTTATAATAGCTGATACCGCTGAGAGAGGAATATTTTGCAGCAGAGAAGATGTTTATGTCGCAGATGGAACAACGTTAGGTACCGTGGTTAATTATGTTGAAGGAGAATCACCTCAGTATGTTCATTTAAGATTATCAATGTTAGCTTATGCGAGTATAAATCTATTATCGATGATAAACAGATTTCCTGATACCGCGGTTAGAGTAGCTACTGATTCATTCTACGTTGATAAAAAAATACTTATCAGAGTTAGAAAAACTGACCGGAGATGGTTCATGGGGGACGTGGCGAGTGAAAGATGAATGTATCTTGTGTTACTGCGAAGACGCTGATGTAGTTGCTGAAGAAAAATATTACTCAGATAGTGTGTTAGAAGCATCAACTGCACCATCTGTGTATGATCCCGCTACGAGATATAGAACGGTCTACATAAACGGACCCGGTAGATCAGGAAAAACAACCAGAATGATAGAATTATTTAAGAACTCTGATATGATTGTGCTGACGCCAACGCATCGGTTAGCAAGAGAAATGAAACAACGAGGAGTTAATTCGTGTACGTATCACAGTTTTTTTCAAATACAATGGTGGTGCGTGGAGTCCGTCTAGGATGGGAGAAAAATATGTAAATAAAACTATTATCTGGGATGAAGCTTGCACAGTATTTGTTGGTGTATTAAAAATGTTTTCAGATTGGCTACTAACAAAAATACTGCCATAATCATGTGCGGCGATCACGGTCAACCAAATCCTATTGATGGAGAATCACCTCACGAATGGCTGAAAAATTTTGTTGATTACTATGAAGACGTCGATACCGACTATAGATCACTTGATAGTAGATTAAGTGAATTCAAAAAACTAATTCGACTAAAATCAAATAAAATTCAATGTGATATAATGAGAGAAGTAATTCCAGAAACAACGATGAAAGATTTTTTTATCAACGTGGACTCCAAATGATCTGATAGTAGCTAGCAGAACAATAATCAGAGAAGTGCTTCAACAAAAACTATTTAAGCTATATCAGGAAAAATTTCCTCTGATGTCTGTTCCGTTGTGCTATAGACCAACTGATACTAGATTACAAAATATCGACGTTGATATACCCGGTAAAGGTAAACAAAATCTTGTGTTAAATGATATCGTTACCGCCGATATCTGTTTCGTTAGTGATATGCTGGGTGCAGAAAAATCACCCTGGACGCTAGGATATGCTATGACAATATATTCTTCGCAGGGATTAACTATTTCTGATATCAGAGTTTGGATTGTAGATGATAACGTCGAATGGTCCAATTTGGTGTATTTATCTGTATTTAGAGTGAGAAAAATATCTCAGTTGGGTAGAATCACCCTAGATAGATCGATTATTGGTGATGAAACAAACGAATACGTGATAAGAAAAAAAAATATTCAGCTACAAACAATTTGATAAAAAAAATAATCATGAATTCGATTTGGATGTAGATTTCATTTTATCACTGAAAGAAAAACAAAATAACCACTGTTCCGGTTGTAATTGTATTATGACGTGGACTTATAAAAAAAATGATTCAAGACAATTTACCGTAGACAGAATAAACAATAATCTAGGCCACAACAGAAAAAATGTTACTCTAGCGTGCTTAGAATGTAATCGACGCGGCGTAGATTATTTAAGTGACTGAGGTGGAAATTGAGTATCAGCTGTTACTACCTGTAGTTGTTCACGTGTAAAACCACGTTGAGGAGCAAATACATCAAGCGTATAAATAGCTGGTCTACCTGACGATCTCGTCACAGATACTATTTTATGTGTTGTTACACTCCAAATAGGATCTGTTGCTCTTTTACTGCCTCCCTCAGCTTCACCTGGTTTATATAAATATCTAACGATGACATCACAGAGGACCGGTCGAGTTGAAAAATCTCTTCTGCGGATCGGTATAAAATTTTTTTTTGTATAGCAACAGCTGGTTTCATATTTATCGCTCTCGTTGTCTGTTATTTATTGCTGCAATAACATTTGGTAGCCTGACGACCCAATCGCTAGATCGTTATTCTGAATGAATTCTCTCGCGTATTGATATCCAAATAACTTTTCGGCTAATGTTTTATTAAATCTTTCAGCAATAGCCTGATCGTTGTGAATATTAACTTTTCCTCGTCTTATTGCTACATTTTTTGTTTCATCAAATAAGTAACAGTACCAAGAAATTCTCTTCCTGGATCAACCTGAAGTAATCTTGGCCACGTTAATGGACCACGTTGATATATTTTTTCAAATGCGTTAGCTGCCTCAGCTGCTGTTTTAGTTATTAGCGGCTCAGCTTCTTTGCATCTGCTAGCAATATCTACCACAGTAAATACATACTTGTAGGTTTTATCGTTGACAGTATCGTGTGGCAGAAACATTATATCTGCTTAATAAACCTCATTTGGTATGCTGACATCAAAGTGTGCGTATTCTATTAGTTTAGGTGGTGGTAGATAAATCTGCCAAATAGCCTGCTTAGCTAACTACGCAGCAGCTACTGATGGTTTCACCTTAGCAGCTTTTGCTAGTTTTTTAATAGCTGATTTACCCTTCCAAAATCCAACAGGAGAGTAATAAATTTCTTCCATATAATATTAACCAGCACCAAAAACTAATTTACCTTTCATCGCACTGTTGATTATCCAGCTAGCTAATCTTTCTTTGATAGAGTTATTTTTATAGAATGTATTGCATGAATTAATTTTATGTGAGCTAGATGTCGTTGTTGCAGATCCTTACTTCTATATGGGATATCATGAATGAGACAGGCTTGATCAATTGCGTTTATACGATCCTCACCAGGATTCGGTTGATCTGATTATTTAATCTGATATCGAGTCGTGTTCCTGGTCCGCAGTAATTATATTCTGGCAAGTGTTTTTCTCCTGGATATTTGGACCAGGGTGTTCCTGGCAACGATGATAATTTTCCTGTGATATCACCTCCGTATCTTTTTCTTTTTTTTAAATTGTTGGCTTCTGGTCCGATGAAGAGAATCTAAACTTTTTTGTGCCACATATCTCACATTTACCAGTAACAGCTGATCTATTATTTTTTGTAACAACCGTAGCTAGATTCACCGTTGGTGTTCGCGTTTTACATCGCACACAATATAAATCCATAATACAATTATATCATGAATGTAATTGATTTTTCGGCTACAAAGAAATCTGTTCCAGTGAAACATCACGCTGCATTACCAAATTCAATCAGAATGATCATCATAGGACCACCCGGGTCGGGTAAAACACATTTGTTGTTAAATCTGATAATGAGATGGTTGAAATGGGATAAGTTGCATTTAGTTGCACCATCTGTAGATGATCAACGATGCTATCAGGTACTTAAAGAATTTAATGAAAACGCAGCGTTGCTAAATAACGGTCAGAATATAATTGATTTTATAACAGATGTAGAAGAAGCTCCTTCAGTTGATGCTCTAGATGGATCGATAAATAATTTAGTAGTCTACGACGATGTGATGTTAGATAAACAGTCAAATCCAGCCAGAATTTTCTCTCGTGGGCGTCATAAAAACACTGATGTCATTTATGTAACTCAGAGATATACTCAAATTCCTAAAGTAATCAGAGATAACTGTAAGATGTTAGCGGTCTTTAACGGCGTAGATACACATACACTGAGAAATATTCATCAAACGTGGTGCAGCGGCGACATGGATCTAAATAAATTCAAGAATTTCTTTGGTCGAGCTCAATCTACTCCGTATGGATTTGTTACAGTAAATTTATGTGATCCAGGAACCAGATATCGAATAGGTCTAGATAGGATATTTTAATGCATCAGTGATGAAATTTTTCATTTAAACACGATAGCAGTAGGAATGGCGGCTACCAACAGTCGGTCGTCTAAAACGTAATCGATAACTAAATAAAAATCGTATACAATTTATTCTGCAGCTAGATCTTTCGAACTAAGGGTTTATTTCCGGGTTGGGGTTCAACAAAAATAAAACTCTTCCAGGAAGCTTTTATTTGATAAAATAAACCTTTCTCCGTATTAGATTTCTGTGGAAGATTTATTTTTTTGTCGGAACTCATAGGTCTGTTCGCCATCCCTGCTGCTGGATGATTCTTGGCCAAAGGTTGTCCTGCAATGACAGGTAGTATGGTGAAATATAGAACTTTGTAATTAATGTAAATGGTGGATATATTTCAGCATCACTCAGTAAATTACTTGGACCTCCACGAGCAAACTATCCATATGAAAAACACCCTTCCTGAATATAATATTTGTGGAACTGAAATAAGATTATATATCCAATTGGATAAATGTGATCGTCCGCGTACCGGTGAGAATCTAATCAATTCATTCGACAATGCGTGTCATCGTCCTTTCAATTCCATTAACACCCAGAACCACAGTTAAGGCAGTTGATATTCCACATGAGACATCGATGACAGCACCTAAATGTTTATATCTATGAAAAATTGTTTATCATGTGGATATTTCAACGTGTAATTGCGTTTGATTTTCTCTTCGGTATGCATCTGAATTTGACAGCGATAGTGTAGACATTTTAAATCAAGATGTTACTTATTCTAATTTACTGGTAATTCGTTAATCTAATTTACTTTTGTGACAGACTCTATTATGCTGACACTAGTGTGTCAATTCTTATGTGCCCCTGTTGATGATCGGCGATAAAACCTGAATGCCCTCACAAATGCATTGTTAAAAGGCTACATTTAGCTCAACCGAAAATGTACATTCTATACACGCCCTAGCGAATTGTGTGTGTGTGTGTGTGTGTGTGTGAGAGAGAGAGAGAGAGAGAGAGAGAGAGAGAGAGAGAGGGGGAGGGATAATAATTTTTAACCTAGCTTTAACAAGTATTAAGTCATATCGCTACGATGTCTGCAGTTTATAGAGATGTCTAGCACTGGGGCATCATATCACAGACATGTAACATGATGTCCCACCGAGTCACATTATCCTGACACCAGGCCGACCAGTCTTAACACTAACCTCTTAATGCTGATCGCCTATCGAGGCAGCTGTTAGTATCATTGTTATTAGTCTATGATATGATTCGGCCGGGAGTTGAACCCACGAACTCCCCCTTCCGACTCGGACGCTCTAACCACTAGGTCACCAGAGCGGTCCGCCCTTAGTCGTAGCTGCGTATTTAATAGTACTATTGCTTTGGTTCATGTGAAATTTCCAGACTGAACAGCTCGTACAGATATGACAGTGAATTCGTTTAGTTCTCTTAGTTGTTCCCCAAATACAGAAATTTTCAATTTCGAACTTTAGTCAGCGGTAATTGAGCCGAGTTAATATCTCCTCATATAAGTGAGAACTGATCCCTAATATTTCGGTATTCTTTTAGAACCCCAATTCAATTTGAAACTAAATTAAAAATTATCTGAAACCCTAACTATGTCAGCACTTATGATAATTTATCAAATTCTACCCTAGTGATCTCTTCCTCTGCATTTTATGAAATAATGTCCAGGGATGTTACGATCTCAATATAAATTACCTTGAAAATTTTGTGATTGTTTTACCTGATCACAAAGTCATCCTTTGGCATTAAGAAACTTTTCAACACATTATTTCTTAAATACATCATCGTTACCCTCCGAATTTCAGTTTCACCTGTTGCTGCACTTTAAACTGAATAAGTTGTCACTGTTAACCATAATAACATAGATGTACCACCTTGCATAAATGATAGCAATTGTTATTCTTCTGTGAATGATGTCAGCACTGGCATCCAAAGAGTCAGATTTTTTAGTATAACTTGTCATGCTGCGACAGCGACACCTCTCCTGACTGTATCATAGTGTCTGTCGCTTTTGGTTAAAGCATACTGTACCTCAAATATAACTCTTCTGATGTTTCTGCACAATCCCAAACTGTGTGACAACGAAATTGCACATGAAAAAATCGCCTTCATCTTTGATCTTTGATCGCTTTGTGGCAAATCCGAAATTATATTTTTTAATTTCACGCAGCCTATTCAGCTCCGCCATCATTCATTTGTACATAATTGTGTTCATGCCGGTCAATAATATATTTTGCGTACTACAGTGATTTGCTTGTTGATTTCGAATAATTACCACTGTATCGTGTTCATCCTAACTCGGTTGTTGCTACATAAGCATTGTCAAATATGCTTTAATTTCCTTATCGTTTATGACACATTTGACACTGCTGTTGACAACTCCACCTCTTGAACCAACTGAATAATGCCCTTCGAGCATCTCTTACAAGTCTACCCTCGACCCAATGAATGCTTCTGCAGGTAGAACATATCGGCTTATATCGTAAATCTAAAGTTCAGCACGTCCACGTTCGCTTAGTACAGTTGTGTAATTGGTCTTGTCCCTCCAATTGTAATGCAGCAGCACCAAACAAATCTACGCACGTCCTTGTTAATTAAAGAAATGTGCTTTGCAATACACTCTGCATCGTCTTGAACTTCAGCATTCTTTTGTATTATTACTTTTTTCAGCATCTCAGACAGGTAAAAATGGATTTAATATTTGTGATTTTTATAGTTAGTCATTGAGTTAACTACCGCTTAATTGTATGGCAGCGCCTTACATCTGTATGCAATAAACGAAAGAAAGAAAAAAAAATCGCAAGGCGACGGGTGATTGTATTGCCTTACACGGAGACATCCGAATGGGTTAAAAAGGCTACCAATTTTGCTTCATGGGGGAGAAAATGCTGTCGTCGCCCTCTTTGCTGTTCGATTTCTGTTATTTGACTACAGTACTATTTCACTTGAAAAACGATCATAAGTGATGTATCTCTCTCACAATTTGTTTTTTTTTTTAAATTTTGGTTTCGATGAATCCATTATTAAATGAGGTTACCCCATTATTGTAAAAGCATAACCGTTGTAGATACCCAGTCATACGACCAGATCAATTACATTCTTATTTTAAGAAAAAGAACCTTTTATTTTCTCGCGTTTACCATTTATTAAACAAAAAACGATCTAACTTTATGCTTCATCAAAACAATGGAATACTGACTTAATCTAGAGTGTGGACGGACTATGGACATATAGACGGTTATACACACATAGAGACAAACCTGACCGCTATTACGAGGTTTCGCCAAAGTGTGCTTGACAAAATGTCCTTTTTCTCCCACTTTTTAATTATCTACCCGTCTACCAACCAACATATATACATTGTGTTTTAGGTATTTTTAGGTGTGAGTTATGGTGTGTGTAATTCTGTGTATGCAGTTTAAAGAATAAGGTGTTAATTTGTTCGAACTAATATTTTGTTATTTTGATGCTAAAGTGAACTTCAAAGTGAAATCATAAAATGTAAGGCGCTTACAACCTCGGACACATTGTAATTCATCAATGATAAGGGAACCGAGGGGAAAGAGATGATAGGATGATGAAGTATTATAGCTTTTGAAGATGCCGAAATATTATTTTGCATGAATCAAAACACAATATCCTATTATGCTTTCGTGTTACTACAAAAGACCAAACCGTTGAAAGCACATTCGATTGGAAACTAGGGTGATCTCATGGTATAACCATATATAATCTTACTGGACACGTAAACACAAATGCATATTCACAGCGGTCATTGCCCCTTAGGGAAGTTATTACCCTGAGTGACATAACAAATGCTGACTTCGAGATGCTAGTCAAAATCAAAAAGTGAGCTAATGTAAATTTTAAAATTCTTTTTCTCACAATTTGGATATTTGCATACGTACCAAAGGAAACAAACATATTGTTATCTAATAAACAAAGGTGGACTAAAGCAATAACATTTTGTATGTTCAATGTTTGAGAAGCACAATTATGACTAACTTTTTACTTATCTATGTATCGAATTACCTTCCTACCCACAACTCAAAACACACACCGATGTATGTATGTATGTATGTATGTATGTCTGTCTGTCTGTCTGTCTGTCTGTCTGTCTGTCTGTATGTATGTATGTATGTATGTCTGTATGTATGTATGATTTGGATTTGTAACGTTGCTTATACAATTTTTCAGTCATATCGTTAAAATGTCTGCGGTGTTGCAGTTTACGGTTATGTTCAGCACTGAAGCATCATGCCTCAGACATGTAACATGATATTCCAGCCAGTCACATTATCCTGACACCAGGCCGACCAGTTCTAACACTTAACATCTTAATGCTGAGCGCCTAGCGAGGCAGCTGTTAGTACTATATGTATAAGTCTCTAGGACACACGGTACTAATTCAACTCCAATAGTAAACATATCGAAACACCACCATATTCAAAATTCAATAACTTAAAATTTCTGGGTGCGGATGATGAGACCTATAATTCTCCATGCACATCTAACCTTAGTGCAAGCTTATGTTTGGAGAACACCATATGATCCGCGGCATTTTGTTTACATACATGTGCATGAAACAAATGTTATTGATTCTGCACCAAATGAATCAGGTGCTACTTTCATTATTGAGTACTCCTGAGTCAAGCCTGTAAAAATGCTAAAATTGCATCAGTAGAAATTTGTCTATTTTTTAAAAACAATTACATATAGGATAAGCTCTCAAAAGATATTTTTACTAAAATTTTAATTTTCATTATTAACCAATTATGGACCACCAAACCCATAAATACTCTATTATTTCTAACCCATTTCTAGACTGGTTCACAGTTCTTCCTTATAATTTGTACCGTGTGTTCTATAACCAGATTTGAATGTTTTAGAAAAAGTTGTATTTTACTCATTTATCTTGGATCATAATTGCAAGAAAGAATTGGCCATGCTTGTGCATGGATAATAGTGCAATATCATTTTATGTGATATCAATGTATATAGCTAAATTGCATCCGCATTATATGTTGCTGTGTTGTATTGTACTTATTAGTGGCTTATTCTTGTTATTAATATAATTGTTTTCTGCCTTTGTATCATCATGTTATCTTTATATAGCATGCATGCTACACAAAAGACGCACAAGCATGCTGACATCAGCAAGTATGACATCACAGGGTATCAAATTACATGACGCATTGTATTTTCATCTCTCACTGGCTATAAGACAAGTTTTAAATTTGTCTATTTTTTATAAAAAAAGATTGCATATAGGATTAGCTCTCAAAAGATACTTTTACTAAAATTTTAATTTTCATTATTAACCAATTATAGACCACCAAACCCGTAAATATTCTATTATTTCTTCACCCATTTCTAGACTGGTTCACAGTTTTTCCGTATAATTAGTACCGTGTGTCCTTTAACCACCAGGCCAACGGAGCGGTCTACTTAGGTATGCATTTATGTTTCCAGCTTCTACTCACGTAACCACTTACAAACTTTATCTTTTGTTCAACTGCTAAGTATAAATATGACTCTGACATATGTTTAATGTTGGTGTCATCATACGCAACTGGTCGTAATACGCAACTGGTCATATGCGTAGTTAGCGTAATCAATAGCATGTTACGCACATCTGTACCTAAAATGTACTCGAACTTAGAAAAATCTAATGCTCAAGTCCATGAAATGAAATATTACTCACCATGATCTGTAGACAGTATCTCAGTAGTATGCAGTTAAATGTGTTGTATTTTTCAGGTGTCCAGTGTGGCTTATCTGCTTTGATAGTTACACGTCTAATGACGACACGTTATAAAGACGCCTTTGATATAATCTTTGGTTATTGTGAGATTTTCCTTAGTCCAATTTTACGTCCTCTTTTCAATTGTTAGTCGGACGTAGAGCGTATCAATCTTAAAGGTCTATAGACCATGCCCAAACTTTAAATAAACATTTGATTAGTATATTCCGCCTATATGTGCAAATATCCCATTACACATAAGTCAGTAAATATACATCTAAATATTAAAATATATTCCGCTCGAGAGACGCAGAGAGACAGAGATGTTTCTAACGTGGTGCTGCGTATTTGTTTCTTCTGAATAGTAAAGGAAAAGAAGTATACGAAATCTAAAACGACTGACTAAAGTATTTATGTTCATAACTTGGTGTAGAATAATTTTAGCGACGGTCTAATTGGTATAGTAGCATAAGATGCGCATGCGTACGAAAAAAAAGCGGTTGTATGTCTCAATAGATTCGTAAAGAAAAAAGAAATGTCAAGAGCTATTTTATGTATTAATAAAATACGAAATTCATAAAATTATGTAGTAAAGCATGAGTACCGATGCGTAATCAAAACATAACAACAAAGTAGTCTTCAAATACAATATCAAATCCTGATTCGGTTCATCAAAGTGTGAATGTTGTTGGTTGTTTCTCTCTCTCTGCAATTTTTTTTAACAAGTGCCTTATGCAACAAAACTGCCATGCAATACCAGTTTATACATCACCGCCTTCAGAGAGGTCTCGATTATAGGCAGCCTTGTTCCTACCGGCAAAAACTGTCCTTGTGTACTTGCACCAGATTATGCATAGACTCCTATAACCTCTAAATCGGTATGTATGTATGTATGTATGTATGCGTGATGTATGTCATGCATGTCATGTATGTATGTATGTATGTATGTATGCATGTATGTATGTATGTATTTATGGATAGATGGATGGATGGATGGACGGATGGATGGATACATGAATGGATTAATGGATGGATGTATCCAATTTCCTACTCCTGTAAATACTTACATACATTAAGTTTCTTATGGAAGTAGGACAAAAACATTTACATGCAATTCTGCGTAGAATATTCTTAAGACGTAAAAGAAACTTTTACATTTAACAAGATGGAAATCAATGCAATTAAAATAAAACTTACTGTGACCGAGACACGACAGCTTAGCAATAGCTAATGAAATGTGTCATGTTCGTCAGGTACCAATAATGTTTCCTAAATTTTTCAGGATAAGATTGTTACTGCAAAGTTCATAAGATACCTTTAGTATATACTATTTACGTATTATGTCATTCCATTTGGAATATTACTTACTCCTCTGAAATTGTCTGAGATAGCAGAAATTAACATTGACAGTATATAGACCGTACACATAGAAAGGCAAATATTTATATACATAGTGAACATGATGTCTTTCAGAGATAACAAATCTGAGGGAGAAAAAAAGAAAGAAATGCTTCTGACCAACTAACGCTCAACATTCTGAATAGTAAATCAATATGAGCATACAGTTATTTTCTACTATGAATCGCTAGGTCGTATTTACGTGCATGCCTTTGCAATGCTTAATATTAGTGCTTGTCTAATTAGCCCAATGTTATTATCAGGAAGAAGGTACCTCATTTAATTGGTTTATTGATCAAACTCCACAAATATTTATCATATCATCAAAGCTGTAACAGTTCTCATAGACACCACGAGATATCATAGTATAAGATATTGTTTGTGTATAATATTGAAAGAGCAATGTTATATTGTATATGAGATGTGTCAAATTCTACAACTAGAGACGATTCCGTGTTATCTTGAAGACAAAGCCATCTCAAATGTCAGACCTGTGTGAAATAGGACAAAAGCTTCATCAGCTGGTATGCATTTCAAAGATGTAAACTTTACATTTTATGTTTGTCGGCTAATATCGAAGAATAAAAAGTCAATAATAATCGCAAATGCAATGATTGAAAAAATCAAAGCTTGTACATTTTGTGTTATAATTAGTTTGCATACGGGGACAGGCTTTTAAGAAAAACTACTGAATGTCAGTTCAGTTAGATTAAACGTCATACTGTTTATGCTGCAAGACCGGAACTTACGACGATGATTTGAGCAGGGAAGTTCTTATATTAATAGCATTTGGATTCTAAAGGATAAATTGCAACAAGGGTTTTTGTATGTTTAGTGGATGAAGTTAGCATTAATTAAAATTCCACTGGTTTCGAGGAGCAGACATTAGCAGGCAATGACCAATATAGTGTATTGTTAACTATTGCTTAATCCAAGAAGACGATTGAAAGAGTGCGCCTGCGGATGATACTAGGGGTGTTAGAAAGTTACTAAAACAACGACAGAAATGCTTCGAGAAGAGAATTTAATTTTAATTGGGATTTAGCCAATTTTCTTTCATCTTCGCACTGATTTATACCGGAATCAGTACCTTCACCGCCTTCTCCTTCTTTACCTTGGGTAGATGATGGATTTTAGATATTGACAGAAAGATGCATTATATAACGCTTTGCAACAGCAGAATGGAGCAGAGCAAGCCTTTGGCATTCTACAACAACAGCAAGAATACGAAAGAAAAAAACAAGAAGAGAAGAGAAGGTGTGTTGGTGATTAGAATGGCTGTGGAAAACAAATATTGACTGTTTTGGCAATATTTAGATATGCATCATAATTCTTTAATTCGATCTAAGTGGCAGACATTTCTCAGTGCCAAGCATTCCAACTCACTCCAACTCTACACTAACTACCTTTGATAGGCAACCATCAGCGCCAACACCAAATCATCCACAGTTCCAGGAAAAGAAGTATGACTTGGCCTTGGTAAGGGTAAAAGCAGTTAAAGCACATTGTAACAAGTCTATGTTTTGTTTAAAATAACGAACACCTAGCGGTCTTTTTCAGGGAGATACAACTCAAACTTTGCCAAATCAAGTAAAACTAAAAATCTTTACCCCATCATACTTGAAAGGTGTGAGCGTGTAAGTGTGCGTGCTTTTCTCCATAGTCTATACAATATCAAGACAAAGAGAAACATACGTTTTCTTTTGGTATATTTTCTTTTAAAAGCTATTATGAAATTTCACAACATATGACAAAAAGTCTACTTTCCTCTTCTTTAACACTCTCTATTTCCATTTGAATGTCTTCACCGACACAGGTCCTTCCTCGTCTTCGCTTTCTTCCCGTGGTGAAGATTTTCTGCCTTTCTCCACGGGTTGGACTACCTCTCCTTCTCCTCCTCTTGTCTTTTTAGAAGCGTTTTCTTTTTTCTTACACATTCTGAAAACCGATGTTCTTTCTCCAGAAAATGATAAGAAGTATCACGATCTTTATCTCTTTTCTCCCGTCTTTCCTTTACTTTGACAATATGGACATTCTGGAGCCCATTGTCCTTTCTCCTGACAGATATAACAAGTATCGTGAATTTTATCTTGTGAAGAGGAGTAGTCCATCGTCTTCACTGAAGTATAATTTCGTATAACACATCTTAAATCTGTGACCAGAAGCTCAGTCTGTGTTGGCTCTTCCATTTTGACTGTTTGAGAGCAGAAGGCATGCTCTGAATCTAAGACACTAACCCTTTATATATATATATATATATATATATATATATATATATATATATATATATATATATATATATATATATATATATATATATATATTTGGGACCCTTTGTTTGTAAATCTAGTCAAATAAAATTATGCAATCAATTTCAAACCGAAAGAATTAGAAAGTAAAAAGCCACGACGTGACATACCACCTCGCATACGGGGTGAATTGTTGGCTCAGATCCATTCCAGTGATTTCGAAGACGACGTGCGCGAAATTTAATCAACGCCAGCCACGTCTGCCCCAAGACAAAGAGAGCCTACTACAAGCCAAGGTCGACCAGTAGTTCCCGAAAAGTATTTTCACATTTGAGAGACGCAAGAAAGTACTTCCAGAAAATTTTGAACGACAGCTTACACTTATCCATTGATATTTAATGAGTTCATATCTGAAGCATAACCCCAGGAAGCAGAAGGTTTCATCAACGATTTCTGGAATTCCTTGTTAGAGACACAGAAACGACGATTCCAAGCCAAAGCAGACGATCGTTTGAGACAATCCATTCATCACAACAGTTTGAAGTTACCCGTCTGAATCGAGTTCAACACCCCGGTAGAATCGACACCCTCTGAAATCATCGACACGATTCAACACGTTGTTCAATCCAACGACAAGATTCAAATAGCTACCTTCACATGACCCACGTTTCCCCTCCAAACGAGATCGGGCGCAGAGAGGTGTTATTGGTGATCGATATTTGCTGAATCAATCACACCACCGTTTAAACTAACAACTACCAAGAACACACGTGTTTTGCTTGGGCTATCGTCCGAAATCGAGCGTATGCCGACAAGAACGACACCGCATGATGGAAAAGAGCTTGGAAAAGAATTCAACGATTGGACCGAGCATAAGTCCCGTTAAATCAAGCAGGCATATCCAAGGACACTTCTTGCGGTATTCCTGAAATGCAAAAATTTCAAGGCATCATGGGTCCATGCTTTACGCTGAAAGTGTATCCTCAAGTTCTTCGCAAACCTCGGATGTTTCGTGGACCCGATTTCCCAGACAGATAATACATTCACGTCTATTATCATGAAGAACATTTCAACGTCAATACCAGTGTTACCAGATTTCTCTGATATAATTACTATTGTAATAAGTGTGGCAATGGATTTTACAATCGTGAGTAGCACATTCGTTGCAAAGACAATGCCGGGATTGGTCGTCCTCTAAACCCTGCATTACGGAAGGAGAAGCCGAATTCATTGTTCAGCTTGCCACCGAACATTGGTCAGTCCTACCTTCTACGAGCAACGTCTCATAACGCAAGGGCGACAACGGAAGAGTGCTTGCCAATTATTGCGATTGTGCTCTACCCATGGGAATCAAGTGCGCACCAGAGACTTCATAGCTCACTTTTGTCTAGGGAAGAAACTATGCCTATTTGTCGCCAAATCGTGAACTTTGAGCGTGAATGTTACGTCATAAAATACAAAAAGCAACAGTTGGGTTAATAGAAGCAAGGGAATTCATATTTTTTTATTTCAATGTATTGCAAGAGACCGTCATTCTCATTCCTAATTTATGTGCCTTTCATCGAGCTTACGAGAAGTGCAGCTCAGAATCCATCTTTAATCCTTGTCCCCACTGTAACTAGATTCCAAGAGGATGGAGAAAAAGATTCGAGGGTCCAAAATTCTTCCCGATTTTGCCCAATTGATCTTAGACCATATCGATGAAACTTGGAGAGGACAATCATCGTTACGGAGAATGACATCGCTATTCCACGGTAATGGATTACAGTTTCTCGGGACAAGATGGACAATTTCTGCGGAAAAATCTGTTCAGAACAAAGCACCGAATAGACTCAAGTGACTACTAAAGGAGTCAAAATCATTCATATGCAAGTGGGACAAGCACATTTTAAGTTCCATGAGTTATTTGGCCATGCCTTTAGTTGAACACCTTAAGCGTCTAGAATGACCCAAATTGACCTTTAGGATATTTTAAAAAAAATTTCAAAACCAAAGCCAATCAACACGGAGTCTTGCCGCGTATGCCCGACACTTACCATTTTGACCTTGATAATATGCACCCCGAACGATAAGATTTCTATGCTTGGCATCACTCTCACACTGCCGAACCCATCGACTTTCAGGAGGAAATGTTATAGTTTTGTCAATCCGATGTGGACATATTATGCCGTTGCTGTTGAAGATTTCTAAAGCTGTTTTTAGAGCGCGAATGGATCGATCCTTTGACGGAAGCGTTTAGCATCGACAAAGCGTCCTCTTGAGTGTACTCCAACCGATTCATGTCTGGGAACACACTTACACTATCAAACTTCCCAGTCCATCAAACGTCGATATTTGGCCAAGCTCTGAGTTGGTTATATTACGTGGCTGTCAAGGAAGAAAAACGAATCAAATATGCCAGAAACGGACGAAGCGAATAATGGCATTGTTTCTTTGGATGGTTGGCATTTAGAAGTCACAAACATTGTCTACGAATTTCATGATTGCTTATTTCCCAGATTCCCTATGTGTTACCCTCAACGAGACGTGAGAAATAGAACGAACCTACACACGACGCCAGAGCTTATAATACAACAGGATACCGAGTGATTGAAATGTTAGAGTACGACTAGGATCGACGTTTCAAAACCGATTATGAGATTAGGCGGATTGCTAAAGGTTACGACGTTATGGTCATGTGACCTCTGGACCCCGCAACAGTTTATTTGCAGGACGAACCACGCTTGCTGTACGACGCGGACGAATCTGCAGGAGAAGAAATCATATAACTTGTTGTGTATTTGCTGTATCCTTGGATGTGCAAATGTTGTCGCTTGATCACAAACATTTTCTTGCCTCCCACTTTCTTGTACCATCCCCTTTTACCCCACCATTGCCAAGAAAACTTATGTTTCATCTGTGCCGTACCTGTGCTTAAGCCTGTAATCAAGACCAGCCTTGTCATCACACCCAGGATGGATGCACTTTGGCAGTAACGTGAGTCATCGTGGGATTGTTTTGTGCTTCGCATCTGCTATAATGTTTGTTAAAAGTGTCCGAAATACACAACTTTCCCTGCACAAAAGTGTACCTACGCATTTTCTCGGATGTCAAACTCGTAAAGACCAAAGAAAATTTAAACAAAGGTACATTTCCATCGAAAACATTTTATACATTCACCTGAGTCGTGACTTTGACTTCCGAAATGAGAACCTAGTTAGTGAGATCGTTAAACTGTGCTGAAACAAAGTGGTCGTCAGACTCCAATGGCAAACAGACCAAGGCACCGAATTTCTGAACCAAGCTGTCCAAAAAGAATTGAAGAAATGAGACATCCATTTCTTCATTGCTAGGAATCCCGAAACTGAAGCCAACTTCGTGGAACGTTTTCAACACATTTTAAAAGTACTCATGTGGACATATTTTACACATCAATACACTTTCAAATACATTAACGTGTTACCGCGTCTGGTCAAAGCTTACCATTAATAGTACCATCGTAGCATCGGATCCCCCCGGAAGAAGTCACAGCCGAAAACGAAGTGGACATATTTAAGGGCTCGTTTGGAACATATCTTACTTCCCTCAATAAACATGGACTATTAACGACGAGTGAGTATGCGCGCATTGCAAAAGCAAACGAACCTTCGACAAGGAGTATCTAACTGGAACACCGAATTGTTTTGCGTCAAAGGACGAGTGCGTGGCTGCCATCCTGCTTGGAAAACATGAATGGCAAATGAACCTTTGACTTACTCACGTTACAACGAGTGACCAGAAAAGAAGACGATGTGGACGACATTGGAAAGGTCTTCTTCAAGCAAGGACCCATAAATTAAGCTTACGCCGATTCAGAGGAATAAAGGTGCTTTGGAAAGGACATCCCCCGAGTTTTAATTCTTGAATTGCTGCTACTGAAGATTAAATCGATCTGAATAACAGCTACTTGTACCTGAAAGTCAAGGCTCTCAAAGCGGCGGATAACAGCAAACCAGAGATCGATGACCAAGTATCTGCAGTGAACAATTTCATGCATTATTTCTTCAGCAAAGTGGATTTGTTCTTGAATAACAAACTGGATAGCAGTATCATGGATACTTACCCGTACCGATCGAACCTTGATAATCTCTGGACGTACGGAAAAGAATCCAAGAACACCCATTTATATGCTTTCGTGCTATGAAACCTCACACGTTGAAAGACGACATCATCAACGTTATGAGAAGAACCGCTGTATCGACTTGATGCAATGCTGTGAAATTACAAGGAACATATGCCATGGTGTGTGTGCTCTATTGTGTATCTTCTCTTCATCAACGCAGCTTTGGATATCTCTTAGGACATTTAGTAACATGATAAAGAACATATATGTTTGATGAACATTATGGTTATCGTTCGTCTTGAGCTAGGAAACGTAGTGTGTATCGATGGAAAAATTTACTTGGACCAGTGGAAGTCGAGTTTGACACCACGATGTTGTCAACCCTGTAAACATGCGAACGTGAAGTTATTAAGAGTGGCGAAAGATCTCATAGAAGAGGCCTACAAAGCAGAAATAAAGAAGGAGAGAAGAGTGGACAGATAAGTATAGGAAAGAGAAACACCAGAGACAGCAGCATCAAGAGAGAGGTGTTGTAAATTGTAGAGTCGATATAATGGAGTTCTTCTCCATAAGAAAAAGCAGATTTTTCCAGTGAGAAAGCCTACAGCAGGACAGGGTCGTACTCACATATATGAAGGGATAAATTGCCAAAACAATACTGCCCTTTCTACGGCTAAGAGATCTCTAGAAAAGAGACTAGTCAATTGCCAAAATATTTTGCTTGCATGTTTGTGGTTGTATGTGTGAGCGTTCGTACATGTTAGTCTTTGTTTATTCCCAATACAAATTAATTTCCCTTCTCTAGTGTCTGTTTATATGTAAGGGTTTAATGGTGTTTCTGCAAACGTTATCTATCCTGGTTTGTTTCATATTACGTGATTTGCATGAGTATGCCTGTCTTTGTCTTTACTGTTTGGCAAAAAAGGAGAGTATTTAAGGTATTTGTTTATTGTAGTATGGTGTGTTTGTATATAACACAAACAAGCTTAAAGAGTTTCGTTTAGGTCCGCGCGATGTATATTTTCCATACGATACGATCCTGGATTATAGACGTGTGCGCCAATACGGCATGTACGTCTTGTTTATTCCCACAAAGTGGGATACTTAATTTTGCCGTACAGGAGGGAAATAAGTACGCTTTTTGGTGAAATGTAAGGGCAATGAAGCCCAATCAATATATCAAAATTTAAGACGAGTGGGAATCGAAACCATGGACGCACTGATCCTGGTACAGTTACTATCTTGCGCATAGGACGCCCGTTGAGGATTAATATCTCACTCAAGACGCCACCCCAGTTTGGTTATTAGACGATTGGGAATCGACTCACACACTCGTCGTTTCGTGCCCAAGCAGGAAAGGTAGGTAAAAAACTCAAATGTAGGGTTCAAACCTCATCGGGAACGTAACTGAAACCCCATAGGTGTGCGTAGGTCAAATTCTTTAACCCTTTGTAATTATAATCGGTAACTAGTTTGTTTAAATTATATTTGATTATTTTGTCATTCTTCTAGTTCTTTTTCTAATCTTCGAAACTTTCTAAGGTAACTCCCATCATATTTTGAATTACCATTTCTGATTTCGTAGAAATGACACATGACCTTATGCCATGTTCCTAAATGAAAACTCTAGCCACACGTTCAATTGACAATCATAAAATTATTATATACTTACACAGTGAATACATTTAGCTGTTGTTGCAACGTAATGCCATTTCGTTCCTGAATAAAATAGTTTAAAACGATACATTATACTCATAAGGTGCCGAATGTAAGAGCTAAACACAAGTTTTCTGTGATAAAAGGGGTGTCTGGAATTGTAATGGGGAGGAAGATGATTTTGTTGATGGATTAAGGTGATAGCGAGGACATTCGACATTTAAAGATTACAATTTCATTATATGTCAAGGAATAAGCCTGTTATGGCCTTTTTTGTAACCTACGTTACAATAATATTTTGATACCTCGTCAAACACAATTAAGTTGTGTGGGTTTCTAGAGCTATAATCACTCTCCACTGCTTATCAAAAAATTCCTTATAGGAGACTCAGTTTCTCTATCGAAACTGCTAATCACAATTATGCAAGTTAGCACGTGCTTTTAAACATACGAATTCAATTTATGAATATTTTATGTTAATTCCAGATATTAAAGAGAATCCAGACGCTGTATAGCAATTTAAATTTTCTAGGAATCGCAGGAAATATCGATGTTCAGAAAGTTTCTAGAATGAGTTTTAAACAGGTAAATTTAAAATGTGAGATATATTTTGGCCTCAGTTGTCCATGATTCTTGTTTTAAAGACATCAGTATGAGGAGTTACGCGGGTGTTTTCTAAGGCTAAATCAGGCCCCGGGTTTTCGATAAACTTCTCAGAAATTTCTTTCTCAGTATGAGGTTGATCACTATTCCAGAGAGAGAGAGAGAGAGAGAGGTGGGGGGGGGGGGCTTTTGCTGAAACCTAACCGCACATCCGCTTCTAAGACAAAGCTACTTTGATGTCAATTTCGCCACAGTCGGATTTTCACATTTGAAATGTAACCTTCAACAAATTTATAGATTGGCCATACAAAATACTAACATATAAATAATTAATACGAACTTCAAAGAATAATAAAAAGATATTAATCATTATAAAGGAGCTGTAAATCATCAATATAAATGTATCTTTTTAAAGTAAAATCAATATTCTTACACGGTGTTCGTTATGACTTCTTTTAAATGTCCATAAGAATCTTACAACGTTTAGTAACAATTGCCACTGAAACACAATACAAAAGTATCAAAGGAACAATAAATATGTTTTATTTAAAAGTTCATGTTAAGTTTGTACGTTAATAGCTTAATAAAAACATTACAGCGCCTTGACTTAATTATAATTTATGAGTTTAATGTTGTACTGCGCATTGTTTATGATGTTGATATCCAAGTGTATAATAATGATAATGATTTTATAGCTGATGATAATGATATAGAAGTCTATAATAATGATAATGATTTTAAAGATGATGATACTGATAATGATTTTCATAATTATGATGACAATATACAAGTCTATTATAATGATAATGATTTTTATGATGATGATGGTGATATCCAAATCAATAATAATAAATATGATTTGAAAGATTGACGATCATATACATACAATAATGTTAATCATTTGAAAGATGATGATGATATAAAAATATGTAATAAACGTTGATTTATCCGACGATCCAGCCTTCTCAAGTGGCACAGCAAAGTATAGTTTTGATCGGAGAGTTGGATTGGTATAAATAATGAGAGAGAGACTAATTTGCGAGGAGAATAAATGTCAGTTTTCCACCATGACTAATATGAATCCAAGCTATCCAAGTGCATACACCGGTTTTACAGATGTATTGGTGTTTAGCAGTGTAACAACAAACACTTTTCCTCTGCTACAACGGCAGTCATTGTAATGTAAATACCATCGGGAAACACGTGTATGGTGTGCGAAAAGCAGCTTAAACATTACAGTTCATGGCACCGTGATGTTATATATCACTTTCAGATAAAGTTAACAAAACATGTAATACTTGAACAAGGAGCATACATAGTCATACATTGATAAGCAAATAAACATGAAAACGGGAGATTGGTAAACGTATATAGGTGTACACAATGGTTGACATTTTCAAGCGGTAGATATAAATAGGTCTATATACCATGGGCTCGACGGAACAACAAAGTCATTAAGTTTTAACAATTTGGCAAGAAACTCCTTCCTGGCAGTGCTAACGTGCTGACCTTTTCCACCAGCGAACTGAACCATCGTGCACAATAACATATATGTATCTACCTTGAAATGTCTAGAAATATGTCGATAAATATTTCATTCAAACACTTTAATAAAAATTCTTAAAAGACTACAAAGACACTTGTTTTGTTGTTCTGTTTAATAATTAAAACCTGTCACAAAATATCCAGATTTTTGCAGAATAAAGTATAAATAAATCAAAATTCAAACAATATGAAGAGACAATCTTAACGTGTTTGTAATGGAAACATCTTCTAAGGACAATATGAGTTCAAGCAGGTCAGCATAAAATATATTTATCAAACACACCTAACATTACATATAAAACAATACAATTTAATAACGTACTCCTAAAAGCCCATATAAAAATATATAATCTTAAAATTCATCAAAGGAACTTTTATAGCATATTTGTTATAAAACAAGTACATGATGCTCCGCATTCTAAATATATCATAATTGTATATTGCCGCCAGGAAAAAATACTGAAATCATCTTCCTTTTTGAATGAATTCATATTTTAAAAAGATGGAAATATAGAATTAAGAAAGCTAGGTACATAACCACAACATACATACATTGTTATCAGGTTCTTCGTAAAGATTTGATCACATGGAATGTAATGAATGCTGTTTAACAAACACAAATCGTCATGCTAAAAAGGTAAATCAGACACACGAATCTGTTGATGGGTCTCATTTATGAAACAAAGCCAGAGTCTGCATATTCTAGTCCACGATCAACGCTTAGGTGTAGAATGTGTGACATTGACCCCAAGGTCATACGACTAAGCTAGCATGCTGCAGAATATACTGTCTGAGGTTTATAATGTCTGTTCAATGATACATAACCCTAAATGAGCTTACGAAACAGCTAATGAGACGAAGTTGGATCAAAACCTTAAAGCAAGTGTTCTATGACTGTACCCTTGATCCGAGGGTTGTTGCTGTTGTTATAGGGTCTAATGCTATTTCTCAGCACATGATAGGCTATTCATGGCGGCCAGTATAAATGGTGGAGGAAGAACCAGGCAAAACACCGAGAAGAACCACCAACCCACCAGAAGCTTCTGGCAAGCTTTCTCACGCACCTACATTGTCCGAGCCCGAGACTCGAACCGAGTCTCAAAAGGTCGATCAAATATGTCCTAGAAAAGTGTCTGGTATGTTTCGCCTGCCAATAACGTTGGCTTGAAAAAAATATACTTCCCTTTCTTCTTTGCTAAAATGCAGTTTTATCTATTGCTTTCAATTAGGGAAAACAATCAACTGGCGAGTTGTCTTTTGAATGATCGTCCGGTCTCTTTAAATTGTATGTCATTTCATTTGTAAACCTCCAGAACGAAATGGTCTCTACATCATATTCACAATTTAGAAATCAAAGGCCACTATGCTGACATTTATTCTGACGTTCAGTGCAAAATTACGACCAATTATAAGAGAGACTTT
This sequence comes from Sinohyriopsis cumingii, assembly GCA_028554795.2. Lineage (NCBI taxonomy): Eukaryota > Metazoa > Mollusca > Bivalvia > Unionida > Unionidae > Sinohyriopsis > Sinohyriopsis cumingii. The sequence goes on along the minus strand of CM068824.1, from coordinate 124,722,006 downwards.
TGACTAATGTATACTTCACTTGCATAGTTGTAAAATTTTTACCGTTAACATCAAATATGAACCGGCAATATATAGCTAGTTTTGTACGGAAATGCAGTTAAACTACATACATACATACATACATACATACATGGATGCATGCATACATACATACATACATATTTGTATACATGAATGGTACTGATAGTAATGTATTAACCTGCTTAATTATTCAGGCATGATCAGTTAAAACACAAAATTTTTGGAAGTAGATGGAGTGTGAAATATGGGCTATACATGCGAATATAGAGCAGCGCTAAGCAAGACGCATCCTGTCGCAATTACCTATTCTGAAAAAGGTAGCATGATCTTTGTGCAACGTGAAATGCCGATTACTGTGACTTTTATGTTGGAACGAATATGATGATTATAAACAGCGCTTAAAAAATAGAAGCGCATGGAATATGGGACAAGTTTGCATTCAAGATACTGAGCTAGTCGAGATGCATTACCTCATAGAGTTTCGTGATTCCAGGTATGAAATAACTATACGGGGTGCAGGAACCCATATAGTCGTTACCTGAACGCAAACAATTAAACGAAGCCAGTAAAAGGGAAAAAACAAGTCACAGTAACCATGTTTTATTATAAGGTTGTGATACTAAAAAAGGTACATATAAAACGTATTTGAATGGTTTTAGCTTGAACAGGGCTTGAAAAATGAACTTAAACACAAAACTTTACGAATTTTATTTAATTATCTAATTTTATGAGGGTAGAGTAATTATTAAGATGCATTCCCTCAGAAAATTTATAGATCCAGGTCATGAGCTTAATGGCAAGAACTTAATTTAAAATGTTAAATGTATGTCATATCGACATTTTGTCGTGTGGTTGTTTTGTTAAAAGAGATGCATACAATCATCCAGTTAGATGATTCTAGCATTAATCAGGGACTGAGAAATAAACTTAAAACTCAGGTATAACCGAACGCAACGAAGCATAACATATTGATTGTCGTGATCTCCTTTTGTAATGAGCATGTATTACTCGTAAAGATTCCTCTCTGTACTTGGTTTCATGATTCGATGTACAATCGATATACATTATGCAAAAAATCTGGGCTAAACTCAAAATCTTAACCAAGAATGTATTAATTATGAACACGTATGCCCTTAGCGCCCTTGGGTGCGGGATGGGATATATGTGCTATGAAACGCACTCCAAACTGTTGCCTAACTTCTTGGAAGGAAGAATGGTAGATATGCATTGATGATGTACACATGCATTTTTTAATGTGCAGACGTATACGTCGACTCATTGTGTAGGAAAATGCTCTTCGTAATGTTGGGCACCAAAAAATAAATAAAACCAATACATATTTTAGAGAATGAAATACATCCAATTGATGAGAAACCAAGCTTAGCGACTTGCAAAATCTATTCAAACAAGATTTTGGTATAGAAACTACAATCAGCACTCAATGCAACCTATCTGTTAAAATTGAAATCTTGTAAATTGCAAGAAGTAGGAGAATCGCCAGAGCGCGTGCTCCGCATCATGTAGCTACCTCATTTGCTCTTAGGAAATATGCAATATAGCACATCTTGCTTAATATCTTGGAGACTTTCATTAATCTTTGCACGATATTTATTACTTATGTCTGACACTAACATTTCATCATGATGATTCTGTCTGACTCTTAAAGTTGTATGTGGCTTGATATTGTAGAGATTTGCTTGTTTGAATTTCATATATTGTCTATGTTTTAGATTTTTATATCAGGCTTAGAACCCTTTTAAAAAGATTACAGTTGTTTAAGGGCGGCTGGATTAAAAAGCTTTATGAACAAAAATTATTTGAAGAAAATTCAAACTTTCAATATTTCAAAGTTTGATGTTTGTTATAATATAATCATTTAATAAAGACTAGTGTTTAGAAAGGGGAATACTCTTATTTGATTATTCTAGGTCAACTGCTCTCTTTTTCTTTCTTCTTTGTGGCTTTCCTTCCTATACAATACAATACACTTAACATTCGACGTTTACAAATCCCTGCAGATATGATTACTAGTTTAATATTAGTAGGTGTAACTAATCAGTTCTCAGGGTGTCCGTAAACTGTTTGGTAACAACTAGCTTTAACTGTAGTACGTGAAAGAAAACGATAAAATTATACAGACGTATGACAATTAATGTGTTAAAAATATTATGTAATGCATGGGCTCTATACAGTCAAATTCAAACCAGATACCTCGGTAAACTAACATATAATGAATTTATTACTTCATAAAGCCGTTATCTTGAGCGAGCGTAACGCATCTTCTAGCCGCTATTGCTGGATATGAAAAGATTCTTTACAAACAGAGCGCTAGTTGTAGCAGTTGCTTCCGTTGGGCTTAGGGAACAAAACCCACACCATTGTTTAATTACATTCTAGGATTCTTTAGGGAAACTCTCAAAAACAATAAAAGGACAGCAGCGCATTTCTATATAATAGACACATTGAAATAGATCATAAAGTAGATAATTGCATTTATTCGTTTGGGGTTGTGTGTTTGCGTTATTTGTTTGTTTATTGCCAATCGTCATTTGACTTACTACTAGGGTGCTAGTTACATGACCGAGTTATAAACTTTATTTTATTGAAGTTATTTTTAACCCGCTAGCTTAATTGATAATACAGGTACTGGAATTTACATCTTGCTAATAAGCCAATCATATGCAGGGATTTTTGTTTAGCAGATAATGAAATGGATTATAACCGTGTAGATCATAGAAAGAGGAGTACCTTGATGGCTTCTATGTGCGATTATACGATCATTAAATGAGTTCTCATTCTTTTGATTTAATGTAACATTTTATGAATACTATACTATATTTATAGGGAACTAGTACTACTTCATTGGTGTTAAACATATTAGCTAAATAATTACATGCAACTATCACAGGGAAAGTTCTATTGATTGTTTGCTAAATATGATGTGTATCATACAATAATGACAGAACAACAACAATGTAAGTTGCGGAATCTGGCTATGTTCTCAAAACACCTCTTTGGAATCTCGGATATCGATACCGCTGTCGTTTATTTGTCGTGCTGCTGAAATAAGTAGAGAGGGTTGATTTGTATTTGCCTTATCTGAAAGCCGAATTGTCGGATAAGTCAAACACCTTTCTAACTATGACTGTGAGCTACGGGGACAGCTGTTTTCTGGCTGTCGACACGATAAACTCATGTCTTGTTTTATATGTAATGTAACAGATGATTCGCTCTCTGCCTCAACTATACCATCATCCATTTCATTCAACGGTTGAGTCGTGCTGAACACCTGATCCACTTTACTGCACCGTCCAGATAGTTCGTTCTTGTTGTCTGAAAGGAAGTTGTATGTTGCGTTTTCAATTTTAATCTTTCATAATAAAGGAATACGTTTGAATATAACAACAATCCTGATCAAACTATTCAAATTATAAAAGGCAAGTATGTAACTGCTACTGATGACGTTCTCCATATGAGGCAACTAAGATTTGTTTTCTGTGAAGAACGTTTCATGCGATCGAAGGCTCGCATCTCATTACACTATTTTATGAACGAGAAAAGTAGTGATATAAATTATGGCAATACTTTATTTATTTGTTTGCTGTTCAAGTCTAGTCGTTTTCATAAGGATGACTTTGTATATTTTATGTATTTTTGTTGTCGTTCTGGGTTTAGCGCTATTTCGCAGCATATGATGCGCTTTAAATAGCGGCCAGTATACCTGGTGGAGGAAAAAAGCAGGAAATCCTCGGTAAGAACCATTGACCCACGGGAGGCTACTAGAAAGCTTTCTAACCTACCCATATTGATACTCAAAATCATGTGGACAGAGGTGAGATGGCAGTGGTTAGTAAAGTTGAATACTTTAGACCTTTCAGCCACACGCTTCCATGTATAAATATTTATGTTAATATCATTTGTATATAATGTTTAAATGTAAATCAGATTTCCGCGCACAGATAGAGCACCAACATTCTTTATTTTTCTTACATTTTATTACATTTTTATCCAGTTTTCGTTTAAAATAATAACAATTTACAGAACACAAATTTTCAGTTGCTTTTTAAAATTTATGTCAAATTAGGGCGAACCAGTGATACTCGCTGCATAGGATTATTATCTTCTCTTTAAAGTTTTCCTTTCTAACTAGGGAACAACTTCCATTAGCAGTCGTCATTAACTTACCTTTTAGAATTCTTCGAACATCCATTTTCAAGCAACACGACCACACCAATCCTTCCCTAGCCAGTGAATCTGAAACTTCGAAATCAACGTATTAGGTGCTCCAATCTGTGTTAAAGCATAGTGTATAAATATGCGAACATGTGAAGATATTTTACTATTTCGAACATCCTACCGGATCAATAGGTAATAACTATTACATAATAACGAAGCTAAAAACAACAATTTCCTTAGATTATGACTGTACACTATGAACATACACGCTAATGGATTTAAGTACACTACCAAAATATAAAGAAATGACTATGAAGCAAACAATGCACAAAATCAATTTGGTTAGTTTCGGATGTGTTTTTGGTTATGAGTTATACACTTTACTTGATGCCCTTGAAACTTCTTTTAATTGGAACAAATTCATTTATATACAAGACAGTTGTGTATATTAAATCGTTCTAGTGACTGATATGAAGTAATAATAGGATATCCAGCTTATTAAATCGCTTAACCGTATCTTGTATTTTTGTTTTTCTCTCCGAGTTGCTCAATATGCATAAAGAAATGCAAAATGTAGGTGTTTGCTAAATATTTGTTTTTGTATGTCATTTTTGTTTTATTGGTGATTAGGCATAATGTTCTATAAGTACCGATATATTTCTAAGTTCGCATATTGGAAGTCATAGTCAACTAGGATACTTTAAATGCAAGTTACCTTTGCACTTGGACTTCATTGACTTTGCCATATCCTCCACAGCAGTTAGTTTATCAGCTAGCTCAGTGCATCCATTCTCTCTCATGATATCCATGAAATCGAAAAGAGCTTTACTGCCTTTGGCCAACACCTCCGTTATGAACGTATCTGCTCTGACCCGCCTTCGATCCTTTTTCTCTTCCAGTTTGATGAAGAATTCTTTGTCCATAATTTTTCTGTCCACAAACGTGTCTTCAAACTGAGACGGGTCAATTTCATCCACAATTAAGTCATAGTGACAGAGCAGGTTTTCTTTGATTACTTCTTGATTTCCTGCAATATTCCACAAATGTCTACAATCTGCAGTACTGAACTTCTGAACACAATACTGCCAATACGTTTTATGACGTGATAACTGTATTTCTTCTGGTATGTGTGTGTGTGTTGGAATGAGTTTCTTTCATCTATTATTTCTATTTATAATATCTGGAAGAAAATGCATGACTAGGATATTTTGTTTTGCAGATGAGTTATAATTCATGTGACAGACCTTCACATTAAGCATTTATCTTGACCTTTCGCAAACAGTGCGTCAAATTATTGGCACTATTTATCTCAAAATGGTCATCTCATTAACATAATATTTATGCTTTGCACAGTTACAAAACATTATACTGATTGAATAGATATTCTGAGATACAAAAAAGCTTATAACATTATAATGATATTATACCTACTGCTCTACTTCGAAATAGTGATACTCGTTCTCAATGCCATCATTAAAGACCTTCCTAGTCTTCCGCAGCAGTAAGAATCATTGTTGTCTCTTTTATTAATGTCACATTTGGATTCAAACACTAGTTTATAAATAATTTTTATTTGAAAGCAAAATGCAACTACTTCATACTATATTTTCGAACGCAATTTGTAATAATTCTACAAAACATATATTTTGCATTTGTAAGAATGAAGTTTTACTCACGATATTTAGGATCTGAATTTTGTAGGCGATCAATGATGATTGTCGTCTTTTTCTTTTTCAGTGCAGTTATAAGAGTTTCTATTCCCCTTGCTCCTTTTTTAATCAAGCACTGCAAAAAATAATCGGCAGCCTCATGCCGATGCCTTGCTAAACGTTTCTTTATTTCAGTGTTATCATAATAATTGAGTACTTTCTTTGTCATAAAATTGCCCGTTAAAGTTTGGACATTAAGTTCCTCACAAAGAAAGCACCAGTTGTCTTTAATCATTTGCATTATATCCGTCTGGGGTTTCTCATCACCTGTTTAGAAATACAGTGGTCAACGATCCATACAATAACGATATTTGCACTTCACTTATTTTACTTTGACATTACATCATAACATTGGATCATAATCAAACAAATCAGACATATGTTTCAATGAAGTATGTTAAGGTTTGTTATAGACTACAATACACTTCGCTGATGAAGAATCTGAGCTGACCTAAATGTGCAAAATATAACTTTTGTCAAGTCCTACTTTACGTTTAAAATTCAGTGATCTGATTTACTGAATTTAAGTCAAACTTAAAACTAGCCAATTTAATGCCTTAGGTTGATACCTTATTTTAGATTGGTGTCAATGAAACTGGTTATTTATTAAGATCTGGAAGCGGTAATATGATTGATCCTTCCCCATAGCAGATATAGAAAAGTTCACATCTAAACAAAACCTAATATACTTTTACTGAAAAGGTTTAAACAAACTCCTTCATAATAATCAATATTAGAAATTACGTTTAAAAATTACTTTATTTGTATTATGCAGCTCCATTGGACAAGGTAGAAAGTTAAACATTATAACTATAAATTAAATTTGGGTTTGAAACTATTTGTTAATAAAAATCTAAACTATTTAGCAAGTTCTTAGATGTACATCTTATGTTTGAAAGAAATATTTGCACTTAAGTCAATAGATAACTTCTAGGACTTCACATTATACATATAACTAAAAGCGCTTGATACTTTAATTAGATCAACTTCCGTCTACGGAGACCCATTTTCATTTGTGATTTCACCATTAATAAAAACAAATTATAGGTTCTGTTTAAAGGTTCGCAAAAAATCATAGATGTGCATGCGGTTTTGAATTAGGAGGTAACCAATTCAAGTTTTGTTACACTTCTATAAATACTGTGATAGAATTTGCCACCTTCCATATTCAAGGTTGTGTTACAAGTCTATGCTCTTAAAATAAGTAATAGAAAAAAGTGAAGACAAAAAGATTTGTAAAATTTATTGAAAAAAATGTATTTTCCTAGAAGTGAGAAAAGTAAGATAAAAAGAACTTAACATCTTGAGAATTAAAACCAAGAATAATCCAAGAATTAAAGACACAAGTCCTAGTAATAATAAGTTCTAAATAATACTCAGTTAAAGTCCCGAAGAGATTTAAAATTGAAGGTGATGAGGTGTTGTTATGGTCTGCGAAGTGCTGATATGTTAATAGTCTCTTGTTGAATAACAGAAATATTATTCCAGGTTTGAATTAATTATAAATTTCAATGAACGTCTTTATCCAAAATTTGTCTCTGACCACTTTTGTATTTCCAGATCAATAAATCACTTGAATTCAATAATTTGAAGAAAATAGAATTCAGCCCAAACTGGAAAAAACATAATACAACTTTAAGTGCTAGATGCTAAAGCACGACTGGTAAACTCCTCATAGTCAAGATAATACAGTTCTTTGCTTGACCCCAGGTCACGAATTAGCATTTTCTAAAAAACAACCATTACATAAAACAACATAACCTCTTAGAATTATCTAATGTGCCTTATTTACTTAGAACACAAAATAGCCTATACAATTCTCTTGGAAATCTCTAAAACCCTGACCCAAATCAACACGTTTACCTAAATAATTATTCGTTAATAAGTTTCTACACATAAAAATAATGACGCTATTATTAGTTGTTCACGTAAAGGAAATAAAAAAAGATTTAAAAAGGTCAATCGGGTCAAGCAGAAATGAACTCAGTTTTGGACAAGGTCAAGTCCAGCAAACAATGTTACATTACAATAACATGTAGTGAAATAGAAAATATTAAAACTAACGGACAAACAATTAAATAAAATATATGTAACAGTTATTATATAATAATTGCAACTGATAAAGATTTGCATTGTTCAGACTTTTTACATCTTTATCCAAAAGTGAGTGTGCTGACAATACAACAAAATTCACTATTGGTCTTCCAGCAATTCGCTCAGCCTTGAATCCAGACTATAGCTTATTGTTAGATAATTTACATAATTAGAACTACTCTAGGTAGTGAACGTTGCATTTTTTCGACACATGTGAGACATCGAATTTCAGTGATACCTACAATTTCATGTACCCAATTATAACATCAGAGAATTAGTAAACTTAAATCAGATAAACTTTATACTGAAATTAGCAGGTTTACAAGAATCTTTATTTTCGTTAAAATATACTTCCCAAGATATGTAATACAGTTGCAATTAGCTCATTTATACCGCGCTATGAGATAAATAAGGTAGAAAGAGTAGGACTACCCACAACATTGAAACATTGGGAGTAGCACAGGTGTAAATATAAATTTAGCCAAGCGATATCTTAACCCAGATGCAAAACAGGCATGTAACGCCATGCCCGATCTAATTGACAATACTTGCTAACAATTTAAATAAAATAAGAATAACTATAAATCAACATCTATTTCGGTAACAACCTGGTATTCCTGTTTAAGAACATCATGAATTAGATGATTTTATATCTTTCTGTTTCTAGAAAAGTAATATGTCATCATATAATTCAATTATTTATAATAAAGAAATGATTCGCATTTCATTTCCTAAGAAACATATAACGAAATAATCTCTGACAAAATAGTTAATAAGAAACTGCAAACTATAATTTCTAAAGCAGATATTAAATTTCCATCTCGCTATATTAATTTATAACAATTTGAAAGTCAAGATGTTTTAACCACCGTTGCATTAATGACCGAACCTTCGATCTCTGGTTTGTCCTCATGATATAGCACTTTAACATCGATGGATAATTCACCCTCAGGGATAGAGGAGATAATGTCTTTCTCACGTAATAATTTTAACACAAAGCTGTTCATGCCACCATTCTTGCAGAATTCCGATAATTTGTTATATGCATCTCTGCTATGCGGCCGAAGATGGACAACGACGCAACCAAGTTCTGATTTCGTAATTTCACGGCCAGTTTATTTTGTAGAAAATCCAGCAGTAAACACGTAACATCTGTGTTGTTCATATAGTTATCAATTTTCGCCTCAATCTTTTGTACCGGCTGACCATCCTTCTTTAAATTCAACTCCAGCGTATATTTCGGCTGTGGGGAAAATGGTGCTGCAATCGTTGAGGAATGAATAAGATCAGATAAGAATTCTTTATTTCAGACTACAAAGTCCATACCTCTAACATAAAATACAGATATAAATTAAAACATTGTAAACATAAAAGTACAAGTACTAATATATGCATAAATTGATATTGTCATTCTGCTCTTCCTGATGACGAAACTATTCTCGGTATTTATGGTGATATTAAATTTGGATACAAACAAAACGGCCAAAGGTAATGACAAAATATCAATTTTTTTACTTGCACGTAGTCTTGCCCAATATTCATAATTGGTATTATGTTTTATAACTCTACATCTGGAAGAATAAAATTTTGTCTAAACCTTTACGGATTTTACTATTTGTGAAAAATATAATTATTCCAGGCATGACTTATATCAAAAATGAGATACTTAATCCAGAGCTGATCAGTCATGAGATCTATCTTTTACTGAAATATAACAATTGATTATTAAAGGCCACTTTCTCATGGTCGTAAGCATGAAAAGCATTACACGTATATACTAGTACCTAAACCCGGAAGTTATTAACAGAAAACAGGTTGACCTTCAAACAGAAATTTTCCGTAAACGGACAGTTTCACGGGTAAAGCATACTGATGCAACTTTTGCTCTATTTTAACTGTCCAGCTAAACTTAGGATTGATCCATAAATAACATTCACTTTCAGTACCGTCAGTATTATCGTCATCGTCATCACCATCAATAGCAAATACTGTGTCATTCTTGTTGTATTTAAATGTGAACATTTATAAACAAAATCTACGCACATATATGAATTGTATGCATGCATTTATGCACGCGTGTGTGTATGTGTCCGTATAAAACCTGTTACAGGTGAAGCTGTTTCAATGGCAGTAACCAGATAAACTCCCACGTCTGGTTGATCATTGGCTAGAACGAATATAAATGAAAAAAGGATTGATTACGATTTGATATTCTTCACACATTATTTGGTTGCTACATTAGTTTACTATTATCGCCACGAAATGCGAGGGATGATATGCAGTCCTCAAGATTTTTTCGGAATGCTTAAGTATGCTAAAACATCATGCAGTTCTTAAGATACGAGTCATATTATTCAAAGATATCCCTCTCTCTGTCTCTGTATACATATATATACATATGAGATTATTAATACAAATATTCATCTAAGTAGGTTCAAATACCTATTCATACGACAATACAATTCTGAAGCCATACAATGTGTAAAACAATATACTGTTACCAACGTTTTCAGGTGTCTTTCCGCCTTTACAATAACGTGAATAAAATTTATCTCTATTCCATATTCCCATCTCTTCCTTCACACCCATGGCATTGATTACATACTTACGCTTCAGATGTTAAATATTCCATTCTTTTTTGCGATTGGGTATTTTATTCCGAACATGACTGTATTTGCATATATTCCTTTCAATGTTCATTTATTTGCAAAGATAACTCTTTATGACGAAACCGTCTGCTAGATATTTATAAAAGGAACGAAAATGTCCATAGAGAGTTGTCTTCTGACTGATAGCAGATGTAGCAGTAACTAACAGTAGATTGGCATCATATACACATTTTTGACCGACATAGGTAATAATTTAGTTAGCCAAGTGAAGATTGGCGTTTGCAAAATTATATCCTCTCTTCAGTTGAACTTGTCCAATTGACAGACTATCATTTAATGTCTGCAAATAAAAAACTCATGTGAAACATTTTCCTGCAGTAAATGGATCGGAAACGTTTTTATATTTCACAAGACGTATTTCAAGGATTTTGTATGCAAGATTGGCATTGTTTTTATACGCGCTTGTCCTAATGCAAGTGAGTTTTGTTTAGAGATAATATCTTGAGACTTTCGACAACAACTCATTCAAGATTTTATGTATAGCTAAAGCATGAGTTAGAGGCAAAAATTGATCAAACCGTTGATGGGAATAATTACTGACGTATCACGAACTCATGATTATAATCTACAAACGGACGTGGCACGACAAGAACAGAACATTTACTACAAAACTCACATGAATCTACACTCATTGAACTCTGCCTGCGTGGAAGTCATTATTTTAACTAGACTAAATCTGAATTCAGATTATATGGTAAAAATTTTCCAAGTCTTGTGTCTGTTCCTTTGCACTTCTAACGATTTTCTCTAAGACATCAACACTGATTTTATTAAGTTTGTTTTCTTTTTCAAGGGCATACAGAAGAACGAAAAATGCTTCGGGCAGGTTTTCCTTAATCTTTGCCAGAAGTGTTTCCGCCATATTCTCCTTGTTCCCATACACTTAAATATGTCTTCATAATCGTCTACAGTGATACAGTGATTGTATTTTCTTGCATAAAGTAGTCTATTATATATTCAGGCAGGAGTTCATCCTTTAAAAATTCGACTATCTTCGGCCAAACTTCTAGGATGTCCTTTGAGCTCCAAGCGCGACTATATGGTTTTTCTGCAATGCAAATTATAGTAAACATTCATAATACTGAGAAAAAACAAAGGAATAACATTTCTCTACCGAGTTCCGAACTCATGCAGAACTTCTTACACAGACTTCAAGAGCTATAACATGAGACTGAAACCACCAGTTTAGCTGACTTATTCAGTGCGAGGCCGAGCTCGATGTTACAATCACGTCCACACATAATTTAGCATGTGGAAGTTATCCTTCGTTTTGCGTATTTCTCATACTTTCGAAGGTAGGCGAAATATCTTTGCTCAGCCCACTAAAACATGATCCTTGATCACTGCACTTATTGTCCCCGAAAACAGCAAATGTATAAATGAATAACATCACGCACCAAATTGACCGAAACAAATATAACTATTGGCCGAATAAGATGAACCTTCAATGTGTTTGATGAAAATAAATGATTGCATGATCAGGTATGTGGAAAACATTTTGTAATGATTTTAAGTAGCCATGCAAGTAAAATATTAATGATTATTGTGTATTTAATCTACTGCAGATGAAATATATTTAATTATATTGTTTTGTTTAATTGTCATTTTCTTAAATGCAATATGGATCTCAATTATCGAGCTTTTTGTTGTGGATTTATCTCCAGTAAGCAATATCGTAGATTAGATTTTCAGGATCAGTACTTAGATACGACTGCCACTATCAAACTATTAATTTTTTAAAATAGGGGAATGATACGATGAAGAAAAAAACTACATTTATGTTTCAGATTTTTGTCTCTCGCTAGATTACACCTGTATGATTAATGACTATAAATTACACAACACACGCTTTAAGAGTTATCGCTCTTAAAACGTAATCTTCAAATATATAAATATGTATTGAAGTAATCCATGTTTAAAGGTTTTACGTACTGAAACGTGTCCTATAAACTGCAGGCACGTTTGATTTTGTTAGAAGGAGAGACGACACCATCTCACATGCAGTTGTACCATGATAGGTGAGATAATTTTTCGTTTGAAGCAATTCAATGATGCACCGTTCTTCCTTAGGTGGTAAAACTTAATACCTGCTACTAAATGGCTTAAAATAATCCTGATCATTGCGAAGGTTTATTGTGGTTTTAAAACGTTATTGATTCGTTGTGAACATAATAGAAACAGATCATACGAACACCTCAGCTTAGAAAATAAGTAATTGAATTTAGAGGGAAACAAATTGTGAAATTAAGCCGATTTTCAAATGTCTACATATATGTTTATATAATCCATGATACGCCGAGATTCAAATTATCCACATATGTGTAAAGATAATCCATGATAAGCCGACTTGCAAATGTCTACATATGTGTTAAGATAATCCAATAATCCATGATAAGTCGATTTGCAAATGTTTACATATGCGTCACGGTAATCCACGATAAGCCAAATTGCGAATACTTAGGTACTCATATACATCAGAATAACACTCAAACACACAGGCACAAAACAAACTCAAAACGCACAAACCAAAACACACACACGTATTTTATTTCATTAGAGTTATTGCCAATGGGTGCAGTGCAAGGGGTCTTGATCAATACAGTTTCACATGCAGAACCTTAAACAAGTTGATGCATTGGATGCTTAATTCAATTAGTATTAACGGGCCATAATTCATGCTAATGATAACGTTGAAAGTTAGAAATCAAAACAAATTCAACGTTAGAAGGGTATATGATACATTTTTTTGAAATATAATTTTTTTTAATAATGGTACTATGTTGAAACCCATATCAGGGAAGTTTGTTATCACGTGCTGAACATCAACTATATAATAAGTATAACATTGGAAATGAAGCTCATTCAAGATCTCATCAATACAAAGATGCGTGTCATATTTGGTTGATATTAAAAAACTATTTTGTAAATTAATGATGCAGAAACGAAATTCCCTTGGATAAATATAATGTTTATCTCTTTAAAAGATAAATTGGAACACTAAAAATGAAAATCATTAAAGGTCTAGTCAAAATAAGGTCGTTTGGCATATCCCTTTTTTTAAAAATTCCTTTGTGGTGTAATATAATGAAAGTCAGGCAAAGAGGCAATCACGAACCAGATGTCTTCTTGATAATGATCGGGAACGCTGGAATTGGAATATGTTCATTCTTTTGTTGACATAAAACCTGCATTTCAAATCGCATATGTTTTCGGTACACTATTTTCGTTGCAAAATGGAAAGACAGGCGGATACACAATCAAAGGCTGAATGTCTTGAAAAGTTATACATCAAATCAAATTAGTTCAATATGAAAGGGTTTGCTTAAGTTTGATGAACTCAAAGCATTCTTGATAATATTATTTTGCATAAAGCAAAGTTAGGGAGCTGCGTGGAAAGGGCCAAACGTACTATAATTGATGTTCCTAAATGCTTCAAATGAACCTATAATTGAGTATGCGGAATATAAAATGCATACCAAAATTCGGTTTAAATCCAATAAACCCAAAGTGAATATGTGGAAGCAAACAAAATGAAGAGGACAGAAAATCGAGGAATAGAACGCACGCAAACGAGGACATGGAATGATGTTGCAAATTAATTCCACGTACGGCTACGTTAATGTAAAATTGCATACGAAATGTTTATCGAACACTCTTTGGCAAAGTTATGCAAACGTCAGGCGGACAAGAAATGATGGAGAATAATTTTTGTAAACGATGTCCTAAAACTCTGAAAATCGAACTTATTCAAGGCCTAGTCACTACAGAACTGCATCCCAAACGTGACTAAAGTCCAACTATCTTTGGTAATATACAGCTGCAGAAAGTATGATTCGTATAAATGATGACAATAATAACCGCACACAGAGCTCATTGTCAAGCTGAACACTAAAATTTGTAGACATCCAGTAATTTTTGGAAACGTTTTCTTGTATAAAACAAACGGTCAAAGGCGATTGTTACTGGGCACTCAACAGAGTGTGTATATGCAAGGAGAGATAGAATTATTGCTTGTTAAACGATCTGTATTTTCGAGTTTCTTCGCCAAATCCTGGCAGCCTGTGTTCTTAAGAGCCCGAAGAAAATCGCTGAAAAAGACTCACTTCTTCTTTGAAGCAATATTGTCTTGTATACCACTTGCATTGTATATTCTCCATGTCATATGTGTGTAGGACTCCTCTCTGAATTAGGTGATCACAAACATTCTCAATGCGGACCCTTTCTTTACGTTCACGATAATATCGTCTTATTGATAAATCTCCTCTACGCTTTGAGCCACCTAAAGGAGAAATACATGCAAGCTTCAGAAATTACTCATGCATTTAAACAATCAGTCAATTGACAAAAACCTAGATACATATACACACACAAAGGGAAGTTAGAAATATTTAATGAGATAAAAGGGTACAAAAGACCTTATTTACGTGATTAAGAAATCAAACGACAAACACCAACATTAAGTGGTAATATACATGAAGACACAGTACAAATGTGCAAATTTAGTTTATTGCCTAAAAGGAATTTAACAAATTATTCAGAATAATGTTCTCATAATCGTCGCAATTTTTATACAGTCTTATCCTTAAAAATGTAAAGGTCCAAGAAAATAGTTCATGAAACAGCTTGAAATACTAATATCTTAGGTAGAGGGAGTCTCAGGATGAGCCGATTAAAATAAATTGAGAGGGCAAATAAATAGAATATTTATCGCTGTGCGTTCAAGCACAATTTTATGTAATGATGACAGTTATGTAATACTTGTCTGAGTTGTGTTATCATTTATTTGGACCAAAAATATATCACTTTCTTCTTTAAACATATCACGGTTAGTTATATGCGATTGTGTCACTATACACTTTCGTATTAGAAGCTGAATATATTATATTGGCTAGTTCATGGATGTTCAACCTTTTACATGAGTCACTATATTACCTTTTTTCTCACTCACAGGACCTTTTGTAAACTCGATCTACCATGCGACGCAAGCTATTCAACGTTTGCGGTTCGGATTGAAATATGTGGTGGTATAGATGCTGGCGTACGGTCTAAATGGAGCTAGATTTTATGGATTCTAGATTATTCTAATATTTGCAGAAATATAATAGTATATTGCTAATATTCGTCTCTTGATTTTGTTTTTGTTATGAAAGTCGAATATCTAAACCTGCTTATTTAAATAATTTACAATATAGTTTAGAGCAAACAGCAAGTTAAAGTGAACTCTTACCTGATGTCATTTGTACTGGATAATGTTCCATTTCTCGCAGAAATTGAACATTCAAGTATGATTCTGGCAATATATATCTAATACCATCTTCTGAAATAAGTTAAGGCATAGAATTGTTAAGAATGATTTAAGATTAATCGCTAACAAAATTATAGTTTTGCTGCAAATAAATCGTTTAATTTTGTTTTCAAAATGGAAGTAAAGTGTTACTGAGGTTATGCTGTTGCCTAATGATAATCAAAAGCTTTGGAAAAGTGTCAAAAAATAAAATTACAATTATCTCTTTTTAAAAATGTACAATAGCAAAATAGTCTTAGAACAGACTATGAACCTGATCCACAACTGACTATGATACATACACCGTATATATTTTTTAAACTTTGTCAGAGCGACAGATGATAGTGATATAGAGCTCAGCAACTATGTCTCACCAAAATTCAAAATTTGATTTAATGTACTAAAGAATCAATATTTGTGTGCTATATTTCTGGCATCGGGATATATGCCCGCGAATCTCAATAACAAGATTATAACAACCCCTAGAAATCCTTTACATATAATAGAGATTTTCCCATCGCAAATTAATAACCAGAAAACGTTCGGCAAGAGTTTGTTATACTTATTCGTGAGAAATGAAAGATAAATTAGTAAGAAAATGGAAATAATAGTATAGAGTAATAATTTTATCTTATTATGTATTATTGCCACACGTTGTTTCATGTTTCTATGTTACTTACCACCATTCTCCATTAATAAAACGAAACAACACAAATAAATAAATTTAAATTTTAAAACTATGAAACAATTTTATAAAAAAATAAAAATAAACGAATAAATGAAGAACCTGGATAATTAACAACGGTAATGTATGCTTTTAACGGTGCCTGTCTTGTTTCATCGGTCTTTGAACTGTCCAACCCCAGCTGCAGTGGCAGAGCACGAAAAATTAAGTGTACATTTGATATATTAAATGCATTCAGATTTTGACCTGCATTGTTAAACAAAATTCCCCTATTTGACAGTTTTAAGAGATTGTCACATGGAAATCTGGAGATGGTTCAGCCTTGTAACAGGAACTACAAACATAAGTCAAATCCTGATAAGCTATTGGTATAAATCAGTCGTAATATATATTGTACTATCCACGTTTTGTCTGCTCTTTTCATCACCAGCAGCGGCATCTTTAGAACGAGATTCTGTTTTAATCTGGGTACCACCAAGGCATTGGATTTTAAAGCTTTTCCAGTCTTTACGACCTGCCTTTGGTATATGCATGACCCGTAGCTGACACATGATATAAGTTCACAACTTATTGCAAAGTTGGCAGCCAAACTGTGTTATGGTTATGTCTATGCTTAGAGTCTATAAACGCCGACTTGGAGCTAACGCGACGATCTTCAGCCAGTAAGCTTTAAATTTAGGATCAACCTCTGGCTAGATTCTTCTACAGTGGATGGCTGTATATCTTCCCAAAGAGCAAGGTGATGGAAACACGTTCGCAGCTGACGAGAAAGGGTAGCAGCAATTTCATTGTTTGAACCTTCAACACGAGTTAATTTGTCCTGAATATTATTTACCATAGCATGAGAAACGAGAGAACGTACTAACGGCACGAAATATTTGTCTGTGAAGAAATTGTATTTAACGTAGTGTAATATGAAATATAATCTTTTTAACACATAGGAGTGGTTCAAGTAATGAAAGATAAAACAATAACGATACGTTCTCAAAATGTTATGTCTCAAATATATATCACTCCACAGGCCAACCATGATAAGATCAATGCAGATAGAATTAAGCAGCACACCCAAGCTAACAGCTTTCTGCACTGGCTGTAAACAACTACAATTGGCCAGTCCTGTCGCAATCAGCACCACGAAAAAGCATCCTCCCATTGCAATAAATGAGAAAATACAGTCATAGATGTAGGTCTTCCTTCTCTTCTTTTTGTCTGAGTTACCCGGATACAATGCCCGAGGTCTGATATCCCGTGCACAGAAATTATTGAACCCAAGAGTGATGATAGGTCTCTGTGTATTTTGTCGTTCTTTGAGCAGAGCATCAACAGTTTTAGCCTCTGTCAGGGGCATGACAAACTCTTTACAAACGATTGCAAAGACTAACATTAGAGACAGAAACGCAAGAATATCATTAAAATTAAACTTTATGATCCACTCCAAGAAAATAATTAAACAGATTTACATAGGACAATGAACATCGGTTGAGGAGGCACTTGTCAACAAATAATTGCATTCATAAACTTGAAACCCAAACGTTCAAACTCTAAAATGTTAATTGGAAAATGTATAATTGCAGATTTGATAGCAAATATACCCAGTAAAGTACTCTGGCCCAGTCTTTCTCTTATTTTTTTATACGTTCAAGCGAAAAGGAAAAAATAAAACATTTACTGTGATCAATAAAATCGTTCACACTTGCACCGTTAGGATAAGATAAAACAAATGGCGTATTTGTGTGCATGAACCATTTACCTTGTTAAGTAAACCAATTGTTGACACCATTAGAGTTGTCAAGGGCCTATATTTAAATGGACCTCATATCCTGCGAAGATGAACTTCATTTGGACCTTTCCTGAGAGCTTCATGCTCGTTTCTCGTAACTGAAGATAAATGTTTACAATCATTAGCCAGCCTGGGTCTGTTTTAGCGAACGAAAACCCCTTTAATCAGCTTTAAGAGGTAATATTGATTGCTGATACGGCGTGTAGGTACTTTAATTGGAGTATTGCGCCGGTGTGAAGGTCTAACTGCGCCTCTTGGAATTGGATATGATGCAACTGGACTGCTGTGAAGCATCTAAACGCACGCCTTGTAACAACTAAGTATTTAATCAAAACTTAGAAAAATTGGGATCGAACACTAGATGATTACCTGTTACTTATTTATTGAACAACGCAATAATGCGTGAAGAAAGGAACCGAAATCCTGGTGTAAGTCCCTATATAACTATAGTTGTTAGCACTGAAGATACTGCTCGCTTAATGTATTTGCAAGTGGTGAAACAAAATAATTGAACCTTGACCAAAATACAGTTGTTGATGTACTTTTACACAAGATGCCAGATTATTAATTTTTCATATTTAACCTAAACTACTTGTTATAGGATTTCCGTGACAAATGTAAATAGAGCTGTGCCATAAACATAACTGCATGCATACCATTTATGTCGTCACCTGCCTACGATGAATGCGCAAATTATGAAATTCTCATGCAGATTATAGAAGCATATGTCCACTTATTAATACCATTTATTTTAGTTTGATATACCCTAGATTGTAATAGCCTGAGACTATCAGCATATGATATTTGATTGCATTTGGCCTCAAGAGAAAAAAGTTTACCCAATAGCATGCCACATTCTGTGAACTCGTCATTGACTGTCTTTTGTCAGAGCGTTTCCGCGCTATTACAATCTTGGCCGTCTTTTAAGATATTAATCTGATGAATATCAGAAATAACACTAAATGACAAAGGCGGTGAGTCTACCGCTATGTTGCAAAAGCTAGGGATCTTATGTTCC
The DNA here is from genome assembly GCA_028554795.2 of Sinohyriopsis cumingii. NCBI lineage: Eukaryota > Metazoa > Mollusca > Bivalvia > Unionida > Unionidae > Sinohyriopsis > Sinohyriopsis cumingii. Next base: position 124,702,570 of record CM068824.1, on the reverse strand, counting down.
TTGCTGGAGTTTTTCAGTAGTCTGCAGTTAATTTTACATCCATCGAACTCAGCGAATATGGGATATCAAAACTATGCAGGCGGCAGAAATGTTGACAGAGAAGAGGCCAATTTGTCCCTTCCACAATCTGTTTGATGAGGGATGGTATTTTGTCAAATAGAACATACCATTTCTCTCATTCTATACCTCTCTAGTTCAGATGGAGGTATGGAACATTCTAACTAGGTTTTCAAAGTGTCAACGTTGATACGAAATATCAATAATGTTTGGGAAAATTGCATTTCTTTCCTGTCCAGAAATAAAAAGATATGTATAACATCGGCATCATGATCATATTATGAGGAATTTTGTAACATTATACATTATTGCTGATTTATTTTGATATTTCAGAAAATTTAGTAGCACTTGAAAAAGTAATGCTTATATCCTTATTTACCAGTTTCCTTGTGTACGACACCTTCATGCGGATCCTATTCAGCTTCATTCTTGAACCTGAGAAAGAAAAGGAAAGTAAATAATCAGTAGTTTCTCAATATAAACCTTCTTTTATATAAGCCTGTTATGGACATGTACTGACATATTAATATTGCCTTATATTATGTCGAAGATGCTAATACATATTTATTATAGTCGGGAAGTAATACTATCTCCATTTAATTTTAAAAAAGAAAACCGTTAAATCGACATATTTGCCTTCCACAGTCCATGTTGTTTCCGAAGTCTCAGGCTATTGGGGTGTAAGTAAAATATTAGCGAACAAAATATTTAACGAAGAGGTAGGAATAACTTGAACATGATTTGGCATTAAAACGTTTTTTATATTTTGTTGACGAGCCATGAGACTTCCTAACCTAAGAGGTCCAGTTTCTCCGACGCTATTTGTCCTCTTATCATGTATTGTTATTTGTGCAATGATTACAATTTATTATTTTGTCATAGATTGTCTCTCTGTTGTACAGAGGAAATCAACAAAAATACATAAGGGAATATTAATACAAAGAACAAAACACAAGGAGGGTGTTTAATCAGCAAGAAAGAGAAACATCTGAGACCATAATGGGTGAAGTTTAAAATAAAATTCGAAGTGAAAAAAATATTTGTAATTCAAAAATTACATACTACAAAAGCAGAAAGAGAATGAATTGGTTATGAAAATAAAATCTTTTGAATATGATGCTGAATTTGTATGATAAACAGTTTGAAGAGTTCAAATGGACATCAGCAAAAAGAGACATAAAAAGATAAAAGGATATATTGCAAGAACAGCTGGAAAGGATTAAAAGTTAATGTGAAACATAAATCAGATATCCAAACACAGTTGGAGAGATATTTCTAGAGACAATACGTAAATACTTAACTTATTAACTAAATCTCATTGAAAATCATACAACATTTACTATTTGGAGAAAGGCTAAAACAGATGGAGCAAAAACCGTTACAGCCACTGCAATAGATATGACTATGTCAGCTATTGCCTTGACTGTAGCTACCTCCTAGGTAGAGTCATGCTACATAGGATGAACTTCAAACGTTTGCTCTGTGTGTATGTGTGTATGTGTTTGTGTGTGTGTGTGTTTGTGTGTGTGATACAATGATGTAGTTGAGGTATTAGACTCCCTGAGATTTTTTTTTACCACCTTCTTTGAATGTTTGTATTTACGTTGACATTTATAATACCTTGGCACTTGAAGTTAGGCCACACCAATAACAATTATGCCAGGAAGTAAAAATCCATTACCTGTCAATTAATCCACTGTGATTAAATGAGTGTAAATATAGTAATTGTCTTTGAAGTTTATTTATCGCCCATGTCTGAGGGTGGAACTATTGACATCATCGAAAGTGTCTTTAGTGGAAGCATCTGTGACAAATGATTTAACTGCTGCAATGTACATCGTGTTTATGCATTTTGCGATGCAAAGTACAATAAAGTCTTTGCCAAAATGACATGTCATGCTATAATCTATATAATCAACCTGTTCATCTACTGAAGACAACCTTTAAGCAATTCACAAACTGCATATTTTAACTTACTGTTTATTTGAGCTTAAACACTTACCATAAGAGATATAATAATGTTGGCAGAGGCAGTATAATTTGAGATTTTAGAGCACAAAAATAAAGACAACATGAAGCAATTATCATGTACAAAGAAATATACTATCATGACGTTTGACGTACAATCACACATGCTAATGCAATCCGTTACTCCGACGCTCAAATGACTCCTAAGAATTTATAAACGTTTCAAATCAATATTCTTCATATCTAAACTTTGATTTGTATCTATCCTTATATGTTTATTTTTTTAATAGTCTGAGAAGGTTTCCTTCCGATAGATGTTTTAGTTTATACATTCGACCATAGTACATATGACAAAACCAAATAATGCAAAAATAGCACAGTAAATAATATATTAAGCTATGAAACATATAAACTTTCAAGAGGCAGAATATGATAATGTCCGTAGTCACATGCAATGTTTCTGGTGAGTTAAGGATAACTGAAATAAACAATAACAAACATTTATTAAGCTTTTGTTTGTATAGATGTATCAAGGAACGAATTGTCTTTGCCTCTTAATGAGCTCTACTATCAGATAATTCTCCTGCATCTTATAATTAATCTTTTACTTTGCATTATAGTTACACATTGCAGTTGCTGTATAATTATTGCTACACCATTGTCTTGAATAAGTTTTTAACCTTTCACCTTATGGTAACTTTTCGTTGTCGTTAATCCTTTCAATATTTCAGCCTTTTCTCTCAAATATCTCACCAACAAAAGATGAATAACTTTTATCATAGAAAATCCTAATCAAATTGTTTCAAATCGCAGTATAATATAAGACGAGCTACTGTTCTAGTATCGTACTTTCTTTTAAGTCTGACATTCTGTCAAATCTATCATTGGAAGCTGATTTCAGAAACAGCATGGATGTTATAAGGCAGATGAGCAAAGCTTGAGCTTCTTTTCTCTTGAGGTCTCGTAACGGTAACATTACGTTTCGACTGTAATACAGACAAAACCCACTCTCCTAGACCCGGTTATCTCGAAAACCGGTGCATGTTTTTCTCTTGGTCCGGTCCCGAAAAAAATAATTCTTTATTATGCCAATTTTTCCCGCTTATCTCGATAACCATGTAATATCGGGCGGTTGCGGTTCTAAATCACGTGAGGACCCTGTTAAT